>BRKX01000016.1:56987500-58187500 GCA_026008535.1 Perilla frutescens
GATCAATTTTGCAATTTGAATTCCAACTAGTCACGTGATATCAATTTTGGTACTATACTAATAGTAATTATGCAATTAGAATTCCAATTAGTGATGTCAGAACAAATTCGGGACTATAGTAGTAGTAACTCTGCAATTGGAATTCCAATTAGTGATGTTAGATCAATTTTAGGACTATAGTAGGATCAATTTTGCAATTTAAATTCCAATTAGTCATGTGATATCAAATTTGGGACTATACTAGTAGTAATTGTGGAATATGAATTTCAATTAGTGATGTTAGATCAAATTTGGGACTATACTAGTAGTAATTATGCAATTGAAATTCCAATTAGTGACGTTAGATCAAATTTGGGACTATAGTATGATCAATTTTGCAATTTGAATTCCAACTATTCATGTGATATCAATTTTGGTACTATACTGATAGTAATTTTACAATTGGAATTCCAATTAGTGATGCTAGAACAAATTTGGGACTATAGTAGTAGTAATTATGCAATTCGAATTTCAATTAGTAATGTTAGA
The DNA here is from genome assembly GCA_026008535.1 of Perilla frutescens. Taxonomy (NCBI): domain Eukaryota; kingdom Viridiplantae; phylum Streptophyta; class Magnoliopsida; order Lamiales; family Lamiaceae; genus Perilla; species Perilla frutescens. The sequence continues at coordinate 56,988,029 of BRKX01000016.1, forward strand.
TCAAATTTGGGACTATAGTAGTAGTAATTACGCAATTGGAATTCCAATTAGTCATGTGATATCAATTTTGATACTATACTAGAAGTAATTTTGCAATTGAAATTCCAATTAGTGATGTTAAATCAAATTTGGGACTATACTAGTAGTAATTATGCAATTGGAATTCCAATTAGTGATGTTAGATCAAATTTGGGACTATAGTAGTAGTAATGTTGCAATTGAAATTCCAATTAGTGATGTTAGATAAAATTTGGGACTATAGTAGTAATAACTATGCAATTGGAATTCCAATTAGTGATGTTAGATCAAATTTGGGACTATACTAGTAGGGATTATACAATTGAAATTCCAATTAGTCATGTTAGATCAATTTTAGGACTATAGTAGGATTAATTTTGTAATTGGAACCAATTAATGATGTTAGATCAAATTTGAGACTATAGTAGTAGTAATTATGCAATTAGTATTCCAATTAGTGATGTTAGATCAAATTTGGGACTATACTAGTAGTAATTATGCAATTGGTATTCCAATTAGTAATGTTAGATCAAATTTGGGACTATAGTAGTAGTAATTATGCAATAGGAATTCCAATTAGTCATGTTAGATCAATTTTAGGACTATAGTATGATCAATTTTGTAATTGAAATTCCAATTAGTGATGTTAGATCATATTTTGGACTATAGTAGTAGTAGTAGTAGTAGTAGTAGTAGTAGTAGTAGTAGTAGTAGTAGTAGTAGTAGTAGTAGTAGTAGTAGTAGTAGTAGTAGTAGTAGTAGTAGTAGTAGTAGTAGTAGTAGTAGTAGTAGTAGTAGTAGTAGTAGTAGTAGTAGTAGTAGTAGTAGTAGTAGTAGTAGTAGTAGTAGTAGTAGTAGTAGTAGTAGTAGTAGTAGTAGTAGTAGTAGTAGTAGTAGTAGTAGTAGTAGTAGTAGTAGTAGTAGTAGTAGTAGTAGTAGTAGTAGTAGTAGTAGTAGTAGTAGTAGTAGTAGTAGTAGTAGTAGTAGTAGTAGTAGTAGTAGTAGTAGTAGTAGTAGTAGTAGTAGTAGTAGTAGTAGTAGTAGTAGTAGTAGTAGTAGTAGTAGTAGTAGTAGTAGTAGTAGTAGTAGTAGTAGTAGTAGTAGTAGTAGTAGTAGTAGTAGTAGTAGTAGTAGTAGTAGTAGTAGTAGTAGTAGTAGTAGTAGTAGTAGTAGTAGTAGTAGTAGTAGTAGTAGTAGTAGTAGTAGTAGTAGTAGTAGTAGTAGTAGTAGTAGTAGTAGTAGTAGTAGTAGTAGTAGTAGTAGTAGTAGTAGTAGTAGTAGTAGTAGTAGTAGTAGTAGTAGTAGTAGTAGTAGTAGTAGTAGTAGTAGTAGTAGTAGTAGTAGTAGTAGTAGTAGTAGTAGTAGTAGTAGTAGTAGTAGTAGTAGTAGTAGTAGTAGTAGTAGTAGTAGTAGTAGTAGTAGTAGTAGTAGTAGTAGTAGTAGTAGTAGTAGTAGTAGTAGTAGTAGTAGTAGTAGTAGTAGTAGTAGTAGTAGTAGTAGTAGTAGTAGTAGTAGTAGTAGTAGTAGTAGTAGTAGTAGTAGTAGTAGTAGTAGTAGTAGTAGTAGTAGTAGTAGTAGTAGTAGTAGTAGTAGTAGTAGTAGTAGTAGTAGTAGTAGTAGTAGTAGTAGTAGTAGTAGTAGTAGTAGTAGTAGTAGTAGTAGTAGTAGTAGTAGTAGTAGTAGTAGTAGTAGTAGTAGTAGTAGTAGTAGTAGTAATTGTGCAATTGGAATTCCAATTAGTGATGTTAGATCAAATTTGGGACTATACTAGTAGTAATTATGCAATAACAATTTCAATTAGTGATGTTAGATCAAATTTGGGACTGTAACAGCTCGGTCCCGAGGATAGGGACGGGGTTGTTGTGCGTAAAATAGCACGAAAAATTGGAAATCCAGGGGGGTGTTTCTAGAATTAAACTAAGTTAGCGCCTCAAAAACTTAGGCAACATAACTTTATGTTTAGGAAGAACTTATCATTTCTAACGAATCAAAGGGGTTAAAGGGTTCAAACAAGTTGAAGGAATGCCTATTCATAGGCTAATCAAATTCAAACAGAATCCAACAATTAATATATAGGATTCTGACTCTTCAAATAAGCAAGACCTCTCCATAGGTCACAACAACTAAGACCCATAAATAGGTCAGAGGCAAATAAACTATTTTATGTCCCATTCATAGGACAGAAGCAATTAATCAAGATAAGACTCATTCATAGGTCAACTGGAAAATAAACAAAATCCAAGGCTTAACTAAATATGACCAACTCATAGGTCGAAAACTGTAATGAAACATGCTTGGATTTATGAAAAGAAGTGGGACTTTATTTATCATGATTCAATGAAGAATACAATTCAGATAAGCCCAAAAATAAAACATAGCATGCAATCATACTATGAGGCAATTGTATAAGAGTTTAAGCGGAAAACAATGGAGTAATATTGTATCACATAACAACATACTCATGAGCAATAATTTAGTCTGAACGAGACAGCAAGGCATGATCAACCCACAACAGTACATCGAGCCATCACCTCCAGCATCTCAACCTGTGAAAAATATTTTGAAAATATTTTGGGCGTGAGTACTAAAGCACTCAGTGGGTTAAATTTTTACTCATTCTTTAATAAAAACTGTAACAGAATATCCAAAATATAAATACAGATAATGGAAAGCAAAACGTGAAAGCCCTTTCCATTTCTGCAAACCTCTACTTCTCTTTGGTACCCTGTAGCTCCTTCTGTCGTCTACTGCACTCTATGACATGTCACTAATAGGAAAAGGGAGGGATTACCTCGCTAATCCGAGGAGAGTGTACTAGGGGTTACCTAGCATTGACCCTGAGTATACCAGTGGTTACCTAGCATTGACTCCTTATAGTGATGCCCGGATCACGTGTATGTGCAGGGGTTACCTCACAGTGACACCTTTAGTGATTAACATCACAACTGCAAGAATCACAGTTCTTGCCTATCCTTTGCTCTATGTTCTCTCTATAAAGCGCGTAATATGACATAAGTACAAAAACTATGTTATTCTCTTAATATAGCAACTGTGCTAACCTTTAATTCCTCTATCCAACTTAGTTCAATTATGCTTCTTATTACTTAAACGGAAATCATTCTATAACTTGAGTTTAATACTAAAAGCACAAGCTAAAAAGTACAACTCATTATACACAAGTATAATCAATACACAATAAACATTTAATATACTGTAACTTTAAACTATGACTTTTAGACTTTAAATATAAACTCTAACCTTAATCTATATACTATGAACTTTAAACTCTAACCTTAACTCTTAAATCACAAACTTTAATTATGACCAGACATAATCTATTCTATTTAATTATGTTGAAACATGATCTATATTCGTTTATTGATAAATCACAATCTATTTTCTCAATAATTATGATGAAGCATAATCCATGTTCTCAGTAATTATGGCAAAGCATAATCTATGTTCTCAATAATTATGGCACAGCATAATCTATGATCTCAATAATTATACATCAATATATTACTATGTTCTCATTAATTATACAACAGTATAATACTATTACTCTAGCAGAGACTTAAGCAAATAATTCCTCAAACATTTTATTTGGATATTCCAACTATGACTATCACATTTATGAGTTAATAACTCAAATATAGATAGGTTTTGCAAATAAACCCACCTCGATTAGACCAACTCAGGTGATCAAACTTCTCGATACTCATCCGTCAGCTCCTCTGACTGGCTCAACAAGTCCTACAAGGTCAGACCTTATTTGAGGACTGCTACTCTTATTTTCAAAACTCGACTTTAATTTAATTGGAGCTTTTATTTACTTTAATCATATTTCAATTAAGAATGCGCGACTCTAGAGACCTCGTACAACTTCAATAGAGAAGGAAATAAATTCCAAAATATAATTTCTGATTTAATGAGACCAAAAGATTTGACAGAGGCCACTTTCCGTAACTTGCTATTTTAATCAAATTTCACACAGCTAACATCGATTGCACTTTTCAGTAGTCCAAAAATTATGAAAATAATCAGGCATGACCCCACATATATCTTTATTAAACTATTTTATAAAAATAACCGCCTAATTAAAATAATCGACTTTAATCAAAACTTATTGGAAAATTATGAAACTTGGCAGTCCTATAGGAAATATTTTTTCGAGCAACTTTACAGAAGAAACTTTTTCGATTTGACGACCCGAAATGGGAAAAAATGGGCCAAAACCAAAACTGATCAGTGCCTCTTTATTTTTCACGTTTTCCAGCATTTTCACCGGTTTTCGGCCACCGGACGACAACGCACTCAACATACGAAATGAAGCACTATTTAAAACACAACATATTAAAATTTCAACTATAAAAGATGAGAAATGGATCGAAACGAGACATCCGAAGCGGCGGCGCGACGGCGACAATTCCGGCCATCCACGGCAGTGGCGGCGGCGGCTCTCCGGCAGCCTTCCGGTGCTCGATAGCTGCCCCGCAGCAGCAGCACCCCTCCCCCAAAATAAAACTTAACATGGGCCCGCATGCGCGATTTACTTGGCGCAGGCCCGGATTTCTCTCGTTCGTCAACACGAACAAGAGAGAAAGAGAGAGAATGAGCAATTGCAAATGAGCCCAACCCCCCTATTTATAAGAAAAGTGGCTCCGGGGCGGGTATAACTTTTTCAGATATAAAATACTGATAAAGTAATTTCCGGATTTAATTAAAGTTACTTTATTCAATGGCGAGGTCCAAATGACCTCCGACACAAAATCTGAAAATACCGGGAGACTCATTGGCTCGAGTACTATTGAACCAACCTGACTCGGGATGATGAAGAAATCGTCTGAAGAGAAACGAGAAAAGATTCCCTTTCAAAAATTAATTTTACTATTCATTTCGACTGACAGATTTTGCTCCTGAGCGTTCGATTGACCTCAGATTGACAATCCGTGAACGCGAACGGATTCCTTGGTTCATTTCCTATAAGATAGGCTTGTTAGAACAAGTCTCGGATCAATGAGAAGGATTTCATAAATTTTTCAAATAACGAACGCTCGTATAAATTACTATTCACAGGTTTTCCCTTTACGATTTTCAATTAGGGGACTCCTGTAGAGGTCAGAATAAAATTCTAAAAGCACCAACAGCTTCCTTTAGGTCGTTACATTCTAAAAAAGACCAATATTGACTATCTTCCGGCGGCAAACGCAAAATCTCATAATCGATTTTCACATAAAATACACGAAAAGGTCGCGACTTACATATGTTTTACTTTATTTTAGCTCCAATTATTTTCTTTAGTCTTTTAAATAAATTTAGAAAACTCACTAATGTATTCTGAAATTCTTGGATGTTACAGGGACTATACTAGTAGTAATTATGCAATTGAAATTCCAATTAGTGACGTTATATCAAATTTGGGACTATAGTATAAATTTTAAGAGTATAGTAGGATCAATTTTTGCAATTTGAATTCCAACTAGTCATGTGATATCAATTTTGGTACTATACTAATAGTAATTTTACAATTGGAATTCCAATTAGTGATGCTAGAACAAATTTGGGACTATAGTAGTAGTAATTATGCAATTGGAATTTCAATTAGTAATATTAGATCAAATTGTGGACTATAGTAGTAGTAATTATGCAATTGGAATTCCAATTAGTCATGTGATATCAATTTTGGTACTATACTAGTAATAATTTTTCAATTGGAATTCCAATTAGTGATGTTAGATCAAATTTGGGACTATACTAGTAGTAATTATGCAATTGCAATTCCAATTAGTGATGTTAAATCAATTTTGTAATTGAAATTCCAATTAGTGATGTTAGATCATATTTTGGACTATAGTAGTAGTAATTGTGCAATTGGAATTCCAATTAGTAATGTTAGATCAATTTTGAGACTATAGTATTAGTAATTATGCAATTGGAATTCCAATTAGTGATGTTAGATCAAATTTGGGACTATAGTAGTAGTAATGTTGCAATTGAAATTCCAATTAGTGATGTTAGATCAAATTTGGGACTATCGTAGTAGTAATGTTGCCATTGGAATTCCAATTAGTCATGTTGGATCAATTTTAGGACTATAGTAGGATCAATTTTGCAATTTGAATTCCAACTAGTCATGTAATATCAATTTTGGTACTATACTAATAGTAATTATGCAATTGGAATTTCAATTAGTCATTTAGATAAATTTTAAGACTAAAGTAGGATCAATTTTGCAATTTGAATTCCAACTAGTCATGTGATATCAATTTTGGTACTATACTATTAGTAATTATGCAATTGGAATTCTAATTAGTGATGTTAGAATAAATTCGGGACTATAGTAGTAGTAATTGTGCAATTGGAATTGCAATTAGTGATGTTAGATCAATTTTAGGACTATAGTAGGATCAATTTTGCAATTTAAATTCCAACTAGTCATGTGATATCAAATTTGGGACTATACTAGTACTAATTGTGGAATAGGAATTTTCAATTAGTGATGTTACATCAAATTTGGGACTATAGTAGTAGTAATTGTGCAATTGGAATTTCAATTAGTCATGTTAGATCAATTTTAGGACTATAGTAGCAGTAATTGTGCAATTGGAATTCCAATTAGTCATGTTAGATAAAATTTGGGACTATAGTAGGATCAATTTTGCAATTTGAATTCCAACTAGTGATGTGATATCAATTTTGGTACTATACTAATAGTAAATTTGTGACTTTAGTAGTAGTAAGTTTGTATTCGTGAATATAGTAGTAATTTTAGTGCAATCGATCAATGTATAATTGATTAACTTTGGTAAAATCGAATTATTTTAGTAAAATTTTGGTAGAATGGATTAATTCTAGTAAAATGGATTAATTTCAGTAAATTTTTATGTAGAAAGGATTAATTCTAGTAAAATTTATTAAATTTAGAAAAATTCGTATAAAATTGATCAATTCTGGTAATATCGATTAATTTTAGTAAAATTTTGGTACAATCGATTAGTTTTGGTAAAATTGATTAAGTTTGGTAAAATTTCGCTACAATCTTGCAAATCTGATAATTTTTTTTACTATACTATTTATTTTGAAAAATAGAATATGGAAATTTTATGAGGTTTCGTCCATTTAAAATTTTTAAAATTTTGATATTGAATAAGGCAGGGTAAAAATATTTACTTAAGAGTTTGAATAATGCAGGGGTAAAACATACGGGGGGAAATAAGGGAAAGTAGAGTTTCTCCCTTGAAAGTGTAGTGATAGTGTAGTTTTTGCCTTCAACTTCATCCCACATTGAATTTCTTAAAGAAAAAAGGTGTGTATATATTAATAAGCCTAGGAGAGCTGGTTGTCCACGTTTGGGGTCGGATCATACTAACATCAATGCATACATTATACGATATGGGCCTGTTGTCTGCTATGCACATGGGCCAGTCTATGAAATACAATTTAGGCCCATGAAATAGTTTTTTTTTAATTTATTAAATAATTTTTTTTTCCGTGTATAATTTTTTTTTCAATAGTAGAACTCCTATACATGAAATTTAAACTACACTTATTATAAAATCAGACTTATTATTTTAACCAAAATAATAATTTTATATATTTTTCACTCTGTAATTTCGAATTTTTTACATATTTGTTATAATAAACAATTTTATTCAATTAAAATATTTTTGACCATAAATAAATCGCCATGTGGCAAAGAAATATATTTACTTAGTCACTCAAATTTAAGAAGGTAATCCAACCATAAAGGCACATCCTCATTCAACTTCTCTCCTTTATCTCCAAAAGAAAAAAAAACTTTCCAAAAAAAAAATGAATTGGTCACGCGACAATGAGGAATTTTTTATCGATCTTTTGCATTGTCGAGTTGGGACCGTGGATGTATCTGACAACTATGAGGTTGCAGATACTATGGAGGATATTTCAATAACGATGACGAGAGTTCTTAATCGGAGAGTTCGATTGATACAACTCGTGCTGAAATTGAACGAGTTAAGGGATAAGACATGGAGTTTTGAGCGTTTCCTACGACAGCCGGGAATCCATTACGACGAAAACCTAGACCTAGTCATTGCGGGAGCCGAGTATTTCGACCGAGTAGGACAAAATGTAAGTATAATTTATTTTTGCTTTTAATTTTACTAACCTAAAACAATTTTTTATTTATTTATCTCTTTTTATGATATAGGAGAGTCCGCGGTGGAGGGAATTTAGGCTACATGGAATGCCCTACTTTAGAGAACTTCGTGAGATCATGGACGGTGCCGCTGGTTTCGGCAGTGTGGATTTCAGCTGGTTGGCTTCCTTTGTGGCTTGACAGATTTTAGGGATGAACTATATGTAGGGTTTTGTATTTATTTTAAAAAATTGCACTTGTTGTATACATTTTGTGCACCCTATTATTAATTTCAGTCTTTTACATTTTGTTTAAAATTTAAGTGAAAATAAGATCTGGATGAAGTATTGTTTGATTAATGGATTAGTATTAATGATATGACTATAGTACCAATTTTCTTAGTCGTTCATGGTACAAAACCCTAAACCAACTAATTCGAATATTTTTTATTTTTTTATTTGACTATTGTTTGATATAGTATAGAAAAAATCGAAAAAATTTATTAAAAAATTAATTTAGGCTAACATGTACTAATTTCATAACTATATATATAGTACTTATTTAATACATAAATTAATAATAAAATACTATCTTATTAGTCCAATTACAAATGTAATGTATTAAATTGGACTGCATATGAAAAGACACGATGGATTGACAACTCCTACTTCTCAAGTTATTTATACACTCTATTTAATGAATGAAATCATCACAATTTTTTAGGGATAATCTCAAAGAGTTATGTCTCCTCATTTATCTCTATCTACTTCCAATACTCTCAAGAAACTTTGAAAATTCTGGATATAGCTTCTTCATCAAAGAAGGCCAAACGAAGAGGAGGGCAACTCGTCCTGGAAGCGGATTAGGTTGAGCACGGAAATGAAACTTGAAGAGGTTTTGTTGGTTTTTTTTTATTGTTATTATTTTCTTTTATTTTACATGTATGGTTTTGGCATCGATTTTTTTATTTTGAATGTTTTTTTGTTTGTAGTTTATGAGGGAATCGGAGAAGCTTGCCAAAATTGTTGAAGCCAAAGCACAAGCCGATGCAAATTTGCATCGATGTGTGGAGGCACAACAGGAATCAACAGGCATCGATGTGTTAGATTCGTGAATTTTTTTTTTGTTGATTTAATTATGAATGTGTTTTATTTAATCTTTGTAGCGTGAGAAGGCTCAATTCCAGAACGAAATGCGTGAACTGATGCTAGAACAACGAATCAATCACGCATATGAGAAGGAAATAGCCGAGATAGAGTGTATCAAGGCAAGGCTAAAGGTCCTTCGAGCTCGTTCGGACTTGATAGATTAATTTTATGTTTTATGTAATTTTTAATATTTAATATTCTGAATGTAGAAAATGAAAAATATATTATGTTTCCTAATTTATGAATATATATTTTGTTTTAAATTTTTGGTGTGTTCGTCATTTACAATTATTATTGCTGAATATATATGTTTTGATTACTTTAATCGACGGATGTAAAATTACAAGTTTAATTAAGGGAAAAATTATTATGCCCAAATTAAAATGCTTAAATTCGTACAATTAGTACTATTTCATATAGTATAACAAAATTCGTACAAAAATATATAAAACAAATATAATATTTTTTAAAATTTAAATTAAAGTGTGAGTTGACAAATTTTTGTTGCATCTTACACACACCATCATTCATTCTCATTAATGCTCCAAAACCCTAAACCAACTAATTCCATTTTTTTGCATCTTACACACACCATTATTTGTAATGAAAAATTATTTGGATTGATCTAATTAATCTTATTTATGTAGACTCCAATAAAAACAATGATAATATAAGATAGTTTTTATAGATATAATAAAAGATAATTTAAGTACACCCCATAACAACAAGCTTAAACTCGATCAAGCAAACCTATTGACTAAACTCTCAAAGTCACTATTGACAACGCCTCCAAGCTGAATAATGTCACGAATTCCACGATACTCCAGCATTCCATTCAGTCGAAAGTCTCTATGCATCTCACATTCATGTAGTGAAATATAAATGCAAATTAATGTCATAAAAAAAATAAAAATAAGAAAATGGTAATGTTTACTTACAGCTCGAATATCACTTAAAAGACTGAAATAGGCATCAGTGGTTGTGACACAGTTACTATCTTTATTGTAGGTGATCCCCGGAAGCATTTTAAATTTTTCGAATGAATAAAATTGCTCTTTCAATTCTTTCAATTTATGGACCAGTTCGATGGTCCGAAAATGACGATACCGAGCACCAGACATCAACTTTGCGAGTAAGTCCAGGGTCAATGCAGTGCCCGGTGCGTGAGATAGATCGACGAACCCAATCCTTAGACGTAAGAAACTAACAAACACGGCCTCATCAGATTTGGACCAAGACATGATTTTGGCGATTTTTTTTTTTTTGGGTTTTATATTATGAAATTATAATTACACCTACCTACTTGTATAAAAGAAAATAGAGTCCTTCATTAAAGACATGAAAAGCCTAGTAACCAAAACACCTATGCATGTTGCAACATGGATAATTCCAAAATATTATTCGAAAAAAATATTTATGTATAATTAAAAAAAAGGGACTTAATATTATATAGTGAATGTAGGGTATAAGATGAATGATTACTATTGAGTAGGGTTTATTGAGAAGTGTGAGGTGAATACACTTTGTTCCATTTTAAACACAACCATCATTCATTAATCTCAGCTCATTAATGCTACAAAAACCTCCCAAAAATTCAAATTTTATTTTTTTGTTTTTACTATTGTTTGATATAGTATATAAACTATCGTAAAAATATTTATAAAATCTAACTTAATATTGTTTAAATTTATTTATTACTCTTAAAAATAAAAAAAATTATAATAAAATACATAATTACGAAAAAATTTATAATAAAATACACAAAAACGCTGAAAATTTTGAAAGTAAAATCACACTATTGAGTATGGTTTATTGAGAAGTGTGAAAACTACTCTTTGTTCCATTTTACACACAACCATCATTGATTCTCATTAACAAAATTGCAAATAAAATATTAATACGAATTTATTCTTTTTAAAAATAATAAAATTGAAAATAAAATATTAATTTTATTTTGATTTAATTGAAAAGACATAAAGCCTTCCAACTACAATTTCTCAAGTAATGTGTACACAATATTTATTGAATGTAATCATCACAACTCATTAATTGTTGTGACTATAGTACCAATTTGATTGAAACGAAACAATATTCAAATTAATACTTCAAATATTAATTAAATTATAATTTTAATTCTCTTTTAATATTTAGAATGGGTGAATATAATTTTAATGCCAATTATTATTAATTTTATACATGTTATGACTATAGTACGAATTTTGTGAGTATAGTTACGAAATTATAATTTTAAGGTACTTTGTAACTATATGCAGTACTAATTTTATACATAATTATACCAATTAAATAAAAATACAAAGGTTATATATACTTTCTATAATTTTGTAATTACAGAAAATCAAAATTATTAATTAATTAAATAAGTATATTGAATTGGAGTGGATTGACTTCAAAAGACATGTTGCCTTGCAACTCTAAAACTTCTCAACCTATTTATACACAATATTTAATGAGAGAAATTATCACAATTCATTAGAGATCATATCAAAGAGTCACGTCTCCTAAAATCTCTCTTACTTCTTTCTCCACCTTCCAATTACAACACTCTCTTCTCCTTCGAAGTATCTATAAATGGAGTCTGCAAAAAGGTCGAACGAAGATGGAAACACCTTTTCGTCGAAGAGGATTAAAACGGCCACGGAAGAGGAAGTCGAAAAGGCTTTTTTTTGCATGTAGCATTGATTTTTATATTTCGATTATTTTTTTCCTCGTTAATAGTTTGCGAAGGACTCTGAAAGGTTTGGCAGAGCCATTCAAGCCAAATCGGAAGCGGATGCATGTTTGAATGAACTGATTTTAGACCAACTAGAATTATCAAATTTTTTAGAAAATTTGTTATTTTATTTTGTGTTATTTTAATTTGCTGGTTTAAATTAATATTATTTTATTTAATATTTATAGTATGAAAAGGATCGCTTCCATCGTGAAGCTCTTGCTATGATAAAAAAAAAACAACAAATACAGCACGCAATAGAGATGAAGAAAGCCAAGATAGAGTGCATCGAGGCAAGAATTGCGGTCCTCCGAGCTCGCTTAGATCATCCCTGAAAAACAGTAATCCGTGCTTATACGTGTTTAGTTAACTGCTTAAAAACTGTTCTGTGATATGTGTGGGATAGATGCAAGAACATAAAATAACAAAGCAGTAAAAACGTACGAGATGATAACCCAGTTCGGTTCAACCAACCTACTCTGGGGGGATTGCTCCCAAACTTGAAGATTCAACTGGTACTCCTTCGAAGAGTGTATTAAGGATCTTACACATACAAGCCTCCCGCCTTATGTCGCCCGTTCTTTTCCTCGAACTCTTTCGCTAACCGAAAGTTGTCAGATCCCCTCACAACCGTGACACTAGACTCCCTCTAGCTACCCACGACTTCAACTTACAATCTCTCCCGAGATTGCGTATAAAACTGGAATAAAAATCCCCTCACTTGTTTCACTCGTAAACACTCAAAACTAGTCTATCACGTTGAACGTTTTAATGAACAATTACTAGTTACAAAAAACGACCACAAACTGATTCTAACACTAGAATCTAAACAAAATATTAGTGGTACCGATTGCTCCTCAATTCGGTCTTCATATAGGCGTTGATCTCCATCCGCTGCTAATATGGTATGTGGATTGTGGTTTGTGGCCTTCCATACGTGTGTAGATACTCTCCATGTGTAGAAGGGTTGATTCAGCACTGGATCTACACCACAAGGCAGTAAAATGAATTAATCTTGACCTTCCAAACTCATTCGGCGCAAGATCTTTCCAACATGGAAACTGCCATAAATAGAGTGTCCCTGGTTCTGTCTGGGACATACTCTGGAACAGTTCACCAACTGTTCTTTCTTTTCTTGCACAGCGGAAAATAAATCTTCGTGGGACATACCCAGGCACACATTGTCGAACATATCTCGCCAATACAACAACACAAATACTTAGTGCATGACGATGGCACTAACAATCTCGATTAAAATTATGTTTATGTAATTTTTAATATTTATGGTAATATTATATGTCCAAATGAACTATATATTCAGTTGATTTTAATTCGGAATATATATTTTGAACTTCTTATTTTTAGCCGTATTTTTGGTAAAAATGCTTAAACCCTACTGTATATTTATGGGGCGTAAATATTTTTGATAAAAAAGCTTATATTCGGACTACAATTCTGGGACAATTCTAGGATGTAATTTGGCTATATTTATGTACTTTAACTATAATTTAATTGGAATTGGTCAATATATTTCCAAAGCATTAAAATTAAAACATAATTAATTGATATAGAAAATAATTAATTGATAGAGAAAATATGTGAGAAACTGGTTGAGGAACTTCTTGAGAAAGTAGTACCCGCGTATCCCACATCGAAAAAATATCAAAATTTACTCTTGTATATATTATATCTTATGTCAGGGTTAGTTGTCAATGTACGGGGTCTGATCCCACTAACATGGACTCAAATCACAGCTTCTGGGCCTCTAAATTATGTTTGACCTGGGTCTGTAAGGTCGGCCCTTATGACAATTTTTTTATATCTCTATTATTTTGTTCCCTCATTTTTTTTGTATATCATCTGTATACAAAATACTATTTGTATTATTTTTTTGTTACAATATACACAACCATCATTCTTTCTCATTAATGCTCCAACACCCTAAATCAATAGTTTTTTTATAATTGTAAAGCCAATTACACATTCATTTTATCAATGATATGACTATAGTACCAATTTTCTTAGTATAGTTAAAAAAATATAATTTTTAGGCTAACATGTACTAATTTCGTAACTATATATATATATAGTACTTATTTAATACAGAAATTAATAATAGAATACTATCGTATTAGTAATGTATTAAATTTGACTGAATATGAAAAGACACGATGGATTGACAACTCCAACTTCTCAAGTTATTTATACACTCTATTTAATGAATGAAATCATCACAATATTTTGGTAAAAAAGCTTATATTCGGACTACAATTCTGGGACGTGATTTGGCTATATTTACGTACTTTAACTATAATTTAATTGGAATTGGTCAATATATTTCCAAAGCATTAAAATTAGAACATAATTAATTGATATAGAAAATAATTAATTGATATAGAAAATACTTGAGAAACTGGTTGAGGAACTTCTTGAGAAAGCAGTACCCGCATATCCCACATCGAAAAAATATCAAAATTTACTCTTGTATATATTATATCTTATGTCAGGGTTAGTTGTCAATGTATGAGATCTGATCCCACTAACATGGACTCACATCACGGTTTTTGGGCCTCTGAATTATGTTTGACCTGGGCCTTGACTATACTTGAACTGGGCCTGTAAGGCCGGCCCTTATGACAATTTTTTTTATATCTCTATTATTTTGTTCCTTGTATTTTTTTTTTGTATATCATCTGTATACAAAATACTATTTGTGTTATTTTTTTTTGTTATAATTAATATTATCTGCATTTTTTTCCAATTGGTAAATCGTACAATTTGACTATAAATAATAAATCAGGCCAAAAAGTGTTTTTTTTTCAATAATTTATTAAACTATTAAATTAAATTTTTTTAGCGTATAATTATTTTTGACAAAAATTAAATCTCCTACACAATAAAATAAAATAAAATTTATTATAAAATTACATTGATTATATTCACCGAAACTCTTATTTTATTTATTTTATACTTTAATTAAGATTATTAATCGAGCTCCTTTGAATCAAATACTCCTTATGACAAATTTTAATTTATTAGCTATATTTGTTTTTTAATTGAAGTTATCTGTATCCGTTTTTAATATTCTTAATAGTATATGTATTTTTTTTTCGACTAGTAGTGATTTGACTTAGTAAAATTTTATTTACGTAATTTAACTTATATTAGTATTGATATAGGAAATCAGTAATTTAACTTGTACATCAACTAAAATTAAACCGAAACACAAAGTGATAAATACAATTAAATATGACCGAATTGAAACACAAGTACAAATTTCAACTACTCTTCTTCTTCTTCTTCTTCTTCTTCTTCTTCTTCTTCTTCTTCTTCTTCTTCTTCTTCTTCTTCTTCTTCTTCTTCTTCTTCGTTTTATTCGTCACCTTGCTCTTTTGTTTTTCCTTGATGACATCAGTGATCGATTTGACCCGGTTCTTTTTTGGCCTTCCTCTACGATTAATTTGCTCCGGGTCTAAGACAGGATTATGGCTAGCTTCTTCTCCTTCTCCTTGCATAGCAACACTAGTACTATTCATCCTATCTAGTTTAGCATTACACTCTTTAAGGGTTTCCTTGATGAACTTCATTTTAGATTCATCTTGGTACGACTTATCCGTGCATTCTTGAAACACCTTCTCCACGTCTTGATACCTTGAATATTCCTTGGTCATGTGAGGATAACCACCTGCAAAACAAATACTTGAGTGTCGCCTATACACATCCTTCCTCCATCTTCTCATTATATATCTCTCATTAACCGAATCAATATTCTTTTTCACCAACACCTTAAATATATGGCGGCAAAGAATACCCTTCGAATTAAACTTCTTACAATCACAATCTAGATATTCTCCTTTAGGTCTATACTCCACCTTGAATGTATATTGCTTGTGATATTTGCTCATCATACCACTATCGACCACTTCAAATATTTCAACATCTTCCCCAATAATAAGCACGTTAGTAATGTCACAAACCCACATCCCCTTTATTTCATCTTGAACAAGCTGAAATATGTTGTTGGTGTAGGTCTTTTGAAATTGTTATTCCCATTTAAAAATGAAAAAACACTTAATTACCCTTGTCTTGGAATCATAGTCGGCTCGCATCTCGATATACACTTTATCACAAACCGCAATTTCATATTGCTCAATGAATTGTTTCAATGGGCTTCTTGAATGAATGTAGTTATCGAAGAAGGAATGCATCGACTTGCTCCTTTGGGTAGATTTACAACCAGCCCAAAAAATATGGTTCAAGTAGACGGGGATCCAACTTTCCCTTACATCCCACAAATCTGAAAGCCACATATTTTCATGTAGGTTGTGCTTCTCAATAAAATCATTCCACCTCGACTCCAATTCAGAGATAGTAATGCTTTCGTATATCAACTCGGTGAATTCTCTCTCAGCTTCTTTAGGATCAGCCACGGCCTTGAATTTTATTGGGACCTTCGAAAGAATATGCCAAATGCAAAGATGGTGAATGGTGTCGGGCATTACCTCTTTCAAAGCATTCTTAATACCATCACATTGATCCGTCAAAATAGTCGTAGGCACTATATTCCCCATAGCTTCCAACCAATTACTCTAAAACCATTTGAAGGACTCACTGTTTTCCTTCGACAACAACGCACAACCTAGAAGAATGGATTGGTTATGATGATTGATCCACACCACAGTTGCAAATGACATATCGTATTTGTTGACGAGGTATGTTGTGTCGAAACTTACAACCTCGTTAAATTCTTCGTATGCAGCCACGCTACGAGGATGTATCCACATAACATTTCTAAGCTTTCCCTTATCGTCAATATCCATCAAATGGAAAAAATTACGATCGGTCTTTTGAAGCCTCAAGAACAAATTGTGAATGGCTTCGGCGTCGCCTGCACCTAGTCTCAACCTTCTTCGTTGTTCAACAAAATTTCTACAATCTTTTTTATCCACTCCTAAATTCTGAGGTCCACCGGCTTGCACTTGCAAAAGTCGTATGCTTTTAAAAGTGCATAACCCTGCAATATCATTATTTTCTAGATGTCTCTTCATGTTCACGGTCAAAGTTCTATGAGCAGCCATAAAAACCGAGTTCACAAGGTCAAGTTCATGGTTGTGGACATTATTAACACTAGAAATGCTCCAACTACCATTATCATTCTGTATAGCATTCAGTCTCGCTGGACAATTAATCCTTTTTGAAGATTTCAAGGTTTTAGGATTTCTACCTCTATGACACGAAATCATAATATACTTACCACGTGTTCTCCGAATGTCAGTGGAAAAACCCTTATGCTTAGCGTGAGATTGATACGCTGCAATGAGGTTCTCCTTACTCCGGAACTGCATATTTTTTTTCGGCCCTTCATTTAAAAATTCTTCATCCACAACTTGTTCTTCTACTTCTTCTTCGGTCTCCTCCATACCTACTTCTACACCTTCTTCAGATTCAGATTCTGAATTTTGTGAATTTGATAGACTCGCATCTGTACTAGAATCATCTCCAAACAAATCTATAATCATATCATAAACATGAATGTTAGTATCGATATCCATGAAGTTTGAGTTTGTTTTTGAAAGATTAGGGTTTATGGCTAGCTTCTATCGAGAAGTGTAATCTTATAGATCACTACTCATTACATTACCAACGGTAACAATTATTGAAGCATGCTGAAAATTAATGGAACCTAACGGTATTGTCAAGAGTTTAATTTGAACTCAATATTCAAACGATTATCTCAAGAGTTTAATTTGGAAACTGGATCGAGAGTTTAATTAACACACTAAATAAATTATTTTTTATTATTTAATATTTTAATGAATAATATTATTTTTATTTTCCGTAATTTATTATTGCAATGATATTTTTTTAATAATTTAAAGAGACTAGTTAATAAAAAGATTTGTTTGGATTATTTTTATTTTATACTACATAGTATTTGATTCTGACTAAAAAAAAAATTAAAATAATTGATTCTAAATACTAGATGAATGCAACAGATATTTTCTAAAGATTTGAAAGGATATAATTCCCTTTATCATGTGTTATAAATATTTTATTAATATTATATCGTCAGTATATTATTAATATTTTATCGTTAATATTTTTTACGTCAATATTAATATGTTACTATTAAAATTGTATTGTTCATACTTTTACGGGAATATGTTATTAATATTTTTTTTCTTACTCAATATATTTTTTTACGTCAATATATTATTAATATTTTTTTGTTCATATTTTTTATGTCAACATATTATTAATATTATTAATACTATACTAATAATACTGATTTCGTAACTAAATATATTATTATTTTTTTAATATTTTTTCGTACCTCAATATATTAATAATATATTTTTTCGTAGTTGAATATATTTTTTTTAGTCAATATATTATTAATATTGTTTTTCGTCATTAATTTATTAGTACTAATAATGTTTTGGTAAATATTATTTAAGTTTGGAGGGAAATCGAGTAGGATTGGAGGGAAGAGAAGAGGGAGTTTATTAATGGGTGGGAGAGAGAATGATTTTGGAGGCAAAGGGTATTTTAGGTAGCCTGTAATTATATTTTTTAAAAAAACCTAATTAGTGAAACTCGATTCACTTAATTGTGACTTGGCCACGTTGTGGCCATGTAGCACTGCGCTATTATAAAACGTATAAAAGATAAGTTGCACGCAATAATTCACATGTTAGTGAAAAAGTGGAAATTATTGAAGCATCCGACTAATCACTTGTGAATTGTGAAGCGGATAGGCGGTAGATGAATGCTTACAAATTATATTATTATAAAATGTTTAGAACATAAGTTGGGCGTGATAATTGTGAAAAAGTAGAAATTCTTGAAGCATTCTAGTAAGTTACATGGAGAATATAATTGTTAAGAAAAGAGTTAATTTTATTTATATAATTATTTTATAATTTAATAAATTTCAGTAATTCCATTTTAAATAATGTTGGAAGATTTAGGCGTATTTTGCAGTATCATTAATGATTGATTAATATTAGATATAGAAATATATACATATATCATATGTGTGCGGAAACAGAAAAGATCTCCACAAGTCGTCTTCTACGCTTCAATCTGTAATCAATCCAGAGTCCGTACCCAGTTCTAATAATCCTATCAATGGCGTCTTCCGATCTGGAGAGAAAGGCGAAAGAGGCCTTCATCGACGACCACTTCGAGCTCGCCGTTGACCTCTACACTCAAGCCATTGCACTGAGCCCTACCGCCGCCGAGCTCTTCGCCGACCGCGCTCAAGCCAATATCAAACTCCGAAACTTCACTGGTAATCCCGAATACTAGAAAAATAAATCACATCTTTCATTTTTACTGCTGTTTCTGAGGACCATCCGAGTTTTATAGAGTTGAATTTCCTTTTTGCTCGTGTGTTTTCGCCCATAGGCAACGGTTACTGTTGATTTGAGGCAGTTGATGTTTTCACCCCTCTATTGGTAGGGATTTATCCGTTGGGGGCCGGCGGTGGTGGTCAGTGTGATTGGTCTATAGGAAAGGGAATTAATTCGGCGCTAATTGGAGTTGATTCTTCTTTTACTGTAATCAAGATCTCTTTTGATTTGTTGATCCGAAACAAGATAGAAAAATTTATGTTGTTAAAAGACTGTCGATTTTGAGTGCCGTGTTATTTTCACTTGAAAGATAACTGTTATTGATGGCATGTTCTTGCATATATGCAACTTTGGCGTTTACATTTTAATTGACTTCGAAATCAGTTAATGTAGCTATTGATATTTCTAATGTTTATACCAAGGCTTCGACTTCGATTTCGACTTCTTGATTCCAAATGAATTGGTGGATGTAAGGTTTGAATTATTGATGAGTTTATTCTGAGCTAGTGACAGGGTTTTGTCTTTTGGTATTTAGAAGTTATGTTGCTCTGTATATCCATCTATTGCTGACATTCTATAAATCTTGTTTTGAGGTTGTTGGTGATTTTCTTTAAATGTTTGGTGTGCAGAGGCTGTTGCTGATGCAAATAAAGCAATCGAGCTGGACCATTCAATGGCTAAAGCTTATCTGCGTAAAGGGTGAGTTCTGGAAGGGGACTAGGATTGGGATGATTTTTTATGAGTTTGAATACGACCAATTTTGAGGAATCTAAATTATTCTTTAACTTATATGGTGAAAAGAAATAATGGATTTCAAATATACAGGATTTATTTTGAAATTCATGATTTTAATTGCATTCAGAATGATGAATTACAAACTGATATAGGAAAAATCTATTTTTCTTAAATAGGTGGTATCTTGTTTGTGTTAGTGTTATTGGCCTGACATAGTAAGCTGCATGATGACGTGTTAACTTTTATTATGAACTTGTCCTAATGCTTCTTAAATATTACAATGAATCTGAAAGTAAATATAGAAAATGTCCAGAATCATATGGTTATTAATAAAATGCTTCACAGGCTAAATAAAACAAATAAGACATATTTTGTATAAATACGTGTTTTGATGTAACGGAATTGGCATCTGGCCTTATACCCTCTCCCCGCTCTCCACTCTCTCTCTCCAACCAGTCTGTTTGCAACATAAATACCAACTTCTTCATGCGAGCTGTATGCACCTAGCCCATTTATTAGATGCCAGCATTAGAGCCTTTAATAACTTTGGCTGCTTGGTTGGTTCTAGTAAGCTGTTTCTATTAAAACTGGTCGAAGTACTACCAATTAATTCACGTACTCCTCTGAGTATTTTTGTCGTTTAGCTAGAATCAAATTTCCACTGTTTTTTTTATTACTTATCAGTGAGCTATCCTATGTGGAAAAGGAATGCCTCAAAGATTTGACATGATTTTTTTGCTTTTACGTACAATTCATGCAGAAAATTGGACTCAATTAGATTATGATCATCTGACATTTTTAAAGGTTCTGTTTTTTTTATATATAATTTCTTTTAGGCTTCTGCTTGAACTAGTGGTTAATTTGATGTCTATTTTTTGAATCATTAACAAAACAACTGTCTCTAAGTTTGTCAATTTTATGCTACCTGTTGCTCAATTGTGAGTTTTTTTTTTCTTTTCTAGTAACCGAGTATAGATCATAGACATGATTACGTGTGAATGAGGTATTTTGTCCCACTCCTAATTTATCTATTTAAGCGCATAGTTTATGTTCTTTGTATAGTGTCGCATGTATCAAGCTTGAAGAATATCAGACTGCTAAGGCTGCCTTAGAAACTGGTGCGTCTTTGGCACCTGGTGACTCCAGGTTTACCAAGTTCATCAAAGAATGTGATGAGGGCATAGCAGGTACTTTAGTTGATTACTTTTGTTTAGCATAAATATCTAGCATGTGAATTTTATTGTGTCTTAATATGTTTCCATGCGGAAAACTTAAACAAACCTCCTTATTACTCATATAATGAGTATCAACTTGTTCGTCAGATATTAAGTGTGCATTGGTTCACTGTTTTGTTATCTATGCCAAGTTGATGTGTTTGTTGAACAGGATACCGAGTTTTCCTAACTTGCATGAGATTCTTATGAAGTTTAACATCTTGGACCCCTTTTATGATTTTGTTTATTAGTTTGTTTGGGTGCAGCCATATCCACTTTATGCTTTTGTTTTTTATGCAATGTGTTTTTTTTTAATAGAATGCGAGCTCCGTTAATCTGGTTGAACTGAATGCGAGATAGCTGGATATATCAGCCTCTTAGAGGCATATCTTATTTTTAAAGATGCCACTTACCATGCGTTAGGCTCTGTTACGATTCTTTGTAAGTAATTTCTGTGGGCCTTGGTCTGAAGCCCTTAAGCTGTATCTTTTAGTTTACCATATTTATTGTTGTTTGCTTGACAGTCATCTACTCACTGCACCACTTTGAGTTGTGACTCTGCTTTTCGATTGCAGATAGTGGAAATGTTTCTGTTACATCATACATGCTCATAGCTGATTTAGATGATTTTTTAGTTTTGTGCAATATTTAGTCAAGCTTTTCAATGTTGTTTATGAAACTTTTGTTAGAACTTTGATTGTCAGGTTTGGTATTCTTGTTATGCTGCTGACATGAATTATCTTAGCAGTTTGCTATTTGCCATTAATGTTGGGCGGTAAAATATTGATATTTTGGTGCATTCATTTGTACTCTGCTGGATTTCTATGTTATTTGTTTTTTGATTTCAGAGGAAGCTGCCGAGTTTCCTAAGCAATTGGTTGATAAAGCTCCAAGTGATGTTACTCCAAATAATTTGCCATCGGTTGTTGGCTTGTCCAGTCAAGGAACAGCTACTATAGTGTCAACCACCAAACCGAAATACAGGTCATGTATAATACATCTTGTGAGGACTATTTGAGTTATTGCAATTTGCAACCATGTGGTTTGGCTATGGATTTTTTGTTTTCCCATTCCTGTGGTGATTCATTTTCTTTATATAAAATATACTCCATGAGAGTTGTGAAAAGCTTGTCCTGGTATATTTTACATTCTCTTTCAGTGGGGTCTATTAAGTTATGTTGGAAGGTAAGTAATCTTTGACTTGATTTCATAGACCCAATCTTCCTAGTTCAAGTTTTGTTCTCTAATATCTCGGTGGTCTTGTGAATGGTTGATAAACTGCGATTGCAGTTATTTTTAGGAAGTCCCATAGCAACTTTTTCTTTACATGTTCTACAGGCATGAATTTTATCAGAAACCAGAAGAAGTGGTGGTCACGATATTTGCGAAGGGCATACCAGCTAATAATGTTGTTGTTGACTTTGGTGAACAAATAGTAAGAGTTGCATGATCTAGCAGTGTTGCCTTCGTGTTCTTTATTTCAACCATTTCTTGATTTTTCGCTAACATGCCAACTCCTTTATGTCCTTGATTGTTATCCAGCTCAGTGTGACCATTGAGTTGCCTGGTGAAGAAGCATATCATTTCCAGCCTCGCTTATTTGGAAAGGTAAAGTAATAAAAGCTTGCCGTTGGTCTGATTTGGAATGAATATCTTGATTAACTTCCCTGTGACAATGGGGAAATTGTGTTGATTTGTGACGTCACTGTGTTTGTGAGAGGCGTAACACCTGTCAGGGGCTTGAGGTTGATAATGAAAAAGTTTCCTATCGGGGTGGTACAGCTTAGGGTTTGTTTTGCATTGTATTATAATGCTTCAATCATTACCAATGCACTTGGTCTTCTGATGTAATATTCTTGTCGAGCAGATAATTCCTGCGAAATGTAGATACAATGTCATGTCTACAAAAATTGAAATTCGACTTGCCAAAGCAGACTCTGCACTCTGGACTTCCCTTGAATTTAACAGGGACGTCGCAGTTGTACAACAAGCAAGTGTATCATCAGGTAGATGTCTTTCTTAAAATGTTACCGTCCAGACCTAGGTCCTTTTTCATGTTACTTTCTACTTCTGGTCAACAGGCATTGAGAAACCTGCATATCCTTCCTCCAAACCGAAAAGAGTAGACTGGGATAAACTGGAAGCTCAAATGAAAAAAGAGGTGTGTAAATTGGATATTGGCCATCTAGCTGTTCTCTTTTGTTTTGAACTTTTCTTGTGTAAACTGATCCCATGACTTGCTGTGTTGTTATATGTCAGGAAAAGGATGAGAAACTGGATGGTGATGCAGCTTTGAACAAATTTTTCAGAGACATTTACCATGATGCTGATGAAGACACGCGAAGAGCAATGAGCAAATCTTTTGTAAGAACCTCTATTCTTTTCCTCATGAGAAGTCTGTATTAAAAGACGCACTCTGGCTGTTCATATTGTTGAACATTGTTAACGATGTTTTCTTCTGGTGCTAATCCAAAGGTTGAGTCGAATGGGACGGTGCTATCAACAAATTGGAAAGAAGTGGGTGGCAAGAAGGTCGAAGGGAGCCCTCCTGATGGTATGGAGTTGAAGAAATGGGAGTACTGAAATCTCTCGCATGTTTTTAAAACATGCAATAACTTAGCTACAGATTGTGATTGAACTTGTTCATATCTTTTTCCTGATCCAAGTTGAATTCCACCTTCACAAACATAGTTGAAAGTGTATTTCTTAAGATGCACTGTGTTTGCATGTTTTTGCAACTAGATTTGCCTGGAGTTTTTTTAGCTTTATATGGTTGCTTTATGCAGTTATGTACTTGTATGCTTAAAGTGCCCACGGTACGTTAGCTAACAACTCACTCCTCTCTCTCTCTCTCTCTCTCTCTCTCTCTCCCCTATTTTTTTGAGTTGGGAGAGGGTGAAACAGTTGGGATTAAAACTCGATAATAATTCTCATTTTCACATTAGGTACACCCCTTGGCTAACTCCGAATGAACCAGAAGTGGGTCCTCCCTAAAATATACTTTTAAAAGCATGACCCAAGTGAGTGGTCCAAGTTCGAAGTGGGCATATCATTTGTAAATTTTAAAATAAGATTGATGTAGTATCACTTCATTATTCGGTCAACATGTGTTTCCAGTCCTAATAATTCTGATTATTTATATCTTAATTTTTACTGTCCAATGATAAAAATTTCGGTCGGCTGATAAATCTATTTGTGATACTTGAATATTTATTACTATAGTCGGGTATTTAATTTTTTTTATTGACTGAGATCATCTCCAACCCAAATCTAAATCTAAAATGGAGTAAGTGTCTCAGGGCCCCAAAAATTGGACTTATTGGTTTTGGGCCCAGCAGATGCGATCTATGATGTCAAAATTTATTGTCTAATACCATTAAATCATTCATTAATCAGTGGCAAAATTAATTCTCACCCATTCCAACGTTATTTCTATGAAAAAAACTCTTCATCTTCTCCAAGTCGTTGGCCAGTTTTCCGAAAAATAAGAACTAAGAACTCTTCAACTTACTGTTCTTACCGTTGAATCATATTAATGAATATAATTATATATATAGAAGGAACCACATGAATTCTCTATTTCTCTTATACCAATTTTTATTTCTTGACTATCGAGTATCGACCTAATTGTCCGAGCAAAAAAAAATTCTCATTGCAAATTCTGAAATTCAGATTTCGATTTCAGAAGGCGGAACCATTGAAGCATCTTGTTGATTTTGTTTTATGGGTAAGTAAATTCATATATTTTATTGATTTTGTGATTTTTTTACAGGCAAGAGCAATTGAATTAAATATTTTAATTTATTTTTTGCAGAGTATCATTTATCAGAACGTTGGAACTTGGAAGTGTATCCGAAATACAAAATCAAAATGCATCTCAAATAGCTTTCAAGTCTCAATCACCAATTTATCCAGGTGTTATTACTCTTTTATTTTACTCTGTAAGTTTTAAACATGGGGCCGCTTAGAAAACAAGCATGCGGAAATGAGAAAAAGAAAAAAAAGAAAAATAATAGAAGAACTAGTTAAATCACAAAAAGGTAATATGGATAAGTTTATTGTTAAAAGTACAAGTTCTAAAGAAAAAGTTGAAAATTCAAATGTAAACAATGTTGATGCGCCTCTTCAAATTTTAGATAACATAGATTTGAATGATATTGTAGATGATTTTGCAAGTAAAAATGCTAGATGAAGTCATTTTTTATAAGTAATAGATATTTTTTTGCTTTTCGATGTATTGCGTACGATAATATATTGGGGGCCCATTTTTATAATTTTGCCCAGGGCCTCATTTTTGTCAGGACCGACCATGAGTGTCACATCAAATACTAATTTATCTCCAACCCACAAACCTAAATCCAAACTCAAAAAAGAATATTCTTGGTATATTCCACCTTTTACTATTTATCATGTTTATTTCAATAACACCCACATATTTATCAAAAATTATAAATTGAATCTCTTATTTTTTTGCTATTTTGCAATGTAAAAAATTAAGACGTAATATTTATTTTAATCAAAGCATGAAGGACATGATTTCAACAAAAATAAGATCATAGCGATTCGCATTCGCAACTCAATTATAATATTTTCTTACTAAAATCTAAATTTATTAACATAATAACAAACTTAAGCGATCTTAAAAATACTTAGTAAACATTTCTTTATTAGTATAACTAGTGTTTCACCCGCGCGTTGCGCGGTGGCTGCCGACCGGTATAACATTATTTAGTCTATAATTGGTGTCACATTCAATATATCTCATCTTATGTTTGAATTTTTTTATCATAATTATTTCCTTTACATATAATATTTCTTTCATTTTATTACAAATTTTTCAAACACGAAATTAGATGTCGATTTGGTCAATTGTATCTAATTATTAAAAAATCAAATGTTGAACCTTGAAAAAAATCCAAAATATTAGGGTATAACAAAAATAAAATTACTCACCCGTCCCAACTATATAGTCTATGTTATTATTTTTGGAACTCTGATCCCAATTATATAGTCTTATTACTATAAATACTATTAATTTTCATGATAATGTACAAAAACACCATTGTTAAGTCTTGGAAATTTTGATTTAAAAAAAAACCATTTAAATAGATCAAGAATTATTAATTTTTTTATTCAATGACATGTAAATTTGCATAAATTATAATTAATTTAGATAATTTGACTCCATAAATAAGAATTAATATATATTCACATTAAAATAATTTGTATCTCGTATATCGATACTAAAATACTTTACAACAGTAAAGTATTCATACTAAATTTATAAAAATTAATCTGTCATTGTTGAATAAATAATATTTTATTAATTACATATATGTCATATATTAGTTATTTATGCTTGTTAATTTTATAATGTTTAGATTTGTAATAAAAATTATTTATTGAAGAAAGAAAAAGAAATAAACCTAACTTAAATATATTACTTTAACCCGTTATCATTTGCAATATTAATGCATGCATACAATAATACATGTGATGAATCCTTACTTTATAACCATATGTATTTGTTACTTGTAGTGAGCATTTTCCAAGATTATATTTTATACCAAAATGTTACGGGATCATTTTGTTTGAATGTAACAATTTTGAACTTTTAGTATGCTATGATATGTTATAAAATATATGTGAATGTAGTAATTTTTGAACTTTTAGTATGCTATGATATGTTATAAAATATATGTGAATGTAGTAATTTTTGAACTTTTAATTTATGTAGGAAGTTACGTCCCAGTTATGTAATGTACAATTTTTTTTCATTATTCTTAGCTTTTTATACCAATTAATTAAGTAGAAAGTAATTAATGTGGAATATATACTTCCACACTAATAACAAAACATTGAATACTTTAATCGTTATATTATATTAACAGATTAAATTTATTATAATAAATTTTTTAGTTTATTAGACATTGCTAACATATTTAATAATGATTTATTTACATTTCTATGTATATAAATAATTTGTGAAATATAATTTAGATAATTTTTTTGAAATAACACTGGGCCTATAAATTATAGAACATTAATTTGTGGAATCTTGTATTTCGTAGTATACAGGTTATTTATATTGCACCTAAAATCACAACCTTTCATCAGTTTTTGGTTTTAGATGTAACTTTTAAATCTTAGCAACAATTCCAGAACTTTACATATTTTTGCAACTAAAATATCAATGACTATACCCGATGAATTAAAACTAATGTAACATTAAATATTACACGTGTAAATATGACGTGTTTATTCCATGTATGCAACTAAACATACGATAATATTTAATGGGTAAGTGATATGTGAAAACAAAGTCGTTTAATTTAATTTTAATTCATTAGAAAACTCATTGGTATTATAATTGCAAAAAATATGTGCAATTTTTTTGGTATTATTACTAAAATTTAAAAATCATACCTAAAATTAAAATTTGACGAAAGATCGTGATTTTAGGTGCAATTAAAACAACACGGCAAAATAATGTGCTAAGGACCATACCTATATATTTAGTGCTGAAAATATTAGAAAATTTTGAACTACAATTGAACAACAGATTCTTGGCGGGATGATCGAGCATTTACTTATATATATACATATATATGTATATGTATGTATATATACTCAGCCACATAATTATTATATTATATATATGTATGTATGAATATGTGCAAAAAATTAAAAGTAAAAGGTAATAATTGCGGTTGTTATCATATCAGCAAAGAGAGAGAGACAGAAAAGCTGCAACATTTGATAGCTATAGATATATATATATATATACATGTATATAAAGAATAGACGTGGCCAATTTTTTACCACAAAAAATTTTAATGCACCTTGCATGTGCATGGCTTTTTAGGCGGGCTTTTTGAGCGGGCTTTTACCTAGGAACAGTAGCTCACAACTTTGTTTTAGTATATATTAGTGTTACACCCGTGCGATGCACGGGGTACGCGTTGTGATCTACAAATTCAATGAGTATTATATCACCTAATTACTCCAATCAAATAGTAGTACACAATGTGTTTATATATATATATATATATATATAATATTCATGATTCATTGCCAAAATATTTATCATAATATATGAGAGATGAATTAAAGTTATAAAATGCAATATATGTAGGAACTATTAAACATTTTATTGTACAATGGTACATTTTTAACAATTTCTATTTATTAATAATTTTAAACAATGTTTCTCGCTAAAAAAAGGGGTAATATTTTGAACCAATGTTTCACGCTAAAAAAATAGTATTAGTATATGAAAAAAGAACTTTTCTTTAATAGAATATTATTATAAATACTAAAGTCATAATTTGAGAACATATAATTTACATGAAAAAAAAATAAAAATATTAGGGTGTGCGATTTTTCTTAACGCATGGGCAACCATATAAAATAATAATTGGGCCAATTTTTTACAAAACTTATGTTAACAATTATGTCATTAAAAATTGTGTATATAAATTTGAATATGTACTTTATTAATCTATAAATTTCTAAATATATTTAATGAAATCATCAGCTTTATATACAATGTTCATGTAAATCAACTGATGTATATTACTTGAATGACAACGATTTATATATTTATAGACATCAGTTCATGTTTTATTTATAATAAAATAATGGGCAATGACTCATGTAATAGTTGTTAGGAATAAAAGATGTCCATAAAAAATATACTATAAAAAAAACTTTATATTATAAATTCTGAAAGACTTCTTTGTACACTACATTTGAAGTAGAGGTCTTATCAACACCATCATTGTTGGAAATTAAAATTTTCAGACCACTACGACTTGTGACTCGTGAAACGGCTACATACAACTGACCATGACTAAAAACTGGTTTTCTCAAAAATAAACCTACATGATTTAATGATTGGCCTTGGCTTTTATTTATGGTCATTGCATAGGAAACTATGACAGGAAATTGTCTTCTTTGAAACTTGAATGGCAATCTTGGATCTGCCGGTGTGAGTGACATTCTTGGAATCAAAACCTTGTTCCCTGCATTTTGTCCGGTGAGAACTTTTGCTTCCAATACATGATTGCCAAGCCGTGTAATAACCAATCTAGTGCCATTGCATAGACCATTTGCATGATCTATATTCCTCAAAAGCATGACTGGAGTTCCTACCTTCAAATATAGCTCATGATTTGGTACACCAGAACATTTAAGGCTATTTAAGAACTCAGGCGTGTGTACATCTTGCAAAATAGACTCATTTGAATCTGCTCTGCATGTACTGTCTGAACTTAGATAAGCCCGACCTTCACATTGATTCAAAGAAACCATGTATTGGTTTATTGACTCAACTACATCCAAAGTTGGAGCAAGAATCGCTCGTTCTTGTAAGTAGCTTGTGGTATCTGCAAATCTGCTATCAATAGAATAGATATAATCGACAATTGCTGCAATAGGGTCCCCTGAATATTTAAGCAAAATATCATTTGGAAGATCAATATTTGCTTCTCCATCATTAGGACCTCCTTGTGTCCCATCTCCTATGCTTGCAATCCACTTGGAAAACTGCTCTAATTGAATCAGTTCATCATTCGTGTTTGCATTCTGAAGTCTCATGTTTTTGGTCAATCTCAGGACAGTGCAAGTTTTCCAAAGGTATGACGAATTGATTGTTGCATGTACAATATCCTGTCTGCTACCTTTCGGAATAACCGGTAAAATTTGACGGAAGTCTCCACCAAACACAATAGTTTTACCTCCGAATGGCAATTCAAAGCTTCGTGGATTGCAACAGCGCATAATGTCGCGCAAGGTCCTATCCAAAGCTTCAAAACAGTATCTGTGCATCATTGGAGCCTCATCCCAAATTATTAGTTTGGCTTTTATAATTAGCTCAGCAAGTGGACTTCTTTGATTTATATTGCAAGTAGATTCTTCATTAGGGTTGATTGGAATTTTGAACCGTGAATGTGCAGTTCTTCCTCCAGGTAGCAAAAGTGATGCAATTCCACTTGAAGCCACATTTATGACAATTTCTCCTTTTGATCGTAATGCAGCTGACAACCCTTTCCAAACAAAAGTTTTTCCAGTGCCTCCGTATCCATATACAAAAAACATACCACCTCTATTCGACTCGACTGCATGTAAGACTTTATCATGGACACACAGTTGTTCTTCTGTACACCTACTTAAGAAATCTTTGTACTCTTCTTGTAGAGCTTCACGATCATATCGTAACTCATCATTGATCAATCTATTTTGATTATTTTGAAAGAAGTCTGCACTTGGAAATGGCATTGAGTTAAATTCTTTCAAACTCCTACCAAGGCTCCTCAACAATTTCTCTATCTCAACCAAAGCATAACCTTTTATTTCATCCTCATTTAGTGTCAACTCTGCCATTTTGATAGTAAAATACATATAATCAAGATAAAGTATAATGTGTATTATTTGAAGTATATATGAAATAAAATTATTGTATTTAATCAATATTGTATACCTGGATGTTGTAACAATGCTCTTTGATTGTATAGAATATCATCTGATAGGCATGACCAACAACTATTCCAAACATCTTCTGGTCTCGCAAGTGTATTGGATGACAATAAGGTAGCGAAAAGATTTCTCAAAGAGTTTGCTGAAGCCCAATGACTGGCCTCAATGATTCCATCAATGTATTCTTTGTCATCATCTATCAGTCCCAAGGCATAGCAAACATCTCGAAAAGTAGCATACTGAACTCCATTAATGCATCTTATTTCCTCGTAACATGTTGGTCCACGAACAACATTCAGCAGACATCTGAGGTAATACATCTCTCCAGAACCAGGAGGCACATAGAAGATCCTTCCAATTGCGTATCTCATCTTTCTTGGCATCCATTCTCGAGTAGCTTGCTTCCAAACAAATTTTGTTGGAAATTCAGCATAAGTAAGTTCTCTTGCTTCGGGATATTTTTTATTTGCTTCCATCCAAGCCAAAAACATACTTTGGTTTACAGTAGGCCGATCAAGGACAATATCTATTGGATCTGAATCAGAAAATATAACACTTTGTTCACCAGGAAGATGAAAGCTCAAGCGTTCAACTGCAGGATCCCTATAATGAATTTCAAAACCGAAAACTCTCCAAGCTGCTTCACATGGTGAAATGTATCTACAATCATAATACATCTTGACTTCATCACAATCTCTTTGCCCTTCTTCATTTCCTGCACTTTGATAAAAGGATGCAGTAACACGATCATGTCCTTTGTTTATATATTTGAACAGATACTTGATTGATCGTGACTGATTACACCATTCAACATTAATATGTGCACCGTACTTCTCAAGCAAATGTTGATTATGTGGTACAACATATCTGTTATCCAAAGTGATGCCATTTTTAACAACAAATCTACCATCGTTGCGACGTCTGTATATTGGATATCCATCTTCATCAACTGATGTAGACTCAACAAATTTCTTTGGAAAATGCTTTGTACAACGACCATTAGACATGCACGGGGAGCTTTTTTGGGCAGTACCACAAGGACCATGCATCATAAAGTCTTGTACTAACTGATAGTAATTTGGATCCTTTTCTTTATTTGGTATTTCTGCTGAAATTATTCTAGAAATGTCTTCAGCTGCAGGATGTTTTTCTTCTTTACTCAAGAAGAGTAGGATATGAGCATGTGGTAATCCACGCTTTTGAAACTCAACAGTATAAACCACTGTAAAATGTGAACAAAATTAATTCAGTTTTTTATTATATAAAATGATTTATATATATATATATAATGATAAATATAGAATGTATAAAAAATGTTTGAAAAAGTACCTGCTTTTACTGTACCAAATATTTTATTACTCCACAAATCTTTAATTAAACTGTCCAATTTCATCTTGAATACACGAGCAATGATATCAGGACGATCTTCTGCTTTCAAACCCCGTCTTTCAACATATCTTACAATTTCTGGCCATTTAGGGTTACATGTGAACGTGATGAACAAATCTGGATATCCTGCCCATCTGCAAATGGCCATTGCATCTTGATAATTCTGAATCATGTATCGAGCACCACCAGTGAATGATGAAGGTAATATAACACGTTTCCCATGTTTAGTTGGATCCGTTTCACCCCTTGTAAGTGCATCTTCTAAGCCTTTATACATGCTCGCACGCAATTGTTTTTGATGTGTGCGCACATATGTCAGCCTATTTGACTCAATCATTGTATATGCATCAACAACAAACTGTTGAAACAATCTCTTGGACAACATAATGTTTGATGGCTCATTTTGTCTCTCATGCAACCGATAAGCGAAGAACTCTCTGCAACTTACTCTTTTTCGTCCACCGCTAGAGGAACCTAACGATTCCGAATATGGAATGTCTTCTCTATACCCATCTTCACCATAGGGAAACAATAGTGGATATTGCAAACCAAGATAAGAAGCATGTAGCTCATTTATGCGCTTTAATTGTCCTGATTGTTTTTCAACAATTATATCTCTATCTCCAATAGATTCATCTAAATCTCCAACAATCAATGCTGAAACCTCTGAAACAGATGGAAGATTATATCTTCTTGCATCATTTCCTCTTCTTCCGATAAGTCTTAGCTTCATATCCGATGTGTCAATTTCCAAATATTTATCTCTTGCCATCCTAAATGACTTGACCAATACATTATTCTCATCCAACATTTCCTTAATTTCTGCTACAATCTCGGAGTGCAATTTATTTATGTCATTCCGTTGACTACAAAATAGAATCAGCATAAAAAATATAATTAGTAAATAATAATTAAAAATAAATATATGTCAATTTAATTACTAAAAACTAACCTTATAGACTGTATCCTATTTGAAACTTCATTCTCTGTGTCATAGATATACAATTGTGCAAATTTCGGAACGGATCCTTCTGGAGGTAGCAAACTTCCAATCAAATGATAATTTTGGCCATGCAATCGGAAGACAGGTGGAGATTTTCCCTTATTTAGACTTGAATCTATTTTTCCTCCCATTGATGTAAAACAGAACATGCTATTATAGGAACGAATGTTCTCTAAAAAGTGTTTGCTCTTGCATCATTAGCAAAAATCAAATTATCCAAAACTTTGGGAGGCTCTTTCATTCGTGGAAGTTGGACTTTCCCACTCATGCAACAAAGTGAGTACTTAGGATTTTGGGCCTTGTAACTTTTGTTTAACCGTTCTTCATACCAAAAGAATGCTCCACAAAATAGACATAGATGTATTGGATCACCGAAATCCCAATATTCTACAAAAATATATATTTCAGTAAATAAAATATCTACAATAGTATTTTTTTAATACAAAAGTATATTAAAACAATCAATTTTTACATGTTAACAAATTCTAAACACAAACTTAAATATTTCCTATAGAATTATTTCATATTAATCATAACATATCAAGTTAGTAGAGCAAATTTTTTTACTTGGGCAAAATTTAATAGAAATTAAAAGTAACATATTAATCTTTTACTCAGGCAAAGTTTAATAAAAATTGCGAATTGTTTTAGTGTTTGTTGTCAAAAAATTCACCACCTTTAAACATATTTGCAATATAAATATGATTTTTAAAATTTTGCAATAAAATTCAACTTTTTTATTTGTAGTAAATTCAACATTCTCCAAAAAAAAAATTATCGCTCATAATTATAATATGACAATATTTTTTCCAGAGACATTATTAATTTAATTTCAGAATGTCGAATATGTGAGATTTTTATTGTGCATTGGTCAGTTTTTCTATTGCCAAAAAGTTTAAAGCGTGGCTATTTTGCTAAAAAGCAAAATGATAGATTATTATTAATTACAACAATTTAAAAATCGTGTTAAAATTGAAAATTCATTCGCACATGGTGAATTTTTAGCAATTAACCCTTGTTTTTAAATTAATCATAATTACCATCATCCAAATTCATAATTTATGCTTCAACCATATTTGAACAATTAATTAGAAACCTGACCATTGAAATCTTGTAAACTTGTAGAGTTCGGCCCATCAACACTAATTGGCTCGTCATTTGTCAAATCAATAATTGTTGACTGAACAATGCTTGAAATGTGACCTCTTTGTGATTGTAAATCATTTGCGACTCCAGTTTGAAAATTATTGTGAAGAATAGATGCACCTGCATCAATGATTGCAAAAATAAATGTGTTTATTCATTAAATTTTAATTAATAAATTAGAGTATTGTAATTACTCTAAGTGGAGGTGATAAGTGGATCCCATGGCGTTCAAAATGACGTTGGAGAACACGCCATTGTTAAACCCTCCCGATTGAATGTGATCGCAGAGCGAGGCGAGGCTGCAATCCAGCACCGCGCGACGCATCTCGCCTCCGCCGCGCCTCTCTCCGGTGCTGCTGCTCTCGCTATTCTCCAAGTGCGAGTGCTCCTTCGTCATCTCCACCGGTCCGCCGCCCTCGCCGCGGTGGCTGCGGTGGTTGTATCGCTTGACGGAGAAATGCTGCGATTGCGAGGCCAACAAATGAGGTGGCGGAGGTTCCATATCATGTGCATACAACAATTTGTATGTATAGGTGCAATTTCAGTGGGGAATTATGAAAAATTGGAATGTATGCGATGCAGAAAATATCCAATTACAAATTGAAGAATGAATGAATGAATGAAAGATGAGAAGAAGAAATTAAGAAGGATTATTTTGCAATTTCAGAATCTTGAAAAAGTAATATGTAGTGATGAACAGTATATCTGCATATATTGGTATGCACTGTTGATTTTACAATAAAATGATATTGGATTTAGAGATGAATTAAAACAGCTTATTATCTGAGAAATGAGATTTGGAGTTGGGTTGAAATTCTCCCACAAAAGAAATTAATGGTAGTTTGGGGTTTTTCTGCATGTGTGCCGGAATGGGCCGTAGGTCAAGACTCAGGATTGACGTGACGGCACTAGCAAAATAATGATACCAGTACATACATATATGTGAGTGCTTACGTGACGGCGGCATTAGCAAAATAAAATTTACGAAATTACTTTTGTTCGCTTGTGCAAATTTCCTTGGTTGGTGTGCTGGCCTTCAATGATTGTAATGCCAATAAACGCTAATTTATTGCGCACCATTTATTTAGTAATTATAAAGAGCTGTAGCATCATCAAATTGGAAGAGCAATCATGGCAACGATAGTTCTATACCCTTCTCCCGGAATGGGACATCTTGTTGCCATGGTGGAGCTCGCCAAATTCATCCTCCACTACCACCCATCCTTATCCCCCACCATCCTGGTGGCGCCGCCTTCTTTCAACACCGGCTCCACCATGGAATTCGTCCGCCACATCTCCGCCACCGTCCCTTCCATCACCTTCCACCACTTGCCCCTCGTCTCCCTCGACCTCCATGCTTTCCCCTCCATGTTTTCTGCGTCGGACCTCTCTTGGATACTGATAATAGGCACGGCGGCGGGGAAGACTGTCTGAAATGGCTGGACAAACAGCCTAGTCAAAGCGTTGTTTACATATGTTTCGGCAGTTTAGGTACGTTGTCGGAAGCTCAGTTGAGAGAAGTTGCTGTGGGTCTAGAAAGAAGCGGGCAGAGATTCTTGTGGGTTGCCCGGTCGCCGCCGTCGGAGGACAGAGGCAAACGGTTTCTGCGTCCGCCCGAACCGGACTTGGAAGCGCTCCTGCCGACCGGATTTCTGGACCGGACCAAGGAGCGGGGGCTGGTGGTGAAGTCGTGGGCCCCGCAGGTGGCGGTGCTCAACCACACGGCGGTGGGAGGGTTCGTAACGCACTGCGGTTGGAACTCAATTCTGGAGGCGGTGAGCGCCGGCGTGCCGATGGTGGCGTGGCCCATGTACGCGGAGCAGCATTATAATAGGGTGGTGCTGGTGGAGGATATGAAGCTGGCGTTGAGGATGGAGGAGGCGGACGACGGGTTCGTGGCGGCGGAGGAGGTGGAGAGGCGGGTGGTGGAGCTGATGGACGGCGGCTTGGAAGTAAGAAAGGCAGTGGAGGAGAAGAGTGCCGAAGCGAGGGCTGCGATGGGGGACGGAGGTAGTTCGGTGGTGGCGCTGGGAAAGCTTGTTGAGTTGTGGAAATTTTCTGCTTGATTTGGTCTCCCCAAATTGAATTGTTATTTTTTTTTTAAAAAAAATTGAATTGTTATTGTAGTACTAGTGCATTGCCAGTGTGGTCACGGGATGTCGGGATCATATTTTATTATTTAGAGTAAACAAAATATTAATCTGTAACCACCTAATAAAAAAATATTTCCTGAAATTAATAATATTATAAGTACAAATATTTTCAAGAAAATGTTTATTTTTTTACCTCATATTCAATAATCGAGTCGTGCAATAGTTTCTCGAGTATTTTTATTAGTGAGAATTGTATATGTTTAGTTGGATGCCTTTTTATTAGTGGGAATTGTATATTTTTAGTTGGAAATTGAATTTTTAATTATAAACTATTTTATTCACACTCAGACACATATAGATTTATATATGTTATAAGAATATTTACCAATAAATTAAATAAATTATTCTATATCATCTATTTTATGCATATAAATTATATTTATCTACGTTCATGTGTAGATAACACATTAAACAATATTTCTTAATGTTGTTATTTGTATATTATGTGTTGATATGGCATTCTATAAATTTTGAAAATTCTTAGTTTGTATCAAAACCCTTTAAAAATATAACCAAAATTTCATAATATTGTTTAGTAAATTATATGAAAAAGTCAAAATTTATGAAAAGCCTTAGTTTGTACTTTGTACCAGAACCTTATTATATAAAAAATATACACTCAACAATATGAAAATCTTTTTTAAAACATCTTAAGGTTGTACCAGAAAATATTATATAATATTATCTCTCATATTAAAAATTGGGTAAATTATACTTTGATATCTATATTTTGGGCACTTTTTTAAAATAAATGATCTACTTTTTAAAAATTAGCAAAATAGTACCCATTTTTTCAAAACAATTACAAATCTAACATTTAATCAATTTTATGGACTGGAAATCGTATGTAATTGATTGAATTTTAATATTTTTATTTCCCCAACTACGCAAAAAAGTCCCTCCAATCAAGAAATATTAAAATAAAATCAATTGCACATGATTTTTGAGTTGTAAAATTGATTAAATATTAAATTCGCAAAAAAATTGAAAAAGTGAATACTGTTTTATTATAATTTTGAAAAAGTTAGTCATTTTTTAAAAAAGTGCCCAAAATATAGGTATCAAAGTGTAATTTACCCTTAAAAATTTATGTGACAAAAAAATTAAATATTACATAGAATGCTAATGAACACAATTTTTAACTAAATAGCACATTCACACACAAATAACACAAAATATACAAAATGTATTATGTCATTATAACAAACTCAATTAAAGAAAAAAAATTACATAATATGAATTAGCCTTAAGCTGAACCTAGTTTTTGAGTGTGTGTATTATGTCATTATAACAAACTCAATTAAAGGAAAAAAATTTACATAATATGAATAAGCTTAAGCTGAAACTAGTTTTTGAGTGTAGTTTTTGAGTGTGCTTTCTTCATATCATCTTCTCATTTCCATATCTCATTAACATGGATCACGAGCAAAAAAAAAACATATTTATGCAAAATTTATCTTAAAATTTAGCAAGATTTCGCAAAATCCGTGCCTAAAATAATCTATAATCACAAATCAAAAGAACAACAACAAATAACTGAGCTCATATCACTATTTTCAATTACCTTTTGAGACTTTGGCAAATGAAAAATTGTCCGGCAACATCAGCGCACAAAGCAGGAGAAGGAAACCGGTGACCTCTGTTCAATGGGTGGCGAATAGAGATGGAGAAAAAGCTTTCGACATCATTCATGATGCTATATATTGAAGATACGACAAGCCTTGTTGGCGGTGCCATCTGAAAAAAGTGGAGAATTTATAAGCAATCGGTGAAATGAGGCGGTGATTCATTTATGGTAGCGCCTCTTCACTAATCAAAACACGCTGATTCGTTCCAGTCTTTAGTTTGAAAAATCAGAATCGCCTTTTCACTAATCATAATATTATTTTTCATAGAAAATAATATTGAATTGTCTAAATTACCCATACTATTCTCTTTTTATATAATATATAGATGTGTTATAAATATATTGATAAAAATTTGCATGCACTAGATATATATAAGTTTATATCAGACGGTCAATACTTTTGATCGAGTCAAACGCGGGTCAACGTGCGTTGACCCAATCAACCCGTCAAAAAGAAAAATAATAAAATAAGTGATATTTTTTAATGATACAGATGATACTTTTTGAATTTTTAGTGATACCTTTTAGTATTACAGTTGATACTGATTTTGACCTTTTTTTATTTATTTATTTTGGTCGATACTTTTTAAGGATACAAGTGATACTTTTGGGCTTTTGAGTGATACTTTTTAGTGTTACGGTCGACATTGATTTTGAATGATTTTTTTTATGGAGTTGACCGGGTCAACGCGCATTTTCCAGCTTTGACCGATCAACGCGTTGATCCGGTTAATGCTCATGATGGTGCACCTAGTGCACACAAGTGCTTCTCAAATATATTTATTATATATGGACATTACTTGTATTTTAATTTCTAGCCCTATATATATTTTGTAATCTTGTGTAGATCAATACAACACATATTAAAACTACATCGATAAATTAAATTATCTTTTCTTATAGTCAGTGTTTTTTTATCTTTTATATCTACATCATGTGAGCATTATTCTGGAGTTCGATTTACAAAACATTATCAGTATGAATTTATAACCGATTGAGTGAATATTGGTGGTATGCCCTTGTAATACCCCAAAACCTTGAATTAGGTTTAAGTAAATTAATTAAGTCAAATAAGATATAGCCTAAAAATAATCAAAATGACAAGGGCCCAAATTAATGGGTTTTAGAGCCCAACATCATGTTTTTAAATAT
Source organism: Perilla frutescens (assembly GCA_026008535.1). NCBI lineage: Eukaryota > Viridiplantae > Streptophyta > Magnoliopsida > Lamiales > Lamiaceae > Perilla > Perilla frutescens. The sequence continues at coordinate 57,027,293 of BRKX01000016.1, forward strand.
CCTCATCTTGAAATGAGCATGAAATCAACTTATTGACCTCATCAAAACATGGCTCGTGTTGGTATGAATCTGTAGATGTCAAAACACTAAAATCGGATACCATTTGGGTACTTAACAAAATTTAGTTCATTAAAACATTTAAACCCATTACTTTTAAATATATGCCCAACATTATATTTTGATTCAAGATCATGGACAATTTTGTCAGCCAAAATAAGATCTTGATCGGCCAACTTACCTTCCACCATGCATTTCTATGTTGCTTATACGCATGTACACATGTGTCACTACAGAAATAGATAGTTGGAATTGTTTAATTGAGGAAAAATGAGAAATGGGAACACCAACACTTATTTCTTCACCTCGTCTCCTCCACAGATTGTGTCTTCTTTCACCGCCATTTTTTCTACCAAAAACTATAACCGAAATTCATGATATTTTATATCAAGTTTTTCATGTAATCAATGGGTTGCATTTATATAAGAGGTTATTTGATTCGGTGCTCAAAAAATGGAGAACGAAGGCAAACCAGTTGCTAATTTGCTGCTCCGTCTTTGTGCGCTGCATCCTTTTGCGAGGCCATTTACTGTCAATCCGACTGTCAATTTCACCCCAACTTTATACTGTTTCGAAGCTCTCCTTACGGGTTACACATATCTAGATCCTGATCATAAATCAGAAGTCATTAGTTTGGCCGAAACTGCTGTCAAACGTCAAAGTGTGCTGCTGTTGCTATTTCGACTACAAGTTTCTAGCCTTTTCGATTATCAATTGATTTCACGTTATAGACAGTAAGGAATCTCTCCTTATGAGCTATTCACTCATGGTTACAATTCATAATTTAGACATTATTTGATCTATCATTTTTATGCCAAAAGTTGATTGAAAACCATCGTCGAATGTTTATGTCTGTTGCAGCTGTTGCTTCGATGGTACATTTCCAAATTTTTCATTTGATGAATTTTTTCGTATTATACATGATTATAAACCTGATACGACCAATAATAAGGCAGAAGCAAAGATTGAAACAACGTCAACTATACGGAAGGATTCAATCCAAGATATCTACTATAATAATACTTAAGTATGATCAAATAAACTATCCTATACACTCAATTAAATCCGAACAAGAATTAAATAGCAAAAATCCCAAATTAAAGCCCTAAAAACCATAGGAAAGACGCGAACAGAAACTGATACTAAACAACTTGGATGAAGCTCAAATTTTAATACATAGTACAATCAGAAGTCATGAACAACATATCCAAAATTCAGCAAAAACGCACGAGTAAAATGATAGATGGCTCGGTGGTCAAATTTTAGACTGTTTTCGGCTTATAAATGCATCTAAGGTTTGTATGGATGGAATCTGAACTTGGTGGCTAATGAAACGTGTATGGGGATGATGATTGATGGTTTGGAGGATGTGTGGAGGCGTGATGGTGGCTGGAACAAAGTGGAACAATGGAAACGAACGATAGAAGCGAATCTTACTCGAAACGAACCCCGGATCAACGAGAATCTGAAACGCACCTATAGAGCAATCTTCGATGGCTTGATTAACCCGTACATTACTGGATGCACGGATGAATCAATTGATTTCAAGCTTGAATTTGCCAGAAACAAACTCTATCAAAGAACTAATGATTTTTGAGACAAGTTGAAAAGTTGTGCGCTGTATTTGATTCAAAACGTGTCTATCTTACAATAAATGAAAATCCCTAATTAAATAACCTAAGGAATGAAATCTGATAGGTCTTGAGCTTAGAAAATCAAGTTGGGCTAAAATAAAAATACTGGGTCCAATATCACCTAAACAAGTTGTGATAAATTGGACTTGCTAATTAAATAATTCCAATACTAAAATAATAGCCCAAATAAATAACATAACTAATTTAAAACAGCTAAAGCACATCCTCATTGCCTCAGTCAAGCTCCTCGATGTTCATCATAGTCACCAACTTTCACTGTCTGAAATCGGCTCCATCATCCTCCAACTTCTTTGTCACATAGCACTGCAGATATCCTTGCAACTTCTTGGCACGTAAACACGTCACTGGATCTCGTAGCTGCAACTCTGGATTTAATTCCTTAGTGCTCATCCTAGTCTCATCATTCCTCCCTTTATTAAAAGAATTCAGCCTCGAATTCGGGTCTTCCTCATCAAAATCATCTACAGGAAAAGGAGATAGATTAGAAACATTGAAGGCGGAAGAACATTTATACTCACCAGGCAGATCAAGTCGTAAGCATTATATTCACTTGGGCAATGACAGTGAACGGTCCATCTCCACGAAGCATGAGCTTTGACTTTCTCAAGTTCGGGAATCGTCCCGGGCTGAAGTGAACCCAAACATTGTCACCGGGTTTGAATAACACTTGCTTGCGGTGCGAATTCACTTTGGCTGCATTGCGCACTCCTTGAAGCCCGATCCTTGACTTCACCTTTTCATGCATCTCTCGTACCTGTTCAGCTCTACGATCACCTTGCAAACTCGAGAGATGGTCAATAGGCAAAGGAATAAGATCCGTTGGAGTTAACGGATTGAAACCATAAACTACCTCAAAAGGTGACATATGTGTAGAAGAATGCACGACTCAGATTATTTTTCACTAATGCACGCAGAAGAGTACCTAACGTCCTATTTACTACCTCAGTCTGACCATATGTCTGTGGATGACATGCAATAGAAAATAACAGTTTAGTACCCAACTTCCCCCACAAAACTCTCCAAAAATGCCCCAAAAATTTCGAGTCCCTATCAGAAACAATGGTACTAGGGATGCCATGCAAATGGACTACTTCACGAAAGAACAGATTGGCAATATTAATAGCATCATCAGTCTTTTTGCATGCAATAAAATGAGACATTTTTGAGAAACGATCAATAACCACAAACACAAACATAGAATCTTTGCCAGATTTTGAACGAGGCAAACCCAAAATGAAATCCATGGAAATATCTACCCAAGAAGAAGATGGCGCCGTCAAAGGCATATAAAGACCAAACGGACTCGAAGTGGATTTAGCCTTCCTACATTAATACATCTAGCACAGACTCTTTCAACATCCATTTTCATGTGAGGCCAATAAAAATGCTCATGCAAAAGATCTAACGTCTTATTGACACCAAAATGACCCATAAGACCCCCTGCATGCGACTTTAGAATAAACAACTCTCGCATAGAACAATCAGACACACACAATTTTGGATCCTTAAATAAAAATCCATCAACTACATAAAAAGAATCAACAGCACGAGATTTCCCAACACATGATGCAAAAATAGGTCCAAACAACGGATTAGAAGCATAAAAACTCTTAACATGCTCAAGACCTAGACACTGTGCATGTATAACAGAGAACAACGCGTACCTGCGGGAGAGTGCATCAGCAACCACATTCTCCTCTCCCTTCTTATACTTGATGACATAAGGGAATGACTTAATAAACTCCACCCACCGAGCATGGTGCGAGTTCAAGCTCTGCTGTCCCTTCAGGTGCTTCAGTGACTCGTGATCAGTGTGAATCACGAACTCTTTCGGGCGCAGGTAGTGCTGCCAAGTCTCCAAAGACCTCTTCAGTGCATACAACTCCTTGTCATATGTAGAATACCTTAGAGCTGCGCCATTTAACTTTTCACTGAAGTAGGCGACTGACTTCCTATCCTGTATCAAAACAACACCAATGCTTATACTAGAGGCATCACACTCAATCTCTAACATCTTATTAAAATCAGGCAAAACCAACACATGAGCATTACATAATTTCAACTTCAGCAAATTAAAAGCACGCTCTTGGGCCTTGCCCCACTCAAACTTTCTATCTTTTCTACTCAGTTCGGTCAAAGGGGCTGTCATGGTGGAAAAATCCAATACAAAACGGCGATAAAATCTAGCCAAACCATGGAAAGACCGAACATCAGCATACGACTTAGGCATTGGCCACTCTTCTATGGCCTTCACCTTCGTCCTATCAACCACAACACCTCTACTACTAACAACAAAACTAAGAAAAATAACCTCATCCATGTAAAAGGTACACTTAGACAAATTAACATATAATTTCGCATCACACAGCAACTTAAAAACATGCCTAAGATGTGTAACATGCTTAGAAACACAAGTACTGTAGATAAGGATGTCATCAAAGTAAACGACTACATACTTACCTATCACATCTCTCAAGACATGGTTCATGAGACGCATGAATGTACTAGGGGCGTTGGTAAGCCCAAATGGTATGACAAGCCATTCGTACAATCCACGCTTCGTCTTGAACGCAATCTTTCATTCATCCCCCTCACTCATTCTTACTTGAAAATATCCAGAACGCAAATCAATTTTCGAAAAGATAGACGCTCCAGACAACTCATCTAACATATCATCCAAACGGGGAATAGGGAAGCGATACTTTACCATTATCTTATTAATGGCCCGACAATCCATGCACATGCATCACTCGTTATTCTTCTTGGGGATGAGTATGACGGGCACTGCACACGGCGACAAGCTCTCTCTGATCTGCTTCTTCTCCAGCAACTCCTTGACCTGGCGGTCAATCTCCTTAGTCTCCTCGGGACTAGTACGATAAGCTGGTCGGTTTGGAAGGACTGATCCAGGCTGGAAGTCGATCTGGTGCTCAATTCCTCGAATTGGCGGTAGACCACTTGGAATCTCCTCAGGAAACACATCCTTGAACTCCTCCATCAATGGCTGTAAGACAGAAGGAACAACAACATCAGGAGTATCATAAGCCTTAAAATTAACTAGAACGATAGGCTTACCAGCTTTGATTGCTTTTTGAACTCCCTTTGCACTAATAAATAAATTTCGGTACACAAGGTCAGAATTTTTGACACTAGAAGGCGACAAGGTGGCCAAATGGGTAGCCTTGGGGGCTCCCTTAGAAGCTGATGCCATTCTCTTGGACGTCTTGGGATCGGCCGTCGATTGGCCAGCTGGAACCGGGAACTTGCTCTCAGGCCGTTTCTCCTTCACCTTCTCCTCCTTGAATTTCTCCTGCATTCTCATTTGATCTTCATTGACGTCTAAGGATGTCAATGACCACAATCTGGTGGTCCGTCCATCTCGAGTCACAGTATAAGTGTTGGTGAATCCATCATGAATCGTCTTTCTGTCAAACTGCCACGGACGACCAAGCAATATATGTGACGCCTCCATAGGGATGACGTCATAAAGAACAGTATTAGTAAATCGAACAATGGAGAAAGTAACATTTACCTGATATCTGATACGGATTTCTCCTCGATCAGTCAGCCACTGCAAACAGTACGGCTTGGGGTGCTTTTGTGGAATCAGATTCAACTTCCCCAATGCGTACTGGCTGATCGTGTTCATGATGCTATCACTGTTAATGATGAGTGAGCACGTCTTCTCTTAGATTTCACAGCGCGCATAAAAGATGTTCTCACGCTGGTCATTCTGATCCTTCTCTCGAATCAGATTCAGTGCTCGGATCGAAACAAGACTGACATGGGCTTGCATCGGCTTCTCATCTTCAACCTCATCCACAGGTGGACGGTCAAGGGGCTATTCAGGGCCTCCTTCCACTTCTGCTTCATCGAGCTCCTCCTCACTTGCTGACTCCAGCTCATTCTGTTCGGTAAGGAAAAGAACTCGGCGGTTCGGACACAGGGCTTGGAAGTATCCCCATCCTCTATACTTGTGACATTGAACATCACGTGCTCTCTCTGATATACTATTCAAAGACCGACTAGGCTGCACTGTTCGATTTGGATTACCTCTGTTCGGTACAGACACATTGTACTCAGGTCTGCGGCTCGGCTGTGGTGCAAACTGCTCAAAACAGCGAACGGGCTGGGACTGCTGGTCTTGAGGACGTGTAAGGGCTGTCCCAGGCATGGAAGACTCACCTCGACCCCACCGTGTCCGGACTGGCGTCGACTATGATGGTCTCCTTCGGACATCTCTGAGCTGCTGTTCTACAATTGAGGCATAGTGGACCATGGCCACAATACTGGTGAAGTCCCTCAACTCGACTTCATAGGCGATGTCTGGGTTCATTCCTTCAATGTATCGGTTGATTGTAGCAACTGACGGGCTGTCGTTTCACGCTCAAAAATATATTTATAAACTCCTGTGCCCACAGCGAGCGTAGCTAGCTAATGAGTACGGGTCGATCCCACAGAGAGCTGTTGCGATTCTATCTTCAAGTAACCAATCACAAAGGGGGTTTTGGTGTTGTCACTAAACTGAATGTAAATCTGCAAAATAAACTAAAGAAAATATCAAATAACAAAAGGTTCTGGCATTTGAATTAGAATTTGGTTAAACATAAAACAACTCGATCATGGGCACACCGATTTTCATACATGATAGGTCATCTAGTTATGGTGACCGGATTCCTCTCATGCGTCTCCTCATCCATCCTTTTATTTTAGGATTAAAAGTGATTCATCTTCGATTAAACCCCTAACCAGTTACCCACCTCCCGATTCCTCTAAGAGATGTAAGCAAACAAGCAGCAGTGTGCCCTAGACGGACCCAGATCTGTTGTGTTCAACTGATTCCTCTTGTGCCCACAACACCCCATTAATTCCCTTATTACTATATGAATCGACACACAATCACGATTCGCTAATTCAATTAATATTGGTGTGCCCTCTTTACCTAACGAGTGATCAGCCACATTGGGCACTTCAGACACACACTCACGTGGAACAAGGCACAAGAATTAACGGAAACTAATCATGCATTACTATGCCCATTTTGACCTCACGAGTCCAGATTTTTGCTTAATCCAATTTCATCATTCAAACGCCAGAACTAAAGATCTAGCCGAGAAGGCTAGACATAATTAAAACTGCAGAATTTAAAGACATAAAAATAAAGAGAACGTACTGAATTAATTAAGCAAAAACTCAACTCCAACGTTGAGAAATACGAACATAACCTAAGTCCCGAAGGTTTAAGACCTTTCGGATTGTTTGGCTGCCTAAGCAGCGTACTGAAATAAAATGCAGAAAATGTAAAGTGTTTCAGAGTGTCAAAAGCTTGTTTTTCTAGAAATTAAACTTGTTTAAATAGTTACATTTCCGAGTAGAGTTTCCCCCACAGGCGGGGGTCTTCTGCTGAAAATCTGGAACGGCGTGCCCTCGCTGACTTGACTGGATAAGCTTCAGCTTCAACAAATCCCTATTTTTTAGGGATTGCTCTTATCTCCTTAGATTGAGCTTATCTCCTCGTCTGAGCTTATCCTTTTGTTGCAGCACCTTCCAGGAGTCCAGCTTAGTTCCAACTCTTCCGCGGATAATGTAGCTATCTTCCCACCAGCTGTTCTTCAACTAAGTTTTGAATTTCACTAGAATGCCCATTCTGGCCTGTGGTCGAGTCTGTGCGAGTACTATGGGCACGGCATCATCTGTCAGCTCCATCCGTATCTGATATGCCCACTTCACCGACCGAATGTGGGATGGATACTAAGGACGTCCCCAGTGCCTCTGATGAACATATGTGCGAGATAATCGTGAATATTTGGGCATAAAATGCCCCTTCCGCCAGACTCGACTCTTAGAATGCCCTTTGACCGCAACCTGGTTCTTTTCGACTCAAAACACACTAAAAAAGACATTTATAAGGGATAAAATGCCCATAAAAACACGAAATAAATGGACTTATCACACCCACACACTTTAAGCATGATTGTCCTCAAGCATGGGGTGCAACGCATCTAGAAAAACAAAAGAAAATAAAGGAGAAAAGAAACAGGCTCAAGACACCAGCATGCAAACTGTTACTCAGTGTGGGCACATCAGAAACAATCCAACAAAAATTTCAAATTCCAGCACACCTAAAATAGGTCAAAAATGAGTTTTAGCTAGGTATTCATCACAGACTCTCTTCACTCAGTGTATACTCTCATTTCGGCTGTAATTCTATGCAAATTCATCCCATAAGTTTGCCAAAGTTCTGCTGTTCATTCTCTAGAAATCATGAGGCATTAGTATCAATAGGGCTTTTTAGGCTACAGTTGGGCATTTTAAGTGGGAGGGGTTTTTATTGTTCGTACAGACCCCTCTCCAGCTCCTTTCTATTTTCTACCCTCCTGTGCCCTATTCAGGCACTGAATCCTTCTTATTTTGGGCATTCTAAACACTTAGAACTCGGGGGGGGGGGGATTTTTATTCAGACTCTTTTTTTTCTTTTTCTTTTTCTAATCACTTTTTTTCTTTTTCTTTTTATTTTATTCTTCCCCCTATCTTTTCTGGCCCTTCATATACATATATGCCTTTCCATCTTTCTTTTCAGGTTTTATAATGCCCTAGCTAAGTATAAACCATCCCAGAACAAAATCGGCCAGAGCATTTCATAGGCTCAAAAGGGGGCGCAAGGGCTGTGTCATTGGTGGGAGGTATTTATTTCAGTGGCTCAGCAAAACATGGCCTATCTCATTTACATGTGCATCAATAATTCCAAGAGTTAAACGCAGAACAGAGGCAAATTCTAGAACATCTTAAGCACAGAATTATTCACACTCATGAATGAAAGAAAACTGTAATTTGAAGCATACAACATATAGGCTCAAGTCTCACAGGGCATGCTAAAACTCGTTCGTCATCCCTATCTTAGTTGGGCATGCTGATTTTTCTGTAAAGCAATTAAGGTTGGATCATCACGTGAAATGCCCACACAGACTCACAGATAAGCATGATTTGACTCAACTACCTACCCACACACTTTGCAACTTGCAAAGTGTGGTCACAGACTCAAATAGCAAGACAACAAAGAAAATAGAACAAAAAAAAAACCTAATCTAAAGGACAGAAAGAACCAGGTCATTCGGTTGCAGGCGTTGGGTAGGAGAACCCAACATGCTTGAAATAGGCCTTCAGGGCTGCTTCTATTCGGGTCAGTTTTTCATTGGTCTGGAACTTGGCATTCTCTATTAACTCAAGTCTCCTTGTGATCACTGCGACTGGGTGCTCCCTCTGTGGTGCCTTCCTTGCTGGTGGTTTCTTCGATGTGCCTGCAATAGCTAAAAGCATGCTCGAGGGGTCTGCCCCCGGCACAAAGAAAACAGGCTTCCCATCCTCATCGTCAACCACATCTTGCATTCTCCTTAGGCAATTAAGATCAAAATACTCACGGGGAAGGGGGGGTCAAATCAGTTTCATTCAAATCAAGGAGTCTATGTCTAACAGCAAGTTGGGTGATTAAATGTGAACAAGAGATACGATGCCTAGGGTGTGTTTTAATTTCTCGAAAATGTGCAATGGCCACAGAACCGAAATTAATTCTGATTTTGTGCACCATGCACCACAAAATGAATAGCTCCTGATTTGTGATTGAGTTTGAGCTATCCTTACGGCCGAAAAAGTTATAGGCCAACACCCTATGGCAGAATCTCAAAGCATCATTGTTTAAACAGTATCCCTTTGTGGATCCGCTTTGAAAAACGGATCCATCCCCAATATCGACCCATTTTGCATTGACTCCCTCTGCAGAGTCGGGCACTACAGTCACGACATCGACATACTCCTCCTCCTGGAGGCCTAAGTATGTCACGATGCCCAGTAACATATTCAAATCATCAGCAGATAAAGAATAACTCCTACCCATCATTTTAAAAGACAAAACCCTGGTAGATGTAGCAGGCTTGTTCACAGCTTTGATTTTTAAATTTTGGACAAAATCACGAGACAACGACGGAAAAATGACACACTCCATATCTAAAAAGCATTCCCAACCAATTGCAGAAAATAGATCCCTTACCTCTGGCTCTATACCAAGAGCTGCAAGCGTCTCACGGTGGACTCCTTTGGAGTTGATGATACCCCTGACTGGTGGCGGGCCACTGCTGGGTTTACTCGGTGTGGGGCTCCCCACCCTTCTGCCTCTTTTAAGCACAGGGGCTGAAGTGCCCTCTTCAGCCTTCCTCTTCTTCAAACAGGGGTACCTTCTCTGGTTGGGGCTCAACCTCAATATCTTCGATTTCAGTTAGGTATTTGTCCAAATCGGTGTCTCTGTCTCCTTCATCTTCAGCTTTTTCTCTCCCTTCAACTTCCTTTCCTTCCTCTTCATCTTCCAAGTCCTCGATCTCCACCGAAGACACAGGAGTCGGAGCCTTAACGGGCTTCTTGGCTTTCTTCTTCTCAGCTCCTTTCTTTGGCTTTGGCTTAGGCTCTTCAGTAGCCTCTTCTTCTTGCGTGCCCTCAGCAGTTGCCTCAGCATCTTGCTGCTCCGTTTGAGTTGGAGTAGCGGAGCTTTCTTCCGTCACCTCGACTTCAGGCGTAGGCTCCTGTTCCGGTGGGGTCTCCTTGGGTGGCTTGCTCGAAGCGGTTGCTTCAGCTGCAGCCTTTCTCTTAGGTTTCGCAGAGGGTTTCTTCACCACCTTCGTTGGAGAGGGCTCTTCAGAGACAACTGAGGTCTCGAAGTCTAGGCGTGCCTTAGGTCTAGCCTTTGGTGCGACTTTCTTGCCTCTCGTCTTCGCCATTGTTGGAGTTGAAGGTTTCCAGAAATTAGGGTTGCAGAAGAAAAATCGAGAGAGAAGGTTCTGATTTTTGCAAAAGCGAGTGAAAGTGATAGTGGAGATTTTGTGGGGTAAGGCTTTTATATTAAAGGGATCACTATTCATGATTTGACTTGTGACTCTCCAAATTCCTTAGGAGTCTCCTGGATCAGTATGCCCTGTGCTAATGGATAAGCCTTATCCCTGAAAAATCGGAACAATCTTTATCTCTCCAGCGTGCCTCACTTCAGAATCCCTATTTCTAAGGGATTTATTTTATCTTCATCTTTCTCTCTCATTATCTAAACCTGCAAACACCATGCTTATCCAAAACAAGCTTAAAATTACTCCCTAAACTAGTTTAATTAATTGGAAAATTTATTAAAAATAAATAAAAATGAATTAAGGCAAGAAAACACCTGGGTTGCCTCCCAGTAGCGCCCCAGTTATTGTCGTGGGCACGACATCACCCCAGATCAAGCGTAAGTGGGCTCCGCGAGCCAGATCAATGTGACATCTTCATCAGAGTGCCCCAGATAAGCTTTCACACGGTGGCCATTCACTTTGAAGCGCCCTCCAGTATCAGGGTTTATCAGCTCAATTGCCCCATTCGGGCATTCTGCATATACTTCAAATGGACCAACCCATTTGGTCCTCAGTCCTCCCCCCATAAGCTTGAACCTTGAATGGTACAAAAGTACTTTCTGTCCTGGGATGAATCTCTTCCTTCGAATTACTTGATCATGGAGCCTTTTCATCTTTTCCTTGTATAGCACCGAATTAACATAGGCCTCCATTCTCATTTCTTCCAGCTCTTGAATTTGAATTTTCCTGAAATGCCCAGCGGCGTCAGGATCCATATTCAGCTTCTGAAGTGCCCATCGTGCTTTGTGTTCCAACTCGACTGGCAGATGGCAACACTTCCCAAATAACATCCTGTATGGGGACATCCCAATTGGAGTCTTGAATGCAGTTCGGTATGCCCACAGGGCATCTTCCAGATGAGTACTCCAATCTTTTCGGTTCGGACCCACAACCTTTTCAAGAATGGCTTTAATTTCTCGATTCGAGACTTCAGCTTGGCCATTTCCTTGAGGATGGTAGGGTGTGGTGACCCTATGGTGAACCCCATACTTCTTCAATAATCTTTCCAGCGTTTGGTTGCAAAAATGGGTCCCTTGATCACTGATGATGGACCTAGGTACACCAAACCGACTGAAAATGTGGGATTTCAGAAATGTGGCTACTACTCTTGCATCATTGGTAGGAGTAGCCTTTGCTTCTACCATTTGGACACATAATCAACTGCCAGGATAATGTATTGGTTCCCCCTCAAATTTGGAAAGGGTCCCATAAAATCCATTCCCCAAATATCGAAAATCTCCACTGGCATGATTGGTGTCATGGGCATTTCATTTCGTCTTGTGATGTTCCCTACCCTCTGACATTGGTCACACCTTCTGTAGACGTTGTGGGCATCCTTGAATATTGTGGGCCAAAAGAACCCACAATCCAAAATTCTTCTCGCTGTTCGATTTGGTCCGAAATGCCCTCCGCAAGCATAATTGTGACAATGCTTTAGAATTTCATCTATCTCCTCATCAGGGACACATCTTTTAATGATTTGATCAGCGTATCTCCTCCACAGAATAGGGCAATCCCATGCATAGAACCTGCTCTCATACCTTAGTTTATTTTTCTGGTACCTTGAGTATCCAATAGGCATCTCCCCAGACTCAAGGTAGTTCACTATATCTGCATACCAGGGTGCTGGAATGCCCCTTGCTGAATACAAATGCTCATCAGGAAAATGATCGGCAATTGGCATTTCGTCGCCTTTCTCATTCAGCACCCAGCTCAAATGGTCAGCTACCAGGTTCTGTGCCCCACTCTTATCTTTAATCTCGACATCGAACTCTTGTAAGAGTAAGATCCACCTAATCAGTCTTGGTTTCATCTCCTTCTTGGTCATCAAATGCCTCAGGGCACCATGATCCGTATAGACAATGCTCTTTGCTCCCAAGAGATAAGATCGAAACTTCTCAAATGCAAACACTACTGCCAATAGCTCCTTTTCAGTAGTGGTGTAATTACACTATGCCCCATTCAGAGTCTTGGAGGCATAGTAAATTACATGGCTTTCCTTTCCTCTCTTCTGACCCAGTACCGCGCCCACAGCGTAGCCATTGGCGTCACACATAATCTCAAAGGGCATTCCCCATTCTGGTGGTTGAATGACTGGTGCCGTGACCAGTTGCTTCTTCAGAAAATTGAATGCCTTCTTACACTCTTCATCAAATTCAAATGGAACATCTTGCTGCAACAAGTGAGTAATAGGGTGGGCAATTTTTGCAAAATCCTTTATGAACCTCCTGTAGAATCCAGTGTGCCCCAGAAAGCCTCTTACTTGCTTCACCGAGGTGGGATATGGCAATTTCTCAATTATATCCACCTTGGCCTTATCGACCTCAATGTCCCTTTCAGAAATCACATGTCCCAGTACAATGCCCTCTCTGACCATGAAATGACATTTTTCATAGTTTAGCACTAGGCATTTGTCCACACAACGCTGCAACACCTTCTCCAAATTGTCTAAGCATCGATCAAAACAGCTCCCATATACTGTGAAGTCATCCATGAATACTTCAATGCAGTTCTCGAGCAAATCAGAGAATATGCTCATCATACATCGCTGAAATGTGCCAGGAGCATTGCAGAGGCCAAAAGGCATTCTGCGGTAGGCAAATGTGCCGAATGGGCACGTGAATGTTATTTTCTCCTGGTCCTCTTGGCTTACTGCAATCTGCATATATCCTGAATATCTATCCAGGAAACAAAAGAACTTGTTTCCTGCGAGTCTTTCCAACATCTGGTCAATGAACGAAAGTGAGAAATGATCCTTCCGCGTGATCATGTTCAGCTTTCGGTAGTCGATGCAAACTCTCCAGCCAGTTTGCAGTCGTGTGGGCACAAGCTCTCCTTTCTCGTTTTTCACAACTTGAATGCCCGACTTCTTGGGCACAACATGGATTGGACTGACCCACTTGCTATCTGAAATTGGGTATATAATGCCCTGGTCCAGAAGCTTAATTATCTCTTTTAGCACCACATCCTTCATCACTAGATTGAGCTTTCTTTGTGGATTACGAACGGGTTTTGCATCATCTTCCAAAAAAAATTTATGCATGCAAACCGCTGGGCTAATGCCCTTTATATCTGCCAATGTCCATCCGAGTGCCTCTTTGTACAGTCTCAACAATCTCAAAAGGCGATCCTCATCAGCTTGATTCAACCCCGCACTTATAATTACAGGAAGAGTCTCATTATTCCCTAAATAGGCATATTTCAGATGCCTTGGTAATGCCTTTAACTCTAGCATGGGCGCTTTGACAATAGAAGGCATCAGCTTATCATCATTTCTCCGAATGGGCACACCGTAGTCCACACATCCGTGTGGCATCTCTTCCAATGAATACAGCATCATAATTCCATCCCTTATGTCATCATCCTCGTCCAGGGCATACTGGTCAAGCAGTCCATCCCACAATGCCCATTCCAGCGGTTCTCTGTTGCTCATCATGGATAAAGTAGAACGGCTCGGGTAATGAAATGTGTTCACAAAATTACAATTTTCTGTATCCAGGGGTGCTTCATGGCTTCAAAAATGTTGAACGTCACCTTCTCCCCATCAAAATCACACGTCAGTGTACCCTTGTCCACATCAATTTTGGTTCGAGCTGTCTTCATGAAAGACCTTCCCAGCAATAAAACTGAAGATTTTGAAGTCGCTGTGCCCATGTCAAGCACGTAAAAATCTGCTGGGAAAATAAGCTCGTCCACCTTGACCAATACATCTTCAATGAGGCCTTCTGGATAAACATTAGATCGGTCAGCTAGTTGAATGACCACACGGGTCTCCTTCAAAGGTCCAATCTTCAATTCTTTGAACACCGACAGGGGCATTACGTTGATTGATGCCCCCAAGTCCAGCATGGCCTTTTCAACTTTTCTGTCTCCAATTATGCAAGGGACCATGAACATCCCTGGATCATCACACTTCTTGGGTAACTTCCTTTGTATCACAGCCGATACGTTCTCCCCAACTAGGAACCTTGCATCGTCATTGAATCGCACCTTTCTGGTACAAAGTTCCTTTAGAAACCGGGCATACCGCGACACTTGTTTGACTGCCTTGATCAGTGGAATGTTGATTTCCACTTTGCTGAACACTTTTAGCATCTCCCTGGTTTCCTCTTCTCTTCTATTCTGTGCCAATCTCCCTGGAAAGGGAGGTTTCCGTCTTTCGGGAGTGGGCATCTTGGCAGATTGCTTCACTTCCGGGATGGGCATAGCATCAGTCTGCTCAGTCTCTTGTGCCTTGTCTTCTGTGGGAATTTTTTCCACTTCTTCCTCCTTGGGCACATCATCATTCTTTTCTCTCGGCCTGACCATCTCCGGAAGCTCTTTTCCACTCCTCAATGCTACTGCATTCACTTGTTCTATTGGATTTTCAACCTGGGAAGGCAGCTTCCCATTTTTCTCCTCCATCTTGTGCATGGCTTGAGCCAATTGATTGATTTGTTTGCTCATATGCGAGAGACTAGCTCGAGTCTCTTGCTTAAAATTCTCGTTCTCCTCAGCCATAGCAAACACAAGATCTTCCAGCCTACTTGGCTTCCTTTTCTCCTCTGGTGGTGGCAATGGGCGTCCAGGATGCCCATCCTCCGGTTTTCTCCATCTAAAATTTTCATGGTCTCTCCAGCCCGGATTATAAGTTTGGGAATGGGGATCATATCTTCTGGAATGCCCATTCTGGCCACCTATAGCATTCACTTCTTCCATTTCGTCTTGTAGAGTAGGGAATTCATCCGTGAAGTGAGATATGCTTTTGCATAACCCACAAGGTCTGGGCTTCCTCACCATGCTCGCACCGGACAAGATTTTCTCGATCTTGTCGCACAATCTATCAATCCTGCTATCCTGGTCCATTGCCCTCTCCGCTTCACTTACAACCCGAATGCTCTCTCCACCGAAGTCTCGGTTGTCTTCAGCCATCTCCGTGAGGATTCTGAATGCTTCAACAGGTTGTTAGTTCAAAATGGATCCTCCACATGAGGCATTCACGATCGTCCTCTCATGTGGTCTCAATCCTCCGACGAAATACTGAATTAAGTCATGTTCAGTAATCTGGTGCTGTGGGCATTTCACCAGCATCGCCTGGAATCTTCCCCAATAGTCATAGAAACTTTCGTTAGTTCCCATCTTCAGGCTCCCTATCCTTTTTCTCATTTCTTGCACTCTTGATGCTGGAAAATATTTCTCCAAAAACTTCTGTTAAAGTTGTCTCCATGTGGTCACAGCGCCAGTGGGTAATGTGTACAGCCAGTCCCGTGCCCCATCTTGAAGAGTAAAAGGGAACGAGACCAACCGCACATACTCTTCTCGTCCATGGTCGGATGGTTGAGTCTGGCAAACCATCTCAAAATCTCGCAAATGCCTTTGTGGATCCTCTCCAGGCATTCCGTGAAACTTCGGCAAGATCTGGATAAAATATGCGTGAATATCCCAGTTCTGAGTCACAGCTGGGAGTGTAATGCCCATTGGGCGTAAATTCATGTTGGTCGAGAAGACCAACTGCCTTAAAGTCTTGTGATCATCCGCATTGCCATTCGCGACATTTCCAATTGCTGCCATGTTGATGTTGTGGCTGTTCTCAAACTGTCCTTCTTCCTCGTGCCCTTCGTCTCCTTGATCTTCTTGATCCTCTGGTGGTGGTGTGGGCTCACGAGGTCTATTTGCTGCTTGGCGTGCCCTCTTCACTACTGCCCTATTTTTCCTCGAAGTCTTCTCTATCTCCGGATTGTACAATAGAGTCTCTTCCGAAGAGCCCCTGGGCATCAACTTTCAGGCTCACCAATTGTGGAAGATAAAATCACTAAAACCAGCTCCCCGGCAACGGCGACAATTTTGATGTGCTGTCGTTTCGCGCTCAAAAATATATTTATAAACTCCTGTGCCCACATCGAGCGTAGCTAGCTAATGAGTACGGGTCGATCCCACAGAGAGCTGTTGCGATTCTATCTTCAAGTAACCAATCACAAAGGGGGTTTTGGTGTTGTCACTAAACTGAATGTAAATCTACAAAATAAACTAAAGAAAATATCAAATAACAAAAGGTTCTGGCATTTGAATTACAATTTAGTTAAACATAAAACAACTCGATCATGGGCACACCGATTTTCATACATGATAGGTCATCTAGTTATGGTGACCGGATTCCTCTCATACGTCTCCTCATCCATCCTTTCATTTTAGGATTAAAAGTTATTCATCTTCAATTAAACCCCTAACCAGTTACCCACCTCCCGATTCCTCTAAGAGATGTAAGAAAACAAGCAGCAGTGTGCCCTAGACGGACCCAGATCTGTTGTGTTCAACTGATTCCTCTTGTGCCCACAACACCCCATTAATTCCCTTATTACTATATGAACCGACACACAGTCACGATTCGCCAATTCAATTAATATTGGTGTGCCCTCTTTACCTAACGAGTGATCAGCCACATTGGGCACTTCAGACACACACTCACGTGGAACAAGGCACAAGAATTAACGAAAACTAATCATGCATTACTATGCCCATTTTGGCCTCACGAGTCTAGATTTTTGCTTAATCCAATTTCATCATTCAAACGCCAGAACTAAAGATCTAGCCGAGAAGGCTAGACATAATTAAAACTGCAGAATTTAAAGACATAAAAATAAAGAGAACGTACTGAATTAATTAAGCAAAAACTCAACTCCAACGTTGAAAAATACGAACATAACCTAAGTCCCGAAGGTTTAAGACCTTTCGGATTGTTTGGCTGCCTAAGCAGCGTACTGAAATAAAATGCAGAAAATGTAAAGTGTTTCAGAGTGTCAAAAGCTTGTTTTTCCAGAAATTAAACTTGTTTAAATAGTTACATTTTCGAGTAGAGTTTTCCCTACAGGCGGGGGTCTTCTGCTGAAAATCCGGAACGGCATGCCCTCGCTGACTTGACTAGATAAGCTTCAGCTTCAACAAATCCCTATTTTTTAGGGATTGCTCTTATCTCCTTAGATTGAGCTTATTTCCTTGTCTGAGCTTATCCTTTTGTTGTAGCACCTTCCAGGAGTCCAACTTAGTTCCAACTCTCACGCGGATAATGTAGCTATCTTCCCACCAGCTGTTCTTTAACTAAGTCCCGAATTTCACTAGAATGCCTATTCTGGCCTGTGGTCGAGTCTGTGCGAGTACTATGGGCACGGCATCATCTGTCAGTTCCATCCGTATCTGATATGCCCACTTCACCGATCGAATGTGGGATGGATACTGAGGACGTCCCCAGTGCCTCTGATGAACATATGTGCGAGATAATCGTGAATATTTGGGCATAAAATGCCCCTTCCGCCAGACTCGACTCTTAGAATGCCCTTTGACCGCAACCTAGTTCTTTTCGACTCAAAACACACTAAAAAGGACATTATAAGGGATAAAATGCCCATAAAAACACGAAATAAATGGACTTATCACAATCAACGTCTCTTCTTTCCCAACTCGATTGAGGGTTGTCTCAAGTTCCTTGTGGTACTCCTTTATGGAACGTGTACCCTACATGATTCGGTTCAGTCGCTTCTCTAGGTCACGCTCATAATGTACCGGAATGAAGCATCCTCTCATGACGTCTTTCATCTCAGGCCATGAATCAATAGTCGGGTGGCACTCTAGGTGTCGCTGATTCTGCTGGAACTCCTACCAGGTGGCTGCATATCCTCTGAACTCTAACGAGGCTAACTGGACCTTTTTCTGCTCAGGAAAATCATAGTAGTCAAAAATCTTGTCAACCTTTCTCTCCCAATCGAGGTAGAGGTCTGGATGTAATCCCTCAAACTCTGGGATGCTTGTCTTGATGTTATTCAACAAGCTGTCAGGTTTTGCACATCGGGCTGCATGTTTGTAAGACTGAAGTGGTCGGTCACGTCTCTGAAACGGATCGTACTCAGCCTCAAATTTCTCTGAAAAATCACCAAAAGCTCCTGCAGCATCACGATCATAGGGATCGTTAAACTGCACTTGAGGTTGGTGACGCTGAGCTTGTGGTGCCCTAGCATTCGCTCTGGTTAGTTCAGCTGCATGTATTTCTGGCTGACGAGCTGCTCCTTCTGGTTGGATAGGTTGGGCTTGAACTGGTGGTGGTGCAGGAATTTGTACAGCAATAAGCTCGAGCTGTGCCATCACTTTGGCCAATGAACTATCCAGCTTATGCTCCAGTTCTTGATGGTGGTACTGGACATCCCATGACTGTGGCATTGATGAAACCGCGTCTGTAGGAGTACTAGGCGATGCGGGTGCCTTATCATTCGTCTTGTTATATCCATCTCTAGATTCCATTGGTACCTATAAAACAAATAAAACAAAGAAAACAAAAGAAAAATGACCTCTTTTTTATTTTGAACTCTCGTGTATATCACTCAACTTTATGCTTCAAATCCTCGGTAGAACTGATGCTAGCTCGTCCAACTCTAGTCAAGAGCTCGAACGTGACTTCAAAAGTACCATGGGGTATTCAAAACACCACGAGGTAGGCTGCAATGGGTATAGGTCGGCTGTATGGGTGAAAAGGTAGGGAAATTTGAAGAAACGGAAAAACCTGAAAATCTTCACTGGACGATTTCACCTTGAAGATGATGGAATTCAGCCAAAAAAGCACTTATATCACAACAAAGTAGTGATTTTTGTTCGTTTCGCCGTTCCACTTCCGAAAAGGTATTATGGAGAAAAATCAGAGTTCGGGAGCAGAAATAGTAGGGAGAAGATGAAAACCGGAAAACCGGATGTTTTGGGTCGTGGAATCGGCTAGAGGCTAGGGCGTGTATTTGGTGGATTGATTTGTTGTGGATAATGCGGCTGGAATGTTGGGATGGAAGGCGGATGAATTTTGGATGAATATTGGACCAAAACAAGAGCAATAATCCGACAAGGAAACAAATTGAATTCAACTAGGAAACTAACAAGACAATCCCAAAACCAGTCCTAATAGAACTAGGAACTCTAAAATTTCGACCCCCCTATAATAAACACCAAGAACTAAAAATTAAACTCCCCACAATGCAATGTGACGTCCCCAATCGCTATACGATGAAGAACGGCAAATCGCGACTCAACACAATAGAAACAAGAACAAAACTACCCAAACTCAACAATACTAAACAAGATCAACCAAGAACTTCAAGAATGAATTCAAAACTCTCAAGAAACACGGTGAACACAATAGGGCTCGACCAACTTCCTTTTCTTTTGCACGAATTATTTTTTTAATCAATCATCGATCCTTTTTAACTATATCACACACGAATTTGGATTGAACCACGACCAACCGAAGTCGACGTGGCTTTGGTACCAAAATTATGATATGACCAACAAGAAGGCGAAAGCAAAGATCGAAACAACGCCAACTATACGGAAGGATTCAATCTAAGATATCTACTATAATAACACTTAAGTATGATCAAATAAACTGTCCTAAACACTCAATTAAATTCGAACAAGAATTAAATAGCAAAACCCCCAAATTAAAGCCCTAAAAACCCTAGGAAAGACGCGAACATAAACTGATGCTAAACAACTTAGATTAAGCTCAAATTCTAACACAAGGTACAATCAGAAGTCATGAACAACATATCCAAAATTCAGCAAAAACGCACAAGTAAAATGGGAGATGGCTCGGTGGTCAAATTTCGGACTATTTTCGGCTTATAAATGGATCTAAGGTTTGTATGGATGAAATCTGGACTTGGTGGCTAACGATGGAAACGAAAGATAGAAGTGAATCTTACCCGAAACGAACCCTAGATCGATGAGAATCCGAAATGCGCCTATAGAGCAATCTTCGATGACTTGATTAACCCGTATACTACTGGATGCATGAATGAATCAATTGATTTCAAGCTTGAATTCCCCAGAAAGAAACTCTACCAAAGAAGTAATGAATTTTTAGACAAGTTGAAAAGTTGTGCGGTGTATTTCATTCAAAACGTGTCTATCTTACAATAAATAAAAATCCCCTAATTAAATTACCTAAGGAATGAAATCTGATAGGTCTTGGGCTTTGAAAATTAAATTGGGCTAAAATAAAAATACTGGGTCCAATATCACCTAAACAAGTTGTGATAAATTGGACCTGCTAATTAAATAATTCCAATACTAAAATAATAGCCAAAATAAATAACATAACTAATTTAAAACAGCTAAAACACATCCTCATTGCCTCAGTCGAGCTCCTCGATATTCAGCATTGTCACCAATTTGCACTGTCTGAAATTGGCTCCATCATCTTCCAACTTCTTTGTCACATAGCACTGTAGATATCCTTGCAACTTCTTGGCACGTAAGCATGTCACTGGACCTCGTAGCTGCAACTCCGGATTTAATTCCTCAGTGCTCATCCCGGTCTCATCAAAATCTCTCTTTACAAGATCTATATATAGTTTCAGATTTTAAATTTGATGTTGTTTGGTCTATTGATTCTCTATCGTAACTTTCCGAAAAATCATATTGCAAGACAACCTGTACCAGCTTATTTTCTTCCATTTTTTTTGTTGTACTCGTTCTACCGAAGCTGTTATGAGCTGAAAAATATGTAAAGAGGTTGTTTAATTTAATGTTTAATGGCATTCTGGACCCTTAGGTATTGATTCATGAATAACAAGCTATTCTAAGAAAAATTAAGAATGGAACGAATGATTGAAAAATAGGTTTGCATACTGATTGTGAAAATTGAATTAATAGTGTTGGGAAGTGTGTGCATCCAGTAGAGAAAGAGAAAATGTTAGTTTTCAAAATGGGTTTTAAATTAAATTAATTTGGGCAGGAGAGAGAATTGAATGTTTTAAAATTTGGTGTGTGTGCCTGACGGTTTAATGTGTGTGTTAGTTTTATTTTATTTTGTTCACTATATTTTATTTAATTAAAGTATTAAACTTGTATTTCAATAAGTATGGATTTAAATGAGAAGTGTTACACTCATCTTTTACGTAATTATTGGATAATTCAAATAGTTTATCCTCAAAATGTTTTAAATGATCAAGATTTCAATTGGGCCTTTTGGGCCGAGGTCAATCTATCCAACTTTCGAGAATTATCCGTTTGAGCCCAAAATTTCAAGAGCTCGTCCATTAAGCCCAGCATACCTTATGTTATAATGTTAGGGCTTAGCATGATGCTAATAGATAGTTTTCCTTTATAGGCCAGAACCCGAGATCTCAGACCTAGTATATGCAGGACATGTGTAACGTTTCTACTATTTTAGCTATAAGGTGGGTTTTTACTAACTAAAATTTTATGTTTTTAGAATGCTTTCGTCCATATATGATATAAAACCATTTTCGCTCTTCACGGATATGATTTGACCTATATGATGACTTCAAGCATTGTTAATTATATTGAGATATAGTTATGTGATCACATAGGTCTGTGTATCCACGCATGGTTTATTGAACGGATTGACTTTTGAATAAATGTATATTCTTGAGCGCACGAACATTTGAATGAATATTGGATTGTTCGCTTTTGAATAACTACCCTTAAGGCAACGGGCATCTGAACAAATATTAATTTATCGGCTTTTGAATAAATATTTTTAAGCGCATGGACATGGTTACAAATATTGGATTATTGGATTTTGATATAAAAAATCATTGCATGTGTTTAGACGAACATGATAAAACCACTGAATGTTTTTTGGCACACAGCCCACGTTTTCTAAAATATTTTTCAAGTACGAGGTGATGCAGGCTGCTGACGTGGACATATGAGTTTTTTTTTTCATTTTTCTTTTATTTTTTCTGTTTTTTTTAATCTTCATTTTGTATTGAGTGCAGTGCACGAACCCACAAATTAGCATCAGGTGAGTGCACTGTGTGAGACGTCAGATAAAAAATAAATTAAATCAATTTAATTTTAGGGTTCACTAATTCAATTTTAAGTTATATTTTTTTGAAAAAAAATTAATTATCGAGCGCAGTGCACGAGTCGCCAGGTTAAAAAAAATTAAGTGATTCAAAAATTAAATTAATTCATTATAATTTTAGGCTTCACTAGTTCCATTTTAGAGTATATATTTATTTGAAAAAAATTAATTATCGAGCATGGTGCATGAGCCCACACGTTAGCGTTGGGCGAATACATTGCGTGAGACGCCGGATAAATTTTTTTAATAATTTAAAAAATTAAATTAATTCAATTTAGGTTTATGTTTCATTAATTCCATTTTAGGGTATATATTTACTTCAAAAGAATTAATTATCGAGCGCAATGCATGAGACCACGTGTTAGCGACGAGCGGGTGCACTGCGCAAAATGTCGAATAAAAAATTAAATCAATTCAAAATATTAAATATATATTTGTGAAGAAACAAAAAAAATAAATTAAAAAGTGGAAAAAAACTAAAAATAAAAATCGAAAAAGAAAATAAAACAATGGAGGAGGGAGGACCATTGAAAAAGAAAGTAAGAAAAAAACAAAGAAAAAGGAGGAGGGGGACTACTCGTGAGTTAAATAGAGATCTATGTAACATAAGAGATCATTATGCGGTCTCAAACAAGTGTGCCTCATAAATAATAAATAGTATATATATATATATATATATATATATATATATATATACACTATTTGGTTCAGATGAGAACTAGGTATTCGCGTGAGAACTATAAACAATGCTTATTTAGTGCAATTTTATAGCTTATTTTATTGTATTTTAGTGCTAATTTTTTTTTTAAAAAATTTATAGCTTATCATGTTGTATTTTAGTGCTAGTGACAATAGCACTAAAATACAACAAGATAAGCTACAAAATCATATTAAATAAGCGTGGTTTATAGTTCTCACGGGAATACCTAGTCCCCATTATAACCAACCCCTATATATAGGATTTGGTTCAGATGAGAACTAGGTATTCGCGTGAGAACTATAAACAATGCTTATTTAGTGCATTTTAATAGCTTATTTTATTGTATTTTAGTGCTAATTTTTTTTAAAAAAAATTTATAGCTTATCATGTTGTATTTTAGTGCTAGTGACAATAGCACTAAAATACAACAAGATAAGCTACAAAATCATATTAAATAAGCGTGGTTTATAGTTCTCACGGGAATACCCAGTCCCCATTATAACCAACCCTTATATATATATATATATATATATATATATATATATATAAAGAAGTGTAGTAGTTACTTTTTGAGTTTATGTTTGTAGAGATTAATTTAAAAGAGTTGGTGGATTTAAACTTTTGATGTGACGATAAAACGGTAAAATTAGAATTCGTTTTCTAATACACGACCACTACAGCTACGGTAAATTCTAAGTTAAGGTGCATCCCTATCATTTACAATCCATTTTTTCTATTTTTAATATTTATCGGCTGATCGATAAAAGACTGTTATAATAGATAATTAAGTGTTATGATAGGTAGTCAAAATGTCATAATAGATTTTTTTGGTCGGTCAGAAATAAAAATGACTGCGAATATATCAGCATCTGTAGTTGGATTGCATCTCCGACACGATAGAATTTACCCTGCAACGACCCCTCACCTCATTTCACTTTTTCGTCATAGCAGACAATGATACTAAAGGGAACAGGAGATAATGCAATGCATTATCACATCCTCAACTAAAAGATGTATGTGCAGTCGTCGCGATCATTATCAATATTTGATGGGTTTTCATTGGACGTTTCTTCACACTAAACGTTCATGACCACACATTAATATTGGAATATTTTTAAATAACAATTTGTTCACTACATCCATGAATTTTGAGTGGAATACGATTTGAATAGAGTGTATACGTATATCGTTTGAACTTTGAAGTATAAATATATATAGACTCATATGAAAAAAGGAAAGAAAAAAAAGGAGTAAAGATTCAGATTTGCTTTGGTTTTGAGTCATGGAAGCTACCACTAGTATAGTGTTATATCCATCTCTAGGAATGGGCCACCTCATCTCCATGGTGGAGCTCGGAAAATTCATCCTCCGCCACCAACCATCCTTCTCCATCACCATCCTAACGCTGCCGCCTTTGTTCAGCACCAGCTCCACCGACGACTACATCCGCCACATCTCCGCCACCGTGCCTTCCATCACCTTCCACCACTTGCCCGCTATTTCCGCCGACCTCGACAGTTTCCCCTCAATTGAAGCATTCCTTTTCGAACTCCTCCGCCTCTACAACCCCCACATCCGCGATGCACTCGAAACCATTTCTCGCTCCGCCACCATCGCCGCCTTCGTCATCGACTTCTTCTGCACCACAGCTCTGCCTATCGCCATACAACTACATATTCCAACTTACTACTTCATCACCTCCGGGGCTCACTTTTCTGCGTTTTTTGTTTATTTGACAGAAATAGACAGAACCACCACCAAAAGTTTCAAGGACATGAATACGCTTTTGCATGTTCCCGGCGTTCCTCCGATCCCATCTTCCGATGTTTTTAGGCCCCTTCTCGACCGAACAACCACCGATTACGAAAACTTCATCAATGTTTCCATTAATTTACCGAATTCAGCTGGAATACTCATCAACACTTTTGAAAGCCTAGAACCTAAACCTCTCAAAGCAATGCGCCAAGGCAAATGCAACCCCAACGGCCACACCCCGCCGGTTTTCTGCGTCGGGCCACTCTTGGCAGCCCAATCTGTAGACGAAGTCAGGCATGACTGTCTGAAATGGCTAGACAATCAACCTAGTAAAACCGTTGTTTACATATGTTTCGGTAGTGCAGGTTTGCTGTCGGCGGCGCAGTTGAAGGAAATAGCTGACGGGTTAGAAAGAAGCGGCCACAGATTCTTGTGGGTAGTTCGCTCGCCGCCGGAGGAGAAAGGCGAGTTATTTCTACGGCCGTCGGAACTGGACTTGGATGCCCTCCTGCCAGCCGGGTTTGTGGAGCGGACGAAGGATCGGGGGCTGATGGTGAAGTCGTGGGCGCCGCAGGTGGCGGTGCTCAACCACGAGGCGGTAGGCGGGTTCGTGACTCACTGTGGGTGGAACTCGACTCTAGAGGCGGTGTGTGCCGGCGTGCCGATGGCAGCATGGCCTCTTTACGCGGAGCAGCATTTTAATAGGGTGTTGCTGACGGAGGAGTTGGGGCTGGCCGTAAGGGTGGAGATGGCGGAGGACGGGTTCGTGGCGGCGGAGGAGGTGGAGAAGCGAGTTAGAGAGCTGATGGACGGCGATTCCAAAAAGGGTGAAGAAATAAGGAAGGTGGTGGAAGAGAAGAGTGAGGAAGCGAGGGCTGCAATGGCGGAAGGAGGTTCGTCCGTGTCGACGCTGGGAGAGCTGCTTCACTTGTGGAACTCTGCCTAAATATTTTACGTTCACACTTTCGAAGTATGATTTTTTTCTTTTTATAAATTTTCTCAATTAGTTCCTTTTTTTTCATAATTGAAACTAATTAATGTGTTACGCTATTTTCATAATTAGTTTGTTTATTTTTTTCATAATTGAAATTAATTAATTTATTAGAGCATCTCTAATGCTGGACTAAAATATTAATTTGGTGCAGAAATCTACTCTAATATTATTCCAAATCTTGCTCTAAATTGGTGCAATACCCAATCCTGCCTCAAATTTGGGGCAGAATTTGGTGCTGCACCAAATTAATGATGATGGGTCCCACCGCATTTAATGAATTATTTTATTATTTAAAATTATTATTAAATAGATTATCTAATAAATTTAATTTAATTTATAAATTATATATTCACTTAATTTAAATTATAAATTGTCTAAATAAATAAATAATTTCAATAAACCACAATTACTTAAACATAATGGATAGAATGAACGCATATTACAAATTACTACAAATTAACTTAAAAACACATTACAAATAACTAAACTATTTGAAAAAACACATCGATTACAAATCATTTATAGATCCTCTAAGATAATTATAATATTGACCGAAATCGTTTGAAGAATCCTCAAACCCATGTCTTTCACCCCCGGATGGATTGAATTGTGAAAATTCTCTTTGATAAGGAGACGATTGAGTTTCACGAGTTTGATTTCTTTTTTTTTTTTTTTTGTAATTCTAATTTGTTCACCACAAATGTATATTCATAAGTGTTGTAGTCTTGTGATATTTTCACTAATTGTAAGCGTTTGATGATCATTTAAAGTATTTTTATTATTCCAAGCACATTATATGTTATAATTTTTTAAAAATACGTAATTTTGTAATAGCATTTTTTTAAAGTATATAATTAAAAGTAATTAGTTTTGGATAATTATCATTTTTAGAAAAATACTAAATCATTAAGCATATTCATATTTCAATTATTAAACAAAATGATAGCTTTAAGAGAATATTCTTATTTGGTGTAAAATTTGGTGCAGAGCATTAGAGCTATAAAAAAATTTAGTGCAGAAACTATATCTATTTAGTATAGAATCTGCACCAAATAGGTGCTTAGCATTGGAGATGCTCCTATGCTTTTTGATATGTATGATAAATTAAGAAATGGTCTATCCTATTTCAGTTCATTTATTCTCCACTTTCAATTTAGATACTCAATTTTTTAATAATATTTCAATGGTATTTATCATAGTGCGATTGATACAAGTTCAAAAAAGATTGAACTCGTATTAAAAAAGAAAAGATGACGTGTCGGTAAGATAGTCTGAGATTCTGTTGTGGTATCAGCCTGGCTAGGGATTACACTATCTTGTTTCCCTACCTCAAGGCGGTCTCACTCACTAGCTACTCAAGTAGCAAGAACCCTAGTTACTATTACAAGCTTTTACAGAACTCTTAGGTCTATTACAGAGAGAAGAAGGTCGAATGCAGAGGCCTCAGAGGAGTAGATCAGTTGGATCTACAAGTTCTTCACAGGCAAGGCCCAACTTTTGTTAAAATATGCACAATGGAAGCAAAGAGAGTTAGATCAGAGAGATAGCAGTAAAATAACACCAACTACAGAAGAGAGATGAAGTAATCAGTGATGAAATTAGAGGGATTGCGGTGGGAAAAGTGCCCAGGGGCACGGTGGCTCAGATTTTCCCACAGGCGGCAGCTATGACGACTCCGGCGACAGAAAAGACCCAGACCAAGTGGAAGGGGATGGTGAAACGGACAACCCTCGAAGCACTCACAACTCAAACCCTCTCAAGAAGCCACACAGCCTTCTACACTCATAGGCCAACAGGAAATCATGGTCAGATTTCCGGCCAGAGACACCGAGAAGTCAGGTAGACAGGAGAGAGAGAGAGATTTTCAGATTAGGGTTCAAGATCGTGTGTGAGGCTTGAGACAAAAGAGAAGGATCCAGAATGATATAGAGGCGGGGGGCTCCTTGGGAAGGTGAATCGATTAGGTTAAATTAATTAGAGAACCGGGTAGTGGGCTTAGGGTTAAGGGTTTAGAGCTTGTGGGCTTTGGGCCAGAATAAAATAAATCATAAGATAAATAAAATATTAGGCCTAAAGATAAATGGGACAATATCAACATTTCCACCTTTGGCCCATTTGATCTTTTCAGTCACCATGGAGTCACCTGCCAAAACATAGAGATTATCATCATAGCCTTCTAATTTTTACTCTAAGTTCATCACAAAGACAGAACTAGAGAAGGAGGAATAGATGCTATGCGCATTTAATCCAGTCTCAATACTAGAGACCAACCAAAAGAATTGTAACAAGTCTCTGGTCGAAAAAGCTTGACCTTCATTGAACATGTTACACCTAGCAACAGTACCAAAGGGAAATAACCAACGAGGACTCACTGCCCTTAGAAGCAAAGTAGAGCATCCAGACCCAAAGTCAGGAGTTCTATTCATTCCCCCTTGTTCAACCCAAATCCATGTTCAAGGATTTCTTGCAGGCAATCAGCTTTGCAACTGGAAGGCATTTTGTGCCCATGTCTGTAGGGTTGTACTCAGAGGGGATTTTATCAAGAAGAACTTCCCCTTTTTCCACAATGTCCCTTATAAAATGAAACCTGACATCTATGTGTTTAGTTCTGTCATGAAACACTGGGTTTTTACAAAGTTGTATTGTAGATTGACTGTCTAAGAATAGCATAGGTTTATCTTCAACAAATTTTATTTCAGACAAGACTCCATTTAACCATATAGCTTCTTTTACAACTTCTGTTGCAGCTATATACTCAGACTCAGTTGTGGACAATGCAACAATGCTTTGTAATTGAGATTTCCAACTAATACATGACCCACAAAGTGTAAACACATAGGTTGTGGTTGATTTTTTGTGATCTTTATCATTAGCATAGTTTGAATCAACATAACCAACACACTTCACACCATCAAGAGATTTAGAGAATTTTAAACCACTAGACATTGTAGATTTTAGATATCTAAGTAACCATTTCAATGCCTCCCAATGAGGCAGACCAGGGTTTGCCATGTACCTACTCAGACATGATACAACATAGGCAATGTCTGGCCTAGTGCTGATCATTAAGTACATAACAGACCCTATAGCATTTGCATATGGAACTCCAGACATCTCTTTTAAATCAGAGTCACTCTTAGGACATTGATCCTTGCTAAGCAAAAAATGAGAAGCAAGAGGAATAGAGACAGGTATACAGTCTTCCATATTAAGTGTTTTCAAGACTTGTTCAACATATGAGGACTGATGTAACACAAGAGTATGATTGTTTCTATCCCCATCAATGTTCATACCTAGGATCTTTCTTGCATCTCCAAGATCCTTCATGCTGAAATTAGCACATAAACAAGTTTGAACATTCTTTACAGTTTTCAGACAAGGACTTATTAGAAGCATGCCATCCACATAAAGAAGAAGAAGCATGGGCACATTAGACTGCATATAATACAGACAGTGATCAAACTTGCTCCTAGTAAAGTTCATGCTTTTCGTACAATTGTCAAATTTGATGTTCTATTGTCTGGGAGATTGCTTTAAGCCATACATAGATTTTTTCAACACGCAGACATGATTAGGGTGTGTTTTATCAACAACACCCTCTGGTTGATTCATATAGATGTTATTTTCAAGTTCTCCATGTAAAAATGCAGTAGCAACATCCATTTGTTTTAGTTCCCAATTAAAATGAGCAGTTAATGCTAGCATGATTCTTATTGTGGTGAGCTTAACTACAGGGACAAAGATTTCAGTGTAATCAACACCTTCTTTTTGTGTAAATCCCTTAGCAACCAATCTTGCTTTGTATCTTACATCATTTATCTCCTGTTTTATTTTAAATAGCCATTTGCACTCAACGATTGAACACTCATCAGGCTTTTCAACTAAAATCCAGGTATTATTGTCATGTAGAGATTCCATTTCACAAGTCATAGCTTTTATCTATTTATCAGATTCAAGAGATGAGACAGCTTCTTTGTATGATTTGGGTTCATATTTATCCACATTCTTAAACACATTGAAAGCATACAAAGACAGGTTGAAATCATCATACTTAGCAGGCAATCTCATGTTCCTTCTAGCTCTATCCCTAGTTAATTGATAATTGTCTAAGTTTTCATGCTCAGTCTCATGCACAAAGTTGTTTTTATGTTCAGCTTCAGAGTTGCTTTCATGCTCAGATTCAGAATTATCAGTATCAGAAACATTCATGTTGATTGACACATTATTTTCAGTTCCATGATTTGATGCAGAGTCATTAACATCAATATTATCATTCACATGATCATTTAATACGGTGTCATGATTATGCATATTAATCTCAGGGGGTAGGGGGAAGAGGGTCCACCTTAGAAGTAACTGGGACAAACAAAAGATCAGGCACTTTCTCCACCTCACAAGGAGCAGTAGAAGGTGAGGATTTATGAAGGCAAGGGAAATCAACTTCATTAAAAGATACATCTCTGTTAATGCATGTTTTAAAACCAGGTAAAGTCCCATCCCACAGTCTATAACCTTTTACCCCTTCAGGGTACCCAAGAAAAATGCATTTCCTAGACCTAGGTTCAATCTTACCGAGCTTTTGGTGAACATATGCACTGTATCCAAAGGTTCTCAAATTTGATAAGCATATAGGTTTATTCCAAAAAAACACTTTCAGGTTGCTTTCCCAATAAGGGAACAAAGGGGGATATATTTATTAAATAACAAGAAGTCATTAAAGCTTCCCCCCAGAACTGCTTGTCAAGGCCTGAGCCTGCTAACAAGCTTCTGACCCGCTCTAGGAGCGTCCTGTTCATTCTCTCTACAACCCCATTTTGCTGGGGCTTGTAAGGCACTGACTTGTGCCTTTTGATTCCAATATCAAAACACCATTTGTCCATTGTATGGTTACAAAATTCCAAACCATTATCAGTTCTTAGACACTTAATGTTTTTCTTTGTTTGGTTTTGAATTTCAACAGACCATTTAGAAAAATTTTCAAAGACTTCAGATTTGTTCTTCATTAAGAAAACCCAAGTTTTTCTAGAATAGTCATCAATGATAGACAAGAAATAGACATTCTCACCATGTGTAGGAACCTTTGTAGGTCCCCACACATCTGCATGCAAGTACTCAAGTATTTCAGTGCTGACATGAGTTTTAGGATAAGGCAGAGAAGTAGGGAAGGGCAATTTGTGTTGCTTTCCCATTAGACATGGCTCACAGAAAGGGATTCTTGACACTTTATCATTTTTGAATGCACCAGATTTATTTAAAATATCAAGACCTTTATTGCTCATGTGACCTAACCTAGCATGCCATAAAGCTGTTTTGTCATGATGCACAACATTGGCAGTTTGAACAGGCATAGAGCATGGAAGCACAACATAGAGATCTCCTTTTCTTGGAGCATCAAAGTAAATCACATAATCTCTTTCAAATTTAAAACTCTTGTTGTTTACAGATCCATAAAGTATTTGATCAGCCAATTTTGATACAGAAAACAAGTTAAAATTTTATTTGGGAACATATCTGACATCATGAAAAGTGATCATGCTTTCATTTTCAAATTTTAAGCACACATCTCCTTTACCAGCAATTTCACAGTGTTGGCCATCAGCAAGAGCAACTGTTCCAGATTGGATGAAATGCAGGTTTTGAAACATATGCTTATATGGTGTAACATGAAATGTACACCCAGAGTCAATCAACTATTCAGATTTATGCATAATTTTTAACACAGTATTAAAATAGTTTATGAATTGGAAATCACATGCATTGTGGACCATATAGACACCACCATCATCATGATAATCATAATCTTCATCTTTGTAAACATGGTTTGTAGGTTGGTCAAAATGCATCACATTATTTCCACAGTTCCAACAAGTTTTTCTAGGCTTCATATCAGAATTTTGAGAATGATGGGCAAAGTTTTGGTTTCTTACAGCATTTTGAGATGAACTTTTGCCAAAATTTTGGGTCTGGTTTGATTTCTGGAATGATGGGGATGATTGTGAGCAAAATGTTGGAGTTTTTCAAAATTCATTTCCCTCCTATGTCTCTCTGCAGCTAAAACACTAGGATTTTCAGGATGAAAACCATTAAAGGGCCTCCTATTTGTGTTTCTGTTGACATATAGGATTTCATTTTGCAAAAGCTTAGAGTTCATCTTTTTTATTTCATTTTCTTTAGCCTTTAGCCCAGACACAATCATCTCACAAGTGACTTTAGACCCCCCATATTTTAAGGCAGATTTTACTTCAGAAAATGCTTCAGGAATTGCACCAAGAAGGATCTGGGGAGCATACTTTTCAAGTGTGTCATCCCCAACAAGTTTTAAATCTTTTTAAAGCTTGTTAAAATCTTCTATATTAGAATCCACATCCTTTGAAGAATCTATTTGAAAAGTCATAATTTGATTTTGAAGAGAATAGGCTGACTCTTCAGAAGTAGCAACATATAAAGAAGTCAGATTGTCCCATAAATCTTTTGCACAACGATGGTGGGACACTTTCCTGACCACAACACTACTCAAATGCAACAGTATAGTGGCCCTAGCACTAACATTTATTTCCAGCAAGTTTTTATCAGCTTCATCTTCATCAATTCTTTCAAAAATTGCATTTTGAAGTTTTTTCTTTAGTCAAAATACATTCAATTCTTGTTTGCCAATCACCAAAATCATCTTTCCCATTAAAGGGAACAACATTCAAAGAATTCATTATGCTAGACACAGAGACAGCCAAAAAACACAAAGACCACCTCAATTAACACACCCGCAGCACTTCAAACAGCACAAAATCATTCAACACACAGGAGAGAACCTCCACAGGCACTAAATCAAGTGCACAAGGGGAATTTAGTGCTGAGGCTAGCCCAGTTCTCAGCACAGATTGATCTGTAGAGCAAGAGATCACTCAGGACAATCCCAAAACCTGATTCAGTAAGGCTGCTAACTCTTAAACAGAGTTAGACACTTACAATTCAAAAAAACTTGAGAAAACCACTCAGATTCCAACAATACCAGGAATCAGGAGACCAAGAATACAACAACATGCAAGATTCCAGCCAAAAACACTCAGAAGACACAACAACATACAAACAACCCTCAAAACCCTTCTGTTACACCCTACTCTGTTTTGCTAATCGGGCAACCCGCTCTCAGAAAACCCACAGGGGAGTCTAGACGGTCCGGTTCGTAAGCAACAACAGAGGAAGAGGCTTGGAATGCCAAGGTGTACACAAAAAAGTAAAGCGGAAGCAAAGAAAGAAGATAGGATCGCACGATACACTTCAGAGTTTAGGGTTTAAAGAGTAATACCAGAGCCGACCCTCCCAGGCAGGGGAGAGATCGGACTTACCTTTTCAGAGCCCGACGGGGGTAAAGGATCACGGCGCGGCCCTTACCGGCGGCGGGGTGAGTGAGATGGAGACAGGAGAGTGTCCCCGGCCAGGTCACCGTGGCTCTGATACCACTATTGTGGTATCGGCCTGGCTAGGGATTACACTACCTTGTTTCCCTACCTCAAGGCGGTCTCACTCACTAGCTACTCAAGTAGCAAGAACCCTAGTTGTTATTACAAGCTTTTACAGAACTCTTAGGTCTATTACAGAGAGAAGAAGGTCGAATGCAGAGGCCTCAAAGGAGTAGATCAGTTGGATCTACAAGTTCTTCACAAGCAAGGCCCAACTTTTGTTAAGATCTGCACAATGGAAGCAAAGAGAGTTAGATCAGAGAGATAGCAGTAAAGTTACACCAACTACAGAAGAGAGATGAAGTAATCAGTGATGAAATCAGAGGGACTGCGGTGGGAAAAGTGCCCAGGGACACGGTGGCTCAGATTTTCCCACAGGCGACGGCTGTGGCGACAGAAAAGACCTAGACCAAGTGGAAGGGGATGGCGAAACGGACAACCCTCGAAGCACTCACAACTCAAACCCTCTCAAGAAGCCACACAGCCTTCTACGCCTTCTACACTCATAGGCCAACAGGAAATCACGGTCAGATTTCCGGCTAGAGACACCGAGAAGTCAGACAGACAGGAGAGAGAGAGAGAGAGAGAGAGAGAGAGAGAGAGATTTTCAGATTAGGGCTCAAGATCGTGTGTGAGGCTTGAGAGAGAAGAGAAAGATCCAGAATGATATAGAGGCGGGGGGCTCCTTGGGAAGGTGGATCGATTAGGTTAAATTAATTAGGGAACCGGGTAGTGGGCTTAGGGTTAAGAGTTTAGGGCTTGTGGGCTATAGGCCAGAATAAAATAAATCAGAAGATAAATAAAATATCAGGCCCAAAGATAAATGGGGCAATATCAACAGATTCGATAGACGGATGAAGATCATCCTTTTCTTTTTTCTTTCTTTTTGTTTTTTCAATGGTCCTTCCTTCTCTATTTTTTTTTCTTTTTTTTTTCTAATTATTAATTTCTCTCTCTTTTTTTTACAAATATATATTTTTTTGAATTAATTTCATTTTTTAGCTTGTATCTGCATGGGCCTGTGCACTGTACTCGATACACGTCGATTCGTACACTACATTAGATAAATAAAATAAAATAAATATATATCTTAAAATTAAATTGAATTAATTGATTTTTTTATCTGGTGTATCACACAATGTACGCATCTAATGCTAATACGTGGGCTCGTGCACTGTGCTTTATAATTAATTTTTTTGAAATAAATATACATATCATAAAATAGAATTACTGAACCCTAAAGTTAAGTTGAATAAATTTAATTTTTTGAATTAATTTTATTTTTTATATGGTGTCTCGTGCAGTGCCCTCATTTGATGCTAATGTGTGGCTTGTGCACTGCGCTCAATGACTATTATTATTTTTTTGAAATAAATATATACATTAACATAGAATTAATGAATCATAAAATTAAATTGAATTAATTTAATTTTTTTATATAATGTCTTGTGCAGTGCACTCGCTCGATGCTAATGCCTGAACTCATAGACTGCTGTCGATAATTAAATTTTTAAATAAATATATATACTTCAAAAAGGAATTAGTGAACCATAAAATTAAATTGAATTGATTTAATTTTTTGAATGAATTTAAATTTTTATCTGATGTCTCGCGCAATGCACTTGTCGGACGCTAACGCGTGAGCTTGTACATTGCGCTTGATAATTAATATCTTTGAAATAAATATATACCCTAAAATGAAATTAATAAATCATAAACCTAAATTAAATTAAATTTAAAATATTTAAAAAAAACAAAAAAAATAGAAATGAAAAAGTAAAAATTAAAAATAAAAGGTGATTGCGAGGCACGTGACGTGAATTTGCAGGTATGGGCGGGTTTGGACCTATTTGATTTGTCTAACGAATAATGACTTGATAGATGTTCTAACACAAATTTTTATATAAAAGAAATAGTAATTATAATATTATTTATTTAAATGCATTGTGCATACAATATAAGAATTTAATTGGTAAAATAAATTATGTGAATGATATATAATTAAGACAAGCCTATGACATTAGGCAGCAATATGAAAATTGTTTTAGAGTCCTAATTAAATATTAGTTAAAAAGTGACAATATGAGAATTAAATTAGTCAATTTAGATTATGAATTTTATTTTTTACCCATAAACTTGAAAAAAAAAAAAAACATTACTTTTAAGCTAATTTTTTTATGAACGGACAAAAATGCCCTTAATGGGAAAATGAACTGTAATTTAATTGGTACGAATTATGGTGTGTACTATGTGGCTAGCTTATCCCATTTAATAAAAGCCACAAGAATCTAGTTTTCGAAAAAATAATATGACAGAAAAATAACAATTGTGCACGAAAAATACAATTTTTTACTAAAGCATGCCACGTTTGTTGTATATGTTTTTATTTTTATTAAAAAATCACCACTACTATTACGATTACTATTACTATTACTACTTCTTCTTCTTCTTCTTCTTCTTCTTCTCCTCCTATATGGAAAGCCAATTCTTTATATTTTTTTTAATAAAATCAAGGTTGCAAAAGGTGTTGGGCGGTTGAGAGGGCCTAGCGCCTGGAGCGTCTAGACAGGGCCTAGGTGGATTCTAATTTTTATTTTATTTTATTATCTTATATATATTTAACAAATATAAAAAAATTCATGCATAAATTTATAAATCTTAACATTCCAAATAATATTAATTAAAGTTTAAATCATCCAAAATTCAAATAAAACAAACATTGAAAGTTCAAATTATTCAAAGTTCATGACAAAATAACATTCAAAGTTTAAAAATAATTAAGAAATATATAAAATAATAAAATAATATTAATATATTAAAAAATAATTAGGAATTAAGAGCCAATTTAATAATTAATATATCAAAAAAAAAAAATTAAAAAATTGAAATTCAGCTGCCTAGACGGAACTCGGCCGAGTAATCGCCGAATAATTCTGCCTAGGCGGCGCCTCTGCATAAGAGGGTCAAATAGCGTGTTTTCGCCTCGAGTGGGTACATAGAGCAACGGCTAGGCCGAATTCTGTGATATTGATAAAAATGAAAAACCTCTTCTTCTTCTTCTTCTTCTTCTTCTTCTTCTTCTTCTTCTTCTTCTTCTTCTTCTTTTTCTTCTTCTTCAGCTATAAACAATAAACGAATGCATTGTACATGAGATCCTCTAGTCCAAAGTTGTGTGTATCACTCATATATCAAATATCAAAATTATTAATTTTTCTTCAATTTTAATTTTATTTATTTATTATAATTTTACATTATTATTTAGGATTTATTCCACCCAATTGGGATTTATTATTATTTTTTAGTATTTAATTTTTATTTTTTAATTAATATAATTGATATTTAGAGTTGATTATTCCAAACTTATGGTATATAATTTTTTCATTTTTTTATTTCAAATTTATTAGTTTTAATTTCTTTCATTTTTTTATTTCAAATTTTTTGTTTTAATTTAATTTCACACTTTTTATTTAGAGTTTAAAATTGTACACCCGTGTGAGAAGTATGTCTGCGCAACATTCACTGTAAAGTTACTGAACGTTATAGAGATGTTCACGATAAAGTTTCAGAACGTTATTGTGAACGTTATGTTGTTTTGCAGAAAGTAAAACATGCAGAGGTTTGGTAACCCTATTCGATCAATCGATCTACGTCAGGGGGACTTGTCAAGTCCGTGGGAAATAATTCATGACTCTGGTGATACGTTTACTTAGGATTTTACACGATGCTGACCTCCCGTCACTCGCAATCTGTTCTACTCGTACACCCTCTTTCACTGAATTGAATCGTGGGATCTCCTCACAACCTAGATGTCTATCCTATCTAGTTCCCACAGGAAATCTCTCCCTAAACTCCTTTTGACAGTGTATGAACAAGTGTGTTTCAATACATGCTGACTAGAACATTAATCTCTAGTCTAAATCACACCCGTAACAAAGTAGCTCAAAATAGATAGAGCACTTGAAACTATTGTTGTGCAGTGCTTATGTTCAGTGTGTGTTCTGTATCTTAACAAGTCTGTATCCTAGTCTATTTATAGATAAACAATGATAGCCTAAACATGGGAACATATGTCCTAATCTGATTCAAAAACTAATAAAAAAACTTTCCTTGTAGGGAACCGAGACAAAGATTAAACTATATTAGGATTTCTTCCATCTTTAGGAATGCCTTTGACTTCAAACTTGATCTCTTCAGTTGAATATGGCAGCTTCTAGATAGATCTCTGAATCTCTCCTTGGTTGTAATCTTGAACAACTTCATCGATCTTGGAAGAATAATCTGGACAAACAATGTTCATGTAAACATTCACGAATGTTACTATGAACATTGTTGATCTTTGATTCTTCTCTTCGATGCAGACATTCATGTACTTTACAATGTATATTGTTGATCTTGAATCTTCACATCAGGTAGCACATCGGAATCTTTTATATGTTCACAGGCTGACTTCAAGTTATCACTCAAGCTAGCTAGCAGTACTCAGCATGTTGAACAATCTCTGTTGTGGCACGATGCACAACAGTTTTCTTCTCAGATCAATCCAAACTCCTTGCTTTGAGCTATCTTCAGGAAGTTCAAATCACGTTCACGTACATTGTTATGAATGTTGTCCAGAACAGTGATAATGTACTTGGAAAAACCAAATACTTAAGTGATTTATGAATTGTCATAAAGATGAATGACAATCAACCACTTATAACAAGAGCAATGTAAAGCCATAGTGCAGTGACACTTTGAATCAATTTGAACCAAGCCTCTATGATTGGTGTAAGGTATGACACTAATAATCTTCCCCTTTGACTTTATCTATTGGCAAATCAGCTCCTTTATTTTTCTAGGTGCAACTCCTTCATATTTCCTTGAATGTCATTGTAACACCCCAATCCTGAGGATTAGGACGGGGACACTACGGGAAAAATACAAGGAAAAAGGTAGCATAATTCAAAATCCAGAGGGTTCTCTATAATGTCCCGGTCCCAAAAAAAATAATAAATGAGGGTCGGGGTGTTACTAAAAAAGGAAGTACTATTTAGAATAATCAAATAAAATTGCTTTAGATTAAGAATATGTTATATTCCCCAGAAATTTGGGCAGCATAACCTCTGTAATTGGGAGAAATCCACGTCTTTCAACGTATCAATGAAGTCAAATGATTCAATCAAGTCAAAAGAATGTCTATTCATAGACCAATCGAATTTAAACAGATCCAACAATTAACAAATAGGATTCTCACTCCTCAAATAAACAAGACCTCTTCATAGGTCACAACAACTACGACCCATCAATAGGTCAGAGCAAATAAACTATTTTATGTCCCATTCATAGGCCATCTGGAAAATAAACAGAATCTAAGACTCAACCAAATATGACCTATTTATAGGTCGAAAACTGCAAAGAGACATGTTTGGATCTAAGGAAAAGAAATGAGACTTTATTTATCATGATTCGAATAAGGTATACAATTCAGATAAACCCAATAATAAAACATAGCATGCAATCATACTATGGGGCAACTGTATCAGAGTTTAAGCTGAAAACAATGGAGTAATATTGTATCACATAACAACATACTCATGAGCAATAATTTAGTCTGAACGAGACGACAAGGCACGATCAACCCACAATAGTACATCGAGCCATCACCTCCAGCATCTTAACTTGTGAAAAATATTTTGAAAATATTTTGGGCGTGAGTACTAAAGCACTCAGTGGGTTAAATTTTTAACTCATTCTTTAATAAAAACTGTAACAGAATATCCAAAATATAAATACAGATAATGGAAAGCAAAACGCGAAAGCCCTTTCCATTTCTGCAAACATTTACTTCTCTTTGGTAACCTGTAGCTCCTTCTGTCGTCTACTGCACTCTATGACATGTCACTAATAGGAAAAGGGAGGGGTTACCTCGCTAATCCGAGAAGAGTGTACCAGGGATCACCTAGCATTGACCCTGAGTATAACAGGGGTTACCTAGCATTGACTCCTTGTAGTGATGCCCAGATCACGTGTATGTGCAGGGGTTATCTCATAGTGACAGCTTTAGTGATTAACATCACAATTGCAAGAATCACAGTTCATGTCTATCCTCAATTCTATGTTCTCTATAAAGCGCATAATATGACATAAGCAGAAGAACTATGTCATCCTCTTAATATAGCAACTATGATAATCTTTAATTCCTCTAGCAACTGAGTTCAATTATGCTTCTTAGTCCTTAAACGGAAATCATTCTATAACTTGAGTTCAATAATAAATGTACAAGCCCAAAAAATTATAACTCATTATACACAAGTATAATCAATACTCAATAAATATTTAATTTATTGTAACTTTAAACTATGACTTTTAGACTTTAAATATAAACTCTAACCTTAATCTATATACTATGAACTTTAAACTCTACACCTTAACTTTTACCGCACAGACTTTAATTATGACTAGGCATAATTTATTCTATTTAATTATGTTGAAGCATAATCTATATTCGTTTATTGTGATTAATCAG
This sequence comes from Perilla frutescens, assembly GCA_026008535.1. Classification (NCBI taxonomy): domain Eukaryota; kingdom Viridiplantae; phylum Streptophyta; class Magnoliopsida; order Lamiales; family Lamiaceae; genus Perilla; species Perilla frutescens. Next base: position 57,067,185 of record BRKX01000016.1, read on the forward strand.
AATCTATATTCTCAATAATTATGATAAAGCATAATCTATGTTCTCAATAATTATGGCAAAGCATAATTTATGTTCTCGATAATTATGGCAAAGAATAATCTATGTTCTCGATAATTAAGGCAAAGCATAATCTATGTTCTCGATAATTATGGCAAAGCATAATCTATGTTCTCGATAATTATACAGCAGTATAATACTATGTTCTCATTAATTATACAACAGTATAATACTATTACTCTATCAGAGACTTGAGCAGATAATTCATCAAATATTTTATTTGGATATTCTAACTATGACTATCACATTTATGAGTTAATAACTCAAATATAGATAGGTTTTGCAAATAAACTCACCTCGATTAGATCAACTCAGGTGATCAAACTTCTCGATACTCATCCGTCAACTTCTCTGACTGGCTCAACAGGTCCTACAAGGTTAAACCTTATTTTAGGATTGCTGCTTTAATTTTTAGAACTCGACTTTAATTTAATTGGAGCTTTTATTTACTTTAATTATATTTCAACTAAGAATGCACGACTCTAGTGACCTCGTACAACTTCAACACAGATGGAAATAAATTCCAAAATATAATTTTTGATTTAATGGGGTCAAAAGATTTAACAGAGGTCACTTTCCTTAACTTGCCATTTTAATCAAATTTTACTCAGCTAACCTTGATTGCACATTTCACTTATCCAAAAATTATGAAAATAATCAGACATCAATGCAAAAATATATTTATTAAACTATACAATTTTCTGAATTTTTTGAAATCACATGCTCTAGTTATAAAAATAACCGCCTGATTAAAATAATCGACTTTAATCAAAACTTATCGGAAAATTATGAAACTTGGCAATCCTATATGAAATAATATTCTGAGCAACTTTCTAGTTCAAACCTTTTTGAATTGACAACCCAAAATAGGTGAAAATGGGTAAAAACCAAAATTGATCGGGCCCATTTATTTTTCACGTTTTCCGGCGTTTTCACCGGGTTCCGGCCACCGGACGATGATGCACTCAACATACAAAATGAAGCAATATTTAAAATACACAACATATTAAAATTTCAACTATAAAGAATGAGAAACAGATCAAAATGAGACATCCGAAGCAGCGGCACGATGGCGGCACGATGACGGTGATTTCCGGCCATCCACGGCAGCTGCGGCTCTCTGCCAGCCTTCCGGCGCTCGACAGCTGCTCCCACAACAACACCCCCTCAACAAAACTTAACCTGGACCTGCATGCACCATTTACTCAGTGTAGACCCGGGTTTCTCTCGTTTGTCAACACGAACGAGAGAGAAAGAGAGAGAAGAGAGAGAATGAGCAAGGAGTAAATGAGCCCAAGCCCCCTATTTATAGGAAAAGTGGCTCCAGGGCGGGTATAAATTTTTTGGATATAAATGTTGGTCCCGGGCGAGTCGATATTAGTTTAGAGGGGGGTGAATAAACTGATTCAAACTTTTTACTTCAAATGCGGAATAATATGGGCCCTTTAACTCGCTTTAGAAAAACTTATCTATGCACAAACTTATTGATCAGTTAAGACAGTTTGAGTGTAGCTTGTGTGAGGTTGTGTGCAGTTTACAGATATGCAATAATCAAAACAGTACATCACACAAGCGATTTATAGAGGTTCGAAGTCTCAAACTTCTACGTCCTCTCTTCCTTCCGCAGAAGGGTAACTTCACTATATAACTTGAGTTTCTTTACAAATTACACAATGAAGGACAGTTGGCTGAACCTGGTAACTGTTCGTTACCTCAGCGGGTCGACGGCTCACACTTGAAGTCCCTAACTGCTCACTAGGAAGGTAGGTGCTATTGTCGTCTTTACAAGGTTTTAGATCTCTTTCGATCTTCAAGAAGTTAGTCTTGAACAGGAGGTATCAACTGATGTGCTCCTTCAATTAAGTTGAGTAGTTGATCATTGTATAGCTGGAACTGAGAAGGCTGCCCTGGCTGGATCGTCAACAGCTGGCTGAATATCTTGACTCTGTGAATTCTTCTTCTTAGTTGGACTCTCGCAGTTTCTTTCATATGCTGAACTTGAGCTTGAGTGGGAGGGAGAAAGAAAAGCTCTTGCTTGAATACTTCAAGAATATATATGCGAAAGTTGTGAAGGCGAAGAGTTCTGTGGGCAGAGTGTGTTTTAAACTCTGATTTACTCGTCTTTTATAGAGGAGTGATTTTATGACCGTTAAGTTCTATCGATCGGTGGCTCTGTTGGCTCATCAATGGAATATGGTCTTTATTCATTGCTGGAGCTTTTAGTTGAAGTAGCCGTTACTCTGCCAATCGATCTTCATTGGATATTTAATTCCAGGATCTTCGTTGAAGCACTCTGGCTTCAGTTTTGAGTTACAGTTAGCAGTACTGAACTTGTCTGTTCAGTTTGGCCATTGTTTCAGTTGGCAGTTTTGAGCTTGTCAGCTCAGATTGGCCATTGCTCCAGTTGGCGGTTTTGAGCTTGTTAGCTGAGTTTGGTTATTGCTTCAGTTGGCAGTTCCGAGCTTGTCAGTTGAGTTTGGCTATTGCTCCAGTTGGCAGTTTTGAGCTTGTCAGCTCAGATCGGCCGTTGCTCCAGTTGGCAGTTTTGAGCTTATCAGCTGAGTTTGGCTATTGCTTCAGTTGGCAGTTCCGAGCTTGTCAGCTGAGTTTGGCTATTGCTCCAGTTGGCAGTTCCGAGCTTGTCAGCTGAGTTTGGCTATTGCTCCAGCTGGCAGTTTTGAGCTTTGTTTCTTCAGTCCGATTGTTCTCATGTTCTTGGCTGGCTTGTCAGCTTGATTTCTCTTGAGCTTTCTTGTCAGTTTTGACTGATCATAAGCTGGCTAACTTCAGTTTGGTCATCAGTTGGATATTTCCAGTCTTCAGTTAGAACTGATCTCTTATCAGTTCCTTCAGTCTTAATTGACTCTTTTCTCCCTCAGCTCAGCTGACTTAGTTGTCAGTTTGTTTCGACTGGTTTGATTCCTTAGTTGAGTTAAATTCTGACTGGATGACGTATCCTTCAGCTTGTAGACCATTCTCCAGCTTGGTTGACTTTAGCTTTTCTTGAGTTCCTTTTTGATGCTCTGAATTGGTCAACTCAAATCTACAACTTGAATTTTTTGTTCAGTTTTTCATAAATAATTTTGACATCTCATCAAAACCTAATCTAGAGGTTTCTTGATAGTTTTTTCTAACAATTTCCCCCTTTTTGATGATGTCAAAACTTTGTCTATGATGATGGAAAAACTGCAATTGTACGTTTGATATACATACTGTAGTTTGCTTAAGCATATTCTCAAAATTAGAGCAAATTTGATTCATGAAATTCATTCAAGTATCAAAGCATTCAAGATATGCATGAAATTCAAGTATTAGAGCATTTAGACTTCAAATTTCAGAGCATTCTTTCATTCTTTCGCTTTGGGCATGCTTTCATTCCAGTATTAGAGCATTCAAACTGACATGCTTTTATCCAAGTATCAGAGCATTATTGCACCTTCAAACTTCAAGTATCAGAGCATTATAAACATAATCATAATCAGGACTTGATTTGAACTTCAAGTACCAGAGCATAATAATCATAATCAAGACTTGATTTGAAACATGATATTTGAAGAATTGCAGTATGTATTATATATTCACTTAAAGCATATTCTTTTCAGGCTTTTAATTTCAAGAGTAGTTAAAACTACTCATTTACTTCCTGAAACTGCTCCTTTTCTTTCTGCTCGATTCTCCTCTTTCTTGGACTCCTTGTGTTCTCCATGCTTCCCTCTGAAGCTGATCTTCCCCCTCATGATGAATTTCTCTTTGGATCTGATCCTAAAGAGTTAAGCATCCATCATCATACTGTCCATCTCCCCTCTTTTTGGCATCATCCAAAAGCTGGGATGGATCGCATGATGGTATTGACAAGTTCGGCAAGAAGGTGAAGGCAGTTGCCAAATTGTCATCATGGAGTGAGGGAACTGAAGGAATTTGCATGGGTGAGGAGAGCCATGCATAGGCTTCTTCAGTGGTCATGAACTGACTTTGATCAGAGGTGAGAGAGACTTCTTGCTCTATGAAGTTCATTAAGGCCAAGTTGGTGAAGATCTCGTCAGTTAAAGGGATTGGTGGATCACCAATGAATGGCGTGCATGAGGAGTTGGCCGGTTTGTTGTCGAGGATAGGAGCATCGGCTGGCATACTGAGCTGGATTCGTTTGATCATTGAATCCATTATCTCCGAGAGCGTTGGTGGCGAGGAGAGTAGATGATTCATCCAGTTTCTACTCCATGTTCCTTCGTTGATCCAGAAGGAGGAGCCACGGGTATGGATGAGGTGGAACATTATTATTTCATCCAGTTGGAATTGCCATATGTGGTACTGTAGGTACCATCTCAATTGCTCGAATAGGGAGGGGTCGGTGCCCTCAATGAGACCGAAGCAGCTGCTGAGCTGACGGTCTAAAACTTCTTTGAACTCAACCTCAATGGAGTCGCGATGGACTAAGGCTAGAGGTTGGGAGCTGGCTGATATTGTAGGCTGATCACTCAGCCTTGAAAGAGGCTCGTTCTCAATCAGCAGCTGTTGTTCGTTAGATGAGCTGACGGGTACTTCCAAGGGTGCCTTTCCACGACCTGAGTTGGAAGGTCCTTGTTGACGTGATCGCTTCGGGATCTGATGGCAGTAGATAGTTGGAAGCATGTCCCTTCTTCCGATTTGCTCGCCAGTTGGGATAACATCTTCAAGCTGGCTTAAAAGGATGTGGCTTATGCGACCCATAAACCCGATCTTCTCTCGGAATGAGCCAGTTGAGGGAACATATTCCGCTCGCTCTAAATATGCTCGCAGCTGAGCAAGGATGAAAGAGGCCCAGTCAGCTTTACATCCGTAATATAGGGCGGCCGTGACATGTGCTTTGAGCTCGGAAAACTGAACCGTCTCAAAGTTGCCATGTAGGATATGGCTGGTGATATCCAAGAGTTGGATAATCTCACTTGGCATGCTCTCCTTTAGCCTGTGGGAGCAGTCATGATGGTGCACGTGAGGATGCTTCCAAATACCCCACAGTGCGTATTTGCACAGCAGATTGACAATTACGTCCGGGCCGTCGCCGGGGAGTTGAAGGGTAGACATCATCGTATCCTTTGTCACCGTGATCACTTAATTCTGGACAGTGGAGATGATGTTGTCACCGGAGATGGTTGCGTTGTAGTAGAACTCTGCAACATGAGCAAGTATGTTTATGACTGGCATTAGAGTCAAGAATGGCAGCAACCCGGTTGCCGTCAATGATGGATAGATTCTTTGAAAGCTGTCTGCGCCTAGTCGTGCATTAAGAAGCTCTAGATTTAGAGTCTTATCCTTTTTTATTTTGCGCTCTAGAAATTTGATTTCTACCATCTGAAATGGGGGCTTCATATCTGCAAAGAGATGTTGTTGCTGTTTTTAGATATGCAATTGTGTGGAGAGGAGAGAGAGGAATTGCAGGTGATCAAAGCAAGAGTGAGAGAGAGTCTGCAGATGATCGGAACCTTCATCTCCTTGCATATATTTATTTAGCTTTGCATGTAGGAATCGAGGACACTCGATTGCTTTTCTTAGCTGATCAACCATCCGATTTGATGGATGATTAGCTGAATTAATGATGCATGCATTCTAGCCGTTCGATCGAGAGTTAATGATGAGTCCATTTAGTCGCTCTAAATGTCCTTTTTAGTGTCTTTATGTCGGAAAAGAACCAGAAAAGTGGTTTGGGCATTCTGAGAGTCGAATCTGGCGAAAGAGGCGTTTTGGCCTTCAAATAAACTGAAATGGATGAAAAGGGCATATCAGATAAAAATCAGCCTGAGCAGAAGATGTCGTGCCCACAGTACTCGCGCAGATTCAAAGAAGGCAGTGAAGAGGGCATTCCCGGAAAAAGCGGGATTCTGTTGAAAGAAGATAAAATCTGGCGCTGAAGCTTTATCAGAATTGAAATCTGAATAGAAGAAGGAAAGTTTATTCGTAGATGGACTCTTGGGCAACAATTTGGAAGATAAGGATGAGATTCCTTAAATATCGAGATTCATCCAACAAATAAGGAAGTTTCCTTATCCAGTCAGAGTCTAGTGGGCATAGGAGATCCAGCAGATAAGGAAGTTTCCTTATCCAGTCAGAGTCCAGCGGGGCACAGCAATCCGGCAGATATGGAAGTTTCCCCTTTTTGGGGGATTTTTATTTGATCTTTTGTACTCTTTTAAATACGAGTTTGATAGTTAGAAAAGGGAGAACTTCGCACCATATTATTTGCTGCACTTTTATTTTCGCAATTAGTTTAGGTCAGACGCTGCTTCGGCAGTAAGACAACCTGGGGCCTTATGCCCACAGGGATTTGGATTTATATTTAATGTTGTTTACGTTCAGCGTTGGAGTTGGACAAGTTTTCATTCAATTCCAGTAAGTTTTTATTATTTATCATGTCTTTATTTTATGTCTTTATAATTCCATCTAGCATGAGTAGCTAGATTTATATTCCGGGTTGAACAAAGATGAAGATTTAACACACACTAAAAACTGGTGAGGTCGTGTGGGCATTTTACTGTACGAATGAGTTTCTACCAGGTTTTGTTCCAATGCTAGAAAAAAGCGTGTTTAATATGACTAATGTGGCTGATCACTCTTTAGTCGTAATGGGCATTCTAGGGCTAAAAGAATTAATGAATCGTGACTGTGTGTTAATTCGATAGTAGCTGGGAACTTGGTAGGTTGTTGTGGGCACACGAGGAATCAGTAAACACAACAAACTTGGGTTCGTCTAGAGGCACAATGCTTCATATCATTTACATCTCTTAGGGGAACCGGGAGGTGGGTGGTATGTTAGGGATTTAATTGACGAGGAATCACTTTTAAATCTAAACCGAAAGGATGAATGAGGAGATGCAGTGAGGAATCCGATCTCCATAACTGGGTGATTCAGTCATACAGGAAAATTAGTGTGCCCATGATCGAGTGAGTGTGAGTTAAATTGGAATCTAGTTCAATCCCGGAACCTTTTGTTATTTGATATTCTTTTTAGTTTATTTTTGCAGATTTACTTTCAGTACAGTGACAACACAAAACCCCCCTTTTTTGATTGGTGACTCGAAGGTGAAATCACATCAGCTCTCTGTGGGATCGACCCTTACTCATAGCTAGCTCCGCTCGCTGTGGGCACAGGAGCATACAAATTCATTTTGAGCGCGAAACGACCGCGCGTCAAAATTGGCACCGTTGCCGGGGAGCTCATTTCCAGTGATTTTACTTTCCAAGCCGGTGTGCCTGGAAGTTGATGCCCAGGACTTCTTCAAGTAAAAAATCTATAGTACGATCCGGAGATAGAGAAAACTTCGAGGAAGAATAGAGCAACAGTGAAGAGGGCACGCCGAGCTGCAAACAGACCTCGTGAGCCCACACCACCACTAGAAGATCGAGAAGAAGCAGGGCACGAGGAGGAAGAACAATTCGAGAACGGCCACACTGATAATATGGCCGCTGAAGGAAGAACTTTGAGACAGTTAGTCTTTCCGACTAACATGAATCTTCGCCCAATGGGCATTACGATCCCAGCAGTCACTCAGAACTGGGATATTCATGCAAACTTTATCCAAATCTTGCCGAAGTTCCATGGAATGACTGAGGAGGACCCTTAAAGGCATTTGCAAGATTTCGAGATGGTTTGCCAAACTCAACCATCAGATCATGGAAGGGAGGAATATGTGCGGTTAATCTCATTCCCTTTCACTCTTCAGGATGGGGCACGGGACTGGTTGTACACTCTGTCAACTGGTAGTGTGACCACATGGGGGGAACTTCAAGCCTTATCCGAGCAGCAAGCGACCGAACAAAACTCTTCTCTCGTGGTAGAACTAGAACTGCAGCGGGCAACTCTCAATAGTCCCCCTGGATTCCAAGCACCCCGTCCTCAACATAAATAAACCTCAGGAGCTGGACGCTCAAATGTCCGGGTCGTGAACCATACCGAGTCCTTATTTTCTTGTACTCCTTAAATGAACCAGTGGACCCCTGCATACACTTCTCTGAGTCTGGGGCAATGTATGTCCCATCAGTACCCTGAAGGGAATGTTCACATGAGAACGTTCAAGTTCAACGTCCCGGAACAGTTGAAGGTGAGGAAGAAGAGGAAGACCCGGAAGAAGGAGGTGAGGAGGAAGTAGGGTCGCCTTGCATGGGGAAAGGAAAGGCTCCAGCCTACAATTAAGCCATAGTAGGAGGTGTAGGAGGTGTTGCTGTTAGAACACCTAGTTATCTAATCCATTTGTCTGCCTGTCTGTTATCTAATATCCGCTTTAGCCAAAGACTCTAAATATGTAATTGATGCTTTAAATTGTCTAAAACTCAAATAGTGGCAGTGAATTTTCCAATAGACTGCCCTATCTTGATGTAACCAATAACCTAATCAATGATATCGATGTCAAAAGTCCTCTTAATGAGGCATTTTCCCATTATGTGTGAATGACGTATAAATTTCTGCCTTCTTTGATCTATCTAAATTTAAAGACCTTATCGAAAGGCATCCTTACAAATGTGCGAATTCAATCAAGTATCGCTAATATCTAGTTCTTTAGGATGCCGCCTTGAAGACGTCTAACTGAGAACGAAGATGAGAACGAACCCAAACAAGCTCCAAACCCCGGACCAAGAGCCGAAAGTGTGTTTCTCAAACACAATCCTCCATCATTTAATGGTTTAGGAGATCCAATGGATGCTGAAAAATGGGTGCGCTCCTTAGAATGAATTTTTGATTTCATAGCCTGTTCAGAAGAGGAGAAGTTAAGATGTGCTCTTTTTATGCTGACGGATGATGCGGACTACTAGTGGGAGTCCGTTCGAAGGACCATAACCCCAGATCAATGGGAAGACTATAGTTGGGGAGATTTCAAGCATGATCTGTATCAGAAGTACATCCCGGATTATTACCGAGAGGCAAAAGAGATGGAGTTCTGGAATCTAAAGCAAGGAAACAAGACAGTGTCAGAATACGATAGAGAATTCAACCAATTTTCAAGGCATGCTCCACATTTAGTGGACACAGACGGGAAGAAAGCACGCAAGTTCAGGAAAGGACTCAGATCCGAGATTGGCATAGCCCTCGCAGGACAAGAAGACATGTTCTATGCTCGAACCTTAGCCAAAGCCTTGAGCATAGAGGCCATCCTCCTTCGAGAGAAAATTCAACCCTCTCAGTCATCTAATGATCCAAAGGGAAAAAGGAAGTGGGAAGGAGGAAGAAGAGATAACAGAGGGAAGAAACTCCACTGGCAAAGCCGAGAGTCAGGGGTGTCTCAAAGTCAGCCTGGCAACGCCTCTAGCTTTAGGCCATGTCAAAGGTGCGGAAGAATGCATCCTGGAGTCTGTCGAGCAAATCTAACTGGGTGCTACAACTGTGGTGAGGAGGGACACTTCAAGAGAGAGTATCCTAAAGGAAACAACAGACGATCTCAAACACCACAACAACCCATGTACCCGCAACCACTTCAGCAACTTCCTGGAAACCAGCCAAGACTGCAGCAAGGAGGACCTCAGGGTCAAAGGCCGGGGATGAACCCGAGACCGAGCTAAGGACAAGATCAAAGGTCCAACCAAGGACAGAGGCCGCCTCAGCCAGCTCGTACTTATGCTCTCAATCAGCAGCAAGCTGCTAAGGCCCCAGGTAATCTAGCAGGTATGATTACCCTCCGCGAGATGCCAGTTTTAGTTCTCTTCAATACTGGAGCATCGCATTCGTTTATAGCTGAGTCTGTTTGTAAGAAACTGAAGATTAAACCCGAGAATGACGAGAATGCTCTTGAAATAAGTATTCCCTCTGGAAAGAAAATGATGTCTAGGAAGGTCTGTTCTAACCTAGAATTGAACATAGGAGAGGAAAACTTTAAGTTAAATCTTTATGTGATAAAGATTCAGGACTTTGATATAATCCTAGGAATGGATTGGTTAGCCTCAGCTTATTGATAACATCATATTTTGCATGTATTTTAAGGTACATTTGAGTGGTATTTGATGGGCATTGTATGCATGAAGTGTTGAGTTTTGCATAGTTTTCTATATTTTGTGCAATGTCACGTGTTTGTTCATTGTGAAGGGAATTAATGCCATTTTTTGTGTAGACCTCAAATGAGTGTGAGAACACCCTAGAAAGATGGGAAATCAAGTTAGGAACGCGTTGCAAAAAGAATCGGGTCAATCGGACGAGAAACGAGTGAGAACGAAGCAAAACAGTGAGAGGTTGCCGAAGCTGGGAAATACTCGCGACCGGACTCGCGACCGGAGAGGTCGCGAATCACCCTTTTTCCCTTTTTTCTGCATGGCGCGACAGAGAGGGGGGTCTCCTTTATTTTATTCGCGACCCGGTCGCGAATTTCAAGGTTGGTCGCGAATTTTTTGCCACGTCATGCCACGTATTGCCACGTGGATTCGCGACCCGAGTCGCGGGTAACTGGGTCGTGAGCGAGGTCGCGAATGCAGCGGGCCTGTCTGATTTTTGACCTATTTTTGGGTTTTTCTTTACTTGGTATATAAGGGTTTCTTTGGACGAAAATACAGACAATTCCTCCTACCCCAAAAGTTGCCACCAGAGGTTTGCTGCAGAGAAAAACAGACGCGAAGAACAAGACCAAAGGATTCATGATCTTTTAAGATTAGAGACAAATTAATTCTTCCGGGTTTTATTTTCTCTGTTCTAAGGATTGTTCATGTTTTCTTTGTGGATGATTTTTGTTATTTATTTTGCCATGGATAGCTAAAACCCTAGTATTCTAGGGTTGTTTATGATTCAAATTATGAAGTTCGTTTAATCAATTGATTTCTTATGTCTATGATTTTATTGTGTTTTGCTTATTCTCGTATTTATCTGTATTATTTACCTGATCAATAAATGGTACAATTTGATGTGTTATTTCATAAATCGAGAGAGGAGTTTTAACACGTGATCTGGAATAAGTAACTCGTTAATCAATAACATTCGAGAGAGTTGAGATTAATTGAGAGAGTAATAGACCCTACGAGCCTTTAGGAGTTGCATGCTAGGTATTAAACGGAGACGTTAATACGAGTTTTGTAATCTACAACCTAGGCACTTCGAGAGAAGGTTTAGGATGCATCAGTGGTTGCTCTAGCATAATTTAAGTCCCAATATAGGCATAAGAATGAAAGGATTAAATGAATGGATTAGTTGATGATTAAGCAATCCTAGAATACGTCTTTTATTCACTGTTTGCTTTATCTGTGTTAATTTCTGCAGTGGTAATTTAGTTTGTTTATTATTATCAGATTTTATTTAGTTCAATTCAATCATGTTTAGAAGTTTAGATAACTGCAGGAAGTTAGATTAAAATAACTAGTAGATTAATTATTAAATCTCTGTGGATACGATACTCTTGTTCACCGCTATCCTATAAACCTCACTGTGCACTTGCAGTTAGGTTAAATAAACACCGAACAAGTTTTTGGCGCCGTTGCCGGGGATTTAATTTTTTATTTGCTATTATTTAGATTTAATTCCTTGTGTTAATCTAGACATTTTTTTTTCAGTTTATTTTCGTTTAAATTTTATAATTTTCTTTTTCTTGTGATCAGGTTGTGTATGCATACACGATCTCAGGGAGGATCTCTAGAAGAATTCAATCCTGAGATTGAAGCCACCGTTCGGCATCACAACGTAAGAAGAAGAAGAGAGATGGCAGAACAACAAGCTCCTGTTACGGTTGAACAGATGCGTCAGATGCAGAGACAGTTAGAGGAAATGCAGCGGAGAATGCAAGAGCAAGATGATGCTCGAGCTGTAGAGCCACCTCCAATTAATGAACTCTTTGTTCCAGTACTTAACCATGGAGACATTCCTGGTCCCCAGATCAATGCGAATAACTTCGAGTTGAAATTGGGATTGGTCTCCATGGTTCAGCAAAAGCAATATGGAGGACGGGCCACTGAAGACCCGAATGCACACTTGACGCAGTTCTTGGAGATCTGTAGTACAGTGAAGATGAATGGAGTCCCCGATGACGCCATTCGCTTACGCCTATTTTCATTCTCTTTACGAGATACGGCTAAGCAATGGTACCAATCTCTAGCCGCTGGGTCTGTGGACAGCTGGGAAAGTCTTGCGCACAAGTTCCTGCACAAATTCTTTCCACCTGGTTTGACTCTCAAGCTAAAGGGTGAAATTACACAATTTCGTCAATACGAGGATGAGACATTATATGAGGCTTGGGAACGGTTTCGAGATATGCTGAGGAAGTGCCCCAACCATGGATTTGGGGTAGATCATCAAGTCTGCATCTTCTACAACGGGTGTGACATGGAATTGAAGAGGCTTCTGGATGCCTCTGCTGGTGGCTCTTTGTTGAACAAGGGCCACGATCAAGCTGTGACGATCATAGAGGACATGGCAACCAACAGCTATCAGTGGTCTGGAGATCGACAAGTGAAGATTTTGAAAAGAGCTGCAGCAGTTGATGATAGTGATCCGATTGCCAAGCTTGTCGCCCAACTGTCTACTCTGAATGCCACGATCAATAGCAGATTTGATGCTATGGCGCGACCGGGTGTAGATAATCCCATGGAAAATACAGTTGAAGATGTCAACTACATCAATCAGAGAGATGGTTATGATGGCAATAATTACCGAGGCGGGAATCAATTCTACCAAGGTAACCGATCCAACCTCTCATATGGGAATCCCAACGGTGCACTGTAGCCCCCTCCTGGCTTCTCTGTAACAAATGGAGTAATCAATGATGAGAAGAAGCCAAAGATGGATGATCTATTGATGGCGTTCATGGGGAAGACCGATAAATTCATGGGGGAGTCGCAAGCTAGAGTGGAGAAGCTGGAAAATACTGTGGGTGCCATGAGTGTGCAAATGAAGATGTTCGAGAAGCAACTGGGTCAGCTAGCTACAGTTGTAGGAACTCAGCACCAACCGGGACAATTTCCTAGCAACACCACAGTGAATCCCAAGGAACAGTGCAATGTAATCCATCTGCACACTGAGGTTCTTGCGCCTACTGCTGTCGCCAAAGTCATTCTTTCCAAAATGCCTTCCGACAAGCCGGATTCCACCATCAGGAGTCGTCAAAAGGGTCCTATAGTTTCCCCCACAGTGACTATCCCATTCTCACAAAGGACCTCGAAACAGAAAGTTGATGCACAGTTTTCAAGATTTTTGGAAATATTCAAGAAGATGCAAATCAACATTCCTTTGGTGGAGGTGCTGCAGCACATGCCCAAGTATGCAAAGTTCCTCAAGGATGTTGTGTCTAAGAAGAAAAAGATAGAGGAGTTTGAGACTGTGCACCTCCCTGAAAACTGCAGTTCCATCATCCAAAGGAAGCTCCCTGCAAAGATGAATGATCCAGGGAGTTTTACGCTCCCCATTACTGTTGGAGACAAGATAGGTGGTCGAGCATTATGTGACTTGGGGGCGAGCATCAATTTGATGCCGCTCTGTTTTTTCAAGAGGTTGAACTATGGGCAACTCAAGCCCACAACCATGTGTTTGCAGATGGCTGACCGATCTGTGGTCTATCCCGAGGGAATTCTAGAGGATGTATTGATCAAGGTACATGATTTCATATTCCCGGTGGATTTTGTGGTGCTGGACATGGAGGAAGATAAAAGCGTCCCTCTCATCTTGGGACGCCCATTTTTACGCACCGGACGGGCCAATATCGATTTATACACTGGGATTCTGACTCTCCGGCTTGAAGATGAACACATTCAGTTCCTGTTTGATGGTGGAGACATGGAGATGGATGCTCGGGGAAGAGAATGGGGGATACCCATTTCCTCTTTTGTGGGAACTTGAGTTTCCGAATTCGTCTGGCTGTCGACGTTAAATGCAGCGCTTGTTGGGAGGCCACCCAATATGTTTTATTTTATTTCAGTTAGTTTTTTTTTTCTTATTTATGTTTTTCACTTCTTTTTCTGAGTTATGCAGGTAAAGACCGGATGGATGCTATACTTTGGGGGATAGCAATTTGATCAACTTGTCTATCGAGAAGTTTGGGTGAGGACGTTGAACCCAACCGGACATCCATGTGATCGTTGTAAGTGGTCGACGACACCTACATGCATTTTTACAAACTTATTCCATCCCGTGGATTTGAATAAGTTTGGAATAAGTTTGGGGGGATGTATGCTTGTAGTGTCTAGACCTTTATTGTGTTTTTTGTGTTTTTACCTGCTTTACTTGTTTTGTTTTGGTTTTGTTTTCCGGAAAGTTGTTGTTTTGGTTTTGTTTTCCGGAAAGTTGAAAATTTTTGAATTTTGGTCTTGAATTTTACTTGGGATTTTGATGATATATGTTTTATGGTTTATGGTTTAGTACTTATAATTGAGATATCTGATTGGGAATGATTTGAGCATGTATAACATGATTTGAATGAGCATGTGTTTTGGAATTCATCGAGCTTTATTTTGTCCAATGTTGAGCTGTGAGATTTTTGAGCCTATAAGACTATTGTCTTAATTTTTGTTCTTGTGTGTTGGTTGTCTGTGCACTTGTTTGTCTAGAACTTGCATGTTGTCTTGCTTGAGATTGAGTTGTTGTGCTTGAAAATAGGAGATGATAATAGGCCATCTTTTCTTTAGCCATTTATCCCATACACTGTCCTAAATTCATTATATTCCTTTGCGAGCCCTTTTGTGCCGAAATGCCTTTTCTTTGAGAGCCTATTTGAGATTATTTTGTTGATTCTTGTGGAGAAATAGGAATAAGGGTAGGAATTTTGGAGTTGGGATAAAAAAAAAATGGTGATAATTGGTGATTTTTGTTGGTGCCAAAAGAAAAAATATGAAAAGTGCAAATGAAAAGAAATAAAGAAAAGAGACCAAAGGTCCATGAGTTGAAAAATATGAATGACTTAAGGTGGTGTAGGAGGAAGTTGGAAAAATTCCAACTAGTGCCAGAGGTGATAAGTAATTGGAGAATAGAAAGTAAAAGTGGTGGATTGTGTTGCAATTGTTGAGTCACTTGAGCTAAATATTCCTAACCTTAACCCGAGCCTACATTACAACCTTAATAAAGCCCTATTTGATCTTAATTTTGAGCACATTTGTTTGTCAGTGGAGAGTTGAGATTTCATGCAAGCTTATGGTAGATCAAGTGTATAGTTCAATGTTTCGATGAGTGCTTATCCTTATTTTATCACATTTTGAGTGTTTGAGCGAAACACACACCGGTGAGGATCATTGGCTTGAATTTTGCTCGTTGAAATCTATCACATGTGTTTATGATTTGAGTGTTGTACTTATTTTTCTCATTCCTAATTAGAATTTTGAGGTTATAGATGCTAGATTATGAATTGTGAAATTATGTATTGTTTGAATTCCATGTTTGGTTTTGTTCTTTGTTTGGGGACAAACAATGTTTTAAGTTTGGGGGAGTTGATAACATCATATTTTGCATGTATTTTGAGGTACATTTGAGTGGTATTTGATGGGCATTGTATGCATGAAGTGTTGAGTTTTGCATAGTTTTCTATATTTTGTGCAATGTCACGTGTTTGTTCATTGTGAAGGGAATTAATTCCATTTTTTGTGTGGACCTCAAATGAGTGTGAGAACACCCTAGAAAGATGGGAAATCAAGTTAGGAACGCGTTGCAAAAAGAATCGGGTCAATCGGACGAGAAACGAGTGAGAACGAAGCAAAACAGTGAGAGGCTGCCAGAGCTGGGAAATACTCGCGACCGGACTCGTGACCGGGGAGGTCGCGAATCACCATTTTTCCCTTTTTTCTGCATGGCGCGACAGAGAGGGGGGTCTCCTTTGTTTTATTCGCGACCCGGTCGCGAATTTTCTGCCACGTCATGCCACGTATTGCCACGTGGATTCGCGACCCGAGTCGCGGGTAACTGGGTCGTGAGCGAGGTCGCGAATGCAGCGGGCCTGTCCGATTTTTGACCTATTTTTGGGTTTTTCTTTACTTGGTATATAAGGGTTTCTTTGGACGAAAATACAGACAATTCCTCCTACCCCAAAAGTTGCCACCAGAGGTTTGCTGCAGAGAAAAACAGACGCGAAGAACAAGACCAAAGGATTCATGATCTTTCAAGATTAGAGACAAATTAATTCTTCCGGGTTTTATTTTCTATGTTCTAAGGATTGTTCATGTTTTCTTTGTGGATGATTTTTGTTATTTATTTTGCCATGGATAGCTAAAACCCTAGTATTCTAGGGTTGTTTATGATTCAAATTATGAAGTTCGTTTAATCAATTGATTTCTTATGTCTATGATTTTATTGTGTTTTGCTTATTCTCGTATTTATCTGTATTATTTACCTGATCAATAAATGGTACAATTTGATGTGTTATTTCATAAATCGAGAGAGGAGTTTTAACACGTGATCTGGAATAAGTAACTCGTTAATCAATAACATTCGAGAGAGTTGAGATTAATTGAGAGAGCAATAGACCCTACGAGCCTTTAGGAGTTGCATGCTAGGTATTAAACGGAGACGTTAATACGAGTTTTGTAATCTACAACCTAGGCACTTCGAGAGAAGGTTTAGGATGCATCAGTGGTTGCTCTAGCATAATTTAAGTCCCAATATAGGCATAAGAATGAAAGGATTAAATGAATGGATTAGTTGATGATTAAGTAATCCTAGAATACGTCTTTTATTCACTGTTTGCTTTATCTGTGTTAATTTCTGCAGTGGTAATTTAGTTTGTTTATTATTATCAGATTTTATTTAGTTCAATTCAATCATGTTTAGAAGTTTAGATAACTGCAGGAAGTTAGATTAAAATAACCAGTAGATTAATTATTAAATCTCTGTGGATACGATACTCTTGTTCACCGCTATCCTATAAACCTCACTGTGCACTTGCAGTTAGGTTAAATAAACACCAAACACTTATGCTTCCATAACCTGCCCTGAGAGAGAAGTAGTGTTCCGACCACCCGGGAAACCTGAGGTGAAAATCTACGGATCAAGGCTGAGAGCCAAAATCCCAGTGATATCCGCCCTGAAGGTCACTAAGATGATGAGGAAGAAGAACTGCCGAGCCTTTTTAGTTAATCTAATAAGGAAGGAGGAAGGAGAGCTTTCCATCAAAAACGTTCCAGTCGTAAGAGAATACCCCGACGTATTTCCAAAGAAGCTGCCCGGGCTGCCCCCAGATAGGCAAGTAGAGTTCGCTATCAAGTTGGAACCAGGAGCTGCCCCAGTTTCAAAAGCCCCCTAAAGAATGGCGCCTAAAGAGTTGCAAGAACTCAAAGTTCAACTGCAAGAGTTACTAGACCTAGGTTTTATCCAACCTAGTGTGTCGCCTTGGGGAGTTCCAATCTTATTCGTAAAGAAGAAGGATGGTACATTGAGAATGTGCTTCGACTATAGAGAGCTCAATAAGCTAACCATCAAGAATCGATACCCTCTTCCAAGAATAGACGATCTCTTCAGTCAGCTCAAGGGAGCAAGTGTCTTCTCCAAGATAGACTTAAGATCTGGGTATCATCAGTTGAAGATCCGAAAGGAGGATATCCCTAAGACCGCTTTTAGAACTCGCTATGGGCATTACAAGTTTGTGGTAATGCCATTCGGATTGACCAACGCTCTAGCATTGTTCATGGATTTAATGAACCGAGTTTTTCACCCGTATCTAGATACGTTTGTTCTAGTTTTCATAGATGATATTCTCATCTATTCCAAGGATGAAGAAGAACATCAGGAGCACCTAAGAGTGGTTCTGGAGACGTTAAGAAGAGAAAGGCTTTATGTTAAATTCAGCAAGTGTGAGTTTTGGCTCAAAGAGGTTACGTTTTTAGGTCATATAGTCTCGGTAGAAGGAATCAAAGTAGATCCAACCAGATTGAAGCTGTAAGCAACTGGAAGTCTCCAAGAAGCGTGAACGAGATAAGAAGTTTTCTAGGACTCGCTGGATACTATCGCAGATTCATTGAAAGATTCTCGACTATATCCAAACCTATGATGCGATTGCTTAAGAAGGACTCCAAGTTCAAATGGACGCCTGAGTGTGAGGAAAGTTTTCAAACTTTGAAGAAGATGCTAACCACAACCCCTGTATTAGCCATTTTGGAAGGAAATGAAGATTTCGTAATTTACGCAGACACATCGAGGAAAGGATTAGGATGCGTACTAATGCAGAGAGGAAAGGTGATTGCTTATGCTTCCAGACAGCTTAAGAATCACGAGTAGAACTACCCGACGCATGACTTAGAGCTAGCAGCGGTCGTCCATGCGCTGAAGATCTGGAGGCATTACCTCTACGGAGCCAAGTGTGAGATCTTCTTAGATCACATGAGCTTGAAGTATTTCTTCGAGCAAAAGGATCTTAACATGAGGCAAAGAAGATGGCTAGAACTCGTAAAAGATTACAACTGCACGATTCACTACCACCCAGGTAAGGCAAATGTGGTAGCAGATGCCCTAAGTAGGAAGGAAAAGGCAGAGTTACAACTCATCCTAGCCAAGGAGGATCTTAGCAAGGAATTCAAGAAATTAAGGATTAAGGTGTTAACACCACCTGAGACTATTCAAGCTCAAGTTGCCATGATAGTCGCTCAGCCCGACCTAAGGCAAAGGATAATTGAAGCCCAGAGAGGAGATGAGTTTCTCGAAAAGAAAAGGCTAGAAGCACGATCTGATAGCTCGTAAGATTTCACGGAAGCCGCCGATAACGCGCTTTTATTCAAAGGAAGACTGTGCGTGCCATGTAAGGAAGAACTAAAGGAGGAAATCATGTACGAAGCACATGACATGCCATATACAGCACATCCTGGAAGCACCAAGATGTACCAAGACCTCAAGAGGAATTTCTGGTGGAACAACATGAAGAGAGAAATAGCCGCCTTCGTGGAAAGGTGTTTAAACTGCCAACAAGTGAAAGCTTTGCATCAAAAACCTTCTGATTTGCTTCAACCCTTGGAAATACCTGAATGGAAGTGGGATCACATCAATATGGACTTTGTCGTAGGATTGCCAAAGTCTAAGTGAGAAAATACCGCTATCTGGGTAATCGTTGATCGATTATCTAAACCAGCACATTTTGTTGCTGTTAAAATGACGGACGGACTAGAACAACTAGCCCAGTTGTATGTTAAGGAAGTTGTGCGTTTGCACGGAGTGCCGGTCTCGATTACATCGGACCGTGATTGAAGATTTACATCAAGATTCTGGAGGAGCCTACAAGATGCAATGGGATCAAAGCTCAACTTTAGCACAACATTCCATCCTCAAACGGATGGCCAGTCCGAAAGGACTATCCAAATTCTGGAAGACATGCTTAGAGGAGTCGTCATCGATCAAGGAGGCAGTTGGGAGTAGTTACTACCTTTGGTAGAATTTGCCTACAACAACAGCTACCAGTCTTCAATCGGCATGGCCCCTTATGAAGTCCTTTACGGAAAGAAGTGTAGATCGCCCCTGTATTGGGATGAAGTTGGAGAAAGAAGGATACTTGGACCCGAGATGGTCCAGGAAGCTATCCAGAAGATCGAGCTTATTCGACAATGCATCAAAGAAGCCCAGGATAGACAGAAGGCTTATGCAGATGAGAGAAGGACGGAGCTCAGTTTCGACGTTGGAGATAAAGTGTTTTTGAAGGTGTCTCCATCAAAAGGAATAATTCGTTTTGGCAAACGAAGCAAATTAAGGCCTAGATTTATCGGACCTTTTGAGATCTTAGAAAAGGTGAATGAAGTAGCCTACAAGTTGGCCTTACCACCTAACCCGAGTAACGTGCATGATGTCTTTCACATTTCCATGTTACGAAAATACGTGTTCGATCCAAAGCACGTGATTAGCAAGGAAGAGATAGTCCTGAATGAGGACTTAGCCTATGAAGAAAAGCCCCAAGCCATCGTGGATCAAAAAATCCAGAAGCTGAGAAATAAGGAGATCGATCTGGTAAAAGTAATCTGGAACCACCATGGTTCAGAAGAAGCAACCTGGGAGCTTGAATCTGAACTGCTCAAGAAGTACCCTGATATCGCTTATCACGGTTAATAAATTTCGGGATGAAATTTTCTTTAAGGGGGGTAGGATGTAATACCCCAGATTTTTGAATAAGGTTTAGAGAATTGCTAATATTAATTAATTAATTCAAGAAGGAATTTAATTAAGGTTAGCTATGGTTGGATGTCAGTTACGACTTTAGGAGTCAGTTTTCGTGAGAATCGTCTTTTCAGAAAATATAATCCAAATTTTATTATTGCCATTTATGGTGTCTTTAGAAAGGTTTTAACCCAAGGAGTACACCGGTGTTTTCGAATTTTAAATCTGAAGTCATTTGAGTCCCCGGTGAAGGAAAACGTATTTACAAAGGGAATGAATAGTAACTTTTGCGTGCGTTCGTGTTTTGAGAAATTTACGAAATCTTCCTCGTTTATCCGAGTCCCATTTTGTCAGGCCCCTCTTATCAGAAATGACTCAAGGATTCCGTTGGCGTTCACCAATCCTCATTCTAAGGTCAATCGAACGCTCGGGAGCAAAATCTGTCAGTCCGAATGAATAGTAAAAAGTAATTCCAAAAAGGGAATCTTTGCTCGTCTTTCTTCTGACGACCCCGTCTTCTTCACGAATCAAGTTGGTCCACTAGGTGTTCGGGCCAACAAGTCTCCCGGTATTTTTGGATTTCGTGTCTGAGGTCATTTGGATCTCGACATCGAATAAAGCAGCTTTTAACCGAACCTGGGATAGCTTTTGCAGTATTCTCGCACAGCAATGGCTTCCAACGGAAGCCAAAGCTTTTCCTATAAATAGGGGACCACCCCTTTAGCATTCCTTGCTCATTTTCTCATTCACTTCACTTCTAAATCGAGAGGGTGAAAAGCTTTGAAAACCGAGAAGGTTCTATCGAAGTAAAAAGCGTTCTTTGTGAGTGTTCTTCAAGACGACAAGCGGAGTAGCGTGGAAGCGATGCGGTGAGGGAATGTGCTAGGAGCACCGTTGAAATTGTAGCAGGCGGCTCTGCTGCCGTTGCGACTCGACGAGACGCCGAGCTAACCACATTCTTTTGACGCACCTAACTCCGTCCATTCTTGTTCGTCGATCTCAACACCATTCTTTTCCGTCTTTTAAATTCCGTATTTACTTTCCATTCTTTACGTTCTTCGCGTTCTTCATTATTGCTCGTTTAAAAGTTGTATTTCGATTTTTGTTGAAGTTCCAAGTTAATAACGTTTATGTTATATTTCTCATTCTACTTCCGTTATTATCATTCTAAAAAGATTAGCCTCATTTATTCCGTTAAATTCCGTTCAAGCCACATTTAATGATTTTATCATTATTCTAAATATTAAAGGAAGATTATCGTGTTTATGCCGTTATAATGTCGATTTCTAGGTAAATTAAGGCAAGACGTTTCATGTTACATTAAATTATCGAAGCGTGTTTTTTTTTCAAAATTTTATAAGTGTTCTTTATGTTCATCGAAGGAATCGACGAACACCGAAGAAACCCAGAAGAATTGAAGTCCGCCCAAAAATTGGACGAAAGAGAGAGAAACCAGGTGCCGTGACCGCGGGGGGGTGCGCGGCCACGCAACACCCCCCTCGGCCCAGAAGCCCGCGGGCGCGGAGGGTGCGCGGGCGCGGGGCTGCGCGAGCGCGCGGGGTGCCGCCGGCGCGCGGTGCCTCCTGTGTCATCCGACGCTGATTTTTGCTGGCTATTTCCGTACGCTCTTTTCGAGCTTTCGAGTCGTGTTTATCCGAGTTAATTCCAAGTTTAATTTAAGAAGATTTTCAGGTTATCTTCAAGATATTTTGAGTAAACTTCTTAAGTTGTTTCCGTTTAAAACCCGTGTAACCAAGGTGTGATTCTCTTCGAATAAATTCTTCTTGAAACCTTATAAAGTCAAAAGTAGTGCTATCCATGTTAAGTCATAGCTAAGAGAATATTAGTTTGGTAATATTTAACCTCATGTTATTAGAAATCTTCAAAGGAGGCCGCTAAGTCGATGATTCGACTTTTGTAGGAGGAATCGAGCCTCGGATGAATACTAAGGAAGACCACCAGCTCGTTGCCTCATCTTCCGTTCCGTAATCAAGGTGGGTAAATCTATACTCATCTAAAGTTTGAGCTAATAAGCTCTAGAAGCATGTTAGGGCAAATGAGATATCCAATAAAGTATTTTTGCTCGGCCTGATTGATCTCTTTACAAGGAAGGAAGAAAGGAAGATATTATGTTTTACTTGAGCTCTCAAGCATGTTTAGAAGTGATAGAACTATTAAAGTATTGTTTATGCTTAGCATGAGATGTTTAGAATTACCTTGGTTTTCGATTCGTACCTCTTTACGTTCTTCTCCTGTAAGTTAACGTTTATGCTTGTTAAGCTCGAAGAATTAAGAATTAAGGTTTGCCTTGTAGGGTAGCATTAAACCCTTGTAGGCCAAGATCATGTAGTATTAAAAAATTAGCCTTAGACATTGTTCTAAGCTTGGTATTGCTAGCAAGGGTAAGAAAGGAAAGAACTTAGCTTTTCACTTAAGCAGGATTTGAGCTCGGAACTCTTAAGGGAGTCACTGCTGGGTTTTCCCTCACAAACTCGTTCGGATATTTGAGATAACCCCTCTTCTATCCTATGGCATGCTTAAGGGTGCAATTGACGTCAGGTTTGAGCCAAGATAGGCCCAAAGAAAAAAAGAAAAGATTTTGGGGATATGGAGAGGGCTTTAGCGTTTTGCTCTCCATAAACCGCCAGTTGATTGTTGGATATCTTGAAGTTTATTAAACTGTTTTACTAAAACCCACTGAGTACATTAGTACTCATGCTCCTCTTTTTCAAATGTTTTACAGGTTGAGATGCTGAGGATGTTGGTGGCTGTGGATGTGGGTTGGCTGCTAAGATTGTTTGCTATTACCTAATATTCTTTTGAAGTCCCACTATGTGATCTGCTACTCTGATACACTTTTTCTAATTCCGTTTAAAGTTCTATTATGATTATCAAGACTAGATGAATATTTCCCAAACATGGTTATTCGAGTATAAGATGCATATTAAGCTGTATTTTCTACCTCTCGAAGTATGATTTCCTTTCGCCCACAAAAGGGCTTATACGCATTAGTATCTATTATCATTTCATTCTGCTTGAGTATGCTCCCGTTTAAATAAGAGTAAACCCGAGTAGCCTCGTCTAAAAGCATATCCTGATTGTAAAACCACCCCATTAATCTTACATTATACCTCATTAACTCTTAATAACACCCTGTCCCCATTCGTTAACCCCTATCTCAGGACCGGGCTGTTACAGGTAGTTGCCATAAATAGAAAAATATTTTCTGCAGATCTTGTTATTTATATCTCAGTGGAAAATTATATTTTCCTTTTCGACTTTGAAGAGTTGATTTAATATCAACGTAGAGATATTAATGACAACTTGTGAGATAGAGCCCTATTTTCAAATTGTAACCGTTGAATAGAATATAAGAAATTTCATAATCTAATGGTAACAAATTAATTATGATAAGCTTTGAAAAGAAAGAAAAAAACTTATCCGTATTCAGTTGGGACACAGTCCAACTGATTGAATACTCAGCGGCTGGATGATTAGTTGAGTCTTGGCTCTCAGTTGTCGCTGATGAGCTGGCTGAAACTGAAGCTGCAACTGAATTGAATTGATCAGTTGGCTTGATCAGTTGCTCGGCTTTCATTAGACAGTTTCCGCTTCTTGAAAGGCCTAGCTGGACTGGCTGCACTGCTTCCTTTAGAGGTAGTTCTGTTCATTGGCAGTTTAGGCTTTGTTGTTCTCCTGGCTTGGCGAAGGTGAAGCTTGATGGCAACTGACGAGTTTTTCATCCTTTGACTAAGAGATTGTGAAGTTCCCTTTGGCGATGATCGAAACTGATAATTTTTCATAGGCAGTTGCATGCCTTTCGAGCTAGATGTGAGCAGTGGAGTGACATAGTTCTTGGATAGGAGACTTGGTGATGTGGCAGTATCTTCATCATCACTATCACTCTCATCAGCATGCCTTGGATTCTTTTGAGAAGACATGGCTTTGGGATGCAAAAGATGAGGTTCTCTCTTTTTGATGACAGGTGGAGTTTGACGTGATGGCTCAACTGACTGACTTGATAGATTATCAAAGTTCAGTTTTCGACAAAGCGAGCCAGTTGGGCAGTTGACTGGTTGATCTGCAGTCCCAACTGCTTAAGGCATGATGCTGGTCTTGAATTCTGCTAATAAGGCGGTTGCTGGAATCTTGTTGACAAGCCGGTGATTCATGATATGTTGGACTTGCCCAATAGTTGGAGGAAATGGATTTGACGACCCTATCCATTTAATGCTCCAAGTTTCTTCACGTTGCCAGTAGCTCATGCCATGAAAGGCAGTTAGTAAAAATTGGGACTGGATGGACATAGAATGTCTCCAGTTATACCAATAGAAATACCGGTGAAGTTGTTTGAACAGCTCTTGATCACGTTGTGCAACAAAAGCAAAGTGAGAGAGAAGGAGATTCGTCACTTCCTTTTGTGCACCTTTGACTGCATATTCACCACTACAGAAAGTGCTAATATTTTCTTCAGTCAGCTGGAGAGGGGGACATATGCCTCTGAAGCAGTCCATTCCATAGTTTGGATGAGGGATTCCAACGAATGGAATAAGCTCATCTGGATCAGAGCAAACCTGGAAATCAACTGGCGATCCGTTCTTTGATTTTGGAGAATGAACGGCGTTGGCAGTTGAGTTGCTCGAAGAGTGGTTGCTTGTCTTGGCCTTGGCTTTTCTTTTTTTCTTTAGTGACTGAAGATGAGCAGTTCCTTTCTTGGGAATCCAGTCAGAGATGAGGACTGGTAGTGATTCATCACTTGGAAGTTTCAGCAGGTCTTCAAGCATTTTGCTCATTCTTAGAACAAGTCCTACCTTGGACTCAAATTTGCCAGATCTCTTTGAGTCAGAGGCCTTGATGACTTGATGCTTGAATTTTTGAAAGACAAATTCTGTCCAGTTTGTTTGTCTCCCTTCAGCAAGGTGAATCATAACCTTGTATCTCTCTTGAGTGAGTTGACTTAGGCTTCCAATGGCCCTAAACAACATTTTGTTCATTATGTCAAGTAGAACACCATACTCGGGCTTCAGGTCAGTTTTAGCGGTTGTAAAACTGAATTGCTTGTTGCAGGTTGAGGTTTTCCATTTTCTTTAGTATGACTCTGCAGATTCCTTTAATTTTTGAACGGATGAACCTTCTTGTGGGAGTTGGAACACTTCTGTAATTGTTCTTTCAGTGATTTGAAGTGGTCGTCCTTGAATCACCGATGACACTGTCTTCCCATCTGCAGATAATTTTGCTTGAAGTAAAAATTCACTCACCAAATTTTGTCTATAGAACTTTGGTAGTGTTTCCAGGTAGTAAAGAATTTCTGTCTTGTGAAAATTTGACAGAAGAATTGGGTTATTTGATTCATCTAGAATCAATTGGAATTTCTTCCTATCATGGAATTTATCTCTCATAAGTTGCTCTTTGAAGGAATTTGAGGATCTGGATAATTCGGCCATCTTTGGGGTTGGCTGATATTTTGGGAATTTCAAGATCTTTTGAGAGAGAGAGAGTTTTTGAGGTTGTAGGAGAAGGAGGATTTTTGAGAGGCTTGAAGGAGGAGGCTTTTTATGAGTGTTTGGACAGGCTCATAGATCTGATGGTTGGAATGGTACTAGCCTCTGGCCTCTTTTGGTCATCGGCATTTAATGACTTTGACACGTGTCATTGTTTTGCAACGGTCAAAATTTCAAAAATAAATGTGAAACTTGACATTTATTTGAAATAAAAAAGATAATCTTTTATATATATTTCAATAAGTAACTACAAATTGATTAACAAGAAGTAAACTTAGGGCTTTTCTAATCAGGTTTAACTTGATCAACCACTTAGTCCTTCTTGTGACCAGTTTTCCTCCTTTTGGCGAGTGGTTTCGTACTGTCTTTTTCTTCATCTTCATCGCTGCTAGCTGACTCAGTTTCAGCTGACTGGAGTTTCTGATGGGCTTGCAGCTGCTTGATCTGCTCAGTGTGCAGTTTAACCTGTTGCTGCAGGGTGTGGATCAACTCTTCATAATAAGGAGGGAGCTGGACAACTGAACTGCTTGGCTGAGCGTTGAACTGAACTGCTCTTGAGTCTGTTTCCTCTCCTTCTTCAGTTCCAACTAGTTCCTCGCAAGGAACTGTGTGAGATATTTCGTCTGCTTCCATACTTGTTTGGTAGACAAGTTGATCATTTCTTTGACCTGACTGATCAGCTAACTTGTCTGTATGAGCTGGCTTTGGATCAGCTGGAGGAATAGATGAGGTGATTCCTTTCTCAGCAGTTGGATCTTGTGAGGGAGCTGTCTGGGGCTCAGCTGCTTTCTCAAACCAATGAGCTTCCTCAGCTGATTCTTCTGACTCTTCAGGAATAATGTTGATTTCAACTTCAGCTTTGTGAGGAGATTTCTCAGAGTGAAGTTCTCTTATCACCTCATCAATGATATCGTCCACTGGGTTGTATGATTGATCTCTCACTTCAGTTGATGGCTGTCCAGACTGATGGCTATGTGATTTCTTTATTAGCTCATTAAATAGCCATTTGTGTTGAACATGGGTGTGTGTCCATCTTTCTTGTTCCCTTTCCGTAGTGATGATTGGCAATTTTAAGCCTTGAAGCTTGCACAGTTCAACAAACACATCTTTCATTGATCCTTCAGATGGATTTGAGCACTCTTTCCTCAGCTGTAACTGCCTCATAAGGTGTTTGCCCTTAGTGATCCCAGCATTTTCACTGTCCGTCCACCATAGACTCCATTCTTCTTCTCGCTTCCAGAAGCTCATTCCATGGAATGCGAGTAATGAGAGAAAGGGTTTTGATGGATACACGTGTCTCCAAAAAAACCAGTAGATGTACCTGGTTAAGGTGTGGAAAAGCTCCTCATGGCCAGTTAGCTCCTGGGCATAGTGTTGTGCCATGTGTTTTTATGTGGTTTCATCTGCCCATTTCTTCATAGACTCTCCTTGTGAATAGGCTCTTATATTTTCTTCAACTTGAGCCATTGGTGGGCACGTCATTTGGAAGTAATATGCCCCAGCTCCATTGTGAGGAATCCCTCGTGCAGGAATGATGTCTTCTGGGTTTTCACACGGAGTTGTATCCTCAACAGTTAGGTTAGGTGGAATTGTTGGATCTGGTATAAGGCTTGATTCCTTTCTCTTCTTGGATTGAGAAGGTAAGATCCTTCTTCTTTGGGTTTGACCAGTTTGCCTTCTTTTTGACGTTGATCTGGCAGATGTTTGTCTAGCTGATTGTCCAATGATGTCAACTCTGGTGGCAACGGAGCTTTGTTGCCTGAATCTCTAGGCTATAGAGATATCATCATCAGAGTCTTTAGTAACTTGCTTCTTTCCTTTGCCTTCAGCTATAGGCTTCTTTCTTCTTGGCTGGTCAGTTTGGTCAGGATCTATTTCCACAATCTTGAGTGGTTTAGAAATAAAGTCATTGCTGACTATAGTCTTGAACTCTGTTTTCTCAACTATCCAAGGAAATTGCTTTTCAAGAATGATGCTGACCCGATTAACGTACCTAATTCTCTGTGAGAATTTTTCATCATCCCAGCTGCTCTCAATGATGTCAACATATCTCTTCAATTGATCAAAGAAATATTGTGCCAAGTTGATCTTCATTCGGTTGTAGATGGCGGCACAGATTTTGTATTTTGTTGCTGACATTTCACACTGACTGCCAGTTGTTCCTACCATTATCTTTGAGGTGATGGCAGCGAGTACCTGATATTCATCTTGAAGCTTTGAGATGAGATAATTGCTCTTATATGGTTGAATTTCGCCTTTCTTTTTCCAGAAGTCATAAGCTTCCTGGAAATTGACTCGAACTTCTTCCAGCTTAAGTCCATTGCTGGGTAGGTCGAACATGTTGCTCAGAGACTCAGCTGTCACGATGATCGCTTGTCCTCTTACTTTCGATCTGATTTTTCTAGGATTTGAAGATCCATTTAAATTTAAGAAAAATTCAGCAACTGGTTCTGTGTAAATCCATTCTAGAAATACTTCCAGGAACTTCTTCAGCTTGGCCTGAGAAATCTTTTCGATGATCATTCTACTTAGAGGGGAAGCTTTTCAGGCTTGAAGAAATCCAGCTTGGTTGAAAAACTTGTCTCTGTCGAGTTTTTCACAGAATACTTTAGAATCTTCTCCTGAATGTCGGAAGTTGAATCTTCTGCGAGTTGGGTTTTGATCCATAATTTGTGTTGAGAAGTAATTTGTAAGGCTGACGAATTGCTCTTTGAGGGCTGAAGAGATTTGTTTTTGCTCAGAGACGAGAGATAGATATGAAGGAATAAATCGGCAGTAAAATTGAAAAACTTATCTCGAATGTTCAGTCGATTTATTTATATAGTGAGATAGGGTTCATCCAACGGTTGAGACGTTTCGTATGCCCAAGTTCAACAGTCGGATTAATTCAATCGACCCATCGATTGGCCTTTCATTTCTATCCGTTGGGGATAAATGAGGAGAGAGAGAGGGGGTTCAACGGTAATATTTGAGTGAAACGTGTTTTTACCGTTTCCACTATTGAAACTTTTGAACTTATCTTTTATCTCTAGCAGCTTCTCATTGGCTTGAAAACTGATTACGTCATCAGTTGGGTTCGACTATAACTGATGATCTTCCTGTTGATCAGTTCCAACTGAGATGTCTTCTCATCAGTTCTTGACTTGTCTTGACTGCTTGGACCTTCATTCAGCTGCTTTCCATCAGCTAGTTCTCGAACTGATATCTCCTTTTGAGTTAATTCCAGTTCCTATGATTTCTTCATCAGTTTGATCAATTTGCAGCTGGTATGTTCTGCATAACTGACTGGATCATCAGTTTGGGCAACTGAACTGATGACTTAGTAGAGCTGATGGGGTAAACTGATCAGCTCCAGTTTACTTTCTCTCCACGGCTTCATGCTTTACTTCAAACTAATGGCTTATGTGTCCAACTGATTAGTTCAATGACTTTTTCAGTTATGAACTACTCATGAGAAGTTTGAAGCCTCTTGGTTCAGTTCCTCTCTTCAGCTGCAATGAATTATTGGCTTTTTTCTTCCAGTTGATCATCTTTATCTTGTGATACTAGCTCTAGTAGTCCCAATTGTATGCATAGCACCATAAACCTTGCTTCGGGCAATGGTTTGATGAAGATGTCAGCTATCTGCTTCTCAGTTTTGACATATTTGATGCATATGTCTTTCTTCTCGATGTAATCTCTGATGAAGTGATGTCTTTTGTCAATGTGCTTAGTTCTTGAATGTAGAACTGCATTTTGAGATATTGCAATTGCACTATTGTTGTCACAGTAGGTAAGTACTTCTTCAGTTTCCACTTTGTAGTCCTTCAACTGTTGTTCATCCAGAGTATATGAGCACAGCAGCTTCCAGCAGCTACATATTCTGCTTCAGTTGTTGACGTGGAAACTGAGTGCTGCTTCTTACTAAACCAGGATATCAGTTTGCTTTCAAGAAACTAACATGTTCCACTGGTGCTTTTTCTGTCGATCTTGCATCCACCAAAGTCTGAGTCTGAATAACCAATTAGACTCAAATTGTCATCTCTGGGGTACCATAGTCCAAGATTTATGTTTCCTTTGAGATATTTGATAATCCTCTTAGCTGCTTCAAGATGACTTTTCTTTGGGTTGGCTTGAAGCCGTGCGCATAGACCGACTGAATAAGAGATGTCTGGCCGGCTAGCTGTTAAGTAAAGTAGCGACCCAATGATTCCTCTGTAATATGTTTGGCCAACTGATTCTCCTTCTTCATCAAGAGTTAGCTGAACCGATGTATTCATGGGAATCTTGAGAGTTTTTCCTTTGCTTATTCCAAACTTCTTGACTAGCTCCTTGGAGTACTTTGCCTGGCTGATAAAGATCCCATCTTTCAGCTGCTTCACTTGGAGTCCTAGGAAGAATGTCATTTCTCCCATCATGCTCATCTCAAATTCGCTTTGCATCAGTTGAGTGAATCGTGTGCATAGATCTTTGCTTTTTGATCCAAAAATAATGTCATCCACATAAATTTGAACCATCAAGATCTCAGTTGATCGATCTATTCGGAATAGAGTTCGATCAATGACTCCTTTTTTAAATCCATTTTTCAGCAAAAATATTGTGAGAGTTTCATACCACGCTCTAGGAGCTTGTTTCAGTCCGTAGAGGGCCTTCTTCAGTTTGAAGACTTGATCACCAATTTCAAAGCCTGGCGGTTGCTCGACATACACGTCCTCCTTGAGCATTTCTTGAAGAAAAGCACTCTTGACATCCATTTGGTAGACTGTGAAATTGAAGTGAGCTGCATAGGCTAGGAACAGTCTGATGGCTTCCAATCTTGCAACTGGTGCGAATGTCTCATCAAAGTCGATCCCTTCACTTTGTGAGTATCCCTTGGCTACCAGTCTAGCCTTGTTCCTTGTGATCACTCCTTGTTCATCCAGTTTGTTGCGAAAAACCCATTTTTTACCAATGACCTTCTGGGTTTTTGGTCTATCAACAAGAAACCATATGTCATTCCTTGTGAACTGATTCAGTTCTTCTTGCATGGCCATGATCCAGTCTGAATCTTCTAATGCTTCTTTGACGTTTGTTGGTTTAGTTTGAGATATGAAGCATGTGAATAGTGCATGCTCAGTTGAACTTCTGGTTTGGACTCGACTTCTTGGATCACCAACTATCTTGTCAGTTGGATGGCTTCGGAGCCATTTGGGCAAGATAGCTTCAGCTGGTTCTTCTGTGGTGACGTCATCAGTCGCTCTTTCATCAGTTGGTTCAGCATTTTCATCAGTTCTTCTCCCTGTTTCAGTTGTGAGGTCTATGGTCTTAGCACGATTTGTGTCTTCATTGACCAAATTGTTCTCAACTGGCTTGGTACCAGTTTCATTGCCTTCTTCTAGTGAAACTTCAAGCTGCTCTGGAACAATGTGATCCACATAGTCCTATGAGTTCTCAGTTTCACTAGGTAGTACTTGAACTAATGTGTCTATTCTTTCTTTGTTCCTGTACTCATTAGTAAATTCATTAAATACCACATGACATGTTATTTCCACAACAAGAGTTCACTTATTGAACACTCTGTAAGCTTGTGCATGAGGAGAGTTATACGCAATAAATATTCCCTCATCAGCTTTAGCACTAAAAGCTTTCAATTGAGTCTTGCCATTGTTGTAAATATAACATTTACAACCAAATATTTTAAAATATGAGATAGAAGGCTTACGACCCTTGTACAGTTCATAGGGTGTTTTGTCATGTGCTGCTACAATGGCACTTCGATTTTGGGTATGGCAAGCTGAGGGCTGCTGAACAAATAGTGGAAGAGAATAGATATAATTTCGAATTCAAAGAATAATGCTGCAGGTCTACAGAGTTGCAAACCAGCTCTGATACCAATCTGTAACGCCCCAATCCCGGAAGAATAGTGACAAGGGACCGGTGCGCTACTGGGGAAAGGGGGAAGGGGTTGTGGTATAAAAATAATCAAAGAAATAGGGTTAGTGCCCCAAACACTTGGGCAGCATAACCTCTATAACTGGAATTTAACCACGCTCTAAAGCGTCTTAGAAGGAACTCGTATCAATGACCAATCATCAAAGGGAACTTATCCCGCCAATTAATCTACTATAATCCGAGCTATTATTTAAATTTTATTCTTTCAAAAATATATTACGCGACTCTAGAGACCTCATGTGCATTTAACGTAGAAGAGCATAAATTCTAAAACATTATTCTTGATTTACTGGGACCAACTGATTTGATAGAGGTCTCTTTCCAAAACTTGTCATTTTAATCAATTTTTATCAGATTTGTACCACGATACTTTTTAACCGTTCAAAAATTACGAAAATATTCAAGAGCCATCCTATATATGCCAAGACTATAGTTTGAGAGTTTTAGAATTTTTCGATAACACATGCTCCCGGTACAAATATAACTGTATAAATTAAATAATCGAGATTTTTCAAAACTCGTCCAAAAATTACGAAATTCGACGGGTATATAGGAAAAATTATTTCGAGCAACTTTTGTGAATAAACTTTTTCGATTTGAGGGCCCTAAAAGGCCGAAATTCAAGGATTACAGCAGCAGTTCGGCAACGATTGTATTTTCTGTTTTCCGGCGATTTCGCCGGTTTCCGACCACCGGATGACAACGACATCAAAAGATGAAACGTAGAACACATATCAATGTACGACATATCCGAAAATCAAGAGAAAAGGAAAAGAAATGGACCCAAACGACGATGACGAAGGCGGGTGGCTGTGGGGTGGTATCTCGGTGATGGGAGCGGCTATGGCTGCTCGCCGGCACTCCGGCGATGGCATCGCGGCGGCGGCAGGTCAGTCGTGGTGGCAGATGCTCCACCTCTCTCCTCCCCTCTCTCTCTCTCTCTCTCTCCCATCTCTCTCCCACTCACTCTAATCTCTCTCACTCTCGCTCTCTCTTATCTCTCTTACTTTCTTTCTTTTTCTTTTTTTTTTCCTTTCTAGCTCTCGTTTATGATGGATAAGGTGGTGAGAAATGAATTGGGGTGGGGGTGATTAAAAGTTGGGGAAGGGTGATAAGGATGAAGGCGGAGGTTATCTAGATAATTTTTGGATATTTTGGAATAAAATATTTTTTTTTTTTGGACTCGATTAAAAATTACTTTATTTCACCGGGAGTTTAATTAATCTCACATTATAAATCTAACAATACCGGGAGGTTCATTGGGTTATTTCTTATTAAATCAATTCAAAATGGTATGTCGTAAATATCATTTGATAATAAAATGAGAAAAGATTCATTTAAAAAAAATTATTATTTATTTTACCAAAAATATTGTCAGGAGTTCGTTTGACCTCTAATTAAAATTTTAAAAGTATCATTGAAATTCTCAGGTCGTTCTATTTCCACGAAAATCATTATTGACCACGCGTAAAAAATATTCCGACTATTTTTTTTTAATAATACCTAAAGTCGCGTCTTTTATCTATTTTACTTTATTTTAGCTCCAATAATTTTTTTTTAGCCTTCTAAATAAATTTAGAAACTTTTAACTATAATCCAAAAATACGGGGTGTTACATCCTACCCTCCTTACAAAAAATTTCGTCCCGAAATTTACTAATCTTGAAATGGAGTGTCGGGACAGTTCTTGAGCAATTCTGACTCCAACTTTCACGTTGCTTCTTCTTATCCATGGCAGTTTCGTGGTACCTTCGTTATGCTAATCACTTTATTCTTCAGACTCTGGGTCCTCCGATCAAGAATGGCCTAGAGCCTTTCGTCATATTCTGTAAATCGTTATTTAGCATCATATCTTCTTTTCTGGTCACGTGGTTTAAGATCAAACACGTACTTGTTCAGCATCAAGACGTGGAACACATCATTGAGGTTGGGTGGGAAGGCCATCATATACGCTACTTCACTAATTCTAGCAAAAAGACTGTTTCTCTTGAGTCGTAAATCTTACTAAGACGCATACTTTGTCTTGGTCCACTTTAACTTGATGCGCATAACTCTTCATACGTTCTTCTTTGCAGCTTTCTTCAAATTTTCTTTAACATCATCCTTTGAATCGAGAAGAGATATAGAAAATAGATATCGATCCACTTGAATCCAAGCATATTATCTCGATCATCGTATACGTCACCTGGAACTTAAGACATCCAGTCTCGAACTTGTCCTTGCTCCTCGATCACAAATGTATACAGACAGGAGTAGCGAGAACAGATCTTTCAATCACGATTCTTCATCGACATTCAAAATTTTCCCAACATGCTCCTCAAATACATATACACATGAACTGCATTTCCTAAAAAGCCACATAACTTAAGCCACCTAAAAGAATATACCTATCCATTCTAAGTTCTTCCTACGTTCAAGTCTACAAGACACTACATAATCGTTCCCATCTTTTGGTCAAAGCCAAAATCCAGATGTCTTGGCATCTTTGAATAACTTTAGACGAATCACGAACCCTCATCGTGAAACCTTAATAAAAGTTTGAATCACAATACTTTATAGTGAAACGTGGAGATAACTCTCTTGTAAATGAATCACAACCTCTTGTCGTGAAACCTGGAAATAATTCTTAACCAAATAATGAATCATGAAATATAATCATGAAACCTGTAAAATATTTTCAAAATTGTTCACGATAACGGATAATGAAATCTGAAAATATTTTTCAATAAACGAATCATGATATCAAATCGTGAAACCTTAAAATATACGAATCATGACCTCTCATCATGAAACCTGATAATATAAGAATCATGACCTCTTATAATGAAACCTGGTAATAGAATCATGATCTCTCATCATGAAACCTGAAAATAGCTTTTGAATCATGATCTCCGGTCATGAAATCTGAATAGAACGAATCACGATTTTTTTATGATGAAACCTAAAAATAGCTTTCATAAATGAATCACGATATCTGATCGTGAAATCTGGAAAAATATTTAGCGTGATAAAATGCACTATCATGTGCGTCAATTTCAAAATACATGTGTACCTTTTGTTGAGGGCGGCGTAGATGGCATGCTGAGGGCTGCTGAACAAATAGTGGAAGAAAATAGATATAATTTCGAATTCAAAGAATAATGCTGCAGGTCTACAGAGTTGCAAACCGGCTCTGACACCAATCTGTAACGCCCCAATCCCGGAAGAATAGTGACAAGGGACCGGTGCGCTACTTGGGAAAGGGGAAGGGGTTGTGGTATAAAAATAATCAAAGAAATAGGGTTAGTGCCCCAAATACTTGGGCAGCATAACCTCTATAACTGGAATTTAACCACGCTCTAAAACGTCTTAGAAGGAACTCGTATCAATGATCAATCATCAAAGGGAACTTATCCCACCAATTAATTGTAAAGACAGATCTCAATAACAAACACAAATCATTATATGATTCAAACAACTGGAAACAAACTATATCAAAGTGAACGGAACAAGCGTGGAGCATCTTTAATAAACTCAAGTAAATTATTTCAAGTACTTCTTTGTTTAGAGTATCTAAGATCTCTAAACAACGCAAAAAGAGCAAAGCATATATCAACAAAAACACAGCCCTTACCTCAGCTACGTCATCTTCCAGCCTGCTTCTCAACCTGAAAATATTTAGAAAAGATTTGGGCTGAGTACTAGCGTACCCAGTGGGCAAATTTTGATAAACAGTTCACAATCATTTTATAAATATGAATATCGTATCCACACAAGTATAACAATGGAAAGGTTTCAAATCTCAAAAGCATTCCATGTATACAAAGCTTCTTTTCACCTTACTTGCACGCTCTATCTCAACTATCCCTTCCTACAGTGTCTTAACTTATATACACGTCCTCCAGCCCAGCTGTCTAATAAAGGATAGTGTATACGGTCCCAAAGCTTAAAGGATCCGAACTCGAGTCTAGCTAAGCACTCAATGTTTTCGTAGGATACTGGCGAACGCGAATAGTGAGACAAATCATTTTGATACAGATATTCATGCTATACAGTTGATAAACAGTTGAGCTTATTAGCTGAACATAATTTGAGAAAAATATAACCCACCTGGATGACGAGCACATGGCAGCACAATAACTTCAAAAATGGTTCATCAATCCTAGAAGGCTCTGCAGGTCCTACAAGGGTCGATCTTCGACTCAGAATAATCGCTATATTTTCGAGAATTAATCTACTATAATCCGAGCTATTATTTAAATTTTATTCTTTCAAAAATATATTACGCGACTCTAGAGACCTCATGTGCATTTAACGTAGAAGAGCATAAATTCTAAAACATTATTCTTGATTTACTGGGACCAACTGATTTGATAGAGGTCTCTTTCCAAAACTTGTCATTTTAATCAATTTTTATCAGATTTATACCACGATACTTTTTAACCGTTCAAAAATTACGAAAATATTCAAGAGCCATCCTATATATGCCAAGACTATAGTTTGAGAGTTTTAGAATTTTTCGATAACACATGCTCCCGGTACAAAAATAACTGTATAAATTAAATAATCGAGATTTTTCAAAACTCGTCCAAAAATTACGAAATTCGACGGGTATATAGGAAATATTATTTCGAGCAACTTTTGTGAATAAACTTTTTCGATTTAAGGGCCCAAATAGGCCGAAATTCAAGGATTACAGCAGCAGTTCGGCAACGATTGTATTTTCTGTTTTCCGGCGATTTCGCCGGTTTCCGACCACTGGATGACAACGACATTAAAAGATGAAACGTAGAACACATATCTATGTACGACATATCCGAAAATCAAGAGAAAAGGAAAAGAAATGGACCCAAACGATGACGACGAAAGCGGGTGGCTGTGGGGTGGTATCTCGGTGATGGCAGCGGCTATGGCTGCTCCCCGGCACTCCGGCGATGGCAACGCGGCGGTGGCAGGTCAGTCGTGGTGGCAGATTCTCCACCTCTCTTCTCCCCTCTCTCTCCCACTCACTCTAATCTCTCTCACTCTCGCTCTCTCTTATCTCTCTTATCTCTCATACCTTCTTTCTTTTTCTTTTTTTTTCCTTTCTTTTGCAATCTCTCGTTTATGATGGATAAGGTGGTGATAAATGAATTGGGGGGGGGGGGGCTGATTAAAAGTTGGGGAAGGGTGATAAGGATGAAGGCGATGGTTATCTAGATAATTTTTGGATATTTTGGAATAAAATATTTATTTTTTTTTTGGACTCGATTAAAAATTACTTTATTTCACCGGGAGTTTAATTAATCTCGCATTATAAATCTAACAATACCGGGAGGTTTACTGGGTTATTTCTTATTAAATCAATTCAAAATGGTATGTCGAAAATATCATTTGATAATAAAACGAGAAAAGATTCATTTAAAAAAAAATTACTATCTATTTTACCAAAAATATTATCAGGAGTTCGTTTGACCTCTAATTAAAATTTTAAAAGTATCATTGAAATTCTCAGGTCGTTCTATTTCCACGAAAATCATTATTGACCACGCGTAAAAAATATTCCGACTATTTTTTTTTAATCTTAACTAATACCTAAAGTTGCGTCTTTATCTATTTTACTTTATTTTAGCTCCAATAATTTTTTTTTAGCCTTCTAAATAAATTTGGAAACTTTTAACTATACTCCAAAAATACGGGGTGTTACAGTCTCCAAATATGACAAGTGGACCTTTAACTTTTTCATAACCATCGAGATCTTCTCTGTCTCCGGTCATGTGCTTGGAGCACCCGCTATCTAGATACCAAATGTCTTTGGCTTTCTTCATAGATAGGATGCTCTTGTCCTGCAAAAATAAGAATTAGCATTTAGGGACCCGTTTCATATCGGGTCCTTTTTGATACATCAAGCTCTTTGGAATCCAAACTTGCCAAACTTTTGGCTTTTTATCATCTAGGGATCCAACTGATTTGGACCGCTTGATCAATTTAGATTTTCTTTCAACTCTTCTATTTTGAGTTGAATCAGTTGAATGATACCTGCGTTGAAAATTAGTAGGGTAAAACAATTCAACTAACACGCAGTTATCTCGAGATTTTTGAGTTCTTCTATCAGGCCAATGTCTTGCGTGTTTTCAATTTACTGGATTGAACCCTTTTGGATCAGCTCTTGGTTCGTTTATGGAATCCAGATACTCATTATAGTGATGATAAGGTTGAAATGAGTTTCTTTGATCTCTTCTGGAAGTGCTTTGATTGAATTGCATGACATGGTAGGCTTGAGATCTAAACTGATCTTTCTTTTTATAGTGGGCTGATGTGTCAGTTTGCGTTGAAGGCGTTCTATACTGAGCTGGTGGCCTTTGTTGAACTGAGGGCTTTGAATGACTGAATTGACTTGAGTGAGCTGATGGTCTTGACTGGAAATTGGGCTTCAGTTGGTGGCACACCCGTCGTTTTGGTGTGCAAAATACACTTGCGGGCAAATAGTCCACAAATTCTTAATCTGCCCTCAATGGCTAGTATAGCTAGTGAAGACGGATGTCGATCCCATGAGGAGTGTTTATAACCTTCTGTCTTTTCTTAGTTTTGGTTTGGGTCTTCAGTGTCACTCTAAAACCCTTGCTAATAAACTTAAACTAACTAAATGCTGAAAAGGAAATCACAAAAGAAAATATCAGTAATAAAAGTGTTCAAGTCAAAGCATCAAGTCATTCGGTAGGTATGCACAATCCTGGGCAAAACACATGTAATTACCACTACTACCCATTGTGCCCACACTAGCAGAAAGGTTGAAAACTGAATCCCTATGGCCAAATATGGGTAATTTTCACTTTGAGGGTTAACCGGTTATAGGAAATGGATACGATTGGCCACTCCCCAACCACATCTTACATTATATCGTCGAGATGATACGATCGGCACCTAGGGACCTAACTATATAGGAACCTAAGGAGAGAATCACACAAAGGTTTTGCAAGTATAGCAGCTTTAAGGGCAAAAGCGACCCGATTCTAGTAGGTTTGACACGGTCTTGTGCCTGCATATACTACTCAATCTCAACTACCAAGGTTATCACCCCCGGACTTGTTACTATGCGGGTATCGAGGCATGGGTCACCTATACACTCCCACGTAACTAACACTAGTATCAGTTAATCAGAAATGCGCGTTTTCATCTCCAACCACCCTTTACCTATGTCTAAGTGAAAAACAAGTTAAGATTGTGAACCCTTAAGGCTTTAAAGTCCGATTACCTCATGCACATATTCTACCCTTAGACCATTACTTTGACTTGAACAGTGGATACTTAGCCACTAAACATAGAAACGAAGGTAAAAGAAATGATAAAAGACATCTTACTTGGAAAGGAAATAATTAGATTAACTTCTGGGCCCAACCCCAGTTTTGCCAACAAAACAACTGAACTACCTTTCTGCGAGCAAACCGCCAGCTTCAGGCAGACAGAATATCCAGAAAATAAACTAAGTATGAAAACGAGAAATTGTATCTTGAGGTGCAAAAAACTCTCTCCCATATGAAAACAGATAAAAGTATTTATAGCAAATGAATTAAGGCTTCACGCAGCCCAGATTTCACCCACGCAGGGGCTCTTGCACTCCTCCACTTCATCACTTCATGCTCCATGTTCTTCCTTGATTTTAGGAGTGTAGCAACAAACCCTAGCGCCTCCAGTAGCTTTCTGATATCCCCACTTCCTTCCCAACGTGTTTAGACCTCCCCAAGACTCGGAACTAACCGCCACATCACCTCCACGTGCATATAGGAACTGTCCCGTGATTTTATTGCGCAATTCTCGCAACAACTTTGACTGGGTCCTCGGCAGGGAAATCAGTCCTTTATGCCCTCAGCATAAATAGCACCTGTCTGTGCCTGTTGTGGTGGTTTTGTGCCCTCAGCCTCCTGTAGTCAGTTTTACCCCCAAAACTAGACTCGACTCTATACTAAACACTTAAAAATGGTGTAAAAAGATAAAGGAAAAAGCACGAATTTGAGTCTTCATCAGTTGGCCTGATGTTTTTGGTTGAGAGAACTGACCAAGTTGTCTGGGCTGAGCTTCAGGATTTTTCAATATTCCCTTGCCTTTGGTTGGCTCAACTAGCTTATCATGAGATCTAGTGAATCCTTTTAGGATTCCTTTATCACTGGATTGAGCAACTGCTTTTCCCTTTTCTAAGGCAGTAAACTTGCTATATCCTAGCCCTGAGTTGCTAGTTCCAGTTCTTTGATGATTTAATATCTCATCTAGAGTTTGAGATCCATTTTTGAACTTCAGAGTTACTTTTTCTCGCTCATGGATCTCTTGCTTCAGTTTTTTATTTTCAGCTTCTAGATCAGCAGTTCTCAATTTTAATTTTTCAAATTCTATAAACTAAGACTCAAGATAATTTAATCTTTCATGATCAATGCTCAGTTTTGTAACTTTATTTCTCAGTTCATCATTTTCATCTTTCAGTTCAACATGCAAGCAGGAAATTGAAGCTAATTGATCTTCTAGCATCATAAGTTTCATGTCAAGTTCATTGCTAGAGACAGTTGCTTCATTGATAAGATAGAAAGAAGTTTGAGAATCAGTTGTACTAACCTCTTCATCATTGTCAGCCATGAGGCAGAATAGCACTTCATTATCTGAGCTGTAGCCGTCAGAATCAATTCCAGATGGATAGTCTGAATCGTCTAGCACGGCATTCTCATAATTTGCAACCATTGCTTTCCTTTTGAAGAAGCTTCTCCTCACCTTCGCTTTCTTGTCTTTAGGGAGTTCTGGACATTCATATATGTAATGTCCTTGTTTGTGGCAGTGAAAGCATTCTCCAAGATTTCGGTTGCCACCCCTGAATGGTTCAGCTGACCGTTCAGCTAGTTGATGAGTTCTCTCATCTTTGGGAATTTCATCAGTTTGAAGTGGAACTAATTGTTTATCCCGAACTCTCCTCAACTTTTCTAGCAACCTGGTAACTGATTAGATTTGATCATTGATGTCATCAGTTAGATTCTTCTTCTTTTCAGTTGCTTCTCTTTTTCATTCAGTTGAAGATCCGCCTTGATTTTCTCTGGCTGGTGAGCTCCTAGGTCGGAAGTTGTTCCTTTCTCGAGTGTCTCTAAACTGGTTCTGTTCACCGTAGAAAGCTGCATCTTGAGTTGACGATGTTGATACTTCCTTCTTTCGGTTTAGACTGTACTCATGAGCTTTGAGAGAACCAAACAGTTCCCTTGGAGTGATGCTATTTAGATTTCTTAATTCCTTTGTAGCTATCACTTTCATATCTCATTCTTCAGTGAGATTATCAAGTATCTTGGAATTCATCTCAGAATTGGGATAACTCCTCCCGAGGTTGTTCATCTCACTGATAATGCCTAGAAATCTGGTTTCAAGGCTTGAGATGGACTCTTCTGGCTGCATTTTGAAGGATTCATATCTGTCAACTGCCAGTTGGAGCTTGTTTCCTTTGATGGCTTCGGACTCTTTGCATAGGTCTGCTAGTAGGTCACATATCTCCTTGGCAGTTGTGCAGTTTTTTGTGTCCTTCATTCTGTCTTCATCTAGAGTTTGAAATAATGCAGCTTGAGCAACGAACTCTAGATTCTTTAACTTCTTCTCTTCACTGGTGAGAAGATTAGTTGGCTTTGGGATCTTTGCCAGTTGATTAATATCAACTATGTAGGCATCATTTTCCATCATGATGATGATTGGACGATCTTCAATGACTTCCCACATATTCTCATGAATTGAACAGAGATGCGCCTTCATTCTCCTGCTCCAGTTATCATAACTCTCAACTGAAAACAAAGGTAGCTTATGGTTTCCCATAGTTTGAATGTTAGCATAGATAAGTAGATCTGATTTAGTTGATCTGCAGAAACGGCTGATCCTTAGAATTAACCGCTCTGATACCATTTGTTAGTCCCGGACGAGTCGATATCATTTTAGAAGAGGGTGAATAAACTGATTCAAACTTTTTACTTCAAATGCGGAATAATATGGGCCCTTTGACTCGCTTTAGAGAAACTTATCTATGCACAAACTTATTGATCAGTTAAGACAGTTTGAGTGCAGCTTGTGTGAGATTGTGTGCATTTTACAGATATGCAATAATCAAAATAGTACAACACACAAGCGATTTATAGAGGTTCGAAGTCTCAAACTTCTACGTCCTCTCTTCCTTCCGCAGAAGGGCAACTTCACTATATAACTTGAGTTTCTTTACAAATTACACAATAAAGGACAGTTGGCTAAACCTGGTAACTGTTCGCTACCTCAGCGGGTCGACGACTTACACTTGAAGTCCCTAACTGCTCGCTAGGAAGGTAGGTGTTATTGTCGTCTTTACAAAGTTTTAGATCTCTTTCGATCTTCAAGAGGTTAGTCTTGAACATGGGGTATCAACTGATGTGCTCCTTCAATTGAGCTGAGTAGTTGATCGTTGTATAGCTGCAACTGAGAAGGCTGCCCTGGCTGGATCGTCAACAGCTGGCTAAATATCTTGACTCTATGAATTCTTCTTCTCAGTTGGACTCTCGCAGTTTCTTTCAAATGCTGAACTTGAGCTTGAGTGGGAGGGAAAAAGAAAAGCTCTTGCTTGAATACTTCAAGAATGTATATGCGAAAGTTGTGAAGGCGAAGAGTTCTGTTGGCAGAGTGTGTTTTAAACTCTGATTTACTCGTCTTTTATAGAGGAGTGATTTTATGACCATTGAATTCCATCGATCAGTGGCTCTGTTGGCTCATCAATGGAATATGGTCTTTATTAATTGCTGGAGCTTTTGGTTGAAGTAGCCGTTACTCTGCCAATCAATCTTCATTGGATATTTAATTCCAGGATCTTCGTTGAAGCACTTATTCCAAGATTCGCCGGTTTGAGCAATAACTCTGGCTTCAGTTTTGAGTTCCAGTTTGCAGTACTGAACTTGTCTGTTCAGTTTGGCCATTGTTTCAGTTGGCAGTTTTGAGCTTGTCAGCTCAGATTGGTCGTTGCTCCAGTTGGCGGTTTTGAGCTTGTCAGCTGAGTTTGGTTATTGCTTCAGTTGGCAGTTCCAAGCTTGTCAGTTGAGTTTGGCTATTGCTCCAGTTGGCAGTTTTGAGCTTGTCAGCTCAGATTGGCCGTTGCTCCAG
This sequence comes from Perilla frutescens, assembly GCA_026008535.1. Classification (NCBI taxonomy): domain Eukaryota; kingdom Viridiplantae; phylum Streptophyta; class Magnoliopsida; order Lamiales; family Lamiaceae; genus Perilla; species Perilla frutescens. Next base: position 57,109,724 of record BRKX01000016.1, read on the forward strand.
TTGGCGGTTTTGAGCTTGTCAGCTGAGTTTGGTTACTGCTTCAGTTGGCAGTTCCGAGCTTGTCAGCTGAGTTTGACTATTGCTCCAGCTGGCAGTTTTGAGCTTTGTTTCTCCAGTTCGACTGTTCTCAAGTTCTTGGCTGGCTTGTCAGCTTGATTTCTCTTGAGCTTTCTTGTCAGTTTTGACTGATCATAAGCTGGCTAACTTCAGTTTGGTCATCAGTTGGATATTTCCAGTCTTCAGTTAGAACTGATCTCTTATCAGTTCCTTCAGTCTTAATTGACTCTTTTCTCCCTCAGCTCAGCTGACTTAGTTGTCAGTTTGTTTCGACTGGTTCGATTCCTCAGTTGAGTTGAATTCTGACTGGATGACGTATCCTTCAGCTTGTAGACCATTCTCCAGATTGGTTGACTTTAGCTTTTCTTGAGTCCTTTTTGATACTCTGGATTGGTCAGCTCAGATCTACAACTTGAATTTTTTGTCAGTTTTTCATAAATAATTTTGACATCTCATCAAAACCTAATCTAGAGGTTCCTTGATAGTTTTTCCTAACAATAAAATACTGATAAAGTGCTCTCCGGATTCAATTAAAGTTGTTTTATTCAATGACGAGGTCCAAATGACCTCTGATGCAAAATTTGAAAATACCGGGAGACTCGTTGGCTCAAGTACTATTGAACTAACCCATCTTTGAAAAATGAGGAGGTCGTCTGGTGGGTCATCATCGTGTCAGGCTCCTCCAGACATGTAGGATTGTTATGTTTAATTATATATATGATTTTAAAATTGTTATGTTTGATTATGTATGATTTTGGATAACTACTTTTATATATTTAATCTCTTATCGAAACCAAATATTTATATAATATTTTGTATTTATTTCATTCGATTTAAAATGTCTTCAAATTATAAAATAAAAAATGCATAAAAAAAAACTAACGACGAACTCATCCATCGGTAATAATAAAATTGCAACTAACAGAGATGCATTTTTAATGACAGATCAGTCCGTCATTAAAAATTCCTCACGATTGAAACGGGCGACCTTTTTAACAACAGTTGTGTACGTCGTTAGACCCGTCGTTAACTCTTAATGACCAAGCTAATCCGTTGTTAACTTTGTTGCCGACCAGATCTTTAACAACCGACCTAATCCGTCGTTAGACACATTTAATGATGGAAATTTGAAATTTAACGACGGACTAATCCGTCGCTATACCGTGAGTTTTTAGTGGGAGACAACTCTTAACAAGTGCTAGAACATTAAGAATGGAAAGTAAAAGAGGGAGTACCTCGCTCGAAAAAGAATGCGGAGAGAAGAGAAGAACTCGAAATGCTTTGAGAGAAACTTGAATGTTTGGTGTGATAATTGTGTAGGAGAGCTCACCTATTTATACTAGAATTTGAGGATTAATAATGGAAATGTTAAAATTTGGATTGATTTCTTTCCAAAACATGATTTACTTGGATATGGTAATTTAAGTTTAGGGTTCAAACAACGGGCTTCGAAAATTATTTGGACTTTGAATAAAAATACCCCGGACCATGTGAAAAAGATTGAGTTTAAACCAATATAAATCAATATAACATTTACTCAATCATGCATATTAAATATATATTAACTATTTGACGCCATTTATAGGATTCAATAATATAATATTTAAGAATGATCAATTAAAAATATTAAAATGCATTAAAATTTGCTTAGATATATTTTTTTCCCTATTATTATTGGCCTGGATAGTAAAATGTAAATAATAATAAATCATTACTACTAGAAATGCATGTTGCGGAGTTGCTAGCTTTCTCAACTACTCTAAATGTTTTCCAACCAGGCCCGGTCCTGATGGTAGGCCGAGCATGCATGTGCATAGGGTCCCAAAATTTTAGGGGCCTATTTTTTTAATAGGTATGTATAGATATAAACCAAACTTAAATTTAAAGGAAAAAAAGAAAGAGACACTCACATAAATGATTATTTTCTCTACATTTTCGATCAAGCATGATTTTCATCCCAATAATGATTTGAGAAATTTAAGGAATAAAAATAAATTTTGGATTTAAGGAAAATGAAACAAATTTGAGAAAGTTAAAGAGAGATCCATATGATAGTTTGTTGAAGTCTTGTATGAATCTTGAGCAATTTGAAGTATAATGAACATGCAGACATTATAAGAGATGATTTTGGCACTGAATTATTATGATTTGCTAAATTATTTCTCAAGTGAATGTTTAGATACATACACACACTACATTTTTTGAAGAGGCCTAAATTGTTTCCCAAATGCTTATATTTCCTACAAGATTTTATTAATCACATTGATTACGATTGCAACAACTAAAAGATCTTTTTCCAAGTTGAATTTTTTCAAGATTTACCTACGATCGACGTAATATGTTGCATGACAAGTTGAATGGATTGACTATATTATCGATTAAGAAAAAAATGATTGATTAGTTAGGCTACACATGACTTGTTAAATATTTTTGCCCCTAAACGGCAAAACGGGTTGTATTTAGATGAAAGAACATTTGTATATTTTGAACTAATATTGGCATATTGCCGACATATTAGTTTGTACTTTTTTTCCTTGAGTTAAACTATTTCTTTTGTTACTTTATAAGGGCCCATTTTTAAGTTCTTGCTTAGGGCCTTGTGAGACACAGGTCCGGCCCTGTTTCCAACAATATGCTACCTTAAATTGCTCGTCTCGTGAGAGCTCTGAATACCTGTAGTCGATGGAGACGTGTAAATAAATGGGATATATATTTATGATACATGTGAATACAAATGATACACGTTTGTTTTGAGTCTGTGTGAATGATTGTTGATGAAATTGTCCGAGTTAGGCGTATACGTGTATGAAAAATTGAGATGAAAAAAAGGAGAAAAAAGAGACTTTAATTTTCTTTGTTATAAGAAAAAGGTGACTGATAGCATGCAATTGTTACTTGCGCTTTTGATGCGAAATCTTTTTAAGAATTGAAGCTAAAAGAAACAAATTATTTAAAGAAAGAATTATTGGTGAATTTGGACGTATGAGATCTTCTATTATATATTTAGTGTTTCAATTCATATTCAATGATCGAATTTATAAGTTTAATAATACATATTATAAAAGTAAAATTAAGTATAACATAATCGACCTAGCCACATTTATCAATAAAAAATTGAAATTTAAAGTTATAAATTATATTTTTAAAATCATCAATCAAAATAATTATTTCTTTCAAAATTAAATACTAAAAAATAAATATAAATTTTAATTGGGCAGAATCAATCATAATTAATAAAGGTAAAATTAAATTAAAATTGACGTACAAAAAATGAAAGAAAAATTCTTAAATGTGATCCACACCAGATCACCTGTTACATTTCTTATTACATTTCCTGTTCCAAACCTTCATTTAAAAATAAAAAAAAATTATTTTTTTAATTTTTAATTTATTATGATTTTATTTAATTAAAATTTTCCTTTTATGGTTCATCCACCCCCAATTAGGGTATATTAATATTTTTTTGAAAAAAATGTAAAAAAAATTTTCTAATTATGCAACACCAAATGGAATAGGAATTGCAACAGAGGATCCGATCCGAATGTGACCGTGAAACAGAGAGTCTTGTCCGGAATTTGGGGGTGGCACAGTGACCACGTCAGTAAGAGAAGAGTGGGAATTAAAATTAAAAGAGAATATAAGAGGATGGGTAGGAGAGATTTAACATGAATTTTCAAGGAGTGGAGGAGGTTGCATGCCTTCTTAAATGGGGAGTAGAAGGCATTAATTAATTTACTACTGCCACTTGCCACAGTGACAGTGGGCAATCAATTTAAATAAATTATATCATTATATATAATATATATATATATACATCATCATCCTCAAAAATACACCAGCAGCAAACATTTCAATGGAAGGCGTCATACTTCTTTACGCATCAGCTGAGCACTTGAACTCCATGTTAGTGCTCGCCACCTTCATTGCCAAACACCATCCCTCCATCCCCATCACAATCCTTAGCTCCGCCGACGACTCAGCCGCCGCCTCCGTCTCCACCTTGCCTTCCATCACTTACCGCCGCCTCCCCACCGTCGCGATACCCCCTGACTCAATAAAGAACCCGGTCGAAGCCTTCTTCGAAATCCCTCGTCTCCAAAACCCAAACCTTCGCGTCGCCCTCGAAGAAATCTCCCAGAAAACAAGAATCAGAGCATTTGTGATTGATTTCTTCTGCAATTCCGCATTTGAAGTCTCGACAAGCCTCAGCGTACCCACTTACTTCTACGTCAGCACCGGTTCCGCCGGCGTCTGCATCTTCCTCTATTTCCCCACAATCGATGAGACCGTTGCTGCAGACATCGGAGACTTGAATGATTTTCTTGAATTCCCTGGCTGCCCCATTATCCACTCATCGGATTTGCCACAACTTACATTTTTCCGGCGGAGTAATGTTTTCAAGCACATGTTGGACACTTCCAAAAACATGCAGAAATCTTCTGGGATCCTCACAAATGGATTCGACGCAATGGAGTTCAGAGCTAAGGAAGCTCTAACTAACGGCCTCTGCGTTCCCAACGGACCCACTCCGCCGGTTTACTTAGTTGGGCCACTAGTTGCCGGAAGCAACGCTAAAAAAGACCACGAGTGCCTGCTGTGGCTGGACAGACAGCCAAGTAAAAGCGTGGTTTTCCTTTGTTTCGGCAGAAGGGGTTTGTTTTCCGGCAAGCAGTTGAGAGAGATGGCGGTTGCTCTAGAGAGAAGTGGCTACAGATTTCTGTGGTCGGTGCGGAATCCGCCGGAAAATCGTTCGCCGGCGGAAGACCCTGATTTGGACGAGCTTTTGCCTGAGGGTTTTCTGGAGAGAACTAAAGATATAGGGTTTGTGGTGAAGTCGTGGGCGCCTCAGAAGGAGGTGCTGAGTCATGACGCGGTGGCCGGCTTCGTGACTCACTGTGGGAGGAGCTCGATTCTGGAAGCGCTGGTGAATGGGAAACCGATGATCGGTTGGCCAATGTACGCGGAGCAGAGGATGAACAGGGTATTCATGGTGGACGAAATGAAGGTAGCGCTGCCCTTGGAGGAGGAGGAGGATGGGTTCGTGACGGCGGTCGAGTTGGAGAAGCGGCTGAGACAGTTGATGGAGTCCAAGACAGGGAGAGATGTTCGCCACCGTGTTGCCGAAATGAAAGCCGCTGCCACGGCGGCGATGGGAGAGAATGGTTCGGCGGTGGTTGCTTTGCGGAAGTTCATTGATTCCGTAACTCGTGATTAAAGGATTTTACATATGTCGCTTATTAATTAATATAGTATGTAACTTAGTTGTTATTTCGGGAAATCTACCCAAGTCATTGAGTTCAATAATCAAATCTTCCTATGGGCTATGCCAAATTAAAAATAAAAAGTGGAGTTTAATTAACTATTTCAGCTATGGATGTATTTTGTTTGCGGGCTCAAATTTGTCCAAAGACTGAAGCTGTAGCCTGTTGGTCTGCAACATAAAATCTGATCATATGTTTCTTGTTTGCACTAAAAGTAACTTATTTAGAAAGAATATGGGTTGGGGTTGGTAAATTCGATGCTACAACCCGGTTGCAGTGCATACCACCGTGCGATTTGCACCACGTGGCATGTATTTACAATTTTTGTTCTCTTGATCATGATTAACTGAAAATATTAAATACTATTAGTACGAAAAGGTGAATTTAGTAGTTATTGACCACGAATGAGCCGATACTTTTCTCGATTATACATTGAGATGAGAATTTTGTGATCGGCATCTGTATCATTCTTGTTTTCGAAAGTATTATTTTCCGATATCCTAATCGGTGAAAGTTTATCTCTTCCGTAGACGTTTAATGGGTTTGTTGCGGCGTCGTGTAGGAAAACAGAAGTGAAGACAACATCATCTTCTCCGGCGAAGTCTGTAACCAGCGTCGACGAGGACTGATCCGAAACCCAACAAAGATGACTCCCTACTAGACGGGGTTCGCGATATGAGTCCAAATTGGTTACCTAATATGGAGAAGGGGCGGTGGTTGCGGCGGAAATAGATTTGCAGATGAAGAAGAAGAAGAAACATATTTGCAGCGGCGGAAATAGATTTGCAGATGAAAAAGAAGAAGCAGATTGGCAGCGGCAGAAATAGATTTGCCGATGAAGAAGAAGAACCAGACTTGCAGATGAAAAAGAAGAAGCAGATTTGCAGAATGAAAGCCGTGGATGAGAAATCTTTTTTTTTTCTTTTTATTTGTGAGTTATAATTAGAGAGTAGAAAAGAAAAGACAATAATAATATAATTAATTTGGTAAAATTAAATGAAATGTTAGAGAAGTTGTTTGGTTAAAAAAATAAAATTTATTTGGCAGAGTAATGACCAAATTTATAAAGTGGCAAAGTAATAATTTTCGTAAAAACTGAAATATGAAATCATAATTTTATTAAATATAGAAAATTGTGGTGTTACAAGTTACTATTGTAAATTAATATTGATATTATAGTGTATAGCCGTAAGTTAATATTAGAAAATATTATTACATAAATGGGTTTTTGTGTGGAAGATTCAATTTATTAATTGGGCGAAGGACAAAGGAGTAGTTCGAAAGCGAAATTAGATTAGGTGTGTATTTGAATTGAAATTATGTTATATATATTTATTTCAATTGCAAGTGTAAAATTTACACTATATTGTGACACTATAAGAAATTAAAATATATTATTTAATTTTATTTCAACAAAAACTATATGAAATTAAAATACATATTTTATTTTATTTCAAATAACCATAAATTACATTATTTAATTTTATTTATTTGAAACTATAAGAAATTACATTATATCTGTTCATTTCATTTCAAATTATAAGAAATTACATTATATATAAGCTAATTTCATTAGAAATTATGAGAAATTACATTATATACTTTATTTTATTTTAAATTATAACAAATTACATCATACTAGCTATTCATTACATTTGAAATTATAATAAATTATATTATAACCAAATTAATTTATATAAAGAAATTTCTTGTGATTTATAATAAAATGCAACAATATATTCTTGTATTATACCATTTGAAACGAAATGAACTTATATAAAATAATTTGTTGTGATTTGTAATGAAATGAAATAATATATTTTAATTCTCTTATAATGAACTAATAAATTACATTACATTGTTCATTTGCTATATATATTCAAAATTTAATAAACTATGCTACATAAGTTCATTTGAAATTAGATTATATGAGTTAATTTTGGTTGAAATTATAAGAAGTTACAAGTTCATTTTATTTCAAATAACAATAAATCTCATTATATAACTTTATTTCATCTAAATATCAATAATAATTTATAATATGTTCATTGTTGATGTGATCTACTAGAGTGGTGTAATTTTGAATATTTCGAATCTCACCAACACCGTTAAGTGTGAGTTTTTAAATAAAATGAACATGTGCGATGTAATATCTTATAATTTCAAATGAAATGAACTTATATAATGTATTTCATATACTTTGAGATGAAATGAACAAATATAATGTTATTTCTTATAGTTTCAGATGAAATAAAGTTATATCATGTAATTTCTTAATATTTGAAATAAAAATGAACTAATATCAATATTGTAATTTCTTATAGTTTCGAATGAAATGAACTGACAAAATCTAATTTTAAATGAACTAATATTCTTATAATTTCAAATAAAATGAACTTTTTATGTAATTTCACTTACAATATAATTTCTTGTTATTTGAAATAAAATGAACACATATATTGTAATTTCTTATAGTTTCATATGAAATGAACTTACATATTCTAGTTTATAATCAACTAGTATTCTTATGATTTCAAATCAAATGAATTTATATATTATAATTTAAATGAAATGAACTAATATAATACATTTTTTTATAATTTCAAATCAAATAAACTTCTATAATGTAATTTACTATACTTTGAAATTAAATGAACTAATATAATGCAATTTCCTAATTTATTACAAGAAATTACAATATATTAATTCATTTCATTCCAAACTCCAAGAAATTAATGGTTTGTGTATTTTTTTTCAAATTTCAAATTACATATTTCAGAATCCAGGAATGTTGTATTGATTTCCTTGCTTTGAGGATTCTGATTACTTTCCAAAATTTCCTAAAATATCGGGTTATTTCTGTAAAAATGTTCAAACGTTGGGAATTAAATTGTTATTATTAAACATTGGATTATTTCTATTAAACTATCCAAACATTGAGAATTAAATTGTCATTATTAAAACTCTGGGTTATTTTGTTAAAATCTTCAAACTTGGAAATTAAATTATAATTAACCCTTTAAAATAAAATGAACTAATATATTGTAATTTCATATAGTTTAAAATGAAATGAACTTACATAATCTAATTTGAAATGAACTAATATTCTTATAATTAAATCAAATAAATGTATATAATGTAATTTATTATAAGTTGGAATGAAATGAACTAATATAATTTAATGTCTTATAATTTTTAATCATATGAACAAATGCAATGTAATTTATTATAATTTAACAGTAAACGAACTAATATAATGTAATTTCCTAATTCATTATAAAAAAATTACGACATATTAATTCATTTTCATTCCATATTACAAGAAATTACACTATACAAGTTCATTTCGTTTCAAATTGTATGATGCCATTTCTTATAATTGGAAATGAAATAAAAATTATATAATGTAGTTTCTTATAATTTTTAAATGAAATGAACTAATATAAGTATATAACTATTTCATGTAATTTGAAATGAAATGAACAAACATAATGTGATTTCTTATTGTTTCAGATGAAATAAAGTTATAAAACGTAATTTCTTGCTATTTAAAATAAAATGAACTATTATATTTTAATTTTTTTTTAATTTCAAATGAAATTAGTTTGCATAATATAATTTCTTATAATTTGAAATGAAACAAATTATATAATCCAATTAAACGACAAAAAAAAAATATTTTTTCCTAATTCATTACAAGAAATTATGATATATTAATTCATTTCATACAAATTACAAGAAATTACACTATATGTTTCATTTCATTTCAAAATATATGCGTAATTCCTATAATTTGAAATGAAATGAAATTATATAATATTACTTCTTATAATTTCAAATGAAATTACATTATATAAGCTAATTTCATTTCAAATTATAAAAAATTACATTATATAAACTAATTTCTTATAATTTCGAATAAAATTAACATTAATAAAGATTTCATGCAATTGAATTGAAATGAACTATTGTTATTTGATATAAAATAAACTAATATACTGTATATTCTTATAGTTGCAAATGAAATGAACTTATATAATTTAATTTCAACTGAACTAATGTTCATATAATTTCAAATTATATGAAATTATATGTATTAAGATTTATTATAATTTAAAATGAAACGAATAAACATAATGTAATTTCTTAATTCATTAAAAGAAATTATAATATAATATTTCATTTAATTTCGAATCATAAGAAGTTACTATTTCAAATGTCATAATGCAATTTCCTTATAATTTGAAACTAAATGAACTTAAACAATGTATTTTTTTTAATTTGAAATGAAATTAACAATTATAATGCATTTCTTATAATTTCAAGGCAAAACACAAAAAAATATTCCTCTACTTCTATATTTTGTTTTAACAGGTTCTTGTTCATTTTTTATGTTTTACCAGATCCTTCTATTTTGATGATACACTTTATTAGATCTTTGTGCTTTAATATTTTATTTCAATAGATCATTGTAATTTTTTTATATTTAGATAATTAACACTCAAGTTGTTAAATAATTTTTTGTGTTATTTATTTATGTTAATATAATAATTCGCAATAACACCACAAACTTATAGTAACTTTACCGATTTTTTTTAACGAAAACACCCTTAAGGGTGGGGCATTCGGCACCATGCTCAGCCTGTGAATAAATAAAGCAACGTCTCGTACAATGTCATGGGCGGGATATGTCCTAAAAGTGAACATATCCCTAACCAATCACGGGAACATAAAAGCAGAAAAATAAGCAAATGAGATGCATCCACAACTCGGATGCTAACTCCAACAATAAAGGAAGCACTAGAACGTGGAGCACAGCCACATACCAACTGAGACTCCAAACAGACAAACAAACCAAAATAATAAAATAAGACAAACATAAGAAACACGATCCGCATCAATGATACCTAAATCTGAAGTTGGGATAACCCAACTGATCCATCCGTACCAAGGAGAGCAGATATGTAGAAGCTGAAACATCATCATAAAATGTCAATACCGAGGTCTAGGCCCCTCTACCAGCAAGGAAATCAGCCGCCCGGTTCCCCTCACGAGGAATGTGCGTGAACCGAACATGTCGACCTCTACACAACAATCTGATGGAAGTGAGCGTGTGCCGGGTCACAGCCGAGCCCTAACGCCCAGACTGCAACACCGACACAATAGAAGCCGCATCCATCTCAATCCAAACATGATCCGAATACTGAACTGCAAGCCTAAGACCATGAAGAAGAGCCTGGACCTCAGCGTCGAAACTGGAGGCCGCCCTCAGGGGCGTACAAAAACCAGCCAGCAGCGACCTTGTGTGATCCCGAACAAGTCCCCCTCCACCAGCAGCCATCTGAAGATCTGTCGAGAAAGATCCATCCGTGTTGAGCTTCACCCACGGTGCCTCCGGAGGCCGCCGCGACACCATTCTAGACCGGAGAGATCTAGGAACAGGGTCCGCAACGGGCATAAAAGGCACCTGAGGATAACAGCCCAACCAATGCTGCGGTAGAAGCTTCCCAGTCGAAACCAGGAGATGAAGGTGATGTTGTACCTACCAAACAATGTGAGAAACAAGGAAAGGAACACTGCGGTGCTTGCGGATGTTCCTCTCCGTCCAAATAAACTAGAAAGCCAAACAAGGAATCAGAAAGCTAATGTGCTTCAGAGGAGACCGTGGGAACAGCCCCCTCCAAAACCCAAAAGCATGTGCAACAGTGTGTGCATCCAATTCGCAACATATGCCTAAACCGATTTCGCAGACTCAGACCAAAGAACAACATGCTCAATGGACTCGACATGCAGAACGACACAACACTGACAACGAGACGCCAACTGGATACGACGGGACTACAACCTAACATCTACAGGAATACGATCATGCATGAGACGCCAAAGGAAGACAGATATAGTGGGAGTGAGACAATCATGCCAAAAGGACCCAAAGATGGCACGTTCCGGCCGCCGGTATCTGACCTGATCCCAAGCAGAGGTCAAAGAAAACTCACCTGTCGAGGTCAAATTCTACCGCATGATATCCCTTTCTCCCCACATAACTGGAATCCGGATCACCGAATCTATCAAATCAACGGGCAAAGCAAAATGCTCATGCAACGCATGCAGATGCTCAACATACCAAGACTCACCAGATAAGTACCAATCAACATGCAAATGATCAAAACGAGAAGCAGGGCAATAAGAAGATAAGGGAACATCATCACACCAAATATCATCCCAAAAACTAACATGTCCGTCCCCAAGGGACCACCGGATATGATCCTGAGCCCAAGCACCAACCCTAACCACTCTCTTCCAAACCCGGCTGTCATACGGACCCAACGGCACCCTCAAAGGATACAAACGACCCCTGCAATACTTAGCCCACATGTATCAGACCCACAAAGAATCACGAGCTCTGAACCTCTACCAAAGCTTCCAACTAAAGGCAGTGACCAGATCACCAAACCGACGGATACCCAAACCTCCCTCAGAAACCGGCAAACAAATGGTCTCCCAACTGATCCAGTGCATCTTCCTCTTCTCCCCAACAGAACCCCAAAAGAAACGAGCAATCATCTGCTCGAGCTGATGAAGGACCCCTTGAGGCGGCTCCATGACCTGGAAGATGTGCAAAGGAATAGTAGCAAGGGTGCTCCTGATGAGCGCCAGACGACCTCCAAAAGACAAGTGCCTATGCGACCAGCTGTGAATCCTGTCACTCAAACGCTGTCTCAAAGGGATGAAAAGCGAGCACTTCAGAAAGCCTCTGTAGATCAGGACTCCAAGATAAGTGAACGACAAAGAACCCCGCTGATACCCACAGACAGACTGAACCTGGTGATGCCAAGTCGGAACAAACTTCTCCATGATGTAGAAGTTGCTCTTTCCCCGGTTCACCAGCTGGCCTGAAACTAAAGAATAGTGCTCCAAGCAGTCCACAAGCCGACCCAAACCATCCAGGTCAGCTCTAGTAAAGATGATGATGTCATCAGCATAAGACAAGTGAGAAACCGGAAAACCCTTCTTCGTCGGCCTGTACCTCATGACCGGATCACCACAAATCAATTTGTCCAGAATCTGAGACAAGTAATCAGCCGCAAGAACAAATAAGGAGGGAGATAGAGGATCCCCCTGTCTCAACCCTCGGGAAGAGAGAAAGAAACCAGCTGGGGCCCCGTTCACGAGGACTGAGAACCAGCAATCCTTGATACACCTGCTAATCATGTCCATCCACTGATCCGGAAAACCCATATGTCTCAAAACAGTAAGCAAAAACGACCACTGAACCTGATCATACGCCTTCGCCATATCCAGCTTAAGAGCCACATTGGGAACATCACGGATGATGTGAAGGTCCCCAATCATCTCCTGAGCAAGCATGACGTTATCACTGAGCAAACGACCCTTCACAAAACCACTCTGATTCGGAGCAAGCACGGCAAGCAAGAAGGGAGCCAACCGATATGTCAGAATCTTCGTGATAATCTTATTGGTCACATTGCACAAACTGATAGGCCGGTAATCAGTCCAAGTAACCGGTCTCTCCTTCTTCGGCAGAAGGACAATAGTAGTAGCCGTGAAGCTGCGTGGCATGTGAGCACCTGCAAAGAAATCAACAAAAGCCCCCACAACATCACTACTAACAATGTCCCAACAATGCTGAAAAAACAGAGAAGTGAAACCATCCGGACCCGACACACTGTCCCCACTGATACCAAAAACAGCAAATCTGATCTCATCAATATCCAGAGCCCGGCAGAGCCCATCTGTATCCATATCTATAGGAATCCCATGCAAACAACTGAAATCCGGATCACCCAACTGATCAATATCTGACGTGAGGAGCCTCTGAGAAAAACCAGCAGATGAAGCCCGGATCCCATCATCATCCTCTATCACACGCCTGTCATCCTCAATCGAGTGAATCCTGGACTTGCACCTCCTCTGCTTCACCCATCCCTGAAAAAAATGAGAGTTTCGCTCCCCTTCAGTCACCTACCGGACCGCCGCCTTCTGCTTCCAAAAATCCTCATCCATCCGAGTCCTAAGCACATACTCAGCCACACATCGACTAAGCTCAGCACGAGCATCCGGAGTAGGAGAAGAATCATAAGAAGCCTGAGCAACAACAACAGCAGCATCAGCCTGTCTAACCCGAGCAAACACATCTCCAAACACATCCCAGTTCCACTACCTCAACCTCTTCCTGACACGCTTCAACTTCAACTGCAGATTCATCATGCCATTGTAACCAGTAGGCCCAGTCCACCCCTGTATCACAGTATCTCTAAAGGTGTGGTGCCTGATTCACATATTCTGAAATCTGAAATAGGATTTCGGAATCTGGTCAAGGAACTGACACCTCACCAACAAAGGAGCATGATCAGAGGTGTCTCTCGACAAATGAGTGACTCTAGTCACAGCAAAAACCGACATCCAGAACTCTCCAAGCAAAACCCGGTCCAATCTCTCTCTCAAACCAGTGGAAGGGCGCTCACAGGTGAACCAAGCACCATCAAAACCCGGATCCAACAATTGACAGTCTGAAATGACGTCCCCAAAATCCATCATCTCGCGGTGACGATCAGAAAACCATTCTCAACCTCCTCATCAGTCAAAAAAATGTTAAAATCACCTCCAACAAGCCACGGTCTCCCATCAATACCAAGAGCAATGTCCCTCAACTGATCCCAAAGCTCAAATCTATCCTCACGAGAATGCCGTCCATACACAAGAGATAAAAACACAGTCCTGCTCAACAAAGGGGACTCCACTCTCACATGAAGCAACTGACTAAAATCCAAATCAACAGCAACAGTAAAATCACGAGCACAAAAAAATCCAAATATGATTAGATAAATTAGACGCCACCAAGGTCAGCCCAAAACGACGACTAAATACAGGAATGTGTACCGTCTATTTGCAGTAGGAATGTGTCTGCAGTTCTCATTGATGAACTTCGGTCAATTCTCGGAGTTTCCCAAGAGTTAAATACAGGACGCTACCTTGGTTTACCTTCTTTGATTGAGATGAATAAAAGGGCAATTTTTGGCTATCTTCGGGAACGAATGTGGCGAAAGCTATAAGGTTGCAAAGAAAAGCGTCCCTCGAAGGCTAGAAAAGAAGTTCTTATTAAATCTGCAGCTCAAGCTATCTCTTCTTTCTGTATGAGCTCTTTTCTTATTCCAGTATCTCTTGCTGAAGAGTTGGAAATAATGTTAAATTCCTTGTGGTGGGGTAGCAAAAAGGATGGTTCACGAAGTATTAATTAGATGAAGTGGGAGCGACTATGTGTATCTAAGGAGGATGGTGGTATTGGCTTTCGTAGTTTTCAACTTTTTAATCTTTCTATGCTGGGAAAGATTAGTTGGTGATTTATTTCTGATTTGCAAGGTATTCAAAGCTAAATATTTCTCTTGGGAAGATTTTTTAAATGCCAATCTTGGGCAGTCATCAAGTTCATTTGGCGGAGCATCTGGTCTTCTTAGGATTTACCTAGAAGGGATTTGAGGTGGAAAATTGATGATGGACAAAGTATTAATGTGTGGGGTGATGCTTGGATATGTTCTGATTCTAGTTTCTTTGTAAAGTTTATCCCTCATGTTTTGCCACTGGATTTCAAGGTTAGCGATCTTTTGATTGCTGGTTCTTTTCAGTGGGATGCCAAGTTATTATTTGAATTCTTTGATATAGAGGATGTTATGAGTATCTTGTCTATCCCATTGTGCCCTGGTGCCAGAAGTGATTGTTTAATTTGGCATTATTCAAAAGAGGGTTGTTATTCAGTGAAATCGATCGGCTTAATGTCTCGCTAGATCAATTACTATTTCACCGGTTTTTGCTGTGGAAGGTAATTGGAATCACCTCTGGAGTCTTAATATTCTCCCTAAGGTGAAATGTTTTCTTTGGCGTGTGCTGCGTGATTGTTTGCCTATACGTTCCAATCTTATTCATAAAAGAGTTCAAGTGAACGGAACTTGCGGGCTTTGTGATTCTAATCTTGAGAATTATTTCCATATTTTTTTTGCTTTGTGAGGTAGCGAGCCGTTGCTGGGAGTTGGTGGGGCTGTTGTTGAGTTGTATTAATCAATTTGATAGCTTTCCAGAATTCTTTTTTGGACCCATGGAAAAACTACAACGTGAAGTTATCTCATTTCTAGCCATGACAAGTTGACAACTTTGGAAGGAATGAAATCTTAGGGTTTGGGAGGGAAAAGCAAGGCCTGAAGGTGTTATTGTTGCAAGTGGTTGGGATTGTTTGATGGAATGGCGCGCAACTAGGGCCTCTAGGGGTATTGTTGGTGGTGGTAATGGTTCAATTGCTCGTTGTGGGAGCTGGCACAATCCGCCGTGTAATTTTTATAAAGTTAATGCTGATGCTGGTTTCTTTATGGATATCAATGAGACTAGTTGTGGGGCAGTAATTCGTGATGATGACGGTGATTTTGTTGTGGTTAGGACTAACCATTTTATGGGATGTTTGCGGGTTGATGAGGGTGAAGTACTGGGTTTGTATGAGGCTCTTTCGTGGATTAAGTCTCTCTGTATCCAATGTGTTATTTTTGAAGTTGATTCCAAAGTGGTGTTTGAGGCTGTAAAATCTTCCTCAATGACCATCTCTGAATTTGGTTCGATTATTTCTAATTGTTGGAAATTTTTTACGGATTCAAATAACTTTTCTTTTAATTTGGTTCGTCGAAGTGCTAATTGTATGGCACATGATTTAGTTAGGGCTACTCGTGATTTTTCAAACCCTTATTGTTAGGTTAAGCATCCGTCTTTTGTGGTAGGCCTTCTTGATAGTTCATGTTCTTGTGCTTCTTAATAAAATATTAGTATTTTGTTGTAAAAAAAAAATGTATAGTTACGTTATTGTAAAAATTATAAGTTGGAAATATTAAACTGATGAGCATATTTGTGAACAAATTAAATATGGTGCAACTTGAAACGTGCACGTGAATATGTTTATTAAACGCATCTATGGTCCGTAGTAAAACGAAATATAATATTTTAATTTTTTTTTAATAAAACCACAAACCACGTAATAATTAACTAAGATGCAAAAAATGAAAATAGTTAATGTGGGGAAAAGGCATGAGCAAGTTGCAAGAGAAGGGTGAGGAAAAGTATGAGCAGAAGGAAAGAAGCGACAACGACGTCGTCGTAACGGAGAAGGGTGATTTAGTCTTTTATTCCCAGTATTATACTATTATATATATTAATATGTAGAGTCCAATTTTGAATGCTGACTTTCGATCTGCTGAAGCCATCCTAGAAAACTTCGTCATCGAGCAATGTACCCATATTAATTATTATTATTATTATTATTATTATTATTATTATTATTATTATTATTATTATTATTATTATTATTATTATTATTATTATTATTATTATTATTATTATCAAACTGATAATCCTAACTATTTGATTATTAGTTTATTTTCGAAATATCAATATCAGAATTTGATTATATGAGTAACCATGACTAGATTCAGATTATAATATAGCTAGTATACGTTTATACTTCATAATACAATATGTATGTCTGTCTATAAATTTTTATCTTTAGCTCCTAGCCTCCTAACTACTTGTCCAAGAACGGGAATACCGTTTTTCAACTTGATCCCCTCTAGATTTAAATAAGAAATACTCAATATCGTTCCTCGATGGCCTAGTGATGTGTAGGTTTGAGATCAAAGGTCTTCGATCTCAATTTGAATTCTACCAACACGTTAGGTGTGAATTGGTTATACTTTGGTTTACTTCTTATATGTGGGATTGGGTTACCATAGTCATCAAAAAAAAATGATCAACGTCAATACGTCATTGTTATTTTTTAGGATATTTTTGTGGTGAAGTGGTATATAGTTTGGATCTGAAGATTTTGAATTCAAATTTAATCAACATTTTTAAGCTTGATCAACCTATTATATATGTATGGGTTGTTTGAATTTTACCGTACGTACGGCTACGGGTTACCCTCAATATAATTAATAAAGAAAAGAAGAGAAATCCTCAACATGATATTTATGAATCAGAGAACTCTTCCTTATAAGAAGATATCGAGTGATTTTGTAAATCCATTTCAAATATTATTTATACTAATTTGACACAATTTCGAGGAGAGCGGACCATTTAATTTTAAATAAATATATATAGATTGTGCAAAGTTAATTGTTTAAATTAATTAAAAATTTCAATGTATGAAGTTTTATTTATTTACTTTAGTTAGGAAATAGTGAATGGTGGGTATAAAACTCGGGATGAGATCCTTTATTGCATTTTATGTTGCATTCTCTATTGTACATTCTATTTTTTTTTTCAATTTCTAGTGCATTATTCTAATTTCACACTTGTTTAAAATTCATCATATTTTTTTAGTATTTATTTTCAATGTTTAGTTACTAATTGATTATTTAAAAAATTAAATATTAAAAAAATTATAATAAATCCTAATTGGGTTAAAGATGAATCATAAATAATAAGTGTAAAATTAAACTAAAATATAAGAAACTGAAATTGAAAAAATTAAATAAAAAACAAACAAAAAAATAAATTGTGTAATAAAGAATGCAATGCAAAATATGTAATTGATGAATTGATGTGATCAAACTTCACAGATGTTTATGGTATACATGTCCCCACCACTTGAATGTTTCTTAATGGACAAAGAAAAATCATTGGCTGGCAATTAAGTTAGCACATGTACGTTAGAGATAACTTCATGAAATTAAAGTACTACCAATATTATTTTATAATCCAATGGATGATTAAAGATGTATTGAATAATGTAATGAGGATTGAAGACCTACCTTGTTCACGAGAAACCTATCTTCTAGAATTGAAATTGGAATAATTCAAACTTGAGAGACTCACCTTCAATTGTAGACAGTTGCAGTATTATCCCGCTTATGAATCACAACTTGTTGTATCCTCTATTGCAAATTAGGTATTACACTATTAAATTATGAGTTTAATAATAATTATTATAAAAATATAAATTAATCGTAAATATTTATTACAAAAAAGCTATAAATTTTAATTATATAATATAATAATTAATCATAAATTAAATACTAAAAATATTATATATTTGGATAGAATGAACTCTAACTAATTGTTGCAAAATTAATCTAATATATACATATATATATATATACACATAAACTCACCATTTAATATTGAAATTAGGAATTCATTACATAATAAAATGGTGACATGAATCTCGAAAATCAAAATCATCGATCATATGTCTTTTCCCAATAATATTTTAAAGGGTTAATTGCCAAAAAATGCACCACCTTTTAAAAAATTTGTAAATTAGACATCACTTTTCAAATGTTTTAATAATGACCCAGCCTTTCATTTTGTAGCAAAATAGACACCCTCATTTTTTCCGGCCACCGACAAAATGACGTGACTTTACTTATTTCCTACGTGGACTGGGACTGCAACTTGAGAAAACGTCGTCGTTTTCATCTTAATCTTCTTGGGAATTATACACACATTAAATTTAAAGCTCACACATTCTTCACCCTAATTTCTCACAAGAAATCCTCTTGAAATTGTCAAAAACTTTCGAATATTGATTGTTCATCTAAATTTAGAAGGAAATCTAACAAAAATCGGAAGAAATATGGTTCAAAGGTTCTCTGCTACGAAAATCAAAAGGGCATCTACTACAAGCACAATTCATCTGAAAATTTGTCATCACACTCTCGAAGTCATGTTGTTGACTTCGATGCCAGTGAAAGACCATACCAGAGGTTCTATCGATGCCCAAATCGAAAGGTGATTTTTTCATTGTTTTGTTATGTCTAATTGATTTCACCGTTATTACTCAATTAAATTTAGGTTTGATAATTTAATTTTCATTGTAAATTTGTGATTTTTGTTGTAATTTTCATAAATGATGAATTCAAATATTAAAGTCACACAAAGACAGTTTAGAGAGAAGAATTTTTATACTATGTCCGTTTAGAGAGAAGAATTTGTGATATTTGTTGTAATTTTTAGAAATGATGTATTCAAATATGATAGTGAATGGTTAGGTTCACTGAGAGAAGAAATGCGGTTGAGGGAGAGAAAGATGATAGCGATTGTGATTTTTAACTCTATTTTTAATTTTTAATTGTGATTTGAAAAAAGATACCCAATTCGTCTGTTAAAGATAATGTTAAATAAAAAAAAAACATTGACGTGACAAGTACATGTAGGAGTCTCAGTCTACGTAGGAAATAAGTAAAGTCACGTTATTTTGTTGGTGGCCGGAAAAAATTGGTGATGCCTATTTTGCTACAAAATGAAAGATTAGGTCATTATTGAAACGTTTGAAAAATGGTGTCTTATTTACAATATCGTTGAAAGGTGGTGCATTTTTTTTTGACAATTAACCCTATTTTAAATGCAAAACACATATTTAGGTCCCTATATAGAAGTACTATTAAACTTCAATCGTATCAATAGTTTCCTATACTATATTTTTGTTTTTGACAGTCCTTGTATTTTTATATTTCATCTTAAAAGACTATTTGTAACCGATTTATTAAAATTGTATACATTACCGTTAAAACAGACATGGTGAACCAGATACTAATTAAAAATTGTGCTATGTCTAGATTGATGATGTCGCTATATTAAAAATCGTTTTCAATTACCATAAAAAAATTAAAATGAATTTCATATCAAATTTAACATAATCGAAGGTTAGACTGGATTTGTTCTACCAATAGTAATTCCTCCTTATTTTTGGATAATCGTCATCCTTCATGGCCACTACTTCTTTTTCATCTTCGATTCATGCAAGTTCAGAAACATTTGATATATGTTTCATATAAATTTAAATTGTGTTTCAATAGAAGAAAAAAAAACAGCGATAATGTTAATTGGCTAAGCAAAGCCGTTAAAAATTGACCTTTCAAGAAGATTCTTCTTGAAAGCAAGATAATAAAAATATAGAGATTTATGAAAAAAAAAAGTATTAAAACTTACTTAAATAAACTTGAATAGTATAGGGACGGGGACATGTGCATTACCTACTTTAAAAATATCTCTAGGCACCCATCGTCTAGCCAGTCTAAAAAAAAGGTAAGAAATCAAAATGTGTCCAAAATAATGTTGTCACATCACGTGCGCTAGCGCACACAATTGACTAGGAAGTTAATTATCGTGGACCTTTTGTTCAAAATTTCACATATAGTAGGTATAATAAATTAATAGTAAGAGCACTGTCGATTAATTAAATTAATCAGGCTACATCCTAAAAATAAAATGTATTTGGAGATTTCGCTTGGAAAATTGGTGCGCAACTTTTCTTGCAGAAACGGGTTTTTTCTTATTCTATACGAATCAAGAATCAATTCATTAATGTTAATGTAAGAAAAGGAAATTCTATTTATAAAAAGACAATTGAATCTTTTGCTTGTACAGATATATATTCTGATAGACAAACAATTATGTCGAGAACTAAAGTTTTACTTCAACGAGAAACATTGATGATCGATCCAAGTACATATATAATAAAATTTGACGTCACGTTAGCTACTTTATTCTAATATTGTCACAGCACCATTTTTTTGGGTTGGGTTTGAATTTGTAAAACAGTTTAAATATTAAAACTGCACTAGTATCGGATTCTCATTAACGTGTGTACTTGAGATATTAATAAACGGCCGTGTTAAATTTACACAGTTTGTGTCAAAATTTGGAACTTTTTTTTTTATGAAGTTACAACCTTAATCTTTTTTCTTTTAGTTATGTTTTGGATGTGGATTTTGCAGTACTTTGTAAACTAACTTAGCTTGGTACGTGAACATCAAAACGACAGGATATATGGCAGCTATATATATAGTGAAATTATTGGTTTTGTTAGTGTCATTTTGTAGCACTAAATTTGTTTTGGCGATTTATGTTCGACGAAATATTCGAGCAATACAAAAAAATTGATGTTTAGCGACGGACACTTCCGTCAGTAAACCCCATTTTTCCGTCGTTAGATACACCTAGCGACAGACTAACGACGGAATATGTCCGTCAGTAAATCCTTGATCGGCAATACAACTAACGACGGATTCTGACGGTCGATAAATATTCCCGACGGATATAACGACGGTCATGTCCATCGTTAACGTCTTCTGTCGTCTTTAGGCTAACGACGACGTTACCGACAGACTAGTCCGTCATTAATGTTGATGATGTCATTATGTCGGACTTAACGATGGACACAGTCCGTCATTAGAAAGTCAAAGTTGACTGTCGTGAATTAACGACGGAAGAGTCCGTCATTAGGTCAGTCATTAATTTTTTTTTTGCAATTTTTTTTGTAATATTTGATTTTTGTTTGTAAATTATCGAAGAACATAAATAAACACGTAAAATAATACACACACACACACACACACATAAATCTCCAATAAAATACATAAAAGCTCCTAAAATATCAGTACAGAGTATATCAAATACAAGTCATGATGATGAAGATGGAGGAGGGCCTCTAAACTGCGCCCTCATTTGCTCAAACATCTCGGCCTGTTGTTGACGTATCCGCTCCTGCTGGGCCTGGAGAAGCGCTGCCTATGCATTCATCTTCTCCTGGAGAGCCGCTGACTAGGCGTCCATCTTCTCATGTAACTCCCTGATGGCAGCCTGAGTGTCGGGCTGTGGAGGAGCTGCAGAAGAGACGCTAGGAGCTGAAAGGCTCCGTGATCGACTGCCTAGCCCAAAAATCCAGTTCTTCTTCGAGTGTTGGCGGGCAGTGTCGACATATACGGCGCTCATGTCCACATGTGGCGCCTCATCTGTGCCAGGAGTCAGCTGGCTCAACTCCTCAACCCGAGCCAATACGTCAGCCTATTCACAAAATCAAATAAGAATGATTAAATATATTTTGTATGGTGTTTATAAATTTATAAATATTCAAAAATGAACTTACAGCGATATGACGTGACTTTCCATCTGAATAGGATCCATCAGCAGTGTCGTGGAGTCTCTTGAATGTCTCCCACGCCACGTCATTGGGCTCGACACCCTTCTCCTTAGCCTATTACATAGACGTGTTAGCACACACATATTAAAAATAAATAAATAAGTTATTCAATGTGCAAATCAAAGCTGCAGCATGTGCAACTGCACTCCGAGAGCCTCCTCGATGCTTCACAATCCCAGTGCCAGGACCATCGGGCTCACTGAGATGATTCTTTGATGACACCTCAGACTTCTTCTTGAAGACATCACTGTCCCAATGTGCCTTCAAGCCTTCCCACATCTCAGGAGGCATGAATGGAGGGCAGCCCTTGGTCCTATTCCTCTTGAAGCCGTAGACCATGTCCTTGTATCGTTCAGCAGCCTTGACGGACCATGCTGTCCAGATGACAGCATCCTCAGCGGGATCCCAAATTCTGCTCGGTAGCCGGACGCACCTGTTTTTCACCTTGATACACGATAATTAAAAACAAACCCATTCCTTGCCACGTGAGTAGCCGGCATTTAAAATGGCACGTTCTTATATTTACGATGGACACTTAATCTTATCTACACTCATGAACGATAGTTGATTGTAGGAAAACTCGATGAAAGAGCCAAGTTCATTAATGCAGTCCGAATTTAAACCACCATTATTAAGATAGTGCCGGTACATCCATTCACGATCTAGACTCATTGTAGAAGGCCAATTTCTAAAATATTTGATCGTATAAAAGGCACTGATTATCGTTCAATTAAATATAAAAATAGTAAATAAAAATCAAAATAGCGTTAATTTTTTTCAAAATTTCGGCAGCACCTATGTGAATTTCCTAGTCCCAAGTTCTCGACTCTGCGCTAATTGATCTATGTTCTTCTAATCGATTCAGAACAGCAATACCAACAAACACCAACAATTCAATAATTAACATATATTACGTATAAAAATAAAATAGCTATATCTTTTTTCAAAATTTCGGCAACACCTATATGAATTTCATAGTCCCAAGTTCTCGACTCTACGCTAATTGATCTATGTTCTTCTAATTGATTCAGAATAACAATACCAACAATTCAATAAAGAGGGATCCAGGGGCCCTCATCTCATTCAAATTAACGCAAGTAATAAAAAGGGATCCATGGGCCCTCATCCCATTCAAAAATAGCATAATAATTCCATAAATAGCATACTTAGCATAATTTGCTCAAATAATTTAACAAAATTAGCATACTTAGCATGATAGTTGCATAAATAACCTACTTAATTAGCATAAATTGCCCAAATAAATTTAACATAATTGACATGATTATTAATTGCATAAATTTTACATAATTGGCATACCTAGCATATTTATAATCATAAGCCAAATAAATGCTACATAATTTATTGTAAACCTACTGACTAACCTCGCATCAGCAGCAATGTCACCCAAAATGTAAAAATCACGAACAAGCAAAATTGTAAATTATCGTACTTATCAGTTGTCGTTTATATAAAATACATATTTGAGTGTCCATTAATAAATACTAATTAACGCTATGGTATCGTAAATAAATGACTTTTTTTATATTTGTTCGGACAATTAGGATAGGTTAAGAGATTAGTTTTGATAATGAATAAAAATAGGGCAAGGCTTTTGTAGCTTTGCCAAGTTAAGAGAGCAATTTTGGGTTCATAAATAGCAAATTGTGATTATATCAAAGCGAAGCATACATATTAATTTAGAATATTTAAAAAGTTCGTGTATAAAATTACCAAAATTTTCAATTATAATTAAAATTGCTAATTACTACAAATTTATGTATATTTCTGCAACAGTAAAAAAAATCGAGAGATCAAGTGCAGTCAGTGTAGTTGTTCTTGAAAGTATCTAGTATCTAAACCAATCGATCACTGATAAGCTTTGAATGATTTTTCAATATAGAAAATCACGATTCTTGTCAAGCCTTTGCATATATCCTAGTTAACGTTACTCAGAAGTTATCTTGTGTTTTGTTCAATCATTTTATAGATTATTTTACCAAAAATAAAAATAAAAATTAATCAACAAACAACAACAGGCAACAACGACATCAACAGACAACAACGAAGAAGAAGAAGAAGCACCAAAACAAGCAGCAACCGACAACAACGAAGAAGAAGAAAAAGAAGAAGATAGAGAGAACAGAGAGAGGGTTCCAGAGAGAGAGAGACGAAGGCAGATAGAGAACAGAGAGAGGGTTGCAGAAATTACCTTCTCCCGGCGTGGCGGAGTGCCTCTGTAGCGGCGGTGGCGTCGCAGTGGAGCGGGGTGGTGGTGGCGGAGCAAGGCGGCCGAGTTGAGTGAAGGGGAGAGATTAGGGTTCGCGAGAGGAGAGAGAGAGAGAGAGAGAGAGAGAGAGAGGGGGGGGGGGAGGGAGGAGGGGGGAGGGAGATGAAAAGGGTCGGCGGCGGGAGGTGGTGGCACGGCGGGACAACGGAGGCGATTGTCGATTGGATGAGGTGGTTCGCTGTGAAATGAGAGAGGGGAGAAGAGGTGAACTGTATATTCGCGATTTAACGACGGACTAGCGACGTCTCCGTCTATCGTTAGATTAATTATTTTAATTATTTAAATCTAGAAAATGTTAACCACGGCCTCCGTCCATCATTAACGTTAATTATTTTAATTAAAAATAAATCAAAAAATGTTAACGACGGCTCGTGTCCGTCGTTAAATAATATTATATTTTTAAAAATAAATCGAGAAATGCTAATGACGGCTCGTGTCCGTCGTTAAATAATATTATATTTTTAAAAATAAATCGGGAAATGCTAACGACGGACCGTGTCCGTCGTTAAATAATATTATATTTATAAAAATAAATCAAAAAATGTTAACGACGGACCGTGTTCATCGTTAAATAATATTATATTTATAAAAATAAATCAGAACTAATATTAACGACGGACAATGTCCGTTGTTAGTGCTACCGACGGCTACTACGTCGTCAGTTCGTCGTTACACGAAGACGGGAATCAGCCCCGCCATTTTTTCCCCTTCAAACTGTAACGACAAATCATCCATCATCAGTCCGTCGCTAAGGACGACCCGAAAATATTCTGTCGGTACGTCCATCGCTAAAATGCGAAATTCTTGTAGTGGAGGGCATGTTCCTGAAGTAATGTACTGATTCCACTGTGCAAGATAGAAAACAATTGGTGAACTGTTCACTCTGATGTTCCAGGTGCATCCTCGAACAGTTTTAATATGGCAATTTCCCTGTTGAGAAGATCTTGAGCGAATGTGTTGGGAAGCCAAGATCTGATCATTTGACTGTCTTGTGGAGTAGATGCCATGCTAAATTAAACCCTCATCTTCAAAAAAAAATATCTACATCCATATGGAAAGAATCACAAATCCTAATTCACCTTCCATGCTGATGAAGACTGAAGATCAAGTCAGCAAACAGAGTAGAAGAATAAGAAGACTGATTTGTTTAGCAATCGGTGGCGCTGAATTTAGATTCTCTAAGATTAATTATTTGAGATTCATTTGTTTGTGATTATTGTAATAGCTAGAAGTTGTTCCCTAAACTGTTCAACATGATAGTCTAGCATTGAGTGTTTCCGAGTGAAACACGTGAGGGGTTTTTAATTCTTTTTGTAGGCAATCTCGGGAGAGATTGTAAGTTGAAGTCATGGGTAGCTAGAAGGAGTCTAGTGTCACGGTTATGAGGGGATCTCACATCTTTCATTCATCAAAGAGTTCGTGTTGTAAGAAAGGGTGACATAAGGAGAGAGTCATGTTTGCGGAAGATCCTGAATAAACTTCACGAAGGAGTAGTAGATGAATCTTCAAGTTTAGGCGAAGTCCCCCCGAAGTATGTTGGTTAACTGAACTGGGTTATCAATCTCATGTGTACTTTTACTATTTTTATTTACGTGTTCTTGATTCTGTTCCTGCGACTCTCAAGAATACTTGCATGTAGTAACATTAAACACACCATTGCACGGATTATAGTTTTTCAATTGGCACCAGAGCGGGTCACCAGTTACACAGGTGTGATCTTAGGTTTATTAATACTTGTTTTGTGTTTGTTTTTGCTGAGATGGACACAGTGAAAGATGGAGCATCGACAGTGGGACCCCCGCTCCTCAATGGCAATAATTATGCCTACTAGAAGGCCAGGATAACGACGTTCATTCGTTCCATTGATGAACGCATTTGGAAGATGGTGACTGATGGCTAGAATCCTTCCATGAAGAAAGATGAGAAAGGAGATGCCATAAAGAAGCCAGAGGAAGAATGGGATAATGATGATTACCAGATCATGGGATTGAATGAAAAGGCCATGAATGCTATTTTTTTGGTTGTTGACATGAATGTCTTCAAACTTATCTCAACATGTGATAAAGCTAAAGATACAGGACATTCTGCAGACCACTTATGAAGGGACAAGTAGTGTTAATGCCTCAAGAATGCAGTTACTTACCACCAGATTCGAAAATCTGAGGATGGATGAAGCAAAGAAGCTCGGAGAATTCAATGCTATGATATGTGACATTGTCAATGAAAGTTTTACCCTGGGAGATGCTATTTCTAAAGAAAAACCTGTTCGAAAAGTTTTTCTTTCTCTACCCAATAGATTTGTCTACAAAGTCACGGCCATTGAAGAAGCCAAAGATGTGAGCAAAATGAAGCTGCAAGAACTGATGGGGTCCTTATGAACATTTGAAATGGGCATGACAGAAGAAGAAATATTGCAAAAGAAAAGCATTGCTTTTCAAGCTGGTTCCAATACTAAAGTTCCCAACGATGTCCCTGACAAAGCCAACCTAGCAGAGTCAATTGCTCTGTTATCAAAAAACTTTAACAAGTTTGCTAAATGTATTGAGAAGTAATCCTGGCAAGAATAGTTTCTCTAAACCTCAAAGGACCAAGAGTGAAGATGCCAATGAAGAAAAGCATAAAGAGGTGAAGTATAGAGAATGCGGAGGTATTGGATATTACCAAGCTGATTGTGCTAACACTCTAAAAAGGAAGAACAAGTCCTACAGCTCTACCTTAAGTGACAACGAGGATCCTGATGAGATGGGAAGTGATGAAGAATGTGTAAGCAATCATATTGCTCTAATGACACATTCCGTCAAGGAGTTTGTTCCTGCATCTATTTCCGACAATGAGTTCGAGAAAGAATCAAAATACAGTGATGATGAAAAATTATCTCAATGATCTGAGAAGATTGAGACGAAGAGGTATGTCTCAACCAGATCAATATGCCAGGAGGAATAATGGCAGAAACATGCCAAGGAACAACCACATAAATTGTGTGGTTCACACTGCTCTCAACATAAATATAAAAAGTAATTGGTATTTCGATAGCGGGTGTTCGAGACACATGATCGGAGATACAAGCATGTTGATCAATCTTCAGCAAGACTATTCGCATCAATCTATTATGTTTGGGGATGGAATTAAAGGAAGTGTTCTTTGACATGGTTAATTAAATGTTCCTGGCATGCCTTGCTTGGAAAATGTCTTGTTTGTGGAAGGACTAAAAGCTAATCTAATTAGCATCAGTCAGTTGTGTGACCAAGGTCTCATTGTTCACTTTACAAGAGACAAGTGTCTGGTCAAAGATAAGAAAAGTGTTCTCTTGATGGACGATGATAGATCGTGTGACAAATGCTATCTTCTCAACATGAATGGATCATGTTTCCGATCTCAGCTGAGCGAAGCAAACTTGTGGCATGAAAAGCTTGGCCATATCTGTAATACCCCAGATTTTTGAATGAGGTTTAGAGAATTTTTAATATTAGTTAATTAATTAAAGAAGGAATTTAATTAAGGATTAACTATGATTGGATGTCAGTCACGACTTTTGGAGTCAGTTTTCGTAAAGATCATCTTTTCGGAAAATATAATCTTAATTCTTTTATTGCCATTTATGGTCTCTTTAGAAAGGTTTTAACTCAAGGAGTACACCGGTATTTTCGGATTTCAAATCTGAGGTCATTTGAGTTCCCGGTGATGGAAAACGTATTTGAAAAGGGAAATGAATAGTAACTTTTGCGTGCGTTCGTGTTTTGAGAAATTTACGAAATCCTTCTCATTTATTCAAGTTCAGTTCTGTCAGGCCACTCTTATGGGAAATGACTCAAGGATTCCGTTGGCGTTCACGGATTTTCATTCTGAAGTCAATCGAACGCTCAAGAGCCGAATCTGTCAGTCTGAGTGAATAATAAAAAGTAATTCCAAAAAGGAAATCTTTGCTCATCTTTCTTCTGTTGACCCCGTCTTCTTCACGAATCGAGTTGGTTCACTAGTGTTCGAGCCAACGAGTCTCCCGGTATTTTTAGATTTCGTGTCTGAAGTCATTTGGACCTCGACATCGAATAAAGCAGTTTTTAACCGAACCCGGGGTAGCTTTTGCAGTATTCCCGCACAGCAATGGCTTCCAAGGGAAGCCAAAGCTTTTCCTATAAATAGGGAACCACCCCTTTGTCATTCTTTACTCATTTCACATCCACTTCACTTCTAAATTGAGAGAGTGAAAAGCTTTGAAAGCCGAGAAGGTTCTGTCGAAGTAAAAAGCGTTCTTCATGAGTGTTCTTCAAGACGACGAGGGAGTGGCGTGGAAGGGATGCGGTGAGGGAATGTGCTAGGGGCGCCGTTGAAATCGTAGCAGGCGGCTCTGCCACCGTTGTGACTCGACGAGACGCCGAGCTAACCACATTCCTTCGACGCACCTGACCTCGTCCATTCTTGTTCGTCGGCCTCGATTCCATTTCTTTTTCGTCTTTAAATTCCGCATTTACTTTCCGTTCTTCGCGTTCTTCATTAATGCTCGTCTAAAAGTTACATTTCGATTTTTGTTGAAATTTCAAGTTAATAACGTGTATGTTATATTCCTCATTCTACTTCCGTTATTGTTATTTTAAGAAGATTAGCCTCGTTTATTCCGTTAAGTTCCATTCAGGCCACATTTAACGATTCTGTCGTTAATCTAATTTAAAGGAGGATTATCGTGTTTATGCCGTTGTAATGCCAAAATTCTTTTTAAGTTAAAAGCATGATGTTGCATGTTAAATTCAAGTACGTTATTTTTATAAAAATTCGGGTTAATTGTTCTTCGTGTTCGTCGAACAAATCAACGAACACGAAGAACAGTTGAAGAACACCGTTGAAAGAAACCAAGTTGAAGAGAGAGAGAAAGAAAAAGGAAGAAGCCCCGCGGGGGGGGGGGTGCGCCACCGCGCCACACCCCACTCGGCCGCCGGGGGTGGGGAGCCCGCCGGGGCAAGGCAGCCCCACGGCGGGGGAGGAGCCCGCCGACGCCCTTGTGCGCCACGGCGGCCCCCTCTTCTCCGTGTTGTTTTGTTCGCCGTTCTTTTCGGCTATTTCCGTACCGCTTTTTTCCGATATTTTCGAGTCTTCTAAATTATGTTACTTTTAAGCCATATTCAAGTTTAAATTATAGTAAGGTATTCAAGTTAATTTCAATTTATTTCGAATAAGATACTCAAGTTATTTTTTGTCTAAAAATTTAGAGATCGAGTCGAGAAGTTCCTTAAATAAAATAAATCATTCTCGAACCCTTATTAAGTCAAAGTCGTGCTATCCATGTTAAGTCCTAGCTAAGGGAATATTAGTTGGGTATTATTTAATATCATGTTATTAGAAATCTTCGAAAGAGGCCGCTAAGTCGATAATTCGACTTTTGTAGGAGGAATCGAACCTCAGAGGAATACTAAGGAAGACCACCAGCTCGTTGCCTCATCTTCCGCCCCGTAATCAAGGTAGGTAAATCTATACTCATCTAAAGTTTGAGCTAATAAGCTCTAGAAGCATGTTAGGGCAAATGAGATATCCAATAAAGTATTTTTGCTTAGCCTGATTGATCTCTGTACAAGGAAGGAAGAAAGGAAGATATTATGTTTTACTTGAGCTCTCAAGCATGTTTAGAAATGATAGAACTACTAAAGTATTGTTATGCTTAGCATGAGATGTTTAGAATTATCTTCGATTTGTACTTGTTTACGTTCTTCTCCTGGAATTTAATGTTTATGCTTGTTAAGCTCGCAGAATTAAGAGTTAAGGTTTGCCTTGTTAGGGTAGCATTAAACCCTTTGTAGGCCGAGCTCATGTAGTATTAAAGGATTAGCATTAGACATTGTTCTAAGCTTGGTATTGCTAGCAAGGATAAGAAAGGAAGGCACTTAGCTTTTCACTTAAGCATGATATGAGCTCGGAACTATGAAGGGAGTCACTGCTGGGCTTTTCCCTCGCAAACTTGTTCGAATATTTGAGGTAACCCCTCTTCTATCCTATGGCATGTCTAAGGGTACAGTTGACGTCAGGTTTAAGCCAAGATGGGCCCAAAGGAAAAGAAAAGATTTTACGGATATGGAGAGGGCTTTAGCGTTTTGCTCTCCATATACATATCTTGATGTTTATTAAAGTGTTTACTAAAATCCACTAAGTACATTAGTGCTCATGCCCCCCCCCCTCTTTTTCAAATGTTTTCAGGTTGAGATGCTGAGGATGTTGGTGGCTGTGGATGTGGGTTGGCTGCCAAGACTGTTTTGCTATTATCTAATATTTCCTTGAAATCCCACTATGTGATCTGCTACTCTGATACACTCTTTCTAATTCCATTTTTAGTCTTATCATGATTATCAAGACTATATGTAATATCTCCCAGACATAATTATCTGAGTACAAGATGCATACTAAGTTCTACTTCTACTACCCGAGTATGATTTCCTTTCATCTAATCAATGGGCTTGCATGTATTATTAACTATCGTCATCTATGTTGATTGGTATCCGTCTATCCGTTTTATTTACCGTCTAACAAAAGTAAATCTGAGTATCCCCATCTAATCCCCAAAGGCATATCTCGACTGTAAAATCATCCTATTAATCTTCCATTTTACCTCATTAATCCTTTAATGACATCCTGTCCCCATTCATAAACCTCTATCTCGGGACCGGGCTGTTACAATATCAACTATCAGAATCTGCAGAGACTTGTGAAAACTAAAGCTATGGTGGGTGTTCTTAGACTGAACATTGAATGAGGAAAAGTGTACGGTCCAATGCTAACTTGGCAAACCAATCCATATTTCTCATAAACTTGTAAAGAAGATCACCACTTCGAATGCATTGAAACTGTTACACATGGATTTGATAGGCCCGGTTCAAACTGAAAGCATTGGTTGAAAGAGATTTATTTTTATGTGTGTGGATAACTACACCAGATACATATGGGTGGAGTTCCTTAGAGATAAGACAGAAACTTTTGACACGTTCAAAAAGTTGTGTCTCATGCTCGAAGTTGAGAAAGGAATAAATATTGTGAGGATAAGAAGTGACCATGGTCATGAGTTTGAAAATGTGTTTTTCAAACTATTCTGTGAAGAAAAAGGCATCGGTTAAGAATTTTCTGCTCCTAAAACACCACAACAAAACTGTGTTGTTGAGAGAAAGAATTAGACTCTGCAAGAAATGAGTAGAGTTATGATGAAGGCAAAAAGTGTGCCTGACAACCTCTGGGCGGAGGCAGTTAACACTGCATGTCATGTCATAAATCGGGTATACTTCAGATCCAAGACAAGAATCACTCCTTATGAGCTGTTGAAAGGGAAGAAACCAAATATGAAATACTTTTACATTTTTGGGAGTACGTGCTACATGTTGAGAGATAGAGATTATCTCACTAAATTTGATGCTAAAGGAGAGAAATGTATATTTTTTGTATTTTTAAGAAATAGTCGAGCTTATCGTGTGTTCAACAAGAGAACTAAAGTTGTCATGGAATCCATAAATATTGTGATCAATGATCAAGAGCAACCAGCTATCCCTACTGAAGATGACTACTCAGTTTTTGAAGAAGTTACAACTTGTGTGCCAGTGTCTGTGCCTAACAAAAGTGATAATAGTGATTAGACTAAATCAAGACCTGAGAGCAATGATGCTCATAAGCCATCAAAGGAGTTTAGAAAAATCACTCAGCAGCTGATGTCATTGGAGAAATGAATGAAGGAATCCGAACAAGAGAAGTTCGAAAAAATTATCGAGAACTGATTGCCAATGTGTGTTATACATCCGCAGTTGAGCCCAAGAATGTTAAAGAAGCCTTGAAGGACGAACATTGGATCTGTGCCATACAGGAAGAACTCTTGCAGTTTAAAAGAAATGAAGTATGGGATCTTATTCCACGGCCCAAAGATGTTTTATTTCAATGAGACGTTTTCCCCTTTCACAAAGCTTGAGTCAGTCCGTTTGTTGCTTGCTATGGCAGCTTGGATGAAGTTCAAACTCTACCAAATTGACGTGAAAAGTGCTTTCTTGAATGGTACTTAACATGAGATGTTTTTGTCAGCCAACCCAAAGATTTTGAAGATCCTCATCACTCTGAATTTGTGTACAAACTGAAGAAATCACTTTATGGTCTCAAACAAGCCCCACATGCTTGGTATGAATTATTAACCAAATTTTTCCTTGAAAAAGGTTATGTTCATGGTAAAGTTGATCGAACTCTTTTTGTTAAAAGAGAAAAATCTGATGTGATCATCGTTCAGATTTATGTCGATGATATTATCTTTGGATCTATCTTAAAGATCATGGTGGATGAATTTGTCAAGCACGTGATATCCAAATTCAAGATGAGCTTAGTAGGTGAGTTATCCTACTTTCTAGGGCTCCAAGTGAAGCAAAAAAATGATGGAATCTTTGTCTCTCAAACGAACTATGCTAGAAACTTGATAAGCAAGTTTGGAATGGAGAGTTGCAATTCGAAGAGAACACCTATGGGAACACATCTGAAGATGTCAAATGATGAAGTTGATGTGTCTATTGAACAAACTTTGTACCGAAGTATGATAGGTAGTATGCTCTACCTTACTGCAAGTCGTCCAGATATTTACTATATTGTGGGATTTTGTGCTCGGTATCAATTCGATCCCAAAGAAGTCATCTGAAAGCTAAGAAGAACATAATCAAGTACATAAATGGAATAACTGGGTTAGGATTATGGTTCTCCTATGACACAAACCTTAATCTGGTTGGGTTTTGTGATGTTGATCGGGCTAGATGCACTGATGATCGAAAAAGCACTTCCAGATGATGGTTCTTCCTGGGAAACAACATGGTTTCTTGGTTCAGCAAGAAACAAAATTCCATTTAATTATCGACAGCAGAAGCATAATATATTGCAGCTGGAAGTTGCTGCACTCAACTTTTGTGGATGAAGCAAATGTTGCTTGATTATGGTGTTCCACAGACTGTTCTGACCATCTTCTGTGACAACATGAGCACCATTAACATCTCAAAGAATCAAGTGCAACACTCTAGGATGAAGCACATTGGTATTCATCAGCACTTTATTCGAGAACTGGTTGAAGATGGATCACTTGTCATTGAGTATGTTGGAACAAAAGCACAGCTTGCAGATATCTTAACCACAACACTAGAAAGTGAAAGGTTTGAGACACTTTGATCCTCATTGGGTCTTTGTGTTCTCTAAACTTATCATTTGAGAGAAGTATCTTTGTACAGTCTTGGTCAATGATGTATGTACAGAGAAAAAAAGTGACCAAGTGTTTCATGGTCTATTGTTTGGTGTTCTTCCCCAAGTGCTTGACAGATATAAGAATTGTATGAGTAGTTACTTTTTAACCGCAATGGCTAGTGGGTCCTTGATTCTTGCACCTAGATTGTTTCTACTTTCCGAGGATGTGTGGAGTGGATTTGACAAGGAAAGTGATCACTATTTTTGGAAAAGATAATTTATTTTTTCCTTATTTGAATTTTGTGGTGATTTATCAAGAGAACTGTTCATCCCCAATTGTTTTCCTCTCTCACTCATTCCAACTCACTGATTCCCGAATTTGTTTTTAAGAAATTTGTGTGCAATGGCAAATAACTTCCAATCCTCCTCCAAGTCCATTATTTTCAAGAAGCCATGAATTGATACTTCATCATTATGGAAAGCCCTTGGAGAATTGTCGAAACCTCTCGTGTTCTCCCAGTCTATGCCCGCTACTGACATCCCCAGCAATGAAGGTGTGTCTGCTTTTGCAAGAGTCTCTGCATCAGTGCCCTGCAACACTCTTATTTCAAGCGAGATTGTTCCTAAGTCAGTTGCTACAACAAATCCAGAACCCCCTTCTAAGGTTTCTGTCGATCCTCTCTTATCTCCAATAGTAGAGCCCGAATCTCTTAAGACGGTAATTGCCACTGCTACCGGACTTGACTCTGTCTCAATTGCAGAGTTTGCCGCATCAATTGATGTAATGACGGAAGTTTCTATTCCAGCGTTTGTCGCTGCTGCTGTAACCACTCATCTGGATACTCCGGTGGTTACTATTTAGGTACCGTTAGGAGAAGCCTCGCCGAAGGCTATTAAAGATGTTGCCCCCATTCTCGACCAGACTGAAGAGGTGGGCATGGAAGAAGATATCTTTCTAGAGGAAGACGATGTCATTGAGGAAGATGTTTCCTCATCTGATGATGTGTCTATTCCACCCTCATTGGAAAAAGGAAGCATTTCATCTAAGCTTCGTGGAGTGAAGTAGAAGCTTCAATTGCTCAATGAACCTGAGGTGTCTCCATCAACCTCGGTGCACCACACATTTGTCTTCTAATCCGGAGTAGAAATCTGATGACAATGAGATTATGATCTCAAAATTGTGAACCCATGCCAGGGCTAGCTCTGCTCGTCGAAAAGCCAAGGCAAAGAAGCCCTCTGCCCCTGCTTCCACTCGTTGTGTTACTGGGAGTGTCTCTGAACGACTCCTTGGCTCGGTCTCATCCTCTCGCCGACCATTAATGAAGAATACTCGTGCTCTAACCCCCTCTGTCGAAGAAGCAGATGATGTGCTAGAGGATGTCTCAAATAGTGCAGATTCTGAATCAAGTGAATTTGACCCTTATATTTTTTGTTCCGCTTTTCATAAGCAAATCTATAATTTGGTGGTTGGTCGATCTTTGATTCCTGAATGTAGTCTTGTTCTATCTGATGTTGTTGGGACTAGAGTTGTTGAGCTTTTGCATGATTTAAGGTTGGAAAAATCTGTATATGATGTGTCTATGTTTATCAAGGCTATTGTGCATGAAATTTATGCAAATCTGTCTAAGTCTATTCACCATCTGAATCATGAGCATGCATTCTCCTGTTATGTGCGTAGAAATTGGTTTATTTTCTTTCCTACTATGATCAATGAGTACCTAGGCATAGAGCATTCTACTACTCCTAAGTCTGTGCCAGACATGAATGAAGTTGCTAATGAGTTGACTGGAGATAGTTGATTGGTATGGCCAAAGGGAAGGTCTTTGTTGGCGTCGGATTTGAGCGTGAAGTACTCCATACTTCACAAAATTGTTGTGAAGAATTAGCTCCCCAGTAAGCATCGCTCCTCGATGGGGAAGGCTTTGGGAGTGTTGCTATTCAAGGTTAGAACACAGGTGGTGTGCAACCTAGGTCAGTTGATTTTTTACCAGGTGTGTGCTCATGCGGTGTCTAAGCAGAGCCAGCAGCCTTTCGGCTTCCCGGGGATGATATTCAATATCCTCCTTTCACAACATGATGTTATGACGTCAGATGATGTATACGAGCCCGAGGAACCGCCGGTTGTGATTAGCCATAAGCTGTTTTCTGCATAGTACACCAAAGATATTCCAGCTACTATTCATGATGCCAGTGATGCTGAGGATGTGCCCCCGTCTGAGCCATCCAGACCTACTACTATCAGATCATCTGTGAATGACGTGTTTTTTGAACGGCATGTTGAATCTTTGGAACGTGATGTTTATTTTCTGGAGAAGACGATCTGCACTTCCCGTACCCGAAAGCAGGAGCTTGAGTCGTTGATGTTGGATCTCAAGGCTCGCGCCTTTGGTTTTGCTTTCCCAACTGGTACACCAGGTCCTTCTGGTGCTAGTTTTTCTTTTGCACGTGCAAGTTCTGCTGTCTCTCATCGCCCTGCTACTACTGCTCAACCGACTCCTGCTGTTGTGCCTGAGTCTATTCCAGCTCCTGCTGGTGTGCCTCCCGCCTGATCTTGTCATTTATGGCAGCCACTAAGAGAGAGAGGAATGATGAAATGGAGGGAAGAAGATGTGAAAAAGAAGAATGCGAAGATAGGGGGAGTGCTTGTAGATTCTTATGAATTTTTGAAGTTTGTTTTTGGACAATTTATAATGGGGGAGTTATGTTTTGTTACCCAATTTTTATTTGTTGGTCTGTAACTATTTTTTGATCAACTAACTGAGCAGTCGAGACTACAAGAAATGTCCGTGGTGTGATGAAACTCTCGACGATGTTTCAAGGGGAGTTCCAGTAACTGTGCCAGACAGTTACATTTATATATCGTCTTTTGATATATATGTTTGATCTGCAAGTTTATTCATAAGCTGTGCAGATTATTGATTATTGTCTACCATAAACGCTAAAGGGGGAGATTTGTTAGTGCCATTTTGTAGCACTAAGTTTGTTTTGGCAATTTATGTTCGACGAAGTGTTCGAGGATATGTTCCTGAAGTAAAGTGTTGATTCCGCTGTGCAAGATAGATAACAATTGGTGAACTATTTCCTCTGATGTTAAAGGCGCGTCCCCGTATAGTTTTAATATGAAAGTTTCCATGTTGAGAAGATCTTGAGCAATTGTGTTTGGAAAGTCAAGATCTGATCATTTCACTACCTTGTGGAGTAGATGTCGTGCTAAATTAAACCCCCATCTTTAAGAAAAGCGTCTACACCCATATGGAAAGAATCACAAACCCTAATTCACTTTCCATGTTGATGAAGATTGAAGATCAAGTCAACAAGAAGAGCGGAAGAATAAGAAGGCCGCTTTTCTTAGCAATCGGTGTGCGCTGAATTTAGATTCTCTGACATTAATTATTTGAGAGTCATTCGTTTGTAATTATTCTAATAGCTATAAGTTGTTCTCTAAACTATTCAATATCATATTCTAGCATTGAGTGTTTTTTAGTGAAATACGTGAGGACTTTTTAATCATTTTTGTATGAAATCTCAGGAGAGATTGTAAGTTGAAGTCATAGGTAGCTAGAGTGAGTCTAGTGTCACGGTTGTGAGGGAATCTCACAGCTTTCATTCATCAAAGAGTTTGTGTTGTAAGAAAGGCGACATAAGGAGGGAGTCATGTATGTGTAAGATGCTGAATAGTCTTCACGAAAGAGTAGTGGACGAATCTTCAAGTTTGGGCGAAGTCCCCCAGAGTAGGTTGGTTAACCGAACTGGGTTATCAATCTTGTGTGTACTTTTACTGCTTTTATTTACTTGTTCTTGATTCTATTCCTGCCACTCTCAAGAATACTTGCATGCAGTAACATTAAACACACCGTTGCACGCATTATAGTTTTTAAGGTTTTACGATCTTAGGAGTAACACATTAATCCTTTTTTTAATTGGTTTTCAAAATAAATTTTGATCGCAATTAAAAGTTGACATCTGTGAAAATGTCCACACGACACGCGCTACAAGAAAAATGCGATTTAGCGACGGATTTAATGATGGATAATATTCTATTATTAAAATACTGACATATTAACGACGTATTAAGATTTTTTTATTTAACGATGAACTTTTCCATCTCTAACTTAATGACGAGCCTAATTAAAGTTTAGGTTTGATCAGTAGTATGATTTATTATTTTAGAATTTAATTGCTAAGAGAGAAGCTCACAATAGGACACAAACTGTTAGACAAAGATAGTATCTTCAAATTTTAAATTGCTCTATAGGACTGTTGAAATGTATATGTATTTTTTGGGGTTAATTGTCTTAAAATTCATAAACTTTGACTCTTTGAGCATAGTTAGAAATTTAACATGAATTTTAAAAATAGACAACTAAAAGCACGGCTCTATTCATTTATAGCCCTAACTTTGAACTAGGATGTTATTCAACATCCCCAATTTTTTGTTAAACAAATTAACATTTGATTCATCTGACAACATGCTCGTTTCTTTGAGCCCGCTATGATTCTACAATCAATTTTTCAAAAAAGACAACGGTTTGGCTAAATTTCACTCTCACATCAACGGGAAAAAATTAGGAATTGTTAAATCCAGCATCACCGGTGTCTTATTTCTAAAATTGATGGTCGAATAATGACGGGTTTGAAAAGACGAGCAAATTAACGGTAGAGTCAGAGGTCAATTTCTTTTACAAAGAATTGAGGATATTGAATAACACCCAATTAAATTAAAAATTGGTATTATAATTATCTACTTTTTAAAGTTCGTGTTAAATTTATAATTATACCCAAAATTTATAATTTTAAGCTAATTAACCCTTTTTTTTTAAGTTGAGAATTGAAACCGAAGAAAATTACAGATGTAATAATTATAGTTCGAAGTTTGAGCTGATTTACACTTGGACAGATCCGTTTATAATCTAGCAAGGAGGATGATGATGACGACGACGACGTAATTGCATTTAGCTAGTCACCATCCAACAATCCAATCCAAATTGCATCCACAACACACTCTCCTGCATGCGCCTCATTAGTCATTAGCAATTGTATATATGTATTGGATCATATATGTTTTCTACGCTTTAAGTATATTAAAATACTTTTGTCAAGCATATGTGTATACTGTATTAAACTATAATCTAATATTAATCCAAATTTAAATGAAACCCTCAAATTAAGTAGCTAGGTAGACGAATCTAATAGTATTTTGTATTTATTTATTTTTTTTTAAAAAAACTACTCTATACGATTCAATTCTAGATATATACTTATATGTGCTCTCTGAGTGACAAACTCATCGAAGAGCTAGCTTGTGAAGTCGTTCTCTAATCCATCAAATCTCGCATAAATTGAAAGATACTTTATCTCTCAAATTGGTTCACAAGAGGCCCAAGCAAGAAAGGGAAAAAAAAAGCTAAAGTAACTACTAATTAGCTGGCCCTTCTTCCCTAAAGAAATATAATATTACATACCTATATCAACTTTTTCACCTGTACCTCGTATAAAATTGTCCCGACAGTTTCCCACATCATTCAAAAACCAAAACAATTTCATAATCTCATCTTCGCAAAATTAATCCTACAAATCCGTACAAGAATAAAGAAGCAAAAATGCCTGCACAAACCAACACATCAAGCCCTGCCGCGAAACGTAGAAGATGTTTAATCTACACAGCTGTAGGAATTATCCTACAAACCCTAATCATCGTTGCATTTGTTTTAATATTTATGCGTATAAAAAGCCCCAAACTCCGTTTCCATTCCGTCTCCGTTGACAAACTGACGGTGAACTCGGCATCACCGTCGTCTTTCAGCATCAGACTCAACGGCGAAGTGGCGGTGAGAAATAGGAATTTCGGGCACTTCAAATGGGCCGACACCCCCATCTCAATTCTTTACCGGGGAAACACCATCGGCACAGTTCAGATTCCCGGCGACCGGGCCAAGGCGCGGTCTACTAAGAAGCTGAACGTGACTGCGGCGGCGGAAGCCAAGAATGACCGGAATTTGAGCGGCGATTTGAGTTTGGGTAAGATCACGTTGTCTAGCCATGCAACGCTGGAAGGGAAAATTCATCTTTTTAAGGTTATCAAGAGGAAGAAGACGGCGACCATGGATTGCACCATGGATGTTGATACCAGGACTCGCGCTGTTCAGAATTTGCAATGCCAGTGAAGATTATTTCAAACTTAATTATTTCCATCTATTCTCTTTTGGGTTTTTATTATATTTATTTTGGAATTCTTTTCAATTTTTTTTTTCCTTCTTATCTGAATGTGTTTTGAATATCAGTAACTTGAAGGCATTAGAGATGCATCACAATGTGTTATTGTATGATTGTTGCCTAGCTCGTTGTGTGGTATGTAATCTGTAATTTAATTAATTTGTTGTTACTTTGATGATTTGGGATTATATT
Source organism: Perilla frutescens (assembly GCA_026008535.1). Classification (NCBI taxonomy): domain Eukaryota; kingdom Viridiplantae; phylum Streptophyta; class Magnoliopsida; order Lamiales; family Lamiaceae; genus Perilla; species Perilla frutescens. The sequence goes on from BRKX01000016.1 coordinate 57,149,874, forward strand.
ATTTGAATTTTATTTCACTTGATAAATAATTTGATGTCAAGAGATCTAATTTGCAGGAGCCCGTTCTACACATATATATAATATATATTCGTTTTGGATATATGCATCTCTTATGGGTTATTGCAAGTAATGGTATATCTTTATTTCTGTAGAATCTTGCTGGGAAATTCAAAACATAAAACTATGAAGCCTTTATTAAATAAGTTTGAATTAGATAAATTAAGCAATATTTTACATAATTTATTTCCTACACTCGTCAATTTAATTAGACTATTCATTTCATAAGTAGATACACATCCCCATAGATAACATATATAATAGTAAAGTGGAGGTGATAATATAGAGAATATATACGAATTCAAGTCCTAGCTAATAAAAACATGTGGTGATCATTTATGTAATCATTTGTCGCAGTTGAAATCCACTATTGCATATTTGGTATTGTATTTCAATTACACACTCGATTATTTTAATTTTTTTCATTTTTTTTTTATTTTAACTTTTTATGCTTTGGTTTCATTTATACTTATTGTTTAGGATTCATCATACCCAATTAGAATGCATTATATTTTTTTGTATTTATTTTTAATTTTTAGTTATTAATTAATTATTTAAAAAATTAAATACTAAAAAATTACATTAAACCTTATTTGGGTAGGATGAACTCTAAATAACAAGTGTACAATTAAATCAAAGTACAATAAATTGAAATAAAAAAAAATTTGAAAACAAAATAAAGAAATCGAATGTGCAAAAGAGAATGCTATACAAAATGTGCAATTGACGATTTCATGGATTGAACATGCGTTTGATTTTAGCCTTACTCTGTGGGCAAGCTCGACCTACCCTATTTTAAGGCTAGCGGTATAGATCCCCAAAATTAGTGTCTCGAGTCTCGACAAAATTATTTGATTGTTTAGGATATTAGTTGTGTTATTATGAGATATAAGTTTACTTTAAAAATCTTACAAAATATATACATGTGCTTTATTTAGACTTTTAAAATTTATATATATTCTTAAAATTTCTACCACATTTTTTATATAATGTGATTGTTTTCGGATTTTTGTTCTATATATGTATTTAAGTATTTTTAAATTTTAGCCTTATTTACTCCAATATATACATGTGTTTTATTTAGACTTTTAAAAATTTATCTATATTCTTAAAATTTCTACCACATTTTTTTATAATGTGATTGTTTTCGGATTTTTTTTCTATATATGTATTTAAGTATTTTTAAATTTTAGCCTTATTTATCCAATATATAGCTACTCTTGTGAGAGTGTTAAGTCATTAATACAGTAAAAGATTGATGTAAAATAAAATAAATTAAATACGATAACGAACAACAAAAACTCATGTGCACCCGGAGCATGTATAAACATGCAATCTCAACTTAACAAACTTGTGCTCTGACAATCAATTTCCCCAAATATATTCCTATCATTCAAAGTTTTTTTTTTTTAATTTTCTTTTTAGTGGATGTTTCTTTTAATATTAATTAAATACAAATAAACTAAACTCAAATATACTTTCTCTCGAAACTGGTTCACATTGGTGGCCCAACAAAAAAGCTAAAGCTAAAGCAAGAACTAGCAATCTGGCTTTTGAAGCTACTATATATTCCATCCATATTATAATATTGATGAAATAAAAAATATATAAGTTTTGGAACAGAGGTATAATAAAAATATACTTCCTCCACCCCATTTTGACAGGCTTGTTTTCCTTTTTGATATGTCCCGATATATAGACATGTTTATATATATATATCTAGTCAATTTATAAATATATACCCCTATTTAATATGTTTACATTAGACATTAATTTAATATCAAAGAATTAAATAGGGATATATTATGAAGTTTCTTGATTAATTGTCTTTCCCGATCATTTTTTCAATTCCCGTGAAAAACTCCAATCAGCCTATTAAAATGAGACGGAGGGAGTATTAATATTACCCAAATTTATTATTGCAACATTTTCCCTAATAATTATGAGGATCTCTCTCTAAGTCTAAATCGATCTCTCTCAATTACAAGAATCCTTACCAAAGCAAAATGCCTGCACGAACAAAACCACAAGCCCCAACAAACAGTGGAAAATTCTTATTCTATATTATTGAAGCAATAGCTTTCCAAACCATAATCATAGTAACAATTCTTCTAATATTTATGCATAAAACATCCCCTAAACTCCGTTTCCAGTCCCTATCCGTCCAAAACCTAACAGTTAACGCGACATCTCCACCTTCCTTCTTTTTCAGACTCAACGGCGAAGTAACGTTGAAAAACTCGAATTTCGGGAAATTCAACTTCCCCGATGGCAAGATCCTCATTCTCTACCGGGATAACGCCGTCGGCGACGCCTTCGTTCCTGCCGGCCGGGTTAAAGCGTGGTCTACAGAGAAGATGAACGTGACGGTGGTGGTGGAGTCGAAGAATGATCGGGATTTAGGCGGCGACTTAAATTCCGGGAAGATCACGTTGTCGAGCAATGCAAAGTGGCACGGCAAAATTCGAGTTATTAGGAGAAAGACGACGGCGACGATGAATTGTACAATGGATGTTGATACGAGGACACGCGCGGTTCAGAATTTGAAATGCAGCTGAATATTTGAAACTTAATAGGTAATTTATCGGTTTTTTTTCAATAATCTTTTTTAAAAAACCTTCCCTTTTTTGCCTTAATTTACAAGTAGGTGTCTCGAAATTGTTACGTGTGAATTGAGATATATATATATATATATATATATATATATATGAGTGGGGTTATATAAAAACAACCTCTTGTGTGAGAAATGAGAGCACATCTCACACCACACATCCATCAAAAACCAAAGGTCCAGATTTACTGAAAAAGGCGGTGGCAATTCTTTAATATCTGAAAATTTTTTCGCGCGGGGGTATTAACGTAATTTGGTAATTCTTATAAAAATCGCGGAGAATTTGATAGCAGATCGTTATGCTAACGAAGTATTATCATCATGACAAAGTATTATCATCATACTAACGAAGCATTATAGTTATGCTAATTAAAGTTTTCAAATATTATTAGCGAAAAAATATTCTAAATATTAATTATAAACCTAATTTGATTTAATAAACCCTAAGTAAATAGAAAAAATCATAATTGGATGAAATAAACCTAATTAGATGAAATAAACATTGATTGGATGTGGTAAACCCTAAATGAGTTGGAACAATAATAATAATAATATATTTGTACTACGTTATCATTATGGTTTTGCTTCGTCAGCATTGCTGATAAGTCACAAATATTGCATATTTATTATCTGTATTTTTATATATTTGGGACTTAACATATTGTTTTTGTGGTTATTGCAGGAAAGATATGAAAAAGGAAAGTGCAATACACATTGATGGAAAGAATCATAAGAATATGGAAAGAAATTAATAAAAAGATGATGAATGATGAAGGATCGATTTGGAGCAAGGAATCGGCGATTATGTAGCCAATGTCACGATATGCCCTTAATGAGATTTGATGACTCTTAAATTATTGGTTGCCTATATAAAGTTGCGAGGTCATTTGGAAGAGGCATTTCGTTTTTGATAGATAATTTTGTAGACAATTCTCTTTTTAGTTTTATCGTTGTTTATTTCTATTCAAGTTTATAGTATTTTATAATGATCGCTTGTATTGGATTAAATATGAGTGGCTAAGTTATTTTCCCGGAATGAGATTATAATAATTCTAGTATGCCCATATCGTGAGGTTTAATTGCTTTTACACAATTCACACACTGATACCTTTTTATGCTCCGAGATAGCAAGTTTATATTCTGAATTGATTAATTGTGTAGTGGCCAATATACAACTAGTTGATTAAGGATTAAAACCAATCAAAGTCGATGGATCTGTAATTGTCTAATCGGGTTGATAAGTGGTAAGACTGACTTTCTTTGTCAGTGGGCATATGGGGATATTATGGGCATACGGGTCCGTATGGCTGTAATATAACTAGGTTTCTCTAATTTCTAATGCTATTGATTAATTAAATCTGTTAAGGGTTCTTGCGGGTTGTTAATTAATAAGAGTTTGGATAATAAGGGTTCTTTTGTTCAATAATTATTAAGGAGAAATGAGGAATGCGTCAGCGGGTTCCGGTATTCCATAACTAGTTTATTTGATGTTTGAATTGATATTTTTGCACCGATGAACGAAATGAGGCATATCATTATTCATTATAATCTCAATCTGGCTTTTATATATTGATTACTTTCATTTTATTTCATTTCATTAGTTAAATAATTATTCTCTTAAAACCCCAAAGTTACGTTTGAAAGAAGAATACACCGTTCCCTGAGGATTCGACCTGTACTTCCCACCTACTACACCCATTTGGGCATTTGGAAAAGCAGTTATTTTGGGCGCGCGACGACCGCGTATCAAATTGGCGCCGTTGCCGGGGAGCGGCAATAGTAATCTTTCTTTCATTTTATTGTTTAATTGTCTATTTTTTGTTTATGCCCCGATCTTCTCGTACAGGTGAACTCATCTTTGATCCTGAAGTTGAGAAATCCGCACGGAAAAGAAGGAAAGAAACAAAAAAGGCAAAACAAGCAACTTCTTCCACATCAAATTTGTCTCCCGTTTCTGAATCTGTCGAGGAACACGAGTTTGAAGATACAACATCATCTGTAGAATCTAATATGGCTAATAATCAAGGGAATAATGCAGCCAATAATGGAGGAAACGCTGCGAATAATGCTACTTTGCGTGAATTGGCTAATCCGCCAGAAATGGATTTTGGACCACTATGCATAACACTTCCCCAAGCTCATGGAAATTTTCAATTAAAATCTGGTTTTATGCATATACTTCCTAAATTCCATGATTATCCTGGAGATGATCCACATAAGCATTTACAAGATTTCCAACTTGCTTGCTCTACTGTGCAAAATCAAGGAAATGTTGATAATTCTGAATATGTTAGGCTTGTAGCATTTCCATTTTCTTTACAAGATGATGCACGTGAATGGTTGTTTAGTTTAGCACCGGGATCTATAACAACTTGGAGAATTATGAAATAAAAATTCCTTGAAAAATATTTTCCGGCGTCTAGAGTAGCTTCCATTAGAAAAGCCATCTGTGGAATTAAACAAGAGTTTGGAGAGTCTTTTGATAGATATTGGGATCGATTTAAAAAATTATGTTCTAAATGCCCACAACACCAAATTCCTAGTTTATTACTGATTCAATATTTTTATGAAGGTTTGCAGCCGGGTGATAGGAGTATGGTGGATGCAGCAAGTGGTGGAGCGTTGATGAACAAGACTCCAGATGAAGCAATAACGCTGATAGAAAATATTGCAGACAACAAATAACAATTTGGAGCAGACGGATCGAGAAAAGTGGCTGATGTCCAGACCGCCAAAGATACACGATTTGACGCATTATGTGAAAAATTGGACAAATTACTTAGTGGAATGGGCACAACACAACAAGTCAAGGCATGTGGCATATGCAGTGTTCATGGGCATCCCACAGACATGTGCCCAACTTTGCAAGAAGATAATCTTGAACAAGTCAATGCCGTTGGAGGTTACAATTCACAGCAAGGATATTATGATCATTTTTCTAACGTCTATAATTCTCGATGGCAGGATCATCCAAATCCGAGTTTCAAGCAGTCAACACAACAGGGCATACCACATCAACAGGGCATACCGCAACAAGGTTTTCAACAACGTGGGCAATATTGGGTGCAACAACATGCACAAGCACCGCAAGAGAAACCAAGAAGACCTTTGGAAGAAATTGTTGCAGAATTGGCAGAAAATAGTTTGAAGTTTCAACAAGAAACTCGAGCAGGATTTAATCATATGGGAACGCAAATAACTCAAATGGGTCAAGTGATTTCCCGATTGGAGGCAACTATTTCCAAAGGTAAATTTCCTTCACAAGCCGAGATAAACCCACGGGAGAATGTGAGTTCCATCACATTAAGGAGTGGAAAAGAATTGCCTGATCCAATCAAGAAGATTGACGGCGTGCCCAACCAAGCCGATATGCCCAAGCAGGAGGAAATGCCCACAATATCAGAAAATCCAGAAAAAGAAAGTGCAGAAACTGAGGTAAAATCTAAACCTGTTAAACCTAAAGTTGTACTGAAACCGCCTTTTCCTGGCAGATTTGCAAGGGAGAAGAAAGATGATGAAAATCAAGACATGCTCAAGGTATTTAGAAAGGTGGAAATCAACATTCCTCTTCTTGATGCAATCCGCCAAGTGCCTAAGTATGCCAAGTTTCTTAAAGAGCTATGCATGAAGAAGATCAAGTATGAAGATAATGCAAGACTCTTGGTTGGAGAAAATGTCTCAGCGGTAATACAACGGAAATTGCCACAGAAATGCAAAGATCCGGGTATGTTTTCAATTCCATGTGTGATAGGAGATAAAAAAGTTGAAAGAGCTATGCTTGATTTGGGTGCAGCAATCAATGTTATGCCTTTATCAATTTATGAGAAATTAGATCTGGGTCCTTTAAAGAAAACTCAAGTTATAATTCAATTGGCGGACCGATCTAATGTGTATCCTATTGGAATTGTTGAAGATGTTTTAGTAAGAGTAGATGAACTGATTTTTCCAATTGATTTTTATATATTGGACATGGGAGTTGTGAATTCTAACTCGTCTATTGTTTTGTTAGGGAGGCCGTTCATGAAAACGGCAAAGACAAAGATTGATGTGGACCAAGGGAAATTAACATGTGAATTTGATGGGGAAATCGCGACATTCAATATTTTTGATAATATGAAATTTTCTTCTAATTATGAGCATGTTAATTTTTTGGGAATTTTTGATGAATTTAGACAGGTGAACGTTTCGCAAGATTCGACATTCTCTGTGATGATGAGCGAAAATAAAAAATGGGCATATGAAGATGAGTTGGCCATGAGATGGAGAGTTATAGATCATATGGACATGAGCCACAATCAAGATCAAGTCATGAACATATTTTCAGTATGCCCATATGGATCATTTAAATGGCGCAACAAATAGCACGTTGGTGACACTCCACCTCGTATTTGAGAATTATTTTGATCCTATTTCATGTCTAGCCAAAGACTATAAATGAAGGCGCTACTGGGAGGCAACCCAATTTAATTTTATTTTTAGTCGATTTTTATTTTTATTTTGGTTGTTTTATTTTCAATAAATGTCTCTTCCAACTTTTCACAAGTTTTTGTAGGTTGAATCTGATCATCGGCTAAGGACTGGATGGAAACAACTTCAAAAATTTCTTCAATTTCCACCCCATTTGAGGACGGTTCTTTCCTTTATTTTATCTTTATTTTATTTTAATTTCTTGTCAAGTTGTTTGATTTTCTTCCTTTCTCTATTTTATTTGAACATGGAGGACCATGTAAATTTTAAGTGTGGGGAGGGAGAACTTCGTTTGTTTTTTGTGTTTTTTATTTTTGTTTGAGTCAATTTAATTGCCAAATTGTGAATTGTGATTTTAGTTGAATCAAGATTAGGGTTGGTTATGGATTGACTGGTTGAAAATTTTTGTTTTTCTCCACATGACAATTAGTATGATGAACTTTCAAATAGCTAAAAACCCGTGAGATTTGAGCTTTAAGAGATTAATTCACTTTTAAAATCTCAATTCTTTTCAAGTGTGATTTTCATCCCGAGTTTGTTTTTCTCTAGAATTTGCTTTCGTTCTTATTCAAGACCACATTGACATTATGCATGTATTCATATGATAAAGGCACATTTTTCTTATTTATAGCCACATGAAACCTACAAAGCCTGCCCAATTATTGATTATCATTTTGTGAGCCCCTTTGAGCTTTATATGAGCCAATTTGTTCAGATACCTACAAAAAAAAATAAAAAAAAAAATCACTCTACCACAAACTAAAAAATTTGTCCTAATCATAGAAACGGTGGAGTTTTGGTTATTTTGCAAGAGGTAGGAAAAAAAAACTACTCTCGGTTTAGTTATGAAAAAAAAAAGAAATGCATATTTAAATGTGGCATATATAGCTTTGTACAATTTGGGGCATATGAAGAAATTTTGGGCATATGGGAAAATAAGGCATATGAAGTCATTTGGGCATATTAAAAATTATGTTGGATTTTGATTGATTATTCAATTCATCGAATAACTCCACTGATTTTCTATGATTCTAGCCTCGTTCCAAAATATTTCCTATCTGTTAACCCAACCCCGTTACAACCAAAAGAAAGTCATTTTGATGATTGCATGTCATATGACTATAGTGGTGGCGAAAAGAGAACATTTGCAAACTTATGGTTGCTAACAACTTGAGGAATGATTTTGAGAGCAAATACGTCCCGATATTAAACACTTGAGAGTTGTGAGATTTGTGTGATTCTTATTGCTATTTGACTGTTTTGACTGATTGGATGGAGAATGAATTAATTTTTGGATTGAGGAATGATCGTGGATAACTCTATTTTGATTTAATTGATTCACAAGTTTATGATGGGCAATTAGATTATCGTTATTTTATTTTAGTTTCTCGTTTTCTTTCTTTTCTTTTCATTTCGTTCTTCATACTTGGGGCAAGCATGAGTTTAAGTGTGGGGAGATGATAAGTCACAAATATTGCATATTTATTATCTGTATTTTTATATATTTGGGACTTAACATATTGTTTTTGTGGTTATTGCAGGAAAGATATGAAAAAGGAAAGTGCAATACACATTGATGGAAAGAATCATAAGAATATGGAAAGAAATTAATAAAAAGATGATGAATGATGAAGGATCGATTTGGAACAAGGAATCGGCGATTATGTAGCCAATATCACGATATGCCCTTAATGAGATTTGATGACTCTTAAATTATTGGTTGCCTATATAAAGTTGCGAGGTCATTTGGAAGAGGCATTCCGTTTTTGATAGATAGTTTTGTAGACAATTCTCTTTTTAGTTTTATCGTTTTTTATTTCTATTCAAGTTTATAGTATTTTATAATGATCGCTTGTATTGGATTAAATATGAGTGGCTAAGTTATTTTCCCGGAATGAGATTATAATAATTCTGGTATGCCCATATCGTGAGGTTTAATTGCTTTTACACAATTCACACACTGATACATTTTTATGCTCCGAGATAGCAAGTTTATATTCTGAATTGATTAATTGTGTAGTGGCCAATATACAACTAGTTGATTAAGGATTAAAACCAATCAAAGTCGATGGATCTGTAATTGTCTAATCGGGTTGATAAGTGGTAAGACTGACTTTCTTTGTCAGTGGGCATATGGGGATATTATGGGCATACGGGTCCGTATGGCTGTAATATAACTAGGTTTCTCTAATTTCTAATGCTATTGATTAATTAAATCTGTTAAGGGTTCTTGCGGGTTGTTAATGAATAAGAGTTTGGATAATAAGGGTTCTTTTGTTCAATAATTATTAAGGAGAAATGAGGAATGCGTCAGCGGGTTCCGGTATTCCATAACTAGTTTATTTGATGTTTGAATTGATATTTTTGCACCGATGAACGAAATGAGGCATATCATTATTCATTATAATCTCAATCTGGCTTTTATATATTGATTACTTTCATTTTATTTCATTTCATTAGTTAAATAATTATTCTCTTAAAACCCCAAAGTTACGTTTGAAAGAAGAATACACCGTTCCCTGAGGATTCGACCTGTACTTCCCACCTACTACACCCATTTGGGCATTTGGAAAAGCAGTTATTTTGGGCGCGCGACGACCGTGTATCAATTGCGAATACACTATGTTAGCATATGACAATACTCTGTCAACATACTTTATAAACCATAATTGGATGGGATAAACCATAATAATCAATTAAGAACTATAAACAAAAAATTAAATTTTAAAAAAATAATGATAATTAGATGGAATAAACCATAATCGAGATTAAATAAATCATAATTGAGATTTAATAAACCATAATAAATTTATACTACGCTAGCATTATGATAATTCTTTGTTAGCACAACGAATACATTATGTTAGCATATGACAATTGCTTCATTAGCATACGTTATCATATGTTATTATAATGCTGACGAAGAATTATTATATGCTAACGAAAGCATTTACAACTTGTACATGTGTAAAAAAATTTCTTTTTTATTTTTCGTTCATATTTTTCATCAAAACATAGCCTTTCGACATCTTAAATGAAAGAGCATGAAGAGAGCTTTAATTTGATATATTTTGTGTACATTGGATTAAAAACGAGCAAGTTATGGTCGTTTAAAGTTTTTAAGATTTTTTTTTTATTGCTGACATCATCATTTTTAATGGGTTTGGACGGAAATAGCCCTTCTTCCTTTATTTTTTGCCCTATTATTTACGAAATTGCCACCTTAAATCTCAACCATTGGATCATTAAATTGGATGGTGTAAGATGGGTTCTCATTTCTCACACCAACAAAGTGTTCTCATATGATCCATATCCTATATATATATATGTGTGTGTGTGTGTGTGTGTGTGTGTGTGTATGTATATATATATATATATAATACATTAACTTAATGCATACCGTTTTAATTGATCTATATATCTTTCTGAAAATATAGATTAAATTACAATAACAATAATATATTGGATTTTGACAAAAACTAGTATTAGACCGTCGAATGAGTTTCTTGCGTTAGACGAGTTAAATAGGATCCAAACCCACCCAAAAAATTCATTCAAATCCGCCCAAATCCGCAAAAATAGTCAGGTACGTGAGCTCCACGCGCCCGCCATGTGCGGCCACATGCGTATTACTAGCTATAAAGTAAAGTATCACTATATATGAAATAAAGTATCACTAATTATATCACTTAATATGAATTGAAGTATCATCAACTATATATGAAGTATTTTTACATGCTAATAAAAAAATAAATTATTTTCTACATAAATCATAATGTTGACTTTTAATTTAGTTGATTAATTTATCTTTTTTTAATATATTTGTTGATGCTCTAGACAACAAGTACCGCCATATATGAAGTAAAGTATCACTAGTAAGGAAGCAAAGAATCATTACCTATGAAGCGTCTGATATCTCTCATTTTCTTTTTCTTTTTTTGATTTTTTGATTTTTTTTTATTTTATCAGTTTTTTTTTAAATCTTCATTTTATATCGAGCCCAGTGTATGAGCCTACACATTATCGCCAGGCGAATGCATTGAGCAAGACACTAAATACAAAAATTAAATTAATTAAATTTAATTTTAGGGTTCACTAATTTCATTTTAGGATATATATTTATTTTAGAAAATACAAATTACTTCAAAAAAAAATTAGATATATATTTATAAAAAAATAGATATATATTTATTTTAGGATGGAGAGGGGAAGGGGCACTAAAAAAAAGGAGAGAAGAGACCACCTCATGGGACAGATAGAGATCTGTCTAACATAAGAGATCCGTTAGACGATCTCACACAAGTGTCTCTTGACTTTTTTATTAACGAATAATGGGGTAGATATGCAATTCATAATCCAAAGTTTAGAAGCATTTTGGGTGTTTGAAACTAGCTTCTGAGTAATATTTGGGTTACATGATCAAGATATTAAGATAGTTTAAAATTCATAAGCATCTTTATTTTATTTCTTGAAAGTTCAAAAAAAATATTATGAGCGTTTAAGTGAATAAAATGAAACTTCGTACACGTGAGATATTAATGTTACACTATATATATATATATATAAACCATGTTATAACAATTAGAATGCCTAGCGGCACATATTCCATGTTATACAAAATTAATCTATATTGATTAATATTAACATATGAAATGAAATGAAATAAAATAAAATAAAATAGCTAGAAACAGTAAGTTGATGTGTACTTGATGAAAGTATATAAAATTCATATAGACAAATTATGCGGGAGTAAGACGAGAGTAACTAACCAGCTAGCTAGCTTCTTGTTTCGAGTTCGAATAATGTGTTGGAAACTCAACTTAAGTGACACTCTTTATATTGATTATGTTGGGTTGTCAATCCAAGTCCCACATCGAAAATATATCCAAGAGTTGGCTTGGATATAAGGAGTTCATCTACCCCATTAGTGTGAGGCTTTTTGAGAGATGCCTACAGTAAAAACTGTACAGACTTGGCTCAAAGTGGTCCAAAGGTGAACTCGGGTACCCAACAGATTAGTATTGAGTATCAAAATTCCACAATTTTAAGTGTTGCATGTGACAAGCACTATATATTGATATGATGCTATTATATTTTATATATCTGAAGATGATGATGAATGAATGAAATAATTATCATATGTATCAAATTTTTAACTTTTTAACAATTGTCACTTTTTTAGAATCATAATGTTTCTTAATTGACATTATTATTTCAATAAGATACTATTAAAATATTAGTATATGTTAAATCCATTTTTTTGTTAGAAGTGTGCTCTAATACTTTAGAAGTCTTGGTTGTGTTTTAGTGGTTGAATCGAATCGCATAAATTTGTTCAGCCTAGGATGGAAGCTTTAGAGCATCTCCAACCCAAATACTCAAATTCAAATCCAAAATGGAGTAAGTGTTATATCAAACACTAATTGATCTCCAACCCATAAATCTAAATCCAACATCAAAAAGAATATTCTTGGTATATTCCACCTTTTACTATTTATCATGTTTATTTCAATAACACCCACATATTTATCAAAATTTATAAATTGAACCTCTTATTTTTTTGCTATTTTGCAATATAAAGAATACATTTTCCCAATAATTGCATGTAATTTCTAACCATGGAAATTATAAATTGTCAACATTTATAATGTTTATAAATTTATAAATTGAACCTCTTATTTTTTTTTGTTATATACACAACAATGTATTAAATTTAATTATAAATATATAATTCTTTACAGAATTAAATATTAAATATGAATGACCGCAAAAAATTAATTTTTAACATTTATTAAAATAGAAAATTACACAACTGTGAGAAATTACACAAAGATGAGAAGAAAATTACATTAAAATTAAATTCATTCATAAACATCAAAAAATTAATTTTCAACATTTATTAAAATAAAAAATTACACAACTGTGAAAAATTACACAAAGATGAGAAGAAAATTACATTAAAATTAAATTCATTCATAAATATCTGAAATGGCTGCATAGTTTCTTCCTGTTAATACAAGAAATAAAACATCTAAAATGACTTTTAAATCCAATTTGCAGGGATGTTAATACAAGAAATAAAACATCTTAACCGCACTTTGACCACTTCTTAAGGTTCTTCCCTCACTAACTTTGTCCCATTCATTTTCTTCATTAATGCTGACCAAATTATCAACTTTCTTTTCAAAACTCTGTTCACTTGTGTCATTGATTGCCGAAGGAGCTGATACCATTCCAGCTTGTTCTTCTGTAGGTTCATCATTCCAATCCAGTGACTGAGTCAAAAAAAATAAGAAGAATGTGAGGAGAAAGACTGGTCTGCAGATAAATGTGCACCAGGATTTAAGAAATACAGTGTACATATAGATAAACAAACAGGTCGGATATCAAGTGACTAATTCATGGATTTGAAACTGTAAAAGCAATTTATTCAAATATATATAGGACCTGTAAAGCACTAAAGCAGAATATAATAATGGTGGCAAAACTCAATTACTCAATCATCTAAATCAGCCTTTAATAAAATCAGCAGACAAAATATGAAAATTAAGACTTACTCTAGCTAGAATGAATTCCACAAGCATGCTAGAATGAATAAACAGTGGTCTTCTCTAGCTAGAATGAATTCCACAAGCATGCTAGAATGAATAAACAGTGGTCTACTCTAGTTAGAATGAATTCCACAGGCATGTTGTTACTGAGTGATAGTTCTAGCTTTCAAGCTATACAAACTCTCAATGCTCGTTCCTAGCAAAATGCTTCTTCCCTCAGTTAAGATGATCTCAATCAATCAAATAAATGTGAAGATAAGTTCACTGTCAATTGTCATGCGTTCATGCTACCTGACGTTATTTATCATCTGAATAATTATTTCAAAAGAATCTAAGCATGTGGCATAGAGAAATGAAGCTTTTTGTCTCTCACAGCCTTACATGCATCTTCAAGAAAATCATAGAATCAGTTTCACTGTTCAAAGAAATGTACAATCTAAAATGTTAAACTACCTCACAATTAAACTATCTACACCTATAATTTACCCAAGTAAACAATTTTGGTCCAAAATTGTGTAAAAAGCTATACTTAAATGGATAAACAAACTGTATTATTAAAGAAAATTAGTCAACTTACATCGAGGGGTGGAGATCACCGTCGTCCGATGCACCGCAGACGGCATCATCGTCGAACCATGGCAGTTCGAATAACAGCAATTTCAATTTCTTCGTCGTCTGCCGCTACCAATCTTTTCCATTTAGGTTTTGGTCCTCAGCCCAATTGCATTCCCTTTCGATTTTGATACCAACCTTTTCCATTTAGGTTTTTCTCCTCTGCCCATTTTACACCCCATTTCGATTTTGATACGGACACAAAAACATGTTGCTTTTGCCGACTTTGTTCGAGAATTTCTGGGAGCGTTCATTCTGTAATATATGCTGTTAAAACTTTAATAGATGAACGAATGAAAGAAAGATGAGAAAGCAATATGAAGAGATTAAGAAGGACTATTTTGCAATTTTAGATTTTTTAAAAAGTAATATGCAGTGATGAACAGTACATCTGCATATATAGGTATGTACTGTTCACATTTCAAATTTTACAGCAAAATGCAGTTGGGTTTGAAGATGGGTTGGAGCACTTTGTTAACTGCAAAACCCATTTTGAAGTTGGGTTGGAGATGGTCTTAGACTACCACTTACATTGACTTTTTTTGTAATTTCCTTTTTCGTTTTTTTATTTGTGTTTTTTTTTTTTTTTTTTTTTGCTTTTTCAGTTTTTTCTTTTTTCTTCCTTCTTTTTTGAAACTGTACCCCTTCATTACCTTTTTTTTTAATTATTTTTTTCTTTTATTTCATTTTTTGTGCTTCTTTTATCTTCTTTAGTTTTTTCTTTTTTTTTTTCCTTTTTGAAAGTAAAATTCGTTTCGTCTCTCGGTGATATTATTAGTATAGGTTCGATTGTTGCTTCCCAGTTCATTTTTTTTTGCTTTTCTCTGGGTTTAGGAATTTCCTTAAATATTTCTTTCATTTTTTTTTTGTTTTTTGCTTTTTTCTTAGGAAAATTAAAATTCATTTTGCCTCTTAGTGGTATAGGTTCGATTATTGCTTCTGCAGTTCATCTCTTTTTTATTGTTCTAAGCTTATGACTTTCCTTAAATGTTCGTACACTAGTTTTTTTTAATTATTCTATTTAACGATTAGTTGTTTATTGCATTTTGTATTATATAGATTGAAAAAATTTAAATGCAATATGTCTATTCAGTTTCTTTTGTTTATTTTTCTATTATTTTTTCATTCTAAATGTATAATTTTTTTATTCATATATAATTACTAATCCATCTTTTGTTTAGTATCGTTTTAATGCTTCATTTTTGTTTTTTAACCTCTTGATTATTATTTTTTTGGATTTTAATCCTTCATTAATAATTAATATAAACGTTTCCATTCAATTAATGCATAATTTATTTCTTAGGTAATTCGATCATAAACTATTTATATAGGGAGAATGAAAAGTTTAATTTTTGTTGCATCATTAACAATTAGTAAATACAACGAAATTATTGCTCCCCACATTTAAGTTTTTATTATTTTTTATTTTAAATTTATAAATTTTCTTCTACAATAACTGCAACCCTACGTTTTATTTTCAATTAATAGTGTATGTAGTCTAATTTAATAATTTAATTACATTTGATTGTTTATTATTTTATTTTTTAATTTATTTTTTCCTTATATGTAGATTTAGTATTTTCCTACTTCAATAACTATAACCCACTTTTCATTATAAATTATTGTATTTAATTTAATGATTTTATTGCATTCCATTATTTATTAGTTATTTTTAAGTTTAGGATTTTTTCTTAAATAATCCTTCAGCGCCTTTTCAAGCATTACATTTTAATTAATTAATTTGATAATATAATTATACATTGCATTTAATTACTTTGCATAATTTTTTTATTTTCTTTTTCATTATTTTTTTTGCTTTTTTCTTTTTGAAAAACTAAAATTCATTTTGCCTCTAAGTGGTATAGGTTCGATTATTTCTTTGCTTCCGCATTTCATCTTTTTTTTTTTTTTTTTTAATTCTAAGCGTAAGACTTTCCTTAAATGTTTCTACAATATTAATACCATGTATCACTATTACTATTTTAAACATATCCTAAACTTAAACTTACAAATGTATAAAATAATTCATGTACATCGTACATGAGAAATACTAATCAATTATAAAGAATATAACATTGATCCGAAGCAGAAAAATCTAATTTTAATGGCCCAATATTACTACCAAAACCAAATTTAACACGTACAATATACGTAATCATAAACAATCAAAATAGAGATAATCTATGAGAGCAACTCCAATGCTAACACTAAATCACCAATTTGGTGCTGAAACCCACTTTAATGCTGCACCAAATTCTGTACTAAATTGGTGCAGCACCAAATCCTACCCCAAATTTGGGGTAAAATTTGGTGTTGCACCAAATTGGTGCTGATAGATCCCACAACATTTAATGCATTATTTTATTATGTAAAATCATTATTAAATATATTATTTAATAAATTTAATTTAACTTATAAATTATTTATTCACTTAAATATATTATTTAATATTCACTATTAAATAGATTATTTAATAAATTTAATTTATAAATTATATATTCATTTAATTTAAATTATAAATCATCTAAATAAATAAATAATTTCAATAAAAGCACAATTAAACATAATGGATAGAATGAAGTCCCACATATTACAAATTACTAAAAATTAACTTAAAAACACATTACAATTAACTAAAACTACTTGAAAAAATACATTACGAATCATTTGTAAATCCTCTAAGATAATTATAATATTGACCGAAATCATTTGAAGAATTTTCAAACCCATGTCCTTCACCTCCGGATTGATTGAATTGTGAAAATTCTCCTTGATGAGGAGACGATTGAGATTCATGAGTTTGGTTTCTTTTTTGTATGATTCTAAGTTGTTCACCATGGATGAATTCACGTATAGTGGGATCGGAGATAGAAGCATGTAGAAAGGATGTTGATCGAGCATTTGAAGTGCTCAAATCACAATTTGTAATTGCGCTTTGAAATGCATTAGTGGAACATATGTGGGAAAAATAGACTAATTCTGAGTATTGAGACCAAAATATATGTATTTTCATAAGTGTTGTAGTCTTGTAATACTTTCACTAATTGTAAGCGTTTGATGATCATTTAAAGTACTTTTATTATTCCAAGTACATTATATGTTATAATTTTTTTAATAGTACATAACTTTTTAATAACATATTTTTTTTTTTTGAAAGTATATAATTAAAAGTTATTAGTTTTGGACAATAAATCATTTAAAAAAAATAATAAATCATTAAGCATATTATATTTCAATTATAAAATAAAATGGAATTTTTAAGAGAATATTCTTATTTAGTGTAAAATTTGGTGCTGAGCATTGGAGTTGCAAAAAAATTTGGTGCTGAAACTGCACCTATTTGGTGCAAAATCTGCACCAAATAGGTGCTTAGCATTGGAGTTGCTGGTTTTTTCTATAATTGAATAGCCTGTAATTTATTTTATCGAAATAAATAATAAATATCATAAAATAGAATCATCAGTGTCCCGCGTGATGCATTCACTTAGCACTAACGTGTAGGATCTTGTATTGTGCTAGTTTCTAATTATTTTTTTCAAAATAAATATATATATACTCTAAAATAAAATTAGTGAACCATAAAAGTAAAGTAAATTATTTATTTATCTAGCTTAATAATTAATTTTTGAATTAAATATAAATCCTAATTATGATTAAACACCCCTAATTGTGATTAGCTATCAAATGGATAGGCTTGAGCCCACGGGCCAAATTTATTATTGCGGCCTACCTCGAGCCGGCCCAAAGTGTTTCAGGTCTAAAAATTCATGGTCCAATCTAGCCTGAATTTCGGGCTGGGTCGGGCCACGTGTAGGCCTAAGGGTATTTTTCCAATTTTTTTTTGGGTCTGGGCTGGCCTGGCCCAAACACATTCGGACCTATAAAATTATGGCCCAACCCAACCCAAAATCGATTGGTCGGTCCAATTTTGACACCTCTAATTGTGATTATATAATTTTTTAAATAAAATTTGAAAAAATAAATTAAAAAAACATTTTTGTCTATTTTAAACGGATTTTACCCGTCTAAAATAAATTATAACTAGTTACATCTAGAGTTGTCAAAACAAGACAAGCACGTCGGGCAGCCCGTACCCACCATCTTTTTATGGGACTAGGACTTTAAATTTAAAACTCGTTTTTCTGGCGGGCCCGGGCTGGTAAGCCCGCGGCGGGGTGGGTAACTCGCCAAGCCCGCCAATATATACATATATATATATATATTTAGTTAAATGGTATTTGTGATTAATATGAATTATATGATAATATCCCCATTCCCCAAATGTTTGTAAATTGTAACCTTATTAAAAGTTTTTATGCTTGTTTAGTTGATTATTTCAATTCCATAAAAAAAGATGTTTCAATATTTTAGTTCTAATGTCTATTATGGGCACTAAGCTGCATGGTCAATTAGTAAAAATCATCAAACATACTTATAGCAGTTTAAGGTTAATAATATGTTTCTCATTATTGAAGTTTAAAACTCGAATTTCATTACGGCAAAAAAAAAAAAAAAACAGAAAGCTCGTGAGCTTAGATAGGGGCGGGTAGGATCCTGTTTTTTCAGGCTCGCCCTGACAAAAGTCGGACTTTCCGAGCCCACCACCCGTCCCGTCCCGCCGACCTGTTTTGACAATTCTAGTTACAACATCTAAGTATTTGTCATCAAAATAAACATTTTCAAACGACAAAAAAATGAAGGGCCCAAATGTCCAATTGAAGGAAGCTTGTATGTGGTCCAAGTCCGACGCGTTTGTCAAGTTTGTTAAGCGGTGATAATCTGAAAGGACCTCCATAGTTCATACAATCACGCCCACGCGCATCCCCATCTCACTACCAACAACATATTTAATATTTTTATAAATAAAAAATACATGGGTTGGTCTCTTGTCCAGCGCCCTTTGTGTGAGACAGAGTCAGGCGGGCACGTAGCGTCATGCACCCTTTTTTTTTTTTTGGCGTAATTAAAAAAAATAATTTTTTTTTTATTTTTTCTCCTAAAATTTATATTCTAAAATAAAATTAACAAACCCTAAAATTAAAATGAATCGATTTAATTTATTTGAAATGAATATGAATTTATATCATAAAATGAAAATTAATAAACTCTAAGGACACAAAATAACCTTCTAACCCATTCAAAAAAAAAACCCCCTAAAAAATACAAAATAAATCCCTAAACAAACCCCTTCCCCCCCCCCCCCAAAAAAAAAAATTCTAAAAACACAAAATAAACCCCCAACCCCCCTCCTCCAAAAAAAAAACACTAAACCCCAAACCCCTAAGCTCTAAACATTAATTGAGATGGAATAAATCATAATTTGATTAAAGAAACTTGTATACGACAAGTTGCACGCCCAATATTTTTTATGGTTACGGTGATATTTTTTAAATTTCGGACTAATACTTTTTTAGTGTTAAGAATGATACTGTTTCTGGCGAAGCTTTTTTTTTTTGCGGGGTGGGTCGGGTCAGGATTGACCCGTGCGTTGACCCGATCGGCCGCCTGATTGTCTGATTTTATGCATTTGAGTTTCAAAAGTCTGACAAGAGACTTTTTGAAAATCCATATATTTTTTAATATAAGAACAACAGGGGATTTATAAATTTATCCTTTCCTCCACCTCAATAAATGCATAAATAAATAAAATTTGTTTTTCTAATTTAATAATTTTCATCACACGTACAACTAATCTATCCTTCAAATCCTAGAACACATGAGAGTTCATTTGCTTGGCAAAAAATCGGGTTCGTTTAAGATTACAGAGAGTAATCAAATTCTTAAAACCAGAAAACAGATACATAGGATTTCATTTGCAACTTAATTAATTTAAATCAAATATTCAAATAAGAATCATGATAATTTTCTTATTTTATTCTATATAAAGGATAAATAATCAATTAGTATTCATTTTTCTCATAGTTACATCCTTAGAAATTATATAATATTAGATAATATTACTTTCTTAATTACAACTAAATTAGATCCATTAAATAATTAAATAACTATTATTTTAAAGTAGTGAAATTATAAGCCGCACCATAACAGCGGTAAATATGCTCTTTTTACTCATTGGCATGCCTTGAGAATTAAATGTTGGTGGAAGTATAAAAATGTATATTTTCATATTGCATGTCATGGGTTCAAGCTTTCTTTAGTTGCAAATTGACTTTATATTTTCATATTGGCAAAAATTTCTGAATGTTAGTTGTATATAGTGTTATTTTAGGTATTCAATGCAGGTCAACACATTAATCAGGTTAAAGCGCATTGATCCAGTCAAACCGTAAAAAAATGATGATACATGTGATATTTTTAAGATGCAAGTGATACTTTTTAATATTACGGCTGAGTTTTTGACTGATTTTTTTTTCTAACAATACTTTTTAAGGATAAATGCTATACTTTTGAGCTTTTAAGTAATAGTTTTTAATATTACAGTTGATACTGATTTTGACTCTTTTTTTTACCGGTTGACAGGATTAACACGCAGTTCCGGTGTTTACCGGTCATCACGTTGACCTGGTCAACGCGTCTCATGGTGCTCCTAGTGCACACAAATTCAGCTCTTTCACAAAATAAACAACTTAATTTTTCTTTGAGAAACCTTTAAGTTATAATGTGGATATGAGGATTAATTCATTATTGAAAAATTTATGGTTAATTGGCGAATAAACGACAGGTCCTGGCTTAATTAAGCATTATAATAATTACGCCAAAACGACGACATCATATTATACGATTTTAAAGCTGTGTCGTTTCACTGCATAGGGGTTTATACTTTATATACAAATGGACAAGAGTCCACATCATATTTTCAGTGCACGATGAAAATTTGAGTGTTTAATTTGTAAGAAATGAAAAGATGATAATATTAATGAAACATATATTATAATTAGATAAATAAAATTATTTAACATGTTAATTAATTAAGTTAATCTGAATTGGAGTGTCGGTTGAAACAGTGAGGCAGCTAGCTAGCTAACAATGCATTAAAAAGAATTATTCTATCAAGTGACATACAACGTAATATGATCACGTACAACAGCTTCCACACATACAGCCCCACTAGCTACGCTCCATTTTCAACGTAATACTCTCATTTAATTTCCCATCATATCCCTATCTCTTCTCTCAACAAATTGAATCTCAATTTTCCTTCGTTTCAACGAACTTAATGGCGGAAAAGGATCATCACATCCATGAATTCGGCGCCCCCGCTGAAGCGAGAGAGCTCCGTCGCCGGAGGCGCAAAAGATGCTTACTCTACATCGTCCTCTTCGCCGTCTTCCAAACCGGAATCATACTCCTCTTCGCCCTAACCGTCATGAAAATCCGGACCCCCAAGTTCCGGGTGAGCTCCGTCGCGTTTGGCGCCTTCGACTACTCGGCCGCCGCCGCCAACCCGTCGTTCAACATCATGACAATCGTCGAACTCAGCGTCAAAAACACCAACTTCGGCCACTACAAGTTCCAGAGCACCACCGTGTATTTCTATTACAACGGCGCTGTCGTAGGATCGGCGTACGTCCCCAGCTGGCGCGCTAGAGCGCGGTCGACTCGGAGAATTACGGTGGAGGTGCAGCTGTCGTCGGTCGGTTTGGTGGACCGGGTTCAGTTGGCGAACGATTTGAGTGCGGGGGTTTTGCCGGTGAACAGCCGGTCGACGCTGGATGGAAAGGTGGAGCTGATGAAATTAGTGAAGAAGAAGAAGTCGGCAGAGATGGAATGCTTTATTGCTATTAACTTGGTGCCGAGAACTGTTGGATATTTGAGCTGTGAGTAGTTTCATCGATCACATCTATTGTATAAGATGATATTATAAATATACAGTATAACTGTAATCGCTTAAGTTTCTGAATTTAAGATTATATATCATACATATTTATTTATATTTCTACATAATATATTAATGAATTATTTCTGTTGCATTATATATTGAGTGTGTGTTCAATTCTGATTTTTGATGGAGAAAATAAATGCAAAATAATTGTATTATTTTTATCTTATTTAATTTGTATGATTAACTTGATTCGATTCTCGGATGTAATATGATTATTGAGAAAATATGCAATATTAACATGTGTGTGTGTGTGTGTGTGTTTATATATATATATATATATATATATATATTATATAAATAAATTACAATATCACGAAGACTTCATTTGAATAGTCAATCACCATACGCTGATTTGTCTATATCCT
Organism: Perilla frutescens; assembly: GCA_026008535.1. Lineage (NCBI taxonomy): Eukaryota > Viridiplantae > Streptophyta > Magnoliopsida > Lamiales > Lamiaceae > Perilla > Perilla frutescens. Next base: position 57,172,380 of record BRKX01000016.1, read on the forward strand.
CCTTTCTATAGCTACTAGTACGATTATCTAGAATGTATATAATCCAATAGGGCGATTAATTAAAAAGAAAACTGGCATGCAAGTGTGACTCATATAATGTCAATTTATTGAATAATTAACGTGGTGATAGAGATATCAAGCAAATTGAGTACATGAAAACAAAGGCAAGTAGGGACCGAGACCAAACTAATTCAACATAATTCTGCGCTGCCATGCCAATTTGAAATGACGGTCACTCTATAATCGGGTTCCATATGCAAATGAAATTCTCCATCCCACTTTTCTCTATTTTATTTTATATCTCATTTTAATTTTTATTCGATTTTCATTAAAAAAAATTTATTTCAATTTGTTATAGTTTAGTTTATTTTATAGTTATTATGTAGGGTTCATTCCACCCAATTAGAATTTATATTTATTTTTTAATATTCATTTCTTGTTTTTTAGTTAATATAATTAATTAATATGGTTGATAATCCCAAAAGTATGGTATATAATTTTTAAATTTTTTAATTTTTAGCAATAAATGTTGATTATGATTTGTAATACTATAATAAAATTTATTTTAGTAATAAACATTTTTAAAATATTAAATTTTATAGTAGGATACAATAGTGAGATATGAAAAGTGGACTGGAGGATTTTATCCCTCTATATTTGCTGTGATTTATAATTTTTATTATAGAGAAGCATTTGTCTGCACTAGGTGCACCATGAGACGTGTTGACCAAGTCAACATATTGACCCAGTCAACTCACAAAAAATAATTTTTCAAAATCAGTATCAATTGTAACACTAAAAAGTATCACATATATCCTTAAAAATTATCGGATAGAAAAATAACAGACAAAATCAGTATCAATTGTAACATTAAAAAATATCACTCAAAATTTAAAAAGTATCATCTTATCCTTAAAAAGTATTATCTATTTCACCATTTTTCTTTTTAACGGGTTGACGCGCGTTGATCCGTGTTTGATTCAGATTCATCATCTGATATAATCTTATATACATGTACTTTTTACATTTATTATATTTCAAGTACTCTAATGTAGTAAATAAATAAATAAATATAACTATGATATTAAAATAAAAATAAAACATTAGGCAAAAACATAATAGGGGATCATGTCCACTACCTAGCTAGCCAGTAGTGTGACGTACAACGAACTAGAATATTGCAAGATGCCATAAACCTTTTTGGAGCAAATTAATATACCGCAAGTTGTGGCGGCTTACGTTCAAGGATATTTATGGTGTCAAGTTTCTCTCTGTTTGATTCATAGTATACTAATACAGTATTCTAAAAGAACACACGGCGAAACCATCCATTTTACTTTTTTGTGTTGTATATCTTTATTGCAAACTAAATTTTATAATTTTAATTTTTTTAATTTTATTTTATATTTATTATTTATTGTTCATCTAGGATTCATTACAATTTTTTAATATTTTAATTTTCAAATAAGCAATTAATAACTAAAAACTAAAAATTAAATACTTAAAAATATAATGCATATTAATTGGGTAGGATGAACCCTAAGTGTAAAATTAAACTAAAAGCATAAGAAATTAAAATCGAAAAAATGAAAAAAATCGAGTGTTCAATGGAGAATGCAATTCAAAAGGTGTAATAGAAAATTTCATCACAATATAACATGTGAAAGAACTATTAGTATATGATTCAACTGAATGTTATCATGAATTGAAGAAAGAAAAAAAAAATCCATGAATATATATGAGATTCTCTATTACATGTTGATCACCGTTTATTATACACACATACTATACATAATAAAGTAATGTTGTAAGATTGTTTGGAGATCAAAAATTACGGGTTCGAATCTCCTCAATATCACATGTCGTGTGTGTGAGTAAAAAAAAAAGTAATGTTGTAATAAAGTAGGATCAATATATATAGAGGAGCTAGATCAAAACCGCTCACTTAACTTTAATTAGCTACATGTGATTATAAATTTATAAATTATAATACACGGGAATACTGTTCTCAATCGGGTGGGAATTCAAGTTGCATGTTTTTTAAACAAATTGTCCAAATCTATTAATTTGAATTTGTTTTATGTGAAATATTCCAGCTTGCACTGTATAAATCTATAAATACATGTGACTATATTAAATGATTAAACAATAATTTGGCATACATATATCGCCTCCCAATTCTTTATTTTAGTTTATATTCGGTCCATCATCTCATAGGTTTTAAACTTTTCGCTAATTCAGCATTTAAGCATAAGTAATGTTTAATAAACTAATCAAAGAGAATTTACATATACACATACACACACACGGGCATGTCTCTCAATAAGTGGATATTAAACTCTTGCATGTAGCTTTTAATATTATTTGATGTGAAAATTAATTTTTCATCATGTCAAAATGCAAGGGTACACATGTGCAATCTAGCGATAAAATGACTCGAGTCTTAAGGAAAATGTAGATTTAAACATGCACGTACCATGACATTGATTCCTACTTGTTATCTAGACTATAGAACGAAGATTTATTTGATTTAAATTAAACTAAACAATAAAAATAATTGCAATTAACGAACAAGTTAAACAATTAAAGAAATAAATACTCTAGGGGTTGATTTATTTGGATTACTATTTAGCACTAAAATCCGATTATCTAAGATGTTTGTCTTTCAATTCAAACTCACATTAAAAATCTAAGATTGCTTTTGGTTATTTTAATTTTTCTCCAATTAAATAATGTGATCTTAGCTTTTAACAAATTTCCAAATTTATTAAGAGAATTTTATGCTAACATACTTGTTTTGATTGTTATTTTAACTTTTTTATTTTGTTGTTTTATATATTTTAAAACACTCTCTCCCAATTTTAACCATATTCCAAACCCTAAAAATATATGAAGAGAGAAAATATGTTGTCTTTTTTAGGAAAATGTAAGTAAATAAGATTTTATGCCATATATATATGAGGGGTGAATATTTTAGTCCATAAAATTAATTATTAATTATAGATAAAAAAATATAAAATATAACAACAATCAAAACAAAACGGATGAAATATATATTTTGATATTACTTGATCATTTATCACAAATGTAGTGGTTGACATATGAAGGAAATGTGATCATGATCACTGGCGGATACGCGGGGTGGGGTGGGGTGGGGTGGGTTGGGGGAGGGGGATTTTTTTCAATTTTTTTTTTACATATAGTTTTATTTTTTGCAATTATTTTACATATGGTTAATAAGTAAGATTGAGAGAAGTTCATATTTGCCCTCCCCTCACCCAATTAATTTTTTTTTACTAAAATATAAAATTGTGTTGAGCTTGTTACATATTTCTTTATGGAATACATATTGTTTATTTATTCTAATTTATATTTAATTTATATTGTGTATTAATTGTGATTAAATGTCAATTATTTTTTATTAAATTTTTTCTATTTTTATGTAGAATATATAAATATTTTAAAATAAAATCGTATCGGTATCTTTTTCATTTACTTTCAACAAAGTTAATGTTTGTTAAATATTATATTAGGGGTTGATTATGAATTTTAAGAATTATAATAGAATCAAAAAATGGGGTCGAATTTCGAATTTAAAGTTCCGACTCTTGAATGTTACGTATTAGTTTACATTATTAAAATTAGAAAAAAAAGTTAAAATTGTGGACTATTGCCAACTCTTGGAATAAGAAAAATATATAGTACATTAGTAAAACAATATTATGTCTCAACCGTGTAAATAAATCCAAAAGTCGATCGCTCCATCATATACTATGTCGCCCCTAAAAATTTTTTGACTCCGTCATATAACAATTTCACCCCCCTTAAAAAAAATTATGGATCTGTCACTGATCGTGATCTTCTATCATTCGATAGATTCAATTATTCAAACATATATATAGGATGCAAAGTAGTTTACTTTTTTTCTAATAATAAATTATCAATTAATTTTACGGAACAAATTAAATATGAAATTAATTTCCTATGCTATTTAACTCGTAAAATGGGCAAATAAGTGGATGGACTGCAGCGTGGTGTGGGACAAGTACCCAAAATAAATTAAATAAAATCCAACATAATTACTCCATCCCATCCATCTAGAAGACAGCGTTAAGCTAGCTAGTGGTACAAACTTCGTCGAAACTCCGGCCTACATCCAACGTGTCCATCAGTGATTGGTCTGTGAGGCTCTTTGAATCGCTGACATTGTCAAACCAACTCTCCCAACAGAAGCTTCTGCCCATTACATCATCGGTAGTCACCTTAACAATCCTACACTACATCTTCTCATGTGGTTTTGTTAAATACATACTTAAAATAGTTCCAAAGAAAAAAAAGGGAGTCAAGATTCAAAGTAAGCCGCCTCACGCGTTAATTTGAACTAAAATATGAATAACTAATGAGTATGTAAATAATAATAAAATTTAGGTCAAATTACAGTTTGATACCTGACCTTTCAACCTTTTAACAAAAATGTCCCGATCTTTATATATTCACAGTTTGATATCTAACCTTTTAATTTTTATCAAATCTATCACATGGTTAACTATCTAGTATCCTATAACATATGTGGACAACAAAAAATCTTATGTGGATTTTTATAATGCCACGTCATACCTAAAAAAATAAATATTAAAAACTTTATTTATTTCCATGTAAGTTTAATAAATCAAAAAATGAGAAAATTATTCGGGGTTTGTTTAATTTGAAATATAATACATTCATTAAATATTTTAATGTTATTTTTTATATAATTATTTTTAATGAATATTCATACATTATTTAATAATTAATTATTCACATAATATATAGAAGATTTAAATAAATTTTTTTTTGAACCTTACGAGTTACAACCTTTGACAAATGGATAATTATATATATTCTCATCAAATTTTATGTATGACTTCTTCAATAAGTGATGGTAATAATATACATAAATATTTTAATTGACGTTAGATCAATATAAAAAAAATGAAATGATTTAACGCATTTTTATATAAATTATATACATTCCCAAGATATAAATTGACATAACTTTATCTTCGAGTTACATAAACTATATTTTAAAAGTGAGGGTAATTTATTTAAGTTATATGGAAATTTAAGTTTATAATATTTTTTTAGGTATGATGTGGCATTATAAAAATCCACATAAGATTTCTAGTAGTCCATATATGCTATAAAGTACAAGATAGTTGACTATGGGATATATTTGATAAATAATTACAAGGTTGGGTACCAATCTGTAAATATATAAAACTCGGGACATTTTTGTTAAAAGGTCGAAAGGTCGGGTATCAAACTGTAATTTGCCCTAAAATTTATCAACACTCTTTTTCCATGAACATTTCTTTACTTCAACACAATTTCTCTGTCCCCACCCTGCCTCTCTCTCTCTCTCTCTCTCAAGTCTATATATATAGAGGAGTGCGCACTCCCTCTCCAGCATCAACCTATATCAACACTTATTTTCATCCCTCTGAGTCTCCGAGAAATAGAAATATATAAAAGCAAAAGATATTTGATCAAACAGTTGCTCTTTTTCACTAATCTTCAGTGAACAGATCAGATGGCTGAGAAGCAGCAGCAATCTGCATATCAAGCCGCCAACGGCTATGTACGGAGCAGCGACACGGAGGCCGCCGCCGCTCACGACGCGAGAGAGCTGCGCAAGAAGAAGCGCACCAAATGCTTCCTCTACATCGTTCTCTTCGTCATCTTCCAAACCGGAGTCATCACGCTCTTCGCCTTAACCGTCATGAAAGTCAAAACGCCCAAGTTCCGTGTTCGCGGAGCCACCTTCACAAGCTTCAACACCGGAGCTCCGGCAAATCCGTCGCTCCAGGTGAGCATGGTGCCACAGTTCTCGGTGAAGAACACCAACTTCGGCCGCTACAAATACCGCAACACCACCGTGGAATTCCTCTACAGAGGTGTCAAGATCGCAGATGTTGCCGTCCCCAACTCCAAAGCCGGTTGGAGATCAACCAAGAGATTCAGTGTCCCCGCCGTCGACATCAATCTCAGCGGCCGCCCTGAACTTGGTGGCGATTTGAGCGCCGGAGTAGTTCCAATCACGACCAGAGCGCAGATGAGAGGGAGAGTGGAGCTGATGTTCATCATGAAGAAGAACAGAGCAACTAATATGGATTGCTCCATGGAAATTGTCACCGCTACGCAGACTATCACGAATATTGTCTGCAAATGATATTTCTTTCAGTTCTGTTTCTTTTTTTTTTCTTTTTCTTTTTTATTTTGATATACATATAACATATGGTTTCAGGGGCACTAGTTTATGTTGTGTATTTTTTTAGCTCCTCTTTTTTCTTTCTTGGCCTTTTTTATTTTTTGCTTCCTATTGAGTATTGAATTCTTTTTCACAGTGTAATAATAAATTATTTGTCTTATGTTACTAAGTTGATGATATTAAATTATTACCATGTTGAAATACATAATTTGAATTTTCACATGCATGTCCGTTCACTAAGTTAGACTATATAATATATATAGGTAGATGAAAAATCTTGTAGTCCACAATTTTAATTTTGTCCAATTTCGTTTTTACATTGAAATAAAAAATCAGGTACAGTTATAAATTATAATAACACCATAAATTAATGCTAGGGAACTATGTGTGTGTGTGTGTGTTTTTTTTTTTTACTCACACACCCGATCTGGTGGTATCGATGAGATTCGAACTCGTAATTTTTGGTGTCCAAGCAACCTCACTCTACCACTAGGTCATCCCCACTGGGACGAACTGTGTGTGTGTAAGGAAAAATGAGCAAACAAACAATGGAAATCGTCAAACTTGGGCTGCGTAGAAGTCCATTAAGGTATGAAGTCAAATAGAGCATGCTCCGGCATCCAAGCCACACGATTTAATTCAAGTTTAACAATTTTTAAACTTAATTATAGTCTTATATATATATATGACGTAAATATTATTTACATGAATAATATATAGTACTTATGAATAGAAATATATGTGCATAAAAGATGGGATAAGTTCAATATCTTAGCCCGTATGATAAACCTTTAGAAATTAATTGAAGTCCGTATGATAAACCTTTAGAAATTAATTGAAGTGGTGAGAGAGAGAGACCGAATGCAACTGCAAATAAAATATATAGAAGAAAAGGAGTACGCAATTAATTAAGTTTAATTACCGCTAATAATTAATCGCATATATATTTGTTATCCTATATAGACAGTACGTAGGAATATTGCATAGAGAATTGGTTGAATCTAAATATTTTGATGTGTGTAGATGTATCTGTTATTTTCAAGTTTGAATAAGGAGAAGGAAATACGTAATTTGTTGCGCGCATTAATGAGATTGGTCACAAATCACAATATATCTCATCCAACTAACTTATAAAAGTCTCCGTGAAAGGCTTATTGAAGAAAAAAGAAACAATATACTTTAAGTAAGTTGTACTATAGTAATGATGTAATAATTACACCATCCTTCTCGCTGATCAAGTGGCCAACTAATCAAAATTTTCACACAGATTTTAAAATATTTATCCCTTTCTATTTATACAGTATATGCCATTTGGCCCATTTCGGTTAGAGATTTAATTTACTTTAACAATAAAGCTATGGCTGGCCAGAAAGGGTGTATTAGTAATTATCCAATTCGTATTTATCAATATTTTAATAATGGTAATTATTGCATAATTGTATTTTACTGTAATATCCTTCCCAACTATTTTAGAGAGAGATTAAGTCAATTGATTTTAAATTTTGAATTCTCAACAACATCTCTCTCCACATTAATTACGATTTAGGAATTGTATTTTCCAATAAAATGAATATCAAATCCACCAATGTAGGCACAATCTATCAACAAATAAAAAATGGTTAATTCTTCCCTATTCAAACCAAGACATTATCTTATGTTACTACATACTAAAAAGTACAATATTTGATAAGGATTTAAAATATAATATAATTATATAAATTTAAATAAACCAATTTCAATAAGTACTCGTTATATACTGATTATTAATTTGTGTTTAAATATTAAATTTCAATTTTATAAATAATAAATGCTTATCGAATTTATATGTTTTATACAGTTATATTTGATAAGAGAAAAAAAAAGTGGATACTTTTATAATTAATTTTATTTTTAATATAAATATCCTAAGTTTTAATAATTTTAAGATAAAAACGTATATAAGTACATAGAACAACAATTTTTTAAGTATGAAAAACTGAAAGCTAAGTTTATATTATTTTTTTATAATGAATAATATGCTTACGGAATATGTTTTATATATTTTAAAAAATATATCTTAGGGGCTCATTTTGATAATAAATTAGTCACGTTCTCGGAAAAATGGTACATTAATAAATTAATTTTGGCAAAATTTTATAAAATATTATTAATGTTTTATTTTTAGAAAACGTGTGTGTGTAATGCAATTGGGGCCATGCATTCTTTTTAAAATATATCACAACACGAAATTAAATTATTCTTGTACGAAAATTGATACATTTCTCACTACACTTTTATTTTATGTTTTTACACATTGGATAGTAATCCTTTTAGTTGTCTAAAACTTATATAATATTAATATACTATACTATGGTGTAAAAAATTTAATATTATTAATTATTAACTTAAATAATATAGTACATATAATGACATATTCTAAATAATTGAATTATATGCTATAGTATGGTGTCATAATTTAAATATTGTACAATATTATAACTTTATCTCCTATAGGTATCTCAAGTTAATTATAGTAGGATATCATAATTTTTAATTATTAACTATCATTGAATTTTGCGTGAATCATACTCCCTCTGTCCCATTTTGATAGACTTATTTTCCTTTTTGGTATGTCTCGATATATAGGCATGTTTCTATATATATTTAGCTAATTTACTAATATATACCCCTATTTAATATGTTCACATTAAATATTAATTCAATATCAAATAAATAAATAGGGGCATATTAGGAAGTTTCTTAATTAATTGTCTTTTCCGATACTTTTCTTAATCCACGTGAAAAACTTTGACCAGTCTATCAAAATGGGACGAAGGGAATAGTTATTTTTACACAAAACATATTATTTATCTGCTAACTATTAATATAATATAATAATGCATCACTAACTATTATTATTGCATCATTATATTATTTTTTCTTTTTTATGTGAATTAAAAAATATATTTAAGTTTTATATTAAAGTATTATGATTTTAAAATATTTAATATATCTATAGGATGAATTTTAAATATTTAATTACAATGTAATTGTATGGAAGGAAACTTTATTTATGTTGTATAGTAAATAAATGTTAATTATTTTATTGCTAATAAAAAAATTAACCCAATAAATTATTATTTAATATTTATCATTATTTAAAATATGCACTTAGTAAATAACTATTTTTTTTAAATAGTAATTAATTAATTTGTATTTATATGAATTCATATTTTTTTAGGGTAAACATAAAGATCATGGGTGTATGATGAGCCTACCTAGATTAGATCCATGCATCCCTCTTTGAGAAGTCTCATAGCTTACTTGGTTCCGGTACAAGATTTTTTATTCATGAGATCTTGGGTTCGAAATTAAGTGTTTACAAAATATAAGATATGATTTTACTAATGTCATAATTTTATTGAATCGTGGAGTGATCAACAGTATATAGGTACAGACAAAGAGCAGTTCTTATAAAGATGACTTTGATGCATAAGGGTAAATTAATGAACTGAAACCAAATTTGAAAGAGAAAGATTATTATATGTACCTATGTGAGGTCCGTATTATTACAAATTATTATGGGAGTAAATAGTATAGACATATTATTATCAATTATTATCTAATATAATATAAGGTCACGAATTAACATTTTTAATTACTATTGGATTATATATAATAGTATGGTATCACAACTAATACTATTCAATATTATTTGATTATATATTATAATATGGTATCACAACTTAATACTATGAATAATTATTAATTATATATTATGTTGTGATATCTAATGTTATAAATTATTATTATAGTGTGTCACATCTTAATATTATTAATTAATATTAGCTTATATACTAAGTGTAATGTCACAACTCGAGACTATACATTATTACCTTATATGATATATTATAATATCACAACTAAATACTATTATGCATGATTAGACTTTATAGTATAATATGATCTCATGACTTTATGTTATAAACTATCATTGCTTTGTACATTGTAGTATAATGTCAGGGCTTAATATTGTAAATTATTATTGTCTAATATATACTATAGTATGGTATAAGTAGTAAGAAGTCATAACTCAATCTTATGAATTATTGTTGGCTTATAGGCTTATATTATATAGCACGTGGTCACAACTTAATATATTATTCATTATTATTGGACTATATACTTTTATATAGTATCACATATTAGTAATATGAATTATTATTGACTCATATGTTATACAATAGTATAATGTCACAAATACATATTAGATTATACATTGTAGCATGATATCACATCTTACTATCTTACTATTATGAACTATGATTAACTCATATGTTATACAACCTATGCTAGAGTGTATATTATAAAATAATAGCTTATATTGTCACAACTTCAAATTATTATCGATTTATACAAACATAAATAATATAATATGAAGTAATAACTCAATGTTATTAATTATTATTGAATTATATAATATAGTATGATACACAGTTTAATATTTAAATTTTTACTGGATTATATATATATATATATAATACAGAAACATCTTAATTTAATACAATATTGTTGTATATACAATGTATATTATGGTGTCGTGACTTAATATTATTAATTATTCTTGGATTATACATACACTATAATATAATATTATGCATGTCGTCAATTTGACATTACGAGTTATTATTAGTTTTATAATATAATACGGTATCACAACTTAATATTGTGAATTATTGTTTTATTATTTATTATTTTATTATTATAATATACTTTTAATATTTATTATTTAAAATTTTATCTTAAATTAACGTAATATGATTATATATAGGATAAGATTATGATGAATATGTGTAAGATATATATCATAATAAATATATATGACCAAGATTTATCTAAATATAGATAATATCTTTATTTTAAGATTTACGACAGTTTTTTTTTAAACAAAAATCTAAGTGCCAATCTTCAAAAATGTGGAGTCATATTATTCCCAAATTAGAAATATGAGGAATTTGCGGTATTATTGACAAAAGATTGGAAGTAATTCAGATTTGGAGAGATAAGGGCATTACCGTCAACTAATATGTAATTTTTTAATTGAACCGATCATTAAATAAATCAGTATTAATGAAACCGGTTCTTTATTAAAAAGACCAAATTCTGGCCAGCCAGATTATGGCTGAAAATCAGTACTCTTAATTTAATTGCAAATTAAGCATCGTTTTAGAAAGAGTAGTGATTTTCAGCCAGATTCTGGGAGCCAGAATCTTTTATTATTTTTAATAATTAATTAATTTAATTAATAAAACACTAATTATTCAATAAATTTACATTGATGCCCTCCATAATAATTAGTGCAACTCTATATCGCTTCAATTCAGAAGAAATCGAAGATGGACAAAAAATAAAGAAGTGAAAAAAAGAAAGAAGATGAAGCTGCGCCCCGTTCTTCCGATCCGCTTCTGGAGTGATTTTAATAATTAATTACAAATCACTAATTTCATGACAGAAGGATAATATAGCAAAAACATAACATTTAATAATTAACATAATTAATTTATTAATAATACAGTTTTATTAATCATCAAAAATTAGATTCTGGCTAGCCAGAATTTGGCTGGCTAGCATTATTCTTTTAGAAATTGACCCTACTTGACTTCCATGTTTATTCCTACAATATTACTATATTCTAACTATAATATACTTATTTTTCCTCATCATTTATTTCACACCATAAATTCTCTCAAATTTTATTAAGGACTTGCTGGACATTTCGAAGTGTCCGTTTCTTAATAACTATGCAAATGTCTAAAACAAATTCCAGTTGGAATTCTGATCATTTTATATTCTTTCTATTTTATCCCTCTTGATCATTGATTCTTATTAAAGTGCATTAAAGAAGAGAAACCGAAATGGATTTCATCAAAACAAACTTTATAAACAGAAATGTTCCAGCTAGCTAAATTAAACCAGGTCATGTCATTTATTTTAACGCTTTTAATTTAGAAAAAAAATTAAGTGAGGTACATATTAATTTCTAGTTTTGTGGCATGAATCTTCTTCTGATGGTGGTACGTTCTCCGTTTGTAAAGGATGTTTAATGAGCGAGTTATTTTAATACATGCTTCTATAAATTGTGTCGAAATAACTAGTAATTAATATATACCCTCTCAATTTCAGAAAAATTGATACTTTAGCCTCTTGATTTTATTTCACATTATTTGATGTTTTACACTTTTTAACACTCTTTCTTCCAATTTTACTCTATAAAATCTCATACATTAAATATGTTGTTTCACATTATTTGATGTTTTACACTTTTTAACACTCTTTCTTCTAATTTTACTCTATAAAATTTCATACATTAAATATGCTGAGGAAATTGAGGATATATATATATATATAACTTAATAAGGAGAGAGGGTATATTTGTCACATTTTTTATTTTTATTGTAAAACCTAAAACATCCATCTTTATGAAATTGGACAAGTACATATTAAGATTATTGTATCATTTATCCATCATTATGGATTTATTTTTTTAATTCCAAGCAACTTATTTTCAAGGAGGTCCAAAAAGTTTATCAAAGCTCATGTATATTTTCTCCCATGTGAGGATGTAATGTAAGGGAAAACATAATGTTTGTTGAATCAAGATCTTCAATCAACCAATTTTCTTCATTGATTTCCTTATATCACAAATCAAATTTGATCATTTATTCAATATTTCCATTTTCTAACTCTAGCCTATTAGTATAAACAGTGCACACTCAAATCACTTCTCTAATTACACCAAAAGTTTCTATTTATCATTCTAACCATCTCAAACTTTTTGAAAGGTAAGAAATCCTTTTGTAGTTTGTGTTTTGCATAGCATGACATGTTTGGGAAGGTTGGCATGTTCGGCCTATAAGCTGTAGGAAAAAAAATACTATGTGCTATGTATTTATTGTTCTTATTTTGTATAATTTGAATAAATGCAATAACTCCACTAATTAAACAGCATTCACTCCAAATCTATTATATTTTTAGGTTTATAAAACTCAGATGATGTGCGTGGAATAAGGATGCAAGATTTGATCTAATGATTTTTCCACTGCTATTAAACTATTTTTAATTAAATAATGATTTTATTTTCGATCTATGAAATTGGGACGTGATAAGACGCGCATTGGACCTACGGATTTGTTGCCCGCCTGCACTAGGGCTTGCGCGGATGGGTGAACTTTCGTAGTTGTTTTCCTAAATTTTCACCCTAAATTTCAGATTCATGTCAAACATAATATCGGATAAAATTTAATTCAAATTTATTTATTTACAGTGTTTAGAAGTACGTTGATTCACACGTGTTTGATGAGAAATTTTCAAAATCAGATTCACTTTCCATTAATTTTTAAAACTCACTCCTTCTTGCACCTTGGTCCTTTCTCAATTTTTGGGAAAAAATTTCTACTTATCATTGAACAAAGAACAATATCCAAGTGAACATGAGATTTTTCGATGCTAGATTGAGAGGTTTGAGAGATATTTTTTAGAGAGAAGGGGTGGGGCGACGGGGAGAGGGAGTGTGTATGTGGAGAGAGATTATTTTTAAAATTAAACAAATTAAAATAAAATAAAATAATAATTATTGATGGAACCTTTGATAAAGGTGTCTAAAATAAATAATTTAAAAACTTTATTACTAAAATAAGTTTTTTAATTTTTCACGTGACTAGTTTTCATACTCACACATTACAAAAGTATGAATATGATTATTTCATTACCCCTTCGCTCCTAGTTAATTATACCAACCAATAAATCCTACGAAATTGTCTATTATACATTTGATCTTGCATTCCTAACTGCACACTCAATTAAAAAAAATTCAGTTATTTCTTTGTTTTTAATTTATAATACTTTAGTTTAATTTTACACTTGTTATTTAGGGTTCATCATACCCAATTAGAATTTAATATAACTTTTTAGTATTTAATTTTTAAAAAAATCAATTAATAACTAAAAATTAAAAATTAAATACTAAAAAAATATAATAGATTCTAATTGGGTAGGATGAATCATAAATAATAAGTGTAAAATTAATCTAAAACTTAAGAAATTGAAATCAAAGAAAAATTTGATTTTTTTTAAAAGAATCAAGTGTGCAATAAAAAATACAACATCAAATGTGCAATGGACGATCTTAGCTACAAATAAATTTCATTATATCTAGTTGGCATTTTCCTTTTTTCTTTATTGGGAAACAAATGTTGTCTGGTCCTACATAATTATAATATGCACAAGCCTACAGCGATGCACAACATGAATTACGCCAACTCAAAGCCCATGTCATCGACAAAAGGCCCGAGAAGTGCATGTAACCTTAATTGGGTGGGGAGTAAATCTTTTTATATTTTGCTATTAAATTTATAATTTTAATAATATTTTTATAAAAATATTAATTATAATATAAATATCATAATCATTATTTATATATGTATATATAGATATATTAATTATAAATTAATCAACCATAATAATGAATTAAAATTAAAAAATAAATAATAAAAACAATTTGAGTGAGATGAACCCTAATTTTAATTTAAAATTAAACTAAAACATAAAAAAATATAACTAAATAAAAATATAAGAAAAACTCATAATTTAAAAGTGTTTGTAATTACACAAAATGAAACACATGCCGCAGCAAAAAATCTCATGTGTTTATGCACTTTTAAACCAAAAATCATAGTCTATCTCTTTCATTTTTCTCTTTGTGTATCTATATATATGGAGAGAGGGTTTCCTATATATACATTAAGATGTACATCAAGGACGGACACATGAATTCTGATTTGGGGGGGAGGGGTGAAAAACAGTTATAACGCGCACGCATGCGTGCGCACACACACATATACATGAAATTACTTATCTCAATTAAATAAAACTATATCTGTATAAAATTTTGGCATCGTAAGTTGTTCTTGATGGTTTTTTATAATTTTAAATTCATCTATGATTGATTCGGCATTAAAAGTCTCGATAATTTCTTTCTCAATGTACATTGGGGAATGTAAAACCTTAATTTCAACTTATTGCAAAACTCCAACAAAAATTAATAAAAAAACTTAAATGCACAATTTGAGCATAATAATACACTATTATATTATAGGTAAATTGTGAAATCATAAACATAAATAAAATTATAACATTAAAGTCTTGAATCATTCATTCTCAAGTCCATAAATATAAAACATATCTAAAATATAATGAAATAAACTTAAAATATTAAGAAGAATAAATGAGGGGAAATATAAAAATAAAATGAACTTACACTAAAGCAGCAATATAAACAAAATGAAAATACTTTTGAATTTTTAAATAAAATTATTTATTTAGCATTATACTATTTAATTTAGGCCTCTCACTATATCAATTTACAGACCATATGAACCATACTCAGATATTAATAAATCCAATGCCCAAAAATATTAATACGGGGGGGGGGCAAAAATATTATATTTATATAATAATTATATAACATATATATACTTTTGTTTTACAAAATTTGAGGGAGGCGGCCGTGATGCAGATAGAAGCGTGTATCATCCGTTGATTCTTAGAATACCCGGAAGAACACAAGACAACATCGTTGATTCTCGCAAGAATACCGAATTGCATGTAAATATCACAATTTTTATTAAACTTCAACTCACCTAATAACAATATGGATCTATCTATTTATAATATAGAAAAACCTGGAAGACAAGAAACATAAAATCTAATTTAGATAAAATTCCTAATTAATAATGCAATCTAAATAGATAATCAAATCTAAATAATATATCAAGATCCATTCTTGATATATCTCTATCAGGCTGCCCCACTAGCGCCCCCTAGGTCCGTCGTTGATGTATATAATTCTTTGTATATTGGGCTTGCGCGTACTAAGAGCATGATACTTTTAATACTTCATATAACTTTTTCGCTTTTACTTAAACTCAACTGGATGCAGTGTCTGTTATTTTAATCACATGTATTCCCTTGTTTTATTAAAAAAAACATCACAATATTCATGTATGAAGATCCTTGTGGTTATGAGTAGGAAAAATTCTATATATCCTACAAACTCATGCACTACAAATCACCTGCGGATGTGTGATATGTGCCCCCTATTTTCTTTTTTTACTTTTCTTTAAATAATGGACTAGACATGGTTAGTATAACGGTAAATTCCATCCTACAACTTCATGCTCTACAAACCTTTTTCGGATGTGCGACATGTGTCCTCTAAATTTTGAAAGTAAATTTAGTTATAAAATTAAATATTTATTTGAATATAAACTAAACTATGATTAATTTTTATTACATGATATGCTTTTACCAAGGCTCGTGAATCTATGTAGATTCACCAAATCTTGTTAAATCACCGGCATATATTATCGGCAAGAAACAATAATACACCGGCACCATATCGAATAAAATGTTTAAATTATGAAAAAAATGTAAAATAATAATATTTATGATAATAAAGTATTTTTAAATAATCGAAATATATATATATATATATATATTTATAAATTTATATTTTTTTGTTATTTATATAAACATTTTCAATATTATAAGCATAAGAAAAAATATAAATTTACATTAATGGCATGCATGATTTTTCCAAGGGACGTGAATCTACGTAGATTTATCTAATTTTATTAGAACACTGGTAGCCACTATCGGCAAGTTGCAAAAGATATACCGACAACACATGGAATTAAATATTTAAATTACGAAAAAATATAAAATAATAATATTTGTTCTAATAAGTTTTTTTTTTAAATTACTAGAAAAGAATTTATTTACGAATTTATAATTTTTTGTTATTTACATAAATATTTTCAATGTGATAAGTATAAAACAAAATATAATAACTTGTCATTAGATTACCGGCATATATCATCGACAAAATGTGAAATATACATCGGCAACTTATTGGATAAAAAGTTTTTCAAATTCATTTTTTCATAAGCAAATCTAATTAACCACTTATATAAAAAAATATTTCAAAAAATTATTTAATTATTTTTCAAATGCATTGTGCATATTGTAATGAGAAAAAATAAAAAATATTATTATTTCAAAAATACAAGAATCTCAAAAATATGAAAACTTATGTATATTTAATGTGACCTGCAACTTCCATGCATGACCATCGGAGATGCATATTTTTTAGTTGCTGGTAAGTTTTCCGACAAACAACCATCGTCTGATGATTTGCTTGTATTGTGCCGATTATATATAGGGGTCATTAATACCTTTTACGCATACCAGCATTTATTTCACATATGTCAATACCTTATTACAGATACCAAGACCGTGTTTAATAAAAAGTTGTCACTTTCTGCAAAGTTGGTTATACTAACCATGGTTAGTCCATTATTTAAAGAAAAGAAAAAAGAAAATAGGGGACACATGTTACACATCCGAAAGTGGTTTGTAGTGCGTGAATTTGTAGGGTCGAATTTACCTTAGTATAACCAACTTCGCATATGGTGTTAACTTTTTATTAAAGATGCTCTTGGTATATGTAAAAGGTATTGGTATATGTGAAATAAGTGTCGGTATTGGTAGAATGTATTAATGTACCCTACATATAACCGGCACAACACAGACAGACAGTGGCGAATAGGGTAGAATTTATCTTAGTATAACCAACTTTGTATATAGTGTTAATTTTTTTATTAAAGATGCTCTTGGTATATGTAAAAGGTATTGATATATGTGAAATAAGTGTCGGTATTGGTAGACTGTATTAATAAACCCTACATATAATCGGCACAACACATACAGACAGTGACGAATCTAGAAATAATTTATTGAGGGGGGAGGGGGAATTTGGCTTAATGATCCTTGTTTTGTGCTTTCAAGTTTGTTTATGGTACAAAGATTGAGAGGGTAACTGTCTACTCAATCTATTATTATTTGAGTTTTACATATGTAAGCGAAACATTCTTCTTTTGCTAACATACTAAATTTTCATTCTTATTATTTCTCACAGTTATGACATTGCTTCATTTCTTCTTTTTTTTCTAACTTTTAATCATATACATTAACATCCGTGACATTAAATTTCAACATGTTTTAATAATACGAAACATTCATAAATCTATATATTAAGGTAAAATCGTGTGATAGACAACGGTTTCATTATAAACCGTTGTCTATCACATGATTTAACAATTATATTTTAGACAACATATATTTCACAATAGACAATAGTTTTTAGTTAATAGGCAACAATAGTGATATTCACTGTCGTAAATTTTATTCTTCTTCTTCTTCTTCTTCTACTTTTTTCACGACAGTTTAGATTGCAATCGTTGTCTTTTAATAAATTTTTGCAATCTTAGTTTTTTTTTTTTTTACTTTAAAATTTGAGATTTGTAACATTTTTTTATTTGTTTTTATGTACAGATTTGTAGTATTATACATTTGTCACCTAAAAAATAGTTTTCATTAATAATAATAATAATAATAATAATAATAATAATAATAATAATAATAATAATAATAACATGATTCGCAATAAGACATTTTTTTCTATTTCAATTTCATCATTCAAAATAATTAAATAATTATGTTTTTTTTATGTTGTTCATATATTCATAGAAATTAAATATTCTTTAATCGTGAACAGATATTGCTATTTATAAAATCGTGTCGTATGATTTGCATTTAGTTCCTAAAATTTTATTTTATTTTTGCTTGTCATAAATAGAGAAAATTGTAAAAGTGGTCTCATAGGACATATCATGCTGTAAAAATGGTCCCAATACTTGCAATTGTGGTCCCAAATCAAAATTTATATGCAATATTGGTCTCATAACACTCAAATATGCAATATTGGTCCCATGTCCTATGGGACCACTTTTACAAATTGATTTTGGTTTCAAATTTGATTTTGATTTTAAATATGATTTTTAATTTGCAAATGGGTTGAAAAAGTCTTGAGTTGGGCATCAATATACATATGTGTATGAAATCATTTATTTTCTTTCTTTTTACCTTTTCTGCTAATATTTTTATTTGAATTTAGTTGATTATTTGAAAGATTCTATTAGATGTGACTGAATTGTTGCTCAACATATTTTGTGGTCCTGTCTTCTCTAAAATCTTTGATGTGGATTTTTTTACCTTAAAAATCTGATTTTTTATTTATCTCATTGGCCTAAAATGGAAGCTTTTTTACTGGTTCATAATTACTGGAGTTTTCACCAGAAATCAGTTTCTCTTCTTTCATTTTGTATTTTGATCTCATAATCTCATTGGTCTCAAAACTAAATTGCATTCGACGGTCTCTTACTTTAGACCGATGAAATTGCTTATGATTGCTTCTTTTCTTGTGATTTTTCTAGTCGCATTTACAATTGTAAAATTAAAGTGATCCCATAGGGCATATGATCAATATTGCATATTTAAGTCTTATTGGACCAATTTTCATATAAATTTTGATTTGGGACCACAATTGCAAGTATTGAGACCATTTTTGAAGCAGGACATGTCCTATGGGATCACTTTTGCAATTTTCTCTCATAAATATACAAAATTGATCTTCTTATCTAATTAATTAATGCGTGCATATCATTTTATTAATTTTTAAAAATTGAACACAATATATAAAATTAAAAAATAATCATAATATTACAAATCTAAAAAATGATAATTATTTATGCATCGTACAGGAGAAATAGTAATAACTTAAATTGAAAACTCATAATTTTACACTCTCATTATGATCAATAATAAAATCCATGATTAAATATTTAATAAACAACCACAAATAAAAAAATAATTAGCATGTAACATGAATCTTGAGTAAATAAATCATTAATAATAATCTGAAAATATGTATTGAAATTGAAAAAAAGAAATACTTTCCACAAACAAGAAATTTATCAAGTAATTTTCTATACTTTTGCAAGCTAATTTTGGAATTTTTCTAATAAATGTCCTCACAAAACCCAAGAAAAAGTTTTTCTTTATCTCTAACATTTAATTGAATTATATTAAATTCTAATAAAAAATTGGGAACTCAGATATTTATTTTTTATATTTAATTGTCGCACCCACAACTTTATCATCTCAAACCCTTCTTCGTCTCTCACTAAAAAAACTCGTCTTCTCCAATTTTTCAATCTCCACCCCCAAAACACACAACAAACATCCATCTTCAAAACTTACCTATAAATATAAAATCAAAACGGTTGGGGGCTCGTGACCCCTTTTGAATTCGCCATTGCAGGCAGATCATCAGATGATGGTTGTTTGGCCGTAAAAATTATTTGAAACCAAAATGTATGCATCTCCAATAGTCATGAAAGTTGCGGGTCACATTAAATATATATAAATTTTCATATATTTGAGATTCTTGTATTTGTGAAATAATAACAATTTTTTTAAATTACAATGGGAGGAATGAATTTGAAAAATAATTAAATAATTTTTTGAAATATTTTTTTTATTTTATATAAGTGGTTAATTAGATTTTTTTATTTATGAATGAATGAATTTAAAAATCTTTTTATCCGATATGTTATCGGTGTATATTTTGCATCTTGCAGATGGTACGTACCGATAATCTCATAAGATTTAATAAATCTTTATAGATTCATGAACATTGAAAAAAGCATGACGTGTCATTATATTTTGTTTTATACTTAAAACATTGCAAATATTTATGTAAATAACAAAAAATTATAAATTTGTAAATAGCTTTTATTAATAATTTAAAAATACTTATTAGAACAAAAATTTCGTAATTTAAATATTTTATTCGACCTGTTGCCGGTATATATTTTGCAACTTACCGATAATATATGCTAGTATTCTAATAAAATTCGATAAATCTATACAGATCCACGTGCTTTGAAAAAATCATGCATGTCATTAATGTGAATTGATATTTTGTTCTTATATGTATAATATTGAAAATATTTATATAAATAACAAAAAAAATATAAATTTATAAATATATATTTTTCGGTGATTTAAAAATACTTATTATCATAAATATTATTATTTTACATTTTTCATAATTTAAACATTTTATTCGATAAGGTGCCGATATATAGTTATTTTTTTGCCGATAATATATGTCGGTAATTTAACAAGATTTGGTGAATCTACGTATATTCACGAGCCTGGTAAAAATATGCCATGTAATAAAGGTTAATTATAGTTTAGTTTAGAATTAAATAAATACTTAATTTTCCCACTATGGTGTTTCCCACTCGGGTTTTCCATATGGATTTGTATGAGGCCCTGGTCCCTTGAGTTATTAATTATGTGATATCCGAAATTTTTAGGTTGGAGCCATTTTCCTTTTCTTTATTTATACAATTTATTTAAAAAAATAAATATTTAATTTTATAATTAAATTTACTTTTAAAATTTAGAGGACACATGTCGGACATCAAGAAGGAATTTATATAATGCATGAGGTTGTAGGGTCGAATTTAGGTTATGAATAGTAGTACCTCGTGTGGTAGCATAGCTTTACCCAACTCCACAACTGCTGCAACCAATTCTTCTACACAAAATGTTGAAAACTAATATGATGGTTGGTTCTTCAACTTAATTGGATTTGAGAGTTTCTATTTGCACAATCAAATTTACTCTTTGCACTACATCTACTCCATGCACTACTATTTTTACTATTTGCACCACCAATATTGACAATAATGTCCTTCCATCTAAAATATATTTTTTACTTCAAAAAAACTTAAAATCAGAAAAAAAACATAAAATCAGCCACAAATCTGACGCCGCTGTCCCTGTTTTCGCTTAGATCAATCACCAAGCCGCTGTTTCTATAGACCAATCGCCGTTTTTGCGGCTATTCCACCGTCGCCGCCCTTCATCTCTTCTCAGAAGGTGGTGCGGAAGCAACCGGAGAAGGCGGTGATAGTGCTCCTGGGTTGACTGAGCAAGGCCAAGGACCACGCCCTGCAGGTGCTTGCAGTTGCAGATCAAGATCAAAATCAAAATCATAATCATGAATTGACTTCAAAGTTCGACGACATTGAAAACAAGTTGAAGCTGATGACCGACTCTCTCTCCAAGATCAAAAACTGGGAGAAGAAGGTGGTCCACCAATTGTGCGCGTTGGAGCAAGTTCTCGAGATGACATCTTCACCTTAAAGGATCCAAAGATGGAGTCACAAGTTCACGACAAGCTCACTCAGATCGAAGAAGATGTCATCAAATTGAAAATCTTAATTTCCATGGTGGACCAGTTGGTGACTCTCAAGCTTGGCGGGATGTTGATTAAGCCTAGAACACGACGATCATCATCATCATCATCACCACCACACCGTCTCGCACTCTCAGGAGTGGGCTGAACTTGGAGTGGAGGATTGGATAATCTCGAAGAGCGACGTCATGTCCGCCCTCTGCTCTAGTACCACTGCCTCGACAACTCCGGCTCCGGCCACATTAAAATGTATCTTCTCTCCCTCTCTGTGTTTAAGGAGAATGCACCCATAAAGAAGAGGCCTCTCATTTACTGGTGGATTGGAGAGGGCTTCGTTGCTAAGACAACGAATTCCACGGCGGAGAATGCACCCATAATATATTTTCTATTGTTTTAATTTTTATTTTTTAATTTTATTTTGTGGTGCATTGAGTAATAATAATAGTGCAAACAAGTAATAAAAGGGTAAGTAAGTCATTTTGTATTTATTTTATTTTTTAATGATGCAAAGAGTAAATTTAGTTGTGTATTTAGAAACTCCCCTGGATTCTCTTCTTAGGTATCCTAACAACAGAAGCACATATGAGAGAGAGAGAGAGAGTGAGAGTTTGAGTTCGGCTACTTCTGAGTGGTATAATTTAATTATTTAAATGTATCACATCAGTAAGATTTAACGATTTTAACGTCATTCATTTTTTGTGTAAGATTTTTTAGCTCTTTATAATTTGAATTTTCAGAGAATAATTATATTGAGAGAGAAGAGTGTTTGCGCAGATGAACATCTCGATGACCAATTGTTCTAACAAATTTCATTTGAATTCTTCTCTTCATTGATTATTATTACAGCTATATATTTATCTAATTTAAATAGTGACGCAGATCATCATTCTTGAAAACCGCAGCAGAAGCTTCTGCAAATAATTAAATCTGCAATAAGTTAAAAAAATTAAGCCGTCTCACCAATCAAGTCAAGAGTAGACACCTCACGCGTTATTTATAATTAATTTACATTTTTCCAACACAGTTTCTAGCACCCATTCTAGACTCTCTCTCTCTCTCTCTCTCTCTCTCTCCATGAGTCTCATCTATATATACGAATAGACCCTCCGGCAACAACTCAGTCATTCACATCTTCCTCTCCTCAAGAAAACAAAAAATCACTAGTACTGCAACTAATAATTTCTCATTACTACGACTCTTGTTTTTCTTTACAAAAATAACTGAGATCGATGGCTGAGAAGGAGCTACAAGCCAACGGCGACACAGAAGCCGCCGGCGCTCACGAGGCGAGAGAGCTGCGCAAGAAGAAGCGCACCAAATGCTTCATATACATCGTATTGTTCGTCATTTTCCAGACAGGAATCATCACGCTCTTCTCCTTAACCGTCATGAAAGTAAGAACGCCAAAGTTCCGTGTTCGCGGAGCATCCTTCACAAGCTTTAACGCCGGAGCTCAGGCCAATCCGTCGCTCCAGGTCAGCATGATCCCGCAGTTCTCAGTGAAGAACACCAACTTCGGCCGCTACAAGTACCGCAACACCACCGTCGATTTCTTCTACGGAGAAACTAAGATCGGCGAGGTTGCCGTCCCCAACTCCAAAACCGGTTGGAGATCAACCAAGAGCTTCCTTGTCCCCGCCGTCAACTTGAATATCGTCGGCAGCCCTCAGCTTGGTAGCGATCTCAGCGCCGGCGTTGTGCCAATCACAAGCAAAGCGCGGATGGGAGGGAGAGTGGAGCTGCTGTTCATCTTGAAGAAGAGCAGAGCAACTAATATGGATTGCTCTATGGAAATTCTCATCACTACACAGACTATCAGGAATATTGTCTGCAAATGATTTTTTTCAATTTTGTTTTAAATTCCATTTTAATATGTGTGGTTTTTCGAGTTACAGGTTTGGTTTTTCTTTTTATTTTTACTATTTATTTAAAGAAGAGGTCCTATAGCTAGGTTTGGTTGTATTTGAGCCCCTTCGATTTTTCTTTGTTATAACTCCTGTTTATATATACGAGTTATTTGTCTTATATTACTCTTGAACCACCTTTGACCACATTCGGTAGCGCAGTCCAGCAAAATATATATTAATATTTTATCTAACTTCCTGGCATATACATAGTAATAAATTAATATAATACTATAATTTTGTAATGACATAAACAATTAATTAATGTGAATTGAATTTCACTATGTATGTATCTTTACGTAGAAGACAATAAATGTGCAATGCTTGAAATCTATTTAGGGGTCAAATAAAGCATACTGATCCTACCAAAGCCAGATATGCATACAGGAACCAACTCGATCATCAAATTTCTTAATCTCCATTATTTCTAATTTAGTTTATATGATCGAACAAGTTGGGTAGTATGATTCATGCTGTCTGAACAAATTGGACTACCAACCACTTGGCAATCTTTCTTGTTTCACACAAATTGGATTACACATTAATTAGACACCTTTATTTTAGATTTTAATCTATATTTCCATTAAAATTAAAAGTATTGACCCCTCTTTCTTCATTTTACATGATTGGAATAATAATATTCCAACTAATTCCAGATATCTTCATGAAAACACACACACACACACACACACACACATGCTTAAAATACTATATTTAACATTATACGGTCCATTTCACATTTCCAACTTTGGAAATCTATATATGTATTCTGACTTAACTAATTAATTATGTCTTAGGACCATGCATGCGCGTATTCAACCCATTAGCCATTAATTTATATAAAGTAAAGATCATTTATAAACCATGCTCTCTCATGAGATTTTCTAGTCTAAATTGTGTGTCTCGTTCGTGTACCAACATCAAAATTGCATAATTTTAATAATGTATTTTATAAAAATAAAATATAATATATTTTAACTGATCATATTTAATATTTATTGCTAAAATTGAAATTTTTAAAAAATATATACCCTAAGGCCTAAGTTTGTAATAATCAACCTTAAAAATCAATTAGTTCCAGTGAAGATGCATATGACTTAATGGTAGAGTGAGGTTCTTTGTGGAGACCAAAGGTGACATGTTCGAATCTCTTCAATACCACATGTTGGGTGTGTGAGTATAAAAAAAAACCCTAAAAATCAATTATATTAACTAAAAAAATAAAAAAATACTATAGAATAATTATAAATCCTAAATAGGTGGAATAAACCCTAAATAATAATGTAAAATTATATTAAATCAAAAGAAATTAAAATTGAATAAAAAATGAAGAAAAATAATAATTTTGATGTTTGGTACACAGTTGACACACATAATTTTGGATTAGAGGATCTCATGTGCCATGCTCTACTATGTAAACTCACATGAGATTCTGTAGTCCAACATTGTGTGTACCAACTGTGTCCCAAACATCAAAATCATTTTTTTTCTTACATTTAATTCTTCAAAAATTTAATTTCTTTTGATTTAATACAATTTTATATTATTATTTGTGATTTATTCACTCAATTAGAGTTTATAATTATTTTTAGCATTTAATTTTTATTTTTTAGTTAAAATAATTGATTTATAGGGTCAATTATTCTAAACTTAGGTTGTATAATTTTTTAAAATTTCAATTATTAACAATAAATATTAATTATGATTAATAATATATAATATAAAAATATTTAAGATTTTTTTTTTAAAAACTACGTAATTTTGATGTTGACACACAATTTGGATTAGAGGATCCCATCCGGTGTAAACTAGGAATCAATATGGATCGTTTAATTTAAGTAGATGAACGAATGCGATATTCCTTGTATATGATGAATATATCATTGTATATGTTGTATATTAGTATTGTAAATATTGTATTTTAATATTTGTACATGTTGTATATTAATTTCGCATTATATTGTCTAATATAATAGGAGTATATAACAATAGTATCACCGCCCATTTTAGATTTTAGATAAAATATCATAGTATATGTTGTTTTTTTAGCATTAATAATGTGGTATTTTAACATTATATATTTTGCATTTTAACATCACATTTTCAAAAATAATTTACGAATTGATACCTAGTCTTTCCAATTCATTATATCATCACACTAGATGATTGAGATTAGTTCCTATTTTATACACTAAGGATAGCTATATATATAGACGAGTTCAAATAAAATAAATCCCCATGTAGGAATTAAATTCATCTCCACCATTCAACTGGATGATTTGAATATAATACAAAACGATGGTAACAATATGCATATTTGTAAATAAGCGTAGTACAAAAAAGTGAAGGTATGCTTTTCATGTGTGCTTTTTTTAAAGAGCAGTGACATTTTCAATTCTTAAATACAACGGTCATATTCATTGCTAACATTTTATTAAATATATTGTTAATATGTTATCTAAACATTGCTAATATAAAATATTTCGATTCATATACGATTGATACGTGAATTTGAATGTAAAGCTGCTTGTATGAAAAATTAAATTAAATGATGAGCCAATACATATTTAATTAGAAAGTTAGTCGAGCCCATTTATCATACATATTAGTAAATTATTATTCACATGTTAAGTATATATTACTGACATTTTAAAAAAATAATCATTCACATATTAATAATGTTTATATTTCTAACATATTATCAAATACACGATTGAAAAAACTCTCTCTCTCTCTCTCTCTCTATATATATATATATATATATATATAACATTTTAATAGGACAAAAATTTGTGTGAGTTTGTCTAACGGGTCACAATCTGGTTAGATGGGTCAAACCGGGTCAAAATTCACCCAAAATCTACCCAGGCCCTTTCCCTCAATTAGGTCCAGGCCCAGCCCCACTATGCTAGGCAACCCACGCCAGCCGGCCCCTCTCACTGGCTCCCCCTTTTTTAACCTACTACATTTTTTCACTTTCTCGTTCTGTTTTTTTTTTGTTTTTTTAAAAGTTATCTATTTTACCCCAATCAATTATTGAGTGTAACGCATGAGTAGCTGAATAAAAAAAATTAATTTTATTCAAAAAATTAAATTAATCCAATTTAACTTTAAAGTTCACCAATTTCATTATAAGGTATATATTTATTTAAATAAATTAATTATTGAGAGCAATTCACGAGTCTATATGCATTAGCGTTGAGCGAGTGCATTGCGTGAGACGCCGGATAAAAAATTAAATTAATTCAATTTAATTTTAGAGTTCACTAATTTCATTTTAGTATATGATATATTTATCAAAAAAATTAATTATCGAGTGTAATGCACCAGTCTACGTGTTACTATCGGGCAAGCACTGCACAAGACGCTGGATAAAAAAAATTAAATTAATTAAAAAATTTATTAAGTCAATTTAATTTTAGGATTCACTAATTCCATTTTATGGTATATATTTATTTCAAAAAAAAATTAATTATCGAACGCAATACACGAACCTATGCGTTACCGTCGGGCAAGTGCAGTACGGGAGACGACGGATAAAAAATTAAATATATATTTGTAAGAAAAATAAAGAAATAAAAATTAGAACAAAAACAAAAAAGAAAAGGGCAAAAGAGAAGGGACCGTTAAAAGGAAAAAAAAAAAAAAAACAAAAAACAAAAAACAAAGGACCACCTCTTGCGTGAACTAAAAATGAGTCTAATATAAAAAATCTAGTAGACGGTCCCAAGGGTGGGCCTCATTCAATAATATAATCGGAAAATGAATCTCTCTCTTAGGAAGTTAGAAGCATCCATGACCAACATCGATATCGTCAACGTTCTTGATGGCCATCAAAAGAGATCACTTCCAAGTCTGTATATGAATTTGTTGAAGAAGTTAATTATCTGCCCCAAGTTCAATATGTCAACACTAGCCGCCTCATGGCCCCGCGTTATACGAGTCAAACTTAACTCTATATATATATGAGAGCGCATTCCCCATTCTATCACCAACACTTACTTTCATCAAATTAAATTAAAGCAAAACACATTTCATCTCACTTAATCGGCTTCATTATTCTTTGCTGATGGCTGAGAAGGAGCAACAGTCAGCATACCCGGCCAACGCAAACGGCTATGCACGGAGCAGCGGCGACACTGAGGCCGCCGCCGCTCACGACGCCAGAGAGCTGCGCAAGAAGAAGCGCACCAAATGCTTCATATACATCGTGTTGTTCGTCATTTTTCAGACAGGAATCATCACGCTCTTCTCCTTAACCGTCATGAAAGTCAGAACGCCAAAGTTCCGTGTTCGCGGAGCTTCCTTCACAAGCTTTAACGCCGGAGATTCTGCCAATCCGTCGCTCCAGGTGAGCATGATACCCCAGTTCTCGGTGAAGAACACCAACTTCGGCCGCTACAAATACCGCAACACCACCGTCGATTTCTTCTACGGAGAAACTAAGATCGGTGAGGTTGCCGTCCCCAACTCCAAAGCCGGTTGGAGATCCACCAAGAGATTCCTTGTCCCCGCCGTCGACTTAAATATCGTCGGCAGCCAGCTGCTTGGTGGCGATCTCAGCGCCGGAGTGGTGCCGATCACGAGCAAGGCGCAGATGAGAGGGAGAGTGGAGCTGATGTTCATCATGAAGAAGAACAGAGCAACTAATATGGACTGCTCCATGGAAATTGTCATTTCTACGCAGACTATCAGGAATATCGTCTGCAAATAACTTCTTTCTATTTTCTTTTAATTCCATTTTAATTTTTATTGGTTTTTGATTTTTTTTTTTGCCCCTTCGATTTTTGCCCCTCATTTTAATGCATTCTTTTTTAGTATATATACCAGTTATTTGTCTTATGTTATACGATCTTTAGCAATCTTTGACCACGTTCAAAAGCGTAGTCCAAACATTTTGAATTCTTCACTGTAATAATATTTTACAGTAACAAAATAACATTGTCTAGTCTATATTATATTTTTAATTGTATATTTATCACATGATCTTTAGTTTAAAAAATCGATCTATAATTAAATTACATTATCATTCTCAAGTTATTACATTATATAAAATCGGAGAAATTTGTCTCGACCAGTTCTCTAACGCCCGTAAAACTGAAACAAACCAATGTGAAACTGAATTGAAATTAATTTGAAAGGAAAAGGAAAATTGAAGTTGACAAGAATTATCGAAAATCAACCGTCAAGTTTCAGTGAATACAAATTCAGGCAAGATTTATCTAGGTGGTCTTATTACGCCCATTGTTCTCCACTTTGACATTTCATTGGAGGGGATGATGATCGCAGAGGGATCGATAGATGTTGATGCACTCGAGATTTTTCCAGTCCCCTCATCCACCATACTTGCTTGTCCAGAAGGAGAAGACAAACTTTCCACTGCACAATGCCCACTTGACCACGGTGTCCACAATCTACGACCAAAATAATTGGTTGATGGACACGCCTGAGCATGAAGTCGCTCGCAATGCAAATGAAGCTGAGGAGGAGAATGCCGAGGGAGAGCAAGTTCATCATGACTACGAGATGCCGCAGCCTCCACGGAACATGAGAGCTTATCCACACCGACGAAGCCGAGAGCCAAAGGATTGACCTGAGTCTTCCCACAGGAGAGCGAGCAGCTCGGAGGTGCCATGAGAGATGTAATTTGGAGAGATGCGACGAGACGTTTAAAGTCTCCGGGGAGATATGGACCTTCTACGCCGAGATGTCACTCATATTGAGCATGGGTTGACATGCCAAGACCAGCTGCTCTCGAGGATGGCCGGACAAGTTGATGGAATGTCTAGACAAATGGCGTCTCACAATGCAAACATGACCGAGTTGATGAACATGATGTGAGGATAGAACACCCACTTCTATGATCCTCGATTCCAGTATCCACCTCCCGGCCTCAGTGATTTGAGAGGTAGTCTATCTTAACCCTTCCTCGTTGCATACT
This sequence comes from Perilla frutescens, assembly GCA_026008535.1. Taxonomy (NCBI): domain Eukaryota; kingdom Viridiplantae; phylum Streptophyta; class Magnoliopsida; order Lamiales; family Lamiaceae; genus Perilla; species Perilla frutescens. The sequence continues at coordinate 57,202,679 of BRKX01000016.1, forward strand.
TAATCCTACTAGCATTTTGAATAAGTTTGGGAGATGTGAGGAGGTTAAGATAGAATTTTTAGTTTTATTTCAAGCCTGTATTATGATAATATTCCACTGATTCTGCATTTATTTTTCTAAAGCTATTCGATATGGTTGTATAATGATTTTTATTTTTCTGGCTTATGTATTGTTTATTTTTCTTGTGCATTTACCTTGCTTTCGTTTTTCTTAGTTTGCGTGTTTGTTTCTAGAGCAACCTTTATGTTGAGAAGTAGTTTTGGAGTAGCCTTTCGACTTTGATTCTTTAATTGTTGATTGTCTTGATCAATTAGGAGATAGAATTGGTAAGATTGTGATTTAATGTGATTGGAATTGCCGATGAGGATCCATCAAATTTTCTTCTAAATTTTTCGATTTTAGTGTAATTGAGCATGGTGATTGTTGATGGTGGGAATTAATAGTATGTATTGATGATTTGTTGGAATTATGAAAAAAATAAACCTGTGAGATTTTGAGCCTTGATTGCTATATTATGTTTTTAGTAAGGTTTATTTTCTTGAGTGTGTCAGTTTATGCAGTTAATCCCTAGAACTTGCTCTGGTATCTATCTCGAGATTACGTAGTTTACTTCAATTGAAAAAAATAATTTTAGGCAATTTTTGTTAACCTTTGATTTTTTTTCTATTGTTTACCTATCTCTAAAAGATTCCATAGTCAACCCGTTTGAGCTGTTTGGTCTTTATTATGATAGCTCGAGGATTGAGGAATTACATGTTTGGATGCATGAGAATTTTTGGTATGGATCATTGGTGCAAGAAATTGTTATCATGTTGTGGAATATTCGATGTGTTGTGGAAAAATATTATGGAGTCTTATAAGCTCTACTGAAAACAAAAGGAGAAATATATATATGTATATATATTTTCAGAAATAAATAAATAAATAAATAATAAAAATAAAGAGCATAAAAGACCCATCCAGCACTTTGTTCTATTTATATGTGAAATTTCAGCATGCACTGTTGGTGATTTTATTTGATGCTGGAAAAGTAGAAGGAGACTAAATAGGATTTAGTTCTACTGAGATTTATCAATAGTTGGTGTGATTTTTGGGAGATGTTTGGGAGTAGCTAACTCAAAGATTTTTCTGAGATAAGTTACTCAACTATATTTTGCCTACCTATCTAAAGAGTCGACATTACAACCAATAATATGTCCTATTTAATTTTTAGTTCAAGTTTAAATTTTCAGTATTAGAGAGATAGACGATTTGCAAGCTTATAGTGGGTTGCTGTATTTTCTGATCTTGAGAGTTACACCTTATACACTCGAGTGTGGAGTGAAATTTTCATATCTATCTTTCGACAGGTTAGAAATTCCAATGAATTTTGATTGATGTGCTATTATGAAAATGCACACCTCGTACAAAGTATCTGTTCTGCAAACATTCTCAACGATGTTCTAGAACGTTGTTGGATAATGTTCACTATAATGTTCACAAATGTTATAATGAACTTAATGTAAATTGCAGAAAGTAAAGCACACAACAGATTGGTAACTGATAAGTCCATTATTTCGTGTCTTTATGGGCATTTTAGGCATTCTAAATGTTCATTTTAGTTATTTTTTAGTCGAAAAGAACTAGGAAAGCTATTAGGGGTATTTTAGAAGTCGAATCTGGTGAAAGAGGCATTTTGCCTAATTATTCATGCATATCTCAATGCTATAAGCAACACTCAGAGGTACATGGGAACTTCTTCAGCAACGTCCTAACATTCGGGAAGTAGAATGGACATATCAGAAAGGATGAAGCTGACTAGATGATATCGTGCCCACTTTGCTCTTGCAGATTCGACCAAGGCTTTGGAGAGGGCACACACACGAAATTCTCGGGATTCTGTTGAGTGAAGATAGACATAGATGATGGGGACTAATCCGAGATGAGTTGGTGCAAGGCAGGATTGCTAGAAGGATGAGGCTGAAGTGATAAGAAGGAATCCCTGAAAATTCAGGATTTGATCAACAACTGACTGGATAAGGTTTATCCAGTCCAGTGGAGCAGAGCACGCTGATTTCGGGAAGCAGTTAAAGACCCATCGCTTGTGGGGAGGGGGTTTGAATTCAGATTGTTCTCTATTTTCCCACTTACTCCATGTTTTATGGGAGGAGTACTGCTGGAAGATTGACATGTCCACATTGTATAGAGTTCAGTGATGCCTTTACTTTATCATGTAGTGGTAAGCAATTATGGTTTGATAACCATAAAAAATTCCTGCCTACAAACCACCCCTTCCGTAAAAATAAAAAATCATTCATGAGAAACAAAGTTGTGACTGCAAGACCTCCAGAAATGAGATTAGGCATCAAAATTATGGCTCACATAGAAGCATTGGGTCTTAAAAAAAGTCACTGGCAACAATGATAATGTGACCATTTCTAAAGGTTGCGGGTGGAAAAAGAAAAGCATCTTTTAGGATCTACCATACTGGAGTTTCCTATTGATTCGACATAGTTTGAATGTCATGCACATTGAAAAAACTATGTTTGACAATCTATTCAACACTATTTTGAACGTGCAAGGGAAGACAAAAGATACACCCAAAGCCAGAGAAGAGTTGAATAAATATTGTTCAAGACCAGAGCTACAACGGAATGAGTCCACAGGTAAGTACCCAAAAGCTTGTCATATGTTGGACAAGAGAGAGAAGAACATCCAATTTGAATGGATTAGAGAGTTAAAATTTTCGGATGGGTATGTGTCAAATATGAGTAGATGTGTGGATATGAGAAAATTGAAGATGTTTGGCATGAAAAGCCACGATTGTCACGTGTTCATGCAACGTCTCACCCCGATAGCATTTCGTGAACTTCTACCATCTAATGTTTGGAAGGGAATCATGAAGTTGAGTTTATTCTTTAAATATTTGACTTCCAGAACAATCATCGTTGATGATGTTTGTCGGTTACATAAAAGTATTCCGATCATATTATGTAAACTTGAACGCATTTTTCTCCCCAAGTTTCTTCGACTTGATGGAGCATCTACCTGTCCATTTGGCTGATGAAGCTAGAGTTATTAGGCCTATACAATATCGATGGATGTATCCATTCGAATGGTACTTGAGAAAGTTGAAAAACAATGTGCAAAACAAAGCACGAGTTGAAGGTTCAATCTGCAATGCTTACTTGGTCGAGGAAGCTTCAACATTTTGTTCATATTATTTTGAGGATTATGTAAAAACGAGATATAGAAATATGCCTCGTAATTATGAGGGTCTTGGAGACTTAAGATATGAGAATACAGCAAATCAGTCAATTTTCAAGCATCACGGTCAACCATCTGGAAAAATGTCCCAGAGATATTTAACAGACAATGAGTACACTGCAGCACAGATCTAGGTTTTGCTTAACTCTCCTGAAGTTGAACCGTATACAACATAAGTGATATTGTGTAACTAGATCAATAGTATGTAATATTTATCTTCCCACAAAATTCTAATCTCATTTCAATTTTTTGAAGTGTGTTTGTTGATCATTTGAAAGCAATGGGCTCAAATATCTCAACAGAAGATATTGATAAACGAATGATAAAGAATTTGCAAGTTGGTTTGCCAATTATGTAAGTTTATGATAATAGAAAACGTAAATATATTTATACCTAGCTAACTGTTACATAATATAGAGTTTTCTATTATAATAGGCGCAAGATCTAACTAATAATGTCAACATGATCATGCGTGATTTTTCAAGAGGGCCTTCTCATTCTATTAATGTATATCCTGTTGTAATACCCTAAAATATTTTAGAATGTTTTATTCAACATATGTTACCCGAGGGTAATTTAGGAAAGAAGTTGGGTTCTTGTAGGACTCAAATAAAGGAAAAACCGCAGCCAGGGAAATCTGTTAAATTTAATTTGGTCAAAATTTGCTTTAAAAATATGTTCTGATATTTTTCTCGGGTTGATAGAAAAAGTTTCAAGCATCGTGCCAAACTTTGAATTTTCCAATTTCGAGTTCAAATGAACTCTTGAGTCTTGACACAACTTTAAGTTGGAAAATAATAGATTTAATAGAAAAAGGCACATCCGTCATTATCCAATTTCTTTTTTAAAATATTATCTTATTCGTAATTATCCTATTCTTTTTCCATCATTATCCTCTTTCTTTTATTCGTAATTATCATATTTACTTTTCTTCTATAAATAGGAGCCTAACCAAAGGTTTCATTTTTCATTCATTTTCAAAATCAAAATGCCGAGCAGCTTCTAGAGAAGGTACGACCCTAGTTTCCTATTTCAATTCTGAAATAGTCATTTTAAAGGTGTCAACGCGTAGATCACGAATACATGATTGAAATGATGACACGAAGGATGATCACGATGAAAAATTATCGTGATCGCCGCCAATTCCTCGGAAAAGGTACTTTCTCCGATTCTGGTCATTCGGACCGATGAATTTAGAAATTTCAAGTTCTAAATATGCTTGTATTTCGGTTATCTTTAATTCTACCGATTCTGATTTTTTTATGTTGTGAGTTTTTGATATTTTTCCCCGTTTCCATTTTATGTAAATCTCAGATCTACTCTTCCTGGATAGTCGTATTAGAAATCTTCTTTTTATAAATAGTCTTTGATCATTTAGATCTTATAGTTAATCGGAATAGATTTTTGATTCTTCGTCGTTTGAAATCTGGATCCGAATATTATATTATAAATCTGTCCAGTTTGAGTTTTCTAGCCGTCTGATTTTTGATCTAATTACACCATTAAATTTCTTATTTTTTGCACTATCAAAAATTGTACTTTTGAGCGAAAATCCAACGAGTATCGAGCCCGATACATTTTCAGCTAAAATTTGTGGCGGGAATTTCCGCCAGCCAGCTTTCCGGCCGGTGTGGCCGGAATTAGCCTTTGATCCCTTATGACTGATTGTGGTACCCATTGAGAGTGACGTGTGGCCGTAGACGGTGCTCCGTTTCGTGTTGAAATGAATTTAATATGATTTTTCGAAGTTAATGTCTCATTTTCAAAAATTGCTTTTTAGTTGGAATTGCTTCAAAATGTTTGTTAGATCTGTCATAGCAAAAAGGTTCCTTCAGCATTTATTCCCTATGGTTGATTCTCTACTTAGCTATAGATTCCATTTTTGTCCAGGCGGATTTTTGAGTTTACCCAATTATTTAAATCATGTATTTAAATTCGTATATTTTTCATGTGTCGTCTGAAAATCATGAAATTTCCACACTTGCATTGTTATACGTGAAGTATGTTGTCAATTAAATTTGGTAAATTTCTAAAAGCCGAAAAGACTTGTAGATTAAATTTGATCAGAATCGAGTAAAATAGCAAGTGGTCGACCTCCACCTTTTCCAAATGTTTTTGGACAGCTTTACTCGAAAATATTCACTGAATTTAATTCCCTAAAGTGTTGAGTTGAGAATGAAATCCTAATATTGCGCATTGTAGTCCGAAACCGTTTTATTAGTTTAGAATATTCGTATTACATTTAGTTTAGCTTAGAAAAAAAATCATTTATCTATCCTAAGTTGAAGCTTACCTTATGTTATAGTTTCAAGACCTAGCATGATACTAATAGGTAGTTTCTCCTTTGTGCTACTGTATGTTGTCGGAGTCTCATAAACCAGCGTTGTGTCAATGTGAGTAGCTACAGTATGCATGCATTATTCGTCATGCCCTACTTCTTGTCGATGAGACTAAAATGAAACACTTATTGGTTACACTCATTGGGTATACTTTGGCCATACTCAACTTTACGCGTTGGTGATATAGTACAGGTTGCGGGCAGTGACTGGTTATACTCTTAAGCGCTTCATGATAAAATGTTTTGGTGAACTTAGGTTGCTTCCAACTTTTAAACCTCCTAAGCTTCACTACCTGCATGAACAAAGATAGATTACTTTAACAAAATGAGTTGCATAATTTGAATTGTAAAAATTTGCCCACTGAGTGCATTAGTACTCAGCCCAAATATTTCCAAACATTTTTCAGGTCAGTAAGCTGGCATGTGGATGTGACGATGCTGAGAGATGGGCTTTTGTTATTTATGTATTTTCTTGTTGTCTCTTTTTGTTAAGCATCCTGTTAATAATGGGGCTTGCGCACTTGTAATATTATTTTATTAAATACTAAGAACTCTAGTCTTAGTATTATGGATAAGTGTATGTTATATTATAAAGCATGTTTGGTTGTTCTGAGTCTTCTGTTGAGTTCTTATTGATCAGGTTACCCCCATTCTTTCCCGCTTCTTAATTCCAACCCCTGCGGCGTCCATTTCCACGGTCTTTCAGGATTGGGGTGCTACACCTGTGTATTTTATTTATTCGATATAAATTCTACACGATTTCTCACGGTTTACATTGAACTACGAACAGTGGGGTTTGCATAAAAGGCACAAACTATAACTATTACGGGCAATTGGTGAAGGTTATCAAGCTGGAATACACTGGTTTTCCTATTTAAAAGAAAGTTTTGTTCAAGTGTAAGTGGTTTGATACATCAACAAACAAAATAAATGTGCATCCTGACTATAAAATAGTTTCTAGAAATCATAAGCGTAAGTATTCAAGATCTGATCCATTTGTGTTTGCTACAAGCAATCCAAGTGTGTTACTATGAATACCCAAGTTTAAATTGCGCGCTCGAAGTGATTGGTGGATAGTTTACAAAATAAAGGCTCGATCTAATGTGGAAGTATTATAGCATGATGATAATACAATCATATCCCCACCATTTCAAGAGGATGAATTGATAGTTTGCATACTCTCACAATAGATGATGATCCGGTACCAAATCATCTAGATGGTGGGGTAGTAGACATTGAAGAAGAAGAAGCTAAAGAAGATACTAAACCCGAGATTAATTTTTCAGATGACAATATCAGTGTTGATGATGACATAGATGATTAGTTTGTCAGGTTTCCTAAAAATATTTATTATTCAACTAATTATCATTATTTGTTAGCTTTCTAAATTAATATTTTTTAATTTCTTAGATGCATAGAAGCGGTGCTAGAGGTGGGGATCTGGACGATCTGGATCATCATCATCATCATCATCATCATCCGTGGGCCTTAGTGGTCCAGTTGGTGATATATCACTAGAGAGATCATCACGTCCTGAATTCGATGCAGGTGGATGTCGACTTTGTTAGATTGATGAATAGTATGTTGAGTTATATAATTGAACACCATTTTATATATTGTTATCTTTACTATTATATATTCTAATGTGTTAATTATTTTGGACATTTGAAGTGCTTTGATGCCAGCTCATGCAGTCACATCTGCCATCATATTAAATTTCAATAAATTTTTACACCCGATAGGCTACACTAAGAAGATGGTGGCCGCTGAGTATAAGATGTAGTATATGGAGGAGTTCCGGGTATTATTCTCTAATTTTATGAGTGTTAACTTCTATTTTGATTTTTTTTAAAGTTTAACATTGGCATATGTTTACAATATGTTGCAGAAAGAGTTTTCTTCGGAACCCGCTGAGATGGATGCTATCATGAAAAGATGGAACACCAAGGCTGATGAAGGATACAAGGACATGGTCTACTATTTCAAGGAAACTAGGACCAAGGGCTGCTCTACTTTTATGTCTCCTCAGATATGGGAAGGTTTCTGCACCCATTGGGACAGTTAGGCCTTCAAGGCCAAGTCTACCGTCGTATCTCAGAATCACCTTATTGAGCCCGATGGTCTTGGCACCGGCACTGTCAAGCACCGAAGAGGCTCTAGAAGTGCAGTTGCACATCCTGCAGCTTTGGTTTGTAGTGAATCCCAAATGAATAATTTATTAATTAATTAATTTATTATATGTGTATGTTAACTATAAAACTTCAATCCATGCAAAGTGTGTTATAAGTATACTGCATGCAAGTGTTCTTAGATATGTTGGGAACGGATGCAAGAACAATAAATAAAAAGCAGTAAAAGAACGTACGAGATTGGTAACCCAATTCGGTTAATCAACCTACTCTGGGGGACTTCGCCCAAATTTGAAGATTCGTTCACTACTCTTTCATGAAATGCATTGAGGAACTTATACATACATGACTCCCTCCTTATCTCGCTCATTCTTCTTCATGAACTCTTTCACTAAATGAAAGCTATGAGATCCCCTCACAACAATGACACTGGACTCCATCTAGCTACCCACGACTTCAACTTACAATCTCTCCCGAGATTGCATACAAAAAGGATTAAACAAACTCCTTACGTGTTTTACTAAAAAAACACTAAATGCTAGACTATCACGTCGAACAGTTTAGGAAACAACTTCTAGCTATTACATAAATCACAAACGAAATGACTCTCAAATAATATACTAAGAGAATCTAATTAAGTGCACACCGATTGCTGCAAAGAATCGGTCTTCTTATAGCTTCACTCCTTAGTTGTCATTGATCTTCAATCTTTGGCAAAATGGTAAGTGAATTAGGGTTTGTGATCTTTCCAAACGGGTATGGATGCTTTTTTTATGTATGAGGGATATTTTCAGCACGACATCTACTCCACAAGGCAGTCAAACGAACAGATCTTGACCTCCCAAACATGATCAGTGCAAGATCTTCTAAACATGGAAACTGCTATAGTAAAACTATTCCGGGTATGTCTGGAACATCAGAGGGAACAATTTGCCAACTGTTCTTTATATTTACACAACAAAATTAGCATTTGTCTTCAGGAACATACCCTCGAACACATTATCGAACATATCACGCCAAAACAAACTTAGTGCATAATGATGGCACTAACAATCTCCCCCTTTGTCATTTATGGAAGACAATAACTATAGATCTGCACAACACATGAATAAACTTCGCAGATCAAATGTATAAAAAAAATGATATATTGATGAAATTGTCTAACACAGTTCCAAGCACTCCCCCTGAAGCTATACTGGGTGTTTTTTCAAATCACGAACATTATTTTTGCCGACAAGGCTGCGCAGATAGATTGATCAAATACTTATACAGACCAATAAAAATAAAAGCGGGGCAAAACAAGTCCCCGTGATAAATTGTTCAAAAACTTTAAAACCAAATTTCAACAAAAGAGCACACGGTTCTCATCATCATCCAGCAACCTCTTGAACATCTTTCTCTTCATAAATGGCAATGCTTCAGATTGTAGGCGCAGCAGCAGCGGGAACAGAGCCGAGCACAACTGAAAAAGACGGCTGGGCAGCAGCAGCAGCTGTAATACCACAGATTTTTGAATAAGATTTAGAGAATTGTTAATATTAAATTAATTAATTAAAGAAGGAATTTAAATAAGGTTAGCTATGGTTGGATGTCAGTCACGACTTTAAGAGTCAGTTTTCGTGAAGATCGTCTTTTCAGAAAATATAATCTTAATTCTTTTATTGCCATTTATGGTTTCTTTAGAAAGGTTTTGACTCAAGAAGTACATCGGTGTTTTCGGATTTTAAATCTGAAGTCATTTGAGTTCCCGGTGAAGGAAAACGTATTTAAAAGGGAAATGAATAGTAACTTTTTCGTGCGTTCGTGTTTTGAGAAATTTACGAAATCCTTCTCATATATCCGAGTTCAGTTCTGTCAGGCCCCTCTTATGGAAAATGACTCAAGGATTCCGTTGGCGTTCACGGGTCCTCATTCTGAGGTCAATCGAACGCTCGGGAGCAAAATCTGTCAGTCTGAGTGAATAGTAAAAAGTAATTCCAAAAAGGGAATCTTTGCTCGTCTTTCTTCTGACGACCCCGTCTTCTTCACGAATCGAGTTGGTTCACTAGTATTCGAGCCAACGAGTCTCCCGGTATTTTTAGATTTCGTGTCTAAAGTCATTTGGACCTTAACATCGAATAAAGCAGCTTTTAACCGAACCCGGGGTAGCTTTTGCAGTATTCCCGCACAGCAATGGCTTCCAAAGGAAGCCAAAGCTTTTCCTATAAATAAGGGACCACCCCTTTGGCATTCTTTGCTTATTTCTCATTCACTTCACTTCTAAATCGAGAGGGTGAAAAGCTTTGAAAGCCGAGAAGGTTCTGTCGAAGTAAAAAGCGTTCTTCATGAGTGTTCTTCAAAAAGTGTTCTGTCGAAGTAAAAAGCGTTAAATTCAAGTACGTTGTTTTTAAGAAATTTTGGGTTAATTGTTCTTCGTGTTCGTCGAAGGAATCAACGAGCACGAAGAACTCAGTTGAAGAAACCCAGTTGAAGAGAAAGAGAGAAAAGAGTCTTCTATCTTTTTCCTATCTTTTCGAGTCTTCTAAATTATGTTACTCTCAAGCCATATTCAAATTTAAATTATAGTAAGGTATTCAAGTTAATTTCAATTTATTTTGAATAAGCTATTCAAGTTATTTTCCGTCTAAAAATTTTGAGATCAAGTCGAGAAGTTCCGTAAATAAAATAAATCCTTCTTGAACCCTTATTAAGTCAAAGTCGTGCTATCCATGTTAAGTCCTAGCTAAGGGAATATTAGTTTGGTATTATTTAATCTCATGTTGTTAGAAATCTTCGAAGGAGGCCGCTAAGTCGATGATTCGACTTTTGTAGGAGGAATCGAGCCTCGGAGGAATACTAAGGAAGACCACCAGCTCGTTGCCTCATCTTCCGTCCCATAATCAAGGTGGGTAAATCTATACTCATCTAAAGTATGAGCTAATATGCTCTAGAAGCATGTTAGGCCAAATGAGATATCCAATAAAGTACTTTTGCTTAACCTGATTGATCTCTGTATAAGAAAGGAAGAAAGGAAGATATTATGTTTTACTTGAGCTCTCAAGCATGTTTAAAAATGATATAACTACCAAAGTATTGTTTATGCTTAGCATGAGATGTTTAGAATTATCTTTTGTTTTGATTCGTACTTGTTTACGTTCTTCTCCTGTAATTTAATGTTTATGCTTGTTAAGCTCGCAGAATTAAGAATTAAGGTTTACCTTGTTAGGATAGCATTAAACCCTTTATAGGCCGAGATCATGTAGTATTAAAGGATTAGCCTTAGACATTGTTCTAAGCTTGGTATTGCTAGCAAGGATAAGAAATGAAGGAACTTAGCTTTTCACTTAAGCAGGATATGAGCTCGGAATTCTTAAGGGAGTCACTGCTGGGTTTTTTCCCTCGCAAACTCATTCGGATATTTGAGGTAACCCCTCTTCTATCCTATGGTATGCCTAAGGGTACAGTTGACGTCAGGTTGGAGCCAAGATGGGCCCAAAGGAAAAAAAAAGATTTTGCGGATATGGAGAGGGTTTTAGCGTTTTGCTCTCCATATACCGTCAGTTGATTATTGGATATCTTGAAGTTTATTAAAGTGTTTTACTAAAACCCACTGAGTACATTAGTGCTCATGCACCCTCTTTTTCAAATGTTTTACAGGTTGAGATGCTGAGGATGTTGGTGGCTGTGGATGTAGGTTGGCTGCCAAGATTATTTTGCTACTACCTAATACTCTTTTGAAATCCCACTATGAGACCTGCTACTCTGATATACTCTTTCTAAATCTGTTTAAAGTTCTATTATGATTATCAAGACTAGATGAATATTTCTCAAATATGGTTATTCGAGTATAAGATGCATATTAAGTTGTATTTCTACCTCTCGAAGTATGATTTCCTTTCACCCGCAAAAGGGCTTACATGCATTATTATCTATTATCGTTTCATTCTGCCAGAGCATGCTCCCGTTTAAATAAAAGTAAACCCAAGTACCCTCGTCTAAAAAGCATATCTTGATTGTAGAACCACCCTATAAATCTTCCATTTTACCTCATTAACCCTTTAATAACACCCTGTCCCCATTCGTTAACCCCTATCTCGGGACCGGGCTGTTACATGCCTGTCTCTTTGTTTGAAATGAGTTAAGTATATATGTATGCATAAGTTGTTCTTTGATAAGTGAAAGCAGTAACCCACAGCTCGCCATCACCCTCGTATCCTCAACTAAAAATCAAGGTATGATAGTATAGAAATTCTGGATTTTGGATTTTGATTTTTGGAATACAGGAAAGGAAAAGATTTGAACAAGCATACCTGTTTTATGGATAAGAGAAAAACCGTGAGAATGAAATTCCAAGTAAAAGGTGTTCGGGTAAGATGATTTCTGAGAATGAAAAGTTTGTGAAAAAGATTTCTCGATCCCAAAAGGTTTACATTTGTACTCAAAAATTTTGACTCAACGAAAAGGTAAACTTGTATGTTAAAGACCATGGGCACCAAATTTTTCTTATAAAAATGTCAACTGCTTCAAAAAGGAACTATGCATGCAAGATAAAATCTAGACGTTAGTATGATCTTAGGAGAACCTTAGGTCTCCCTTTTATAATCTAGACTGATTAAGTTATTCTCTTCTAGATGGTTAAGCACCGTATTACTGCTAGGAAGAGCGTGCCTCTTTTTCGCCCGGTTCAAGAAAGAGTTGAAAGATTCAGATGAGAAACTTGGGCTGGTAACGAGCAATTGCTGACCTTCATGGCAAGGTACCTAGAGAGGTGGGCCTGGGCTAATGGCTACGGAGGAGAGCCCAGGAGTGTATCTGACTTGGAAACATGCATTCGCATGTGCGAGCACGCACCACCCGCTTGGAGACCTACAATGTACCGCATCTTGCAAGGCACTATCACCCGTGATCCTGTAACATATGCTGAAATCGGGAATTCGACAGAGTTCTCCTCAGCCTTGATGGCTCATTGGGTAACGGAGTATGGCCACGTACAAGCCTTAGCCGAGCAGCAAGCGACCGAGCAAAACCCCTCTCTCGTGGTAGAGCTAGAACTGCAACGGGCAACTCTCAACAGTCCCCCTAGATTCCAAGCACCCCATCCTCAACATGAAGGAGCCTCAGGAGCGGGACCCTCAAATGTCCGGGTCGCGAACCACACCGAGTCCTTGTTTTCTTGCACTCCTCAAATGAACCAGTGGACCCCTATATATGCTTCTCAGAGTCTGGGACAATGTATGTCCCATCAGTACCCCGAAGGAAATGTTCACATGAGAATGTTTAAGTTCAGCATGCCAGAGACAGTTGAAGATGAGGAAGAAGAGGAAGACCTAGAAGAAGGAGGCGAGGAGGAAGTAGGATCGCCTTGCAAGGGGAAAGGAAAGGCTCCAGCCTACAATTAAGCCGTAGTAGGAGGTGTAGGAGGTGTTGCTGTTAGAACACCTAGTTATCTAATCCATCTGTCTGTCTGTCTGTTATCTGATATCCGATTTGACCAAGATTCTAATATGTATTATATGCTTTAAACTTCCTAGATTCTAATAGTGGCAGTGAATTTTCCAACAGACTGCCCTATCTCGATGTAACCAATAACTTATTCTATGATATCAATGCCAAAAGTCCTCTTAATGAGGCAATTTTCCCATTATGTGTGAATGACGTTTAAATTTCCACCTTCTTTGATCTATCTTAATTTAAAGACCTTATTGAAAGGCATCCTTGCAAATGTGCGAATTCAATCAAGTGTCGCTAATATTTAGTTCTTTAGGATGCCGCCCCGAAGACGTCAAGCTGAGAACGAAGATGAGAACGAACCCGAGCATGTCAACCCTGGACCAATAGCTGAAAGTGTGTTTCTCAAACACAACCCTCCATCGTTTAATAGTTTAGGAGATCCAATGGATGCCGAAAAATGGGTTCGCTCCTTAGAGCGAATTTTCGATTTCATAGCCTGTTCAGAAGAGGAGAATTTAAGTTGTGCTCTTTTTATGCTGACGGATGATGCGGACTACTGGTGGGAATCCGTTCGAAGGACCATAACCCCCGAGCAATGGGAAGACTATAGTTGGGAAGATTTCAAGCATGACCTGTATCAGAAGTACATCCCGGATTATTATCGAGAGGTAAAAGAGATGGAGTTCTGGAATCTAAAGTAAGGAAATAAGACAGTGTCTGAATACGATAGAGAATTCAATCAATTATCAAGGCATGCTCCACATCTTGTGGACACAGACGGAAAGAAAGCACGCAAGTTCAGGAAGGGACTTAGATCCGAGATTGGCATAGCCCTCGCTGGGCAAGAAGACATGTCCTATGCTCGAACCTTAGCTAAAGCCTTGAGCATAGAAGCCATTCTCCCTCGAGAGAAAATTCAACCCTCTCAGTCATCTAATGATCCAAAGGGGAAAAGGAAGTAGGAAAGAGGAAGAAGAGACGACAGAGGAAAGAAACCCCACTGGCAAAGCCGAGAATCAGGGGTGCCTTGAAGTCAGCCTGGCAACGCCCCTAGCTTTAGGCCGTGTCAAAGGTACGGAAGAATGCATCCTGAAGTCTGCCGAGAAAATCTAACTGGGTGTTTCAACTGTGGTGAAGAGGGGCACTTCAAGAGAGAGTGCCCTAAGGAAAACAACAGACGATCTCAAACACCACAACAACCTATGTACCCGCAGCCGCTTCAGCAACTTCCTGGAAATCAGCCAAGGCTGCAGCAAGGAGGACCTCAGGGTGGAAGGCCGGAGATGAACCCAAGACCGAACCAAGGACGAGATCAAAGGTCTAACTAAGGACAGAGGCCGCCTCAGCCAGCTCGTACTTATGCCCTCAATTAGCAGCAAGCTGCTAAGGCCCCAGGTAATCTAGCAGGTATGATTACCCTCCTCGAGACACCAGGTTTAGCTCTCTTCGATGCTGGAGCATCGCATTCATTTATAGGTGAGTCTGTTTGTAAGAAACTGAAGATAAAACCCGAGAATGCTGAGAATGCTCTTGAGATAAGTATTCCCTCTGGAAAGAGAATGATGTCTAAAAAGGTCTGCTCTAACCTAGAATTGAACATAGAAGGGGAAAACTTTAAGTCAAATCTTTATGTGATAAAGATTCAGGACTTCGACATAATCCTAGGAATGAATTGGTTAGCCTCAGCTTATGCTTCCATAAGCTGCCCTAAGAGGAAAGTAGTGTTTCGACCACCCGGAAAACCCGAGGTGAAAATCTATAAAAATCAAGGCTGGGAACCAAAATCCCAGTGATATCCGCCCTGAAGGCCACTAAGATGATGAGGAAGAAGAACTGCCAAGCCTTTTTAGTTAATCTGATAATGAAAGAGAAATGAGAGCTTTCTATCGAAGACGTTCCAGTCATAAGGGAATACCCCGACGTATTCCCAAAGGAGCTGCCAGGACTGCCTCCGGACAGGCAAGTAGAATTCACTATCAAATTGGAACCAAGAGCCGCCCCAGTTTCGAAAGCCCCCTACAAAATGGAGCCTAAGGAGTTGCAAGAACTAAAGGTACAACTGCAAGAGTTACTAGACCTAGGTTTTATCCAACCTAGTGTGTTGCCTTGGGGAGCTCCAATCTTGTTCGTAAAAAAGAAGGATGGTACATTGAGAATGTGCATCGACTATAGAGAGCTTAATAAGCTAACCATCAAGAATCGATACCCTCTCCCAAGAATAGACGATCTCTTTGATCAGCTCAAGGGAGCAAGTGTCTTCTCCAAGATAGACTTAAGATCTGGGAACCACCAGTTGAAGATTCAAAAGGAGGATATCCTTAAGACCGCTTTTAGAACTCGCTATGGGCATTACGAGTTTGTGGTAATGTCATTCGGATTGACCAACGCTCCAGCAGTGTTCATGGATTTAATGAACCGAGTTTTTCACCCGTATCTAGATAAGTTTGTTCTAGTTTTCATAGATGATATTCTCATCTATTCCAAGGATGAAGAAGAACATCAGGAGCACCTAAGAGTGGTGCTGGAGACATTAAGAAGAGAAAGGCTTTATGCTAAGTTCAGCAAGTGTGAGTTTTGGCTCAAAGAAGTTATGTTTTTAGGTCATATAGTCTCGGTAGAAGGAATCAAGGTAGATGCAACCAAGATTGAAGCTGTAAGCAACTGGAAGTCTCCAAGAAGTGTGAATGAGATAAGAAGTTTTCTAGGACTCGCTGGATACTATCGTAGATTCATCGAAGGATTCTCGACTATATCCAAGCCTATGACGCGATTGCTAAAGAAGGACTCCAAGTTCAAATGGACGCCTGAGTGCGAGGAAAGTTTTCAAACTTTGAAGAAGATGCTAACCACAGCCCCTGTATTAGCCATTCCGGAAGAAAATGAAGATTTCGTGGTTTACGCAGACGCATCGAGGAAAGTATTAGGATGCGTACTAATGCAGAGAGGAAAGGTGATCGCTTATGCTTCTAGACAGCTTAAGAATAACGAGGAGAACTACCCGACGCATGACTTAGAGCTAGCAGCGGTCGTCCATGCGCTGAATATCTAGAGGCACTACCTCTATGGGGCTAAGTGTGAAATCTTCTCAGATCACAAGAGCTTGAAGTATTTCTTCGAGCAAAAGGATCTCAACATGAGGCAAAGAAGATGGCTAGAACTCGTAAAAGATTATGACTGCACGATTCACTACCATCCAGACAAGGCAAATGTGGTAGCAGATGCCCTAAGTAGGAAGGAAAAGGCAGAGTTAGAACTCATTCTAGCCCAAGAGGATCTTAGCAAGGAATTCGAGAAGTTAAGGATTGAGGTGTTAACACCACCTGAGACTATTCAAGCTCAAGTTGCCATGATAGTCGCTCAGCCCGACCTAAGGCAAAGGATAATTGAAGCCTAGAGAGGAGATGAGTTTCTCGAAAAGAAAAGACTAGAAACACGATCTGATAGCTCGCAAGATTTCACGGAAGCCGCCGATAATGCGCTCTTATTCAAAGGAAGACTTTGCGTGCCATGCAAGGAAGAACTAAAGGAGGAAGTCATGTGCGAAGCACATAACACGCCATATACAGCAAATCCTGGAAGCACCAAGATGTACCAAGACCTCAAGAGGAATTTCTGGTGGAATAACATGAAGAGAGAGATAGCCGCCTTCGTGGAAAGGTGTTTAAACTGTCAACAAGTGAAAGCTTTGCATCAAAAACCTTCTGGGTTGCTTCAACCCTTGGAAAGTCCTGAATGGAAGTGGGATCACAACAATATGGACTTTGTCGTAGGATTGCCAAAGTCTAAGCGAGGGAATACCGCTATCTGGGTAATCATTTATCGATTATCTAAATCAGCACATTTTGTTGCTGTTAAAATGACGGACGGACTAGATCAACTAGCCCAGCTGTATGTTAAAGAAGTTGTGTGTTTGCACGGAGTGCCGGTCTCGATTATATCGGACCATGATTCAAGATTTACATCGAGATTCTGGAGGAGCCTACAAGATGCAATGGGATCAAAGCTGAATTTCAGCACGGCATTCCATCCTCAAATGGATGGCCAGTCCGAAAGTACTATCCAGATACTGGAAGACATGCTTAGAGGAGTCGTCATCGATCAAGGAGGCAATTTGCCTACAACAACAGCTACCAGTCATCGATCGGCATGGCCCCTTATGAAGAAGCCCTTTACGGAAAGAAGTGTAGATCGCCCCTGTATTGGGATGAAGTTGGAGAAAGAAGGATACTTGGACCCGAGATGGTCCAGGAAGCTGTCCAGAAGATCGAGCTTATTCGTCAACGCATCAAAGAAGCTCAGGATAGACAGAAGGCTTATGCGGATGAGAGAAGGACCGAGCTCAGTTTCGACATTGGAGATAAAGTGTTTTTGAAGGTGTCTCTATCAAAAGGAATAATTCGTTTTGGCAAACGAAGCAAATTAAGGCCTAGATTTATCGGACCTTTTGAGATCTTAGAAAAGGTGAATGAAGTAGCCAACAGGTTGGCCTTACCACCCAACTTGAGTAACGTGCATGACGTTTTTCATGTTTCCATGTTGCGAAAATATGTGTTCGATCCAAAGCATGTGATTAGCAAGGAAGAGATAGTCCTGAATAAGGACTTAGCCTATGAAGAAAAACCTCAAGTCATCGTGGAATGAAAGATCCAGAAATTGAGAAATAAGGAGATCGATCTGGTAAGAGTAATTTGGAACCACCATGGTTCAGAGGAAGCAACTTGGGAACTTGAATCCGAACTGCTCAAGAAGTACCTTGATATCACTTATCATGGTTAGTAAATTTCAGGACGAAATTTTCTTTAAGGGGAGTAGGATGTAATACCCCAGATTTTTGAATAAGGTTTAGAGAATTATTAATATTAAATTAATTAATTAAAGAAGGAATTTAAATAAGGTTAGCTATGGTTGGATGTCAGTCACGACTTTAAGAGTCAGTTTTCGTGAAGATCGTCTTTTCAGAAAATATAATCTTAATTCTTTTATTGCCATTTATGATTTCTTTAGAAAGGTTTTGACTCAAGGAGTACATCAGTGTTTTCGGATTTTAAATTTGAAATCATTTGAGTTCCCAGTGATGGAAAACGTATTTAAAAGGGAAATGAATAGTAATTTTTGCGTGCGTTCGTGTTTTGAGAAATTTACGAAATCCTCCTCATATATCCGAGTTCAGTTCTGTCAGGCCCCTCTTATGGGAAATGACTCAAGGATTCTGTTGGCGTTCACGGATCATCATTCTGAGGTCAATCGAACGCTCGGGAGCAAAATCTGTCAATCTGAGTGAATAGTAAAAAGTAATTCAAAAAAGGGAATCTTTCCTTGTCTTTCTTCTGACGACCCCGTCTTCTTCACGAATCAAGTTGGTTCACTAGTGTTCGAGCCAACGAGTCTCCCAGTATTTTTAGATTTTGTGTCTGAAGTCATTTGGACCTCGACATCCAATAAAGCAGCTTTTAACCGAACCTGGGGTAGCTTTTGCAGTATTCGCGCACAGCATTGGCTTCCAAAGGAAGCCAAAGCTTTTCCTATAATTAGGGGACCACCCCTTTGGCATTCTTTGCTCATTTCTCATTCACTTCACTTCTAAATCGAGAGGGTGAAAAGCTTTGAAAGCCGAGAAGGTTCTGTCGAAGTAAAAAGCGTTCTTCATGAGTGTTCTTCAAGACAACGAATGGAGTGGCGTCGAAGGGATACGGTGAGGGAATGTGCTAGGGGCGCCATTGAAATCGTAATAGGCGGCTCTGCCGCCGTTGCGACTCGACGAGACGCCAAGCTAACCATATTTCTTCGACGCACCTAACCCCGTCCATTCTTGTTCGTCGGTCTCAACACCATTTCTTTTCCGTCTTTTAAATTCCGCATTTTACTTTCCATTCTTTACGTTCCTCGTGTTCTTCATTATTGTTCGTCTAAAAGTTGTATTTCGATTTTTGTTGAAATCCCAAGTTAATAACGTTTATGTTATATTTCTCGTTCTACTTCTGTTATTATTATTTTAAATGATTAGCCTCATTATTCCGTTAAATTCCGTTTAAGCCACATTTAACAATTTTGACGTTATTCTAAATATTAAAGGAGGATTATCGTGTATATGCCGTTATAATGCCAAAATTCTTTTAAGTTAAAGCGTGTTGTTGCATGTTAAATGCAAGTACGTTGTTTTTAAGAAATTTCGAGTTAATTGTTCTTCGTGTTCGTCGAAGGAATCAACAAACACGAAGAACTCAGTTGAAGAACCTAGTTGAAGAAACCCAGTTGAAAAGAGAGAGAAAAGAGCCCCGCGGGGGTGGGGGGTGCGCCGCCGCGCCACACTTTCCTCGGCCGCGCCTAGCCCGCCGGGGCTGGGGAGCCCGCCGGCGTCCATGTGCGCCGCGGCGGCCCTCCCTTCTCCGTGTTGTTTCGTTCGCCGTTTCTTTTCGGCTATTTCCGTACCCCTTTTTCCGATCTTTTCGAGTCTTCTAAATTATGTTACTCTCAAGCCATATTCAAGTTTAAATTATAGTAAGGTATTCAAGTTAATTTCAATTTATTTTGAATAAGCTATTCAAGTTATTTTCCATCTAAAAATTTTGAGATCAAGTCGAGAAGTTCCTTAAATAAAATAAATCCTTCTCGAACCCTTATTAAGTCAAAGTCGTACTATCCATGTTAAGTCCTAGCTAAGGGAATATTAGTTTGGTATTATTTAATCTCATGTTATTAGAAATCTTCGAAGGAGGTCGCTAAGTCGATGATTCGACTTTTGTAGGAGGAATGGAGCCTCGAAGAATACTAAGGAAGACCACCAGCTCGTTGCCTCATCTTCCGTCCCATAATCAAGGTGGGTAAATCTATACTCATCTAAAGTTTGAGCTAATAAGCTCTAGAAGCATGTTAGGGCAAATGAGATATCCAATAAAGTACTTTTGCTCAGCCTGATTGATCTCTGTACAAGGAAGGAAGAAAGAAAGATATTATGTTTTACTTGAGCTCTCAAGCATGTTTAGAAATGATAAAACTACCAAAGTGTTGTTTATGCTTAGCATGAGATGTTTAGAATTATCTTTAGTTTTGATTCGTACTTGTTTACGTTCTTCTCCTGTAATTTAATGTTTATGCTTGTTAAGCTCGCAGAATTAAGAATTAAGGTTTGCCTTGTTAGGGTAGCATTAAACCCTTTGTAGACTGAGATCATGTAGTATTAAAGGATTAGCCTTAGACATTGTTCTAAGCTTGGTATTGCTAGCAATGATAAGAATGGAAGGAACTTAGCTTTTCACTTAAGTAGGATATGAGCTCGGAACTCTTAAGGGAGTCACTGCTGGGTTTTTCCCTCGCAAACTCATTCGGATATTTGAAGTAACCCCTCTTCTATCCTGTGGCATGCCTAAGGGTACAGTTGACGTCAGGTTGGAGCCAAGATGGGCCCAAAAGAAAAAAAAAGATTTTGCGGATATGGAGAGGGCTTTAGCGTTTTGCTCTCCATATACCGTTAGTTGATTATTGGATATCTTGAAGTTTATTAAAGTGTTTTACTAAAACCCACTGAGTACATTAGTGCTCATGCCCCCTCTTTTTCAAATGTTTTACAGGTTTAGATGCTGAGGATGTTGGTGGCTGTAGATGTGGGTTGGCTGCCAAGATTATTTTTGCTACTACCTAATACTCTTTTGAAATCCCACTATGTGATCTGCTACTCTGATACACACTTTCTAAATCTGTTTCAAGTTCTATTATGATTATCAAGACTAGATGAATATTTCCCAAACATGGTTATTCGAGTATAAGATGCATATTAAGTTGTATTTCTACCCCTCGAAGTATGATTTCCTTTCGCTCGCAAAAAGGCTTACACGCATTATTATCTATTATTGTTTCATTCTGCTAGAGCATGCTCCCGTTTAAATAAAAGTAAACCCAAGTACCCTCGTCTAAAAAGCATATCTTGACTGTAGAACCACCCTATAAATCTTCCATTTTACCTCATTAACCCTTTAATAACACCCTGTCCCCATTCGTTAACCCCTATCTCGGGACTGGGCTGTTACAGCAGCAATATCATAAGCAGGGCTAGGAGAAGCACCATCACGTGCACCTGCAAAATTAAGGTTATCACCAGAGGGACCTGGTGTGTCAAGGGGAAAAGGAAATCCAAAGGCACGAGTGCGGAGATCTATCATCAAGGATTTCAGCTCTTGTTTCAGGGTGCGAGCAGTCCGGATGGTCTTCTCCATGAATTGCACCTCGCGCTCCAAAGACTGAATGTGCCTATAGAAGAAAACAACATTCACAGACGAATGAGGAGCAGGTTTGTCAAGAACAGACAGAGGCTCAGTTGCAGGGGCTTGAGCAGGTTCTCTAGCTAAATATCACACGCATACCGGGCTGAGAAAAGCTTGTGACAAATCACAAGAGGAGGCTCTTCAGGCGCATATATATTAGCATTAGTTAAACTGTCGTGCTGCAACATAAGGATGCTGAAAATCATCCCTGCATAACCCAGCGGCTACTGACTTCTCGTGGATTCAGCGTGAGCATACACGTGATCAAACATGATCTTACCGAAGTTGAACACTGCTTGTATTCCAACCTTGTAGAGCAACACATCCAACGCCTTGTCCACAAAGGACCGGTACTTGGAAGCCAGTTCTTTACCGTAATTTTGTAAAGTATGAAATACTTCACGCTAAGATCAAAGGCCAACAACAATTGTCCTTTAGGCCACATAAGACGGCTGCCACCAGTCAACTCGACAACAACCTCATCAAGGTCAGGCACAGCCTCAGGAGAAATTGAGTGCCCTCAGCCCAAATAAGAGTTTATAACCGTATGAGAAATATTAATAGCATCCACAAACATACACAAAAAATGTGTGATCAGAAGTCACAGAACGGATGGTTTTTGAAAAATTCGCACAAAATTTATGTACCATAGCTTTAACAAAAACATGAACATCATAAACAGACCTATCCAGCCTAAGGTCATACAAAAGTTCAATCACCCCAGTTCCAACAACATCAGACTCAACCAAACTACGCTCAGGAATCAGAGCGGCCAACCACTAATTTATGAATTCATTGATGAGAAACATATAAGAACTTATGGGAATCAAAATCACCTGATTCGGATGAAGCACTGTCTGAGACATCCTCTGGCACATCTTCAGCCTCCTCAACAGAAGGAGTAGGTGCTCAGACATTCTTAATCAATGGTTGTCTTGAAGATGAGGCCAATCCCAGGAGCCATTCAGACACGTTCCGGGTGACACGCCTCGCAGAAATAGAGACAGGAGCTTTCTTGGTAGAGGCCTTCTTGGATTTGGTGGCCTTTGCTGATTTGGCCTTCTTCCTTGCAGTTTTGGCCAAGACGCGAGACTTTAGATGAGAAATTGGGATCTCATCATCATCAGATGGATGGTCGGACACCACTGGATATTTCTTGGTTCATCCACCAGATGAAGCTTTCGCTTCACACCTCGAGAGCGGGAAGATGGCTCACCTCAGATGGAACAGATCCTGCATCAGGTGAGGAGGCATAAGCATCGGCTTTCTCAATCTCGATATCTTCAATAGCTTTCACCTCATCAGACTGTGTGAATTTATCAACAGTAATTGTTGGAGAAACATCTCCCAACGGAACTTGAATAGTGACTACCGGCGAGTCACCTTGAGGAAGGATGAAGGCTAAAGGGGCAGGAGCCAAGAGAAACTTCATGGCATTGATGGACGTAGAAAATTCATCAATTGATGATGAATCTAGGGCTGTAGTAGCAACAATTGTGGCTTCAATGGATTCGGGCTTCTCATGCGGAAGCGAAACGGTTTCAACAGAAACTCTAGGAGATGAGAGGATTTTTGAAACTGTCACAGGGTCTGACCCAGGAAGAGATGCACTGGGTGGAGGCAAAGTAGACGACATAGATATAGGGACACTTGCGAGAGTTGCATCTTCGCTACTTGTAGAAACAACAGTCGAAACAGACTGAGAAAAAATAAGGGGTTTTGATAATTCCCCTAGTTCGTGCCACAGATCAGATGTATTGATCTTTGGTTTCTTGAAGAAGGAAGACTTAGAGGATGACCCTAATTTGTCCACCATTGATGAATGAGGAAAAGCTTTGAATACAAAAGCTTTGAGAGAGAAATTGCAACAGGATTTTGAAAAAATTCAAATGCTTGGGGATGAACAGTTCTCCACATGAATTAATTAGGAAATAATAAGAAAATTTCCATAATTATCCATCACATCCCATAACATCACCTTTCTGCATGTCCTCGGGAAGTACAAGCAAACATAGCGTGAGAAATAAGGCTCCACTAGTTGTTGTAGTTAAAAAGTAACCGCTTGAACAATGCTTGCATCTATCCGGCACATATGAAGGCACACATCTGATAAGACCACAAACTATTTGGTCATTTTTCATTCTCTGTACATACATCACTGATCAAGAGTGTACAGAGATATTTCTCTCAAAGGAGAAGTTCAGAGAACACAAAGACCCAAGTGCATTGGTGAAAAATATCCGCAAGTTGGGCATCTGTTCCAACATACTCAATCAAAAGAGATCCGTCTTCAACTAATTCTCGAATAAAGTGGTGACGAATATCTATGTGTTTCGTCCGAGAGTGTTGAATGAGATTCTTCAAAATATTTATGGTGCTCATGTTGTCACAAAAGATTATAAGCACAGTCTGTGGAACACCATAGTCAAGCAGCATATGCTTCATCCATAAAAGCTGAGTGCAACAACTTTCAACTGCAATATATTCTGCTTCATTAGTAGATAGCGAAATGGAATTCTATTTCTTTTTAAACCACGAAGCCATGTTGTTTCCAAGAAATAAACATCTTCCTGAAGTACTCTTCCGGTCTTCAGTACACCCAGCCCAATCAGCATCACAAAACCCTACCAAGCTAGGGTTTGTATCATAGGGAAACCATAGTCCCAACTCCACAGTTTCTTTTATGTACTTGATTATGTTCTTGACAGCCTTCAGATGGCTTTCTTTAGAATTAGATTGGTATCGAGCGCACACTCCAACACTATAGTAAATGTCTGGTTGACTTGCAGTCAGGTAGAGCAAACTACCTATCATACTCCGGTACAAGGTTTGCTCAATAGACACACCCGCTTCATCCTTTGACATCTTCAACTATGTTCTCATGGATGTTCTTTTCGTACTGCAACTCTCCATTCCAAACTTGCTGATCAAGTTTCTTACATACTTTGTTTGAGAAACAAAGATTCCATTATCTTTTTGCTTCACTTGAAGCCCTAGGAAGTAGGTTAATTCACCTACCAAACTCATTTCGAATTCAGATGTCATGTGTTTGACAAATTCGTCCACCATTCTGTGTGAAACAGATCCAAAGACAATATCATCAATGTAGATCTGCATAATGATTATATCAGATTTTTCACTTTTAACAAAGAGAGTTCTATCAGCTCTACCACGAACGTATCCTTTCTCAAGAAGAAACTTGGTTAGACGTTCATACCAAGCACGTGGAGCTTGTTTGAGGCCGTAAAGCGCTTTCTTCAATTTATACACAAATTCAGGGTGATAAGGGTATTTAAAGCCTTTAGGTTGGCTGATAAAAACATCCCCTGACAAGTACCCATTTAAGAAGGTACTTTTCACGTTCATTTGGTATAACTTAAACTTCATCCAAGCTGTCATGGAAAGAAGCAAACAGACTGACTCAAGGTGAGTAACATGGGCAAATGTTTCATTGAAATCAATCCCTTCAACTTGGGAATATCTTTGGGCAACTAGTCTAGTCTTGTTCCTGGTTATGTTCCCTTCTTCATCGATCTTGTTCTTGAAGATCCACTTTGTGCCTATCACATTTGCATATTTGGGTCATGGAACAAGATCCCACACTTTATTTCTTTCAAATTGTAAGAGTTATTCTTACATGACATTTATCCATCGATCATCCTTTAAGGCTTCTTTCACATTTTTGGGTTCAACAGTAGATGTGTAGCACACATTTGCAATTAGTTCCCGATAGTTCTTACAAACTCCTCTTGTTCAGATCCCTTCACTCATTTCCTCAATGATGTCAGCTGCAGAATGATTCTTCTGAACTCCTTTCAATGGTTTGTAGACATCATGATTTTCAGACCTGGATTGATTCTGATCACTATTTTTGCTACTGTCTGGCCCAGATGCAGGAACATTGATTGCAACATCGAGACTGTCATCATCGGTCTGGGTAGCAGATTCTTCCAGATCATCAACAACAACATTTATTGATTCCATGACAGTCTTGATTCTTTTGTTGAATATACAGTAGGCATGACTATTTCTTGAATAACTAAGGAAAATGCATTCATCTCCTTTAGCATAAAATTTGACGAGATAATTTCTATCTCTCAACATGTAGCACGTACTTCTAAAAATGTGAAAGTACTTCACCTTTAGCTTCTTCCCTTTCCATAACTCATAGGGTGTAATTCTTATCTTAGTCCTGAAGTATACGCGATTGATAACATGACATGCAGTGTTAACTGCCTCGGCCCAAAGGTTGTCAGACACATATTTTTCCTTCATCATCACTCGACTCATTTCTTGAAGAGTACGATTTTTTCTCTCAACAACACCATTTTATTGTGGTGTTTTAGGTAAAGAGAATTCTTGACCAATGCCTTTTTCTTCACGGAATAGTTTGAATAACACATTTTCAAACTCACGACCATGGTCACTTCTTATTCTCACAACATTTGTCCATTTCTCAACTTGAAGCTTGAGATAAAGTTTCTTGAATGTCTCAAAAGTTTCTGCCTTGTCTCTAAGAAATTCCACCCATGTGAATCTGTCGTAGTCATCCACACAAACAAAGATGAATTTCTTCCGTCCAATGCTTTCGGTTTGAACAGACCCCATCAAATCCATGTGTAACAATTCCAAGACATTCAAAATGATAATCTTTTTTATAGATTTATGAGAGGTATGAATCTGTTTACCAACTTGACATGGGCCGCACACTTTTCCACGATCAATATTAAGACTAGGAACACCCGTCACTGCTTCAGTTTTCACAAGCCGCTGAAGATTCTGACAACTGATGTGACCGAGCTTTTCATGCCATAACTTTGCTTCACTCAGCTGAGATTTGAAGCACGTTCCCTTCATCTTGAGAATATAACAATTGTCCCACGATCTGTCCCCGTCCATCAACAGAACACTTTCTTTATCTTTGACCAGACACTTGTCTCTTGTAAAGTGAACAAAGAGATGTTGATCACACAACTGGCTAATGCTTATTAGATTAGCTTTTAGTCCCTTCACAAGCAAAACATCTTCCAGGTGAGGAATGCCAGGAACATTCAACTGATCACGTCCAAGCACTCTCCCTTTGACTCCATCTCCAAAGGTAACATATTGATATGAACAATCTTTTTGCATATTGTTTAACATGTTTGCATCTCCGGTCATGTGTCATGAACATCCACTATCGAAATACCAACTGCTCTTTGCATGAATGTTGAGAGCAGTATGAACCACATAGTTTTTGTGGTTGTTCCTCGATCTGTTCCTGTTGTTGTTTCTTTTGGAGTACTCATCAGATAAGTACATACCTCTTCTTCTCATTCTTCTAAGATTATTGATGTAATTTCTGCAATGCGGTCAAATGTGACCAGGTTTTCACAGTAATGACAAACAACACGTGTCCTTCGAGGTGACTCCTTCTGACGGGATTGCTGACGATTTTTTGATTTAACATTTGATTCTAGAACTGTTGATTCATTTGTTCTAGAAGTCTGTTCGTGATAGAACCTATCATAGGTCTGACCGACATTGTATCCAAGCCCAGTATGATCCTGAGGGGTCTTCCCCTTAGAGAGAATTTCATCCAGCTGAGATGATCCGGAGTTCATAATTTTGACAAGCTTCTTTAAATGTTGAAGTTCACCATTCCGTGATTGAGTACTATTCCTGGACTGCAACAGTTCATCTTAGTTCATCTTGCAACTCCTTGAGATGAATGGAGAGATTATCTCTTTCTTTTGTGAGATCAGAATTTTTCTTAAGCATATCTTCATTGACTTTAACCACCATGATCCAGCTTAAATGCAATTTTTTATACGCCTCCATAGCAGATTCTTCAGTAAATTCTTCATCATCACTGCATTCAGATGTCTTCTCGACCTCATTATCAGGAACAGATGCAGGCACAAACTCCTTGATAGAATGTGTCATGAAAGCAATATGATTGCTTACACATTCTTCATCACTTCCACTATCATTAGGATCATCACTTTAATTTAAAGTAGAACTGTAAGACTTGTTCTTTTTTTAAGAGTGTTAGCACATTCGGCTTGGTAATGACCAAAACCACTACATTCTCTACAATTCACTTCTTTATGCTTATCTTCATTTGGATCTTCGTCCTTGGTTCTTCGAAGTTTGGAAAACCTATTCTTTCCCGGATTATTTTGAGAAGACTTCTCAAAGCATCTTGCAAACTTAGAAAAGTTTTTAGACAATAAAGCAATTAATTCTGCTAGGTCAGTTCTGTCAGGATTATCACTGAGAACATCAGCACTGGAACCCACCTGAAAAGTAATGCTTTTCTTTTGCACAGTTTCTTCTTCTGTTAGGACCATTTCAAAGGTACGCAATGACCCTATCAGTTCTTGTAGCTTCATCTTGGTCACATCTTTGGCTTCTTCAAAGGTCGTGACTTTGTAGGCGAATCTTTTGGGCAGGGAATGAAGAACTTTTCGAACACGTTTTTCTTCAAAAATGGCATCTTCTAGAGAAAAGCTTTCATTTGCAATGTCACAAATTTTGGCATTAAAATCTCTAAGTTTTTCTACTTTATCCATCCATAGATTCTCGAATCAGGTGGTGAGTAATTGTACTCGTGAGACAGGAACACTACTTGTTTCTTCATAAGTGGTCTGCATAATGTCCCACGCATCCTTAGCTTTGTCATATGTGGAGATAAGTTTGAAGACATTCATGTCAACAGCAAAAAAAATTGCATTCATGGCTTTTGCATTCAATCCCATGATCTGGTAGTCATCATTGTCCCATTCTTATTCCGACTTCTTAAAAGTTTTCCCTTTCTCATCTTTCTTCGTTGGAGGATTCCAGCCATTAGTCACCATCTTCCAGGCACGTTCATTCTGACCTTCCAGTAGGCATAATTATTACCATCAAGGAGCGAGGGTCGCACTGTCGATGCTCCTTTAATCATGTCCATCTCGACAAAACAAACAAAAAATACGAATTAATAAACCCAAGATCAAACCTTATAATTGGTGACCCGCTCTGGTGCCAATTGTCAAACTTCAATTCGTGCAAAGTGTGTTATAAGTATACTGCATGCAAGTGTTCTTAGATATGTTGGGAACAGGCGCAAGAAAAATAAACAAAAAACAGTAAAAGAACGCACGAGATTGCTAACCCAGTTCGATTAATCAACCTACTCTAGGGGGGACTTCGCCCAAACTTGAAGATTCGTTCACTACTCCTTCATGAAGTGTATTGAGGAACTTATACATACATGACTCCCTCCTTATGTCGCCTGTTCTTCTTCATGAACTCTTTCACTGAACAAAAGCTATGAGATCCCCTCACAATCGTGACACTAGACTCCCTCTAGCTACCCACGACTTCAACTTACAATCTCTTCCAAGATTGCATACAAAAAGGATTAAACAAATCCCTCACATATTTCACTCAAAAATACTAAATGCTAGACCATCACGTTGAACAGTTTAGGGAACAACTTCTAGCTATTACATAAATCACAAACCAAATGCCTCTCAAATAATATGCTAAGAGAATCTAATTAAGGGCACGCCAATTGTTGTAAAGAATCGGTCTTCTTATAGCTTCACTCCTTAATTGTCGTTGATCTTCAATCTTCGGCAACATGGTAAGTGAATTAGGGTTTGTGATCTTTCCAAACGGGTGTGGATACTTTCCTTGTGTATGAGGGATATTTTCAACATGACATCTACTCCACAAGGCAGTCAAACGAATAGATCTTGACCTCATAAACACGATCGGCGCAAGATCTTCTAAACATGGAAACTACCATAATAAAACTGTTCCAGGGTATGTCTAGAACCTCAGAGGGAACATTTTGCCAACTGTTCTTTATGTTTGCACAGCGGAATCAATATTTGTCTTCAGGAACATACCCTCGAACACATTGTCGAACATATCATGACAAAACAAACTTTGTGCATAATGATGGCACTATAATTAACATATTTCTATCTAGTATCTAATAGGCTAAGGAGAAGGGTGTCGGGCCAAATGATGTGGCGTGGGAGACATTCAGAGACTGCACCACACCGCTGATGGATCATATTTAGTTTGGAAGTCTGCTCGTATCGCTGTAAGTTTGTTTGTGTATAGGCTGATGTATTAGCTCGGGTTGAAGAGTTGAGCCAACCGAACCTGGTACATATGAAGTGCCAGATGTGGATATGAGCGTCATTTATGTCGATACTGCTTGCCAGCACTCCAAGAAGAACCGCATTTTTGGGCTCAGCAGTCGATCACGAAGTATTTTAGCTGCTAGTGTATCTTCTACAGCTCCTCCACAGCCCGACACTCAGGCTGTCATCCGAGAGTTATAGGCAAAGATGGACGCACAGAAAGAGCTTCTCCAGGCCCAACAAGAACAGATACGTCAGCAGTAGGAGATGATACAGCAGCAAGCCGCTATGTTTGAGTAGATGCGGGCGCAGTTTAGGGCCCCCTCTCCATCTTCATCCTGATGATTATATTTATTTGATACACTTGTTTTATCATGCTTATTGTCATTTATAAATACTGATATTTTATGACATTTCATGTGTTTTATCGGACATATATATATATATATATATATTTCATTTTAGGTGTCTATTTGTGTTCTTCTGAAATTTATAAACAAAAATCGAAATCAAATAGAATATTAAAAAAATATTAAATAAAAATAAAAATAATAAATAAAAAAATTATATTTAACGACAGTCCTAACGACGGACACACATACGATGGTCAACATGACCTTTCTAGTGGCAGATTGGGTCCGTCGGTAAGTCCGTCGTTAAGGTTTGAGATGATTGTTGACGGCAACAATGTTTACGACAGATATAATGACGCACGGTATCCGTCGTTAGTCTGTCGTTAGGTTGTCCTAACAACGGAAAAATTTGCGTTACCGATGGGCTTATCTATCGCTAAAAAGCGAATTCTTGTAGTGATACCGTGTTCCAACGACTACGTCTGAATCCATCCATGGCTGAAAACCGCTAGTAAATACAGGAGCATGTGTGAGATCACTGGATCTAATACCCAACAACATGAAATTGGAAATTTAGTCTTGATCCCTTCCCTAGCTAGTAGCTCACGTAAAATTGCAACAAAATAATGTGAAATTGAATTGGAATTTGAAAGGAAAAGAAAATCGCCATAAATCATCGAAAATCAATTGTAAGGTTTCAATGAATCACCGAATCAATACGCCATCAAAACCAATTAGTTATTCTTCCAAAAAAAAAAAAGCATTATACGGAAAGATGAATTAAACCATTACATTTGTTAAGTGATCGAAGATGGGGGTGGGATCTCGAATTCATGACCAAGTTCTCATATTTTTTTTTTTTTGATTTTTTCTGTCCGGAAAGAGTAATTAACACTGCAAGAAAAAATAACAAAATTCCCATAGAACAATTTCAATGGGTATCTTATCCGATGGAATTTCGTTGAAATATATCCTAATAAAATATTACTTCATGCAGGAAATTCCAGTAGATTTGCGTTGATAGGAATTTTCTAAAACAATAAAATGATATTTCATAATCATATCCCAAGTCCCAACTTAATTATAAATATTCCTTTTTTTTTGTTTGAAGAGAAATCCAAAATTTTATTATTCAACAAACTCGCTCAATCAATGAGAAAAATCTTTGTTCCTAATACAAAAACCATTGTAATTAGTGCCAAACTGCGCCAGGTTGTGAGGAATACTCATTTGATTTGATTTATTTTTTTTCAAAAATCACAACTAGCAAGTTGAAGTTATCTACCTTTCAGTGGCATACATAACATAACCAATATCAGTATATCACTATCGTCAACGTTCTTGAAAACCGTGGAAAGCCGAAACTTCCTGGTCTCCTAAAAAAAAATAAAAAAAAATCGAAGCTTCTACTCATAATTAAACAAAATATGAATTTGTTGAAAAAGTTAGCCCTCTCCATATTCGACGAGTGGAGATTAGCCGCCTCACGCGTTACATATACCTCAAACTCAACTTATTAATTATTATAATTTATAATAACTATGAATTAACAGAAGGAATAAATAATTATATTACTACTGATTGTAGCACCCATTCTTTACTTCAACAATATTTCCAGCATTGCTCCCCCGCTATAAATATATGAGTGCGCACTCCCTCCTCCACCATCAACACTTGTTTTAATCCTTGAGAGAGAGAGAGAGAGAGAGAGAGAGAGAGAGAGAGAGAGAGAGAGAGAGAGAGAGAGAGAGAGAAGCAAAACACATTTAATCAAACACTTAATCGTCATTAATATTCTGTGATAAACACATCAGACCATGGCTGAGAAGGAGCTACAATCAGCATATCCCGCCAACGGAAACGGCTATGCACGGAGCGGAGACACAGAGGCAGCCGCCGATCTCGAGGCCAGAGAGCTGCGCAAGAAGAAGCGCACCAAATGCTTCCTCTACATCGTGTTGTTCGTCATTTTCCAGACGGGAATCATCACGCTCTTCTCCTTAACCGTCATGAAAGTCAGAACGCCAAAGTTCCGTGTTCGCGGAGCTTCCTTCACAAGCTTTAACGGTGGAGCTCCGGCCAATCCGTCACTCCAGGTGAGCATGATTCCCCAGTTCTCGGTGAAGAACACCAACTTCGGCCGCTACAAATATCGCAACACGACCGTCGATTTCTTCTACAGAGAAACTAAGATCGGTGAGGTTGCCGTCCCTAACTCCAAAGCCGGTTGGAGATCCACCAAGAGCTTCCTTGCCCCCGCCGTCAACTTGAATATCGTCGGAAGCCCTCAGCTTGCTAGCGATTTGAGTGCCGGAGTAGTGCCGATCACGAGCAAGGGGCAGATGAGAGGGAGAGTGGAGCTGCTGTTCATCTTGAAGAAGAACAGATCAACTAATATGGATTGCTCCATGGAAATTCTCATAGCTACGCAGACTATCAGGAATATTGTCTGCAGATGATTTGTTTCAGTTCTATTTGATTTTTATTTTCTTTTTTATTTACATGGTTTCATGGGGCAGTAGTTTTGGTTGTGTATTTTAGCCTCTTGGGGTTTTGTTTTTTTTTTTTTGCTTTGTTGTAGTACTATTGTTATATATTTACACATTTATTAATTATTTGTTGTATTTTATTACTCTAACAATTTTGGATCAGATCGAGTAGTATATACAGACTATATATAGGCCAAACATTTTTTTTTAAATGAATAATATAAATAAAGAGAAAATAAAAGGAGATCAAATCCTAGAAATCTCGATAATCATAAATTAATAATTTTGAGATCGGAGCCTCATCAAAATCAATATGGAAAACCAAGACATTTAAAATCATCCACAAAATAGAAAGAAAATTTTATCAACATTTTCTTACACAATATAATTATAATTAAGGATGACGATATTAAATCTCATTTAATTTTGTGAATGAAAGAAGTGATTAAGATGCAGGCGACGAAGATATATATTCTTTTATGAGACAATTAATGGAAAAGAAAGGGGAGAAATTAAAGTAACAATGGGAAGGAAGAAATGTCAAATAAGGGGTTGAAGTCTAGTTTGGTAGTCAAATAAAGCATACTGATCAAGTCTACCACTACAGGCCAGGGATGTCACATACTTGAATTTATTCAAATCTTCTAATTAATACCCACTATTCGTTAATTTTATATTTCGTTTCATTATATATATTATGCATATAACACGACGTTCTAAGATAAAATACAAAACTTAAATAATTAATAAAAAAGAACTAGTTGGGTAATGGGTACCATATATATATATTAATGGGTAACAACTTTATTATATATTTTAATCTCCTTTTGCGTTTAAATTACATGGATTATTCCATCTTGCATTTATGCAATGCAATGCATGTAATTCGACCGCACATGCCAAACTTGATTTATAGCGCATATGCTAAAAAAAACTCACTAACCCATATTCTCTATCTCCCATAAATCAGAATAATTTAAGGCATATATTTAATTTTATCTAAACGGATTAACTATGCTCCTATATATGATCTGTCCGAATCCATTTGAACCCAAGCCATATTTCCTATTACAATCTTTATGTTATATTTCGTGTTATATTTTTAAATTATATATTTTTTTATATATATTTTTTTCAATTATATTTTTTATAATTTATTTAATTTAAAAAAAAATTAAAGTTTACCTCACCCAATTATGATTTATAATTATTTTTTAGTATTTAACTTTCAATTTTCAATTAATAATTCCTCATAATGATTGATTAATTCAAAATTAAATTTTATAATTTTTTTATAAATGTTGACTATGATACAAAAATTATTGTCTATTATATAAAAAAAATGTTGTTTTAACTCAAAACTGTTGTCAATTAACTATGATACAAAAATTATTGTCTATTATACAAAAATTATGGTCTATTATACAAAAAAATTTGTCTATTAATTTGTCCTGAAAAATGCAAATAAAATAAAATAAAATAAAAATACAACAATAAATGTCACTATTGGCGTCTACTAACTCAAAACTGTTGTCTATTATATAAAATCTGGTGTCTAAAATATAATTATTAAATCATGTGGTAGCAACGATATATACCAGCACTGTTTTCAATCACACGATTATATATAGAGATTCTCTAGTTCTAATTTTGTGTGGTAGTGGTGTGCCAACATTAAAATTATATATTGTTAATAATTTTTTTTATAAAAATAAAATTTATAACTAATCATAATTAATATTTATTCGATATTTTAATTTCACCTAAACTGCAAGTGTACAACGAGGTTTCTAGTATAATAGCAAACAATGTCGAATCCACAGAGACTTAAATTCTAATCACTAGTTATTCTATCTATCCTAACTCTGGTATCTAGACTACCCAAAATTTAGAGATTTTAAACAAATGAAATAAAACAAATAAATAACTCACAAAACTAAGATTCAACAACAGATAAAGTTGTAGAGAAAAATATCAGAAAGAAATGCGTATTCTAGGATTGAACAGTCATCAAATAATCGATCTTATTAACTAATCCAATAATTATGCCTATGTTGGGATTTCAATTGCACTAGAGCATCCACTTAGCTATTCAGAACCTCTTCTCAGAGAATTAAGAATGTAGATTACATTATAAATAAGAATATCTCCATTTATTATCTAAAATGCAACTTCTAAATGATCCATGGGTTTAATGCTCTTACCAGTAATTTCAACTCTCTTGAGTATTGTTAATTACGAAGTTAATTATTATGTTCTAGTATCGAAACTCCTCTATCGATTTATGAATCAACACAATAAATTACATCAATTAATGGCCAATCAATTGACATAAATAAATACAACCCAAGAATAATTAAAGTGCAATAAAAATCATAGACATAAAATTGGAATTAATAATAAGATTTCATAAATGAATCATGAGTCAACCCTAGAATACTAGGGTTTAATTGTTCTTAATGAAATAAACAAAAGAAATAAAGTTCTGGATGTTCATGGCTAGACAAGAATTGAAATAAATAAAACACAGAAGATTAAATTTGCCTCTAATCTTGACTTGCTTGAAATCATCTGTCTTGTTCTTCGTGATGCTTTTTCTCCACAGCAAAACCTCTACTTCAATCTTTGGGTATCAGAATTCGTCCCTAATTTTCACCCAAAAAGAGTCCTTATATACCAAGTTAAGAAAAAACCCAAAAATACAGTGAAAAATCGCAAAAGCCCGCTTCGTTCGTGACCAGAGAACGCGACCCTCTCATCCGCAAATCCACGTGGCATGAAAATAATGGCCAATCAATTGACATAAATAAATACAACCCAAGAATAATTAAAGTGCAATAAAAATCATAGACATAAAATTGGAATTAATAATAAGATTTCATAAATGAATCATGAGTCAACCCTAGAATACTAGGGTTTAATTGTTCATAATGAAATAAACAAAAGAAATAAAGTTCTGGATGTTCATGGCTAGACAAGAATTGAAATAAATAAAACCCAGAAGATTAAATCTGCCTCTAATCTTGACTTGCTTGAAATCATCTGTCTTGTTCTTCGTGATGCTTTTTCTCCACAACAAAACCTCTACTTCAATCTTAGGGTATCAGAATTCGTCTCTAATTTTCGCCCAAAAAGAGTCCTTATATACCAAGTTAAGAAAAAGCCCAAAAATACAGTGAAAAATCGGAAAAGCCCGCTTCGTTCGCGACCAGAGTCGCGACCCTCTCGTCCGCAAATCCACGTGGCATGACGTGGCGCCACGTGGTGTGAAATTTGCGGTCTCCACCTTATTCGTGACCCAGGTCGCGAATTTTCTTCTTCTGCACCCCTCCTCTGTCGCGACATCGTAGTTATCACCCCGGGGTGATTCGCGACCCTGCAGTCGCGACCGGGTCGCGGGTCCAAGCTCGCAATTTCCTTCACGGCTTATTTCGTCCCGTTTTCTCGACCAATCTCTTCATGTACTCTCTTGGGACTCCACATTCACTTCAATCCTTTAAAACATTCAAAATTGACGAACAAACCTGCAAAATACGTTAAGCACAACCTACGCCCAAAAACTCGGGAAACTCGAATAAACTGAGATAAAACACACTTAAGACATACAAAACATGACACAAAAGTGTACCAAAAACAGTGTAAAATCTCAATTTATCAATATTTATTTCTAAAAGTTGAAATTTTAAAAAATTATATACCACGAGTTTGGAATAATCAACCCCAATAATGAATTATATTAACAAAAAATGAAAATTAAATATTAAAAAAAATTATAAATCCTACCCTAAATAAAATTTTAAAATTATACTAAACCAAACGAAATTAAAACCGAAGAAAAACATGAAAGAAAAGTAATAATTTTAAGGTTGGTACATGATTGACACATAAAATTAGGATCAGAGAATCTCTACTCAATTAATTGTTATATCATACAAGCAAGATTTAATTGGTGAAAGACTGCCAATAGGTTTGGCTTTTATAAGGCGTACGTGTATAATCTGCACATCGTAAGAAGAAAATCGATCAAATATTGAGACAATAAATGCCTTTTTTGCTGCTTAAAAATTTATTGAGTTTTCCCTCTCATCATCTACCGGTCAACAAGCTCAACCTCATGTCAAATATCAAAACGCTTTCAGAAATTAATAATTGCTTCAAATTAAACGCAAACTAAGCATCTTCATTAATTAATTTGGCTATGCATCTAGAAGGGATCGTTTTCCGATGGTAATGAATGTAATTAATTAATGGTGAGTTCATCTCTCAATTCTCAGTAATTAATGAAAACGAGGTTGAAACTTTCTGTTATACTTTCTTATGTTCCACACCACATTTTATTATTAAATTTATAATTTTAATAATATTTATTATAAAATAAAAATTAATTATAATATAAATAGTTAATTAAAGTCAAAATTTATCAACATAAAAAAAAAAGAATTTAAAAATTATAAAAGATATAATTTGAAAAAATAAATCATAATATATTAATTAGAAATCAAAAGTTAAATCTTAAAAAAAATTATAAACCCTAACTGGGTGGAGCGAACCCTAAAAACAATAATAAAATTAAGCTAAATCACAAAAAAATAAAATTGAAGAAAAAAATATGAGAAAACTCGTAATTTGAAAGTGTAACACAGAAAGTGCAACAGAAAAATCAATATGATGAAAACGAAGGGTTTAATTTCACTGTAATATGGATACACCTATTACTATTACAAGCACCAACATTAATATATAACTAACACTACAAAAAAATCACGTTTT
Source organism: Perilla frutescens (assembly GCA_026008535.1). Classification (NCBI taxonomy): domain Eukaryota; kingdom Viridiplantae; phylum Streptophyta; class Magnoliopsida; order Lamiales; family Lamiaceae; genus Perilla; species Perilla frutescens. Next base: position 57,239,815 of record BRKX01000016.1, read on the forward strand.
AGCGACGAAAAATTCTGTCACTGCTAAACAAAAAAAATGTCTTAAAAAGATTTAAGGACATATCGAGTCATTCTTTAAAAATCTCATTGTTAGCCATTTTAATGACATAATTAACGATGAAAAAAAAATAGCAACAGAATTTTCAATCGCTAAATTATATCCAAATTCAATTCGTCAGAAAAATAAAAATAAAAAAATAAAAAATAAAATAAATTTAGCGACGAAATTTTTATGTGGCTAAAAAAAATAAAAGAAAATAGGCGAAACTGAGACCCAATATTTGCTGCTCGGGAGATTAATTTATATAGTTAGAATACACACACACGCACGCACACACGAAAATTGTTGTATTTCATTAATTTAAATGTATATTAAATCTTTAATTTAATGTTGTAATTAAAATATAATTTTATATTTATAATTAATAATATTTATAAACTAATAATATTATATAAAAACAAAAATTAAAGTGATAAAAATTATAAATTTTAAAAAAGTCATTAAGTAGTCATATATATATATATGTATGTATAGTATTAAAAAAATTAAAAATAAAAAAAATCTGAAAAAACAAAATAAATTAAAAAATTAAAAATGTTAAAATGTTAAAAAAATTCATTTTAAATTCACCATTAAGTAGTAATTGAAAAATAAAAAATTCAAAAATTGAAACAAACATAATTAAACTTAACGATGGAAATTTTCAGTCGCTGATCTGTTTCTAAAATAAAACAAAATTAATAAAATAAATGTTTAAAAAATAATTTTCCCGTCTCTTATTTAGCAACGGAATTATCTGTTGCTATTCTCTTGTTAATATAAAAAATTAAAATCCAACATTTAATGATGATTTTTTCCGTCGCTAAGTTATAGACGGAAAAACCCGTCATTGAATGTCTTGATGTTAATTTAACGTTAATCTAGTGTCTAAGAAAAGATAAGGGAAAAGGATACTTTCTATTCAAATTTTTTATTTTCGTACACTATAAGTCTGTGCATGTGTACTGTTACGTGTATAATTCCATACACATGTATTTATTAAATTCCATTTTTTGCAGTAAATAAAAAAAAAAAACACTCTGGAAAACAAGACAAAGTACTTTTGCTGGGCATCCGGCATTCAATTGTTATACGTTATACTATCATACATTAGTATTGCATCCAATTTACACGGTGTCGATTTGTAATAATTAAGTAAGAAATGTAACATAAAATTATAAAAATCTCAAAATATTTTCCTTTGAACTTAGCACATCCGTTACTTAGGCCAGGTCAGCGTCAAAAGAAGACTTCCAGTTAGATTAGAAGCTTCTGCACATTATTACATCACCAAACGTGTTATGTATGGTAATGATGCGGGGGAAATTTCCATCTCCACTAATAAACACGTTAACTACCACAAAATTTAAAAAATAATTAAATTCGTCGCATGTTCATGCCATACAGTCATACACACGAAATTTCCTACTACACTACTTCATAACTAATATTTCAACGCGCTCTCTCTCTCTCTCTCTATGTATATATATACCCGTCTCACTCCATCAACAGATATTAATTTCCCACATCAACAGATATTAATTTCTTCTCATCAAAAGAAACGAAAATAAAATCAAAAGGCAGTCTTTCAGAAAAGAATTTCTCATTTAATTTATTCTTCTGTCTCTGGAATTCAATTCGGTGATGGCTGAGAAGGAGCAACAGTCAGCACATCCGGCCAACGGCAACGGCAACGGCTATGCAAGGAGTGGCGGAGATACGGAGGCCGCCGCCGCGGCTCTAGACGCGAGAGAGCTGCGCAAGAAGAAGCGCACCAAATGCTTCCTCTACATCTTTCTGTTCGTCATCTTCCAAACCGGAGTCATTACGCTCTTTGCCTTAACCACGCCGGAGCTCCGGCCAATCCGTCCCTCCGGGCGACGGTGAACGCCTTATTCACCGTGAAGAACACCAATTTCGGGCGCTACAAGTATCGCAACACCACCGTGGATTTGTTCTACAAGGAGGTGAAGGTCGGCGAGGTATTGGTGCCGAACTCGAGAGCGAATTGGCGATCCACCAGGAAATTCAACGTCGACGTCGACTTGAACATCGTCGGCAGCCCTCAGCTTGGTAGCGATTTGAGCGCCGGAGTGGTACCGATCACGAGCAGAGCCCAGATGAGAGGGAGAGTGGAGCTGATGTTCATCATGAAGAAGAATAGAGCAACTAATATGGATTGTTCCATGGAAATTGTCATCGCTACGCAGACTATCAGGAATATTGTCTGCAAATGATTTCATTCTGTTTTTCAGTATTTCACCGCTTGTTTTTCTTATTCTTTTATTTGTATTTGTATGTATAAAATTATTTTGTTCTCTTTTGTTGCATTCTTTTTCAGTTTTTACACAGTGTAATGCCAAATGAAATTTCTTTTCGTTTACTTTAATTTTATAATTATTATTTATTCATTCCACCCGATTAGAGTTTATATTTATTTTAATATTTATTTTTTATTTTTTAGTTAATATAATTGATTATTTCAAAATTGGGATATATGATTTTTTAAGATTTCAATTTTTAGCAATTAATTATGATTGGTTGTACTATAATAAATTTTATTTTTGTAATAAATATTTTAAAATATTAAATTTAATAGTGGGACATTGGATGTGGAAGGTTTATCCCATGTAATACAAATTATGTATGTTATTAGTATAAAAGTAAAAGATATTCCAAAAATAGCAAATCTAGATCGATTCTCTACTTAAACTCGTATTTCTATATTTGGAAAAATGAAAACTGAATCAATGGGGACTGGCAGTAGAAATGTCAGAAATGGGCTATCCAACGCTAACTGGGTTATGGACCTAATTTCATGATCCACGAGCCCAGGACACTCCAACTATTTTTAATGTTGGCCCAAAAAATATCACTTGCACAACTCTTCATGGCATCCAATCATGTTTACTTTTAGATATTTTCTTTATATCATCGTAAAACTACATAAATTGTTGTGTAACAACAAAGCATCAGGTTTGCGCAGCAACTTGCGTCAAATTATAATTTTGTCCAATAAAAAGAACTAAAAACATATTATTTTCATTATTCTCCTATGAACAGAACTAAATACATAAAAGTAAAACATATAAATAATAAAAAAAATTAATAATAAATCATACTACCCTTCTGTTTTAGAAAGATTGATGTTCTAAATTTTACAATAAATATTAAAAAATAAAAAATGTGACAAATATATCATCTCTCCCTATTATGTTATATTTTTCTAATATATCTTAATTTATCTCTAATGCAATTGGTATGCCTTCATATCTCTCCTTAATTTCATGAAGATATTTAATATAAGAAATTTTATAGGGGTAAAATTGAGAGAAAGAGTATTAAAAAGTGTAAAATATCAAATAATTTGCAACAAAATTATCATTTTTTCTGAAATTTAGGAAGTAGCAACTATTGTAAATTTATAACATAAAATGATCAATATACAATTAAAGAAAGAAAAAAAATGGCGATTTGCATTTGGTACTGTAGAAACGCACATTTGTGTTTTCTGAAGCGAAACTTTGATAAGAAAAACACAAAATTTGAGTTTGGGTACTGTTGGGGTTTTTTGGATTGAACCACCACATGATCTATTTGGATGCTCATTAATCATATGTTCATGTATATCAAATTTTACGTATGCTATGTAAATAATTAAACCGAGTTGAATTAGCAGCAAGTTTCAATTTTTTATCCTACTAAAAGCGGAAACATAGAAATCGAAAATCAACTTACAATTTAACGTCGGGTTGATGACAAGATTAGATGCTAATCTTGTTGTTGAATATAGTGTGATTGGCACCCCTAGACAATGCAATTCCACTTTTTGATCTTCTGATGTATTTCCGGACCGCGTCTAGATACAGGGTGGACTGTATACTACTAAAAATGTGTGAATTGAATACTATAGGGATCAATAGAGCACAAAGAGGGCTGATTTCTATGTTGTAATTTTCACCCCCTCTAACTAAATAGGGAGGGGGACGAAAATTCCCTTCTCAAACCCTAATGGGTTTGGATCTCTCACGCTTGTTCCATCCCCAACATTCCCCAGTTGGAAGTTGATGCCTTCATTTGAGCGTACAACCGTGCTTAGGAACTCCCACACTAACCCTGAGTAGGTTAGCCACCTCTATCTCATGATGTAGGCCCACTGCACTCTTTCCATTAGGGCCCATGCAGGTTCGGCTATCGCAAATATAACAACTGTGTTTGACAGTATACTTGCGCATGTTAGCCCGGTGAGTTTTGTGCCCCTGGGCTCTCAAAGACGTCCCCATTCGATAAGCATGCATAGAGGTCGCATCCAGTTTCACTACACAACACCAACAACCACAACTCCATAGAAAATCAATATAGACGCATCCCCCATTGTCAACCAAAATCCAACAAAGTAGACAAATAAAATTGAAATAGTTCTATGTTCAATTAAACAAATTCAAAACAACATGCTATTACCTTTTAACAATTAAACCAATGCAGTTTTTCTAGGATAACTTCATAGTAGGTATAAAACATTCAAACCTAATTTAGCTAAATCTCTAGAATAATAATTTCTTAATTAATCAACATGCTTGCATAATTAGACAAATTCCTTTTAAACTAAGCATGCCCAACAACATAGGAACATAATTATATCAACAATTTAAATATAAATACTTCCTACAAGAAATCCCCAAATTCAAACCATAAAATCATAATCAACTAAATCACAATTTTGCACCGATTAAAACACTAAAAATATGAAGCATAATCATAATCTTGTATAAACATAGAAATTAAACGGAAGAAATATACATACCTTGAAGATTTTGAGAAGAGGGTAGAGAGAATTGAGAGTGAAGAATGTAGTGTGTGTGAAAAGGGTGAAAAAATGAAGTGTAAATGTGTTTAAAAATCTGCGACCCGGATCGATCGAGGCCTTTGAAATTATTGAAGGGATGGGTCAACGGATGGGTCGACTGGTGGGTCGACCGGCCAATTAGCCCGTGGGTTGACCATGTTGTGCGTAAAACACAGGGTCTGGGTCGACCCACGAGGCTTGACCAAGCCTTGTCCGAACCTTACCTCATTCTCCGAATTTTTGACTTCTCGATCCATTTCTTGACTTATAATTATTAAAATCCAAGTACCTAATCCCAACAAAACACACGAAAAAACAAAACAAAACAACAAACGAAAAACAAAAATAAAAAGGCCAAGTTAAATTAAATTAAAGTTCCCCCAAACTTATTTGTTGGAAATGAATAAATTCAAGCTTACAAAAACAATTTAATTCGTGAACTCACAGTGATTAGGGACGATCCGGTGGTGCATTGCACCACAAAGTAAACCTAATCTCCTCATCATCCAAACAATTCCCCAGGTCTAGCTCACCCGTGACTTTCTATGCATCATCTATGGCATCCAAAATGTTGTCAGAGTCATAGAATTGATACGTGTTCTTCTCCTTGATTGGTTGGTGTAAAATCAACGCATCTCCTCCATGTGTCAATGACAGTGTTCTCAACTCCACATTGATGACAGCTTTGGTGATGTAAAGAAATGTGCATCCCAATATGAATGGATCCGTCTTGTCTACATGAATGTCGACAACAACAAAATCTAACACATAGAAATATCTATAAATATTCAACACCACATTCTCAGTTGTCCCCAAAGCTTTGATGGTAGAGTTATCCGCCATATGGATAGCTGTCTTATAATACTTCATCTTAGGCAACTTCAACTCTTCATAGATAGATAAGGGAATCAAATTACAGCTTGCTCCATGATCGATTAGTGCCCTTGACTCCATCTTCATCTCCAATGAAAACTGGATGACAAATTCTCTAGGGTCATTCTTCTTTAGAGGACAACTTTCGGCCAATGAATCCCTCGACATCACATGATCATTAGCTTTCTTTGCTTTCCTAGAATCATTAGAAATTATAACCGATGTCGGGCTTGGACCAAAAGTGTAAGGACATCTTTCTTTTAAAGGCGAGGTCTCACAAAGTGGCACTGGTTGTGCTCCGCCTTCAACTTTGAATTCTTTCTCCTTGGCTCCTTTTTCTTGATTTTTCTCAGTTGTCTTCTTAGGCAGGCAAGCAACTGGAAGGATGATGATTTTTGTAACTTCTGCAAGTGCCTCTTTATTTGGAGCCAACCTTTTCAATGATCTCTCGAGAAAAGGTGGATGAGGCACATATATTGGATGAAGATGCAAAGACACCTATCTATGTTTTTCAAGGTGGCCCACCTTAGCTTGCTCGACTTTCTTCATGGGATTTACCGCAGGAGTAGCAGTGAACTGTCCCGGCTTATGCTAACTAGAAAATGAAGCACCAATATTAGCGATGGTCTTTTGTAGTTGATCCATCTGGCTTCCAAATTACTTTTTGAACTAAGTGATCTTGCTGAACCTTTTCCATTCTTGCATCTGTTTCCATGACGTAGGAATTCACCATCTGAAAGAATGACTGCTTCTTAGGTTCATTGAACACTTTATTTGTTATAGAGAAATCTGGTGGAGGCTGTTGGAAATTATTAGGATTTCCATAAGATAAATTAGGATGATTTCTCATCCTGTGATAGTATTGAGGTCCACCACCTTGATTACCTCTGTTGAAATTTCTTTAATTCATGTAATTAACCTCATCAATACAATTTTGCTCTCCCGCAGCTTAGACGAATTATTTCTTTTTTTCATCTTTAACTTTTTCCCCCCAGATATAGATGGTTCTTCAAATCTTCAACCTTAGCTTCTAGAGCCTTGGTCCGCTCACTGACCTCTACTGCATCTACTTTTCTTATCGTGGATCTCAAAGACGGTCATTGATAGTTATTGGAGACAACTTCCTCCAATATTCTCATTACATCTCTTGAAGTTCTAGCCAGTAGATATCCTTCAGCAGAAGCATCCACTACAGTTTTTGTGGTTGTAGTGAATATTTTGTACAAATGGCACACTTGTTATGCCTCAGTGAAACCATGTTATGGACATCTCCTCAGCATATCCTTGTATCTTTCCCATGCTTCATAAATTGACTCATCTGGGAGCTGGGCAAATTGGGTGATCTCAATCTGCAGCTTGATAGTCTTTCTCGGTGGAAAGAACTTGTAAAGGAATTTTTGTCTGAGATCTTCCCAACTTGTAATCGTGTTGTGGTCGATTGACATGTACCAACTCTTCGCCTTGTCCCTTAGAGAAAAGGAAAAGAGGCGAATTTGATAGCATCATATGACACTCCAGTGAGTTTAATTGTCCCGCAGAGCTCCATAAATTGTAACAAGTGAGCATTGGGATCTTCAGTTTGATTCTCACCGAAATGATTCTGTTGCACCATGTGAATCGTCCTATCTTCAGCTCAAAATTCACAACATTGATTCTAGGTCCCCCGACCACTCGAATAGGTCTGACAGGCTGCTGGAATTCATCTCTAACAGTGACATCAGGGTCAACTGTCAGTTGTGTCTCATGTTGGAGCAACGTTCTGCTCATCTTCTCCAACTGTCTTCGGAGTTCTTGTATCGTCACTCCTTAATTCTACGATTGATTCTCTTGTAGTTGCTCAGCCATCCTGCTTTCCAACTCCTTCCTCAGTAGTCTTAAAGCAGTCTTAATTTTTGGATTGAAAGAAACTTCAGGAGGTCCTCTCAATCTCGTGATCATGCATACCTGACAAAACCAAAGAAAAAATATAGTAACCAAAATAAAAGAAAGTAAAAAACATCTAGCCTACTAATGTAGTGCCAGAATAAGAACACAAAGAAAAATAAAATAGTCCCCGAGAATAGTGCCAAAAACTTGACATGCTATTTATTAACAAATAAGTGAACCGTAAGTGCAAGTCGTTAATGTAATACTTAGGTGAGCAAGAGTATCGTATCCCACAAGGACTGTTACTTTCTCGTTTTTAACACAAGCACATACTTAATATCTAGACACTGAATAAGCAGGTAAAAAGGGAATGAAATAAAATAACACAAATCAAATGCAGAAAATAAAATAACTGAACTAATCAAATTAAGGGAAACCTAGGCTTTAGGGAAACTAGATTATTATATCAATTATTAATATTCATTAACTCTTACGATCCGACTTCTATCTTTAATCTATCAATGATGGGGAATCACCAGTTTGTTATCAGACTGCTTTTAAAGGCATAAACCATAACATAAATATAATGAGCGTGCACTTCACTGCAGTCGGTTATTCACACATGTCATTACTCCTAATCTAGCACATGAAGATTTATTCAACCATATGCGATACTTGTTCACTTGGTCGGTCCTTCCAAGCACACATAACATTATTTCTATCTTTCCATCACTACTTCTCTGGTTAGTACTTCAAATTAATGACTAGCATGCATAAATGGTAATCAAGCATCCATACAAGATATAAATAAACTCATAGAAATCAAGTTCCGAGAAGTAATAGGAAGAAAGTATTTAAATCATATTATAAAATCCATAACATCCAATCTTTAAAACCTAGCTATGAAATTAGCTAGACATAATTAAATAAATAATAAAAACTAGAGTATAAGTGTTCATGACAAAATTAACAAAAGAACCGAATAACACGGAGAAATTCAGTGGTCTTGTCTCTTTTGCAGTAGCACTCCGTCTCTAGCAACCTTGTCAACTCCTCTCGAGTAGACGACAAACCTCTGTCTTCTTCTCCTCTCTCTTGGTGTATTCTAAGTGTATGGTGTGGTATTGGGCATCCTACTTTCATGTATTAAAATGGGAGCTTTTATATCTAGGTTTAAAACCCTGAATTGGAGATAAAAATTATATTCTCTCGGACCCGCACACATGGGTCGACCGAGTTGGCTGGGTTAACCCAGAGGCCTATTTTTGCATAGGGTGGACCTAGGTGAATTTTGGTAGAGTCGACCTAAGCTTTAACAATTTGTACTGGGTCGGGTCAACCGACACTTTTCAGGTCGATCTAAGCCATTTCGCACTGGGCTTCGGATTTCTTCAGGTTTTGATCAATTAATTCAGTCAATTAGCTAGGCTTTATTTTAGTATTTAATTAAGCCCAAGAGCCTAATTAAATCTCTCTTCAACTCCTCTTGTCTATATTTAACTGTTTTGCTTCAAATATGCAACAAAATCACAACTATTGCTGTTAGCAAACACATTAAAAACTCTAAATGATAACAATATAAGCACAAAATCTATATAAAATACACAACTTCATATAATAAACATCATCAATTCATATCCAAAAGTTGTGTAAAATACACAGCTGTCAATAACGACTTTGCTATCAAAAGAAACAGAATATCCATTCAAAAACAACTTAGAAACAGAAATGAGGTTCCGCCTAAAATTCAGAACATAAAGACAATTCTTTAAAACTAAAATTCTATCACCACCGAAAGATAAAGTAACGTTTTCCACTGCAACAGCCGTCACTTTCGTAACATTACTCATGTAGACAATAATCTCATCTTCACTCAACTATCTTTTTACCAGGAACCCCTGCAAAGACATACAAACATGATTAATAGCTCCAGTATCTACTACCCAAGACCTAGTAGAACAAATAGCTAAACATGTTTCTATAATGAGAGAGTGAGACGTACTCTTCTTTTTCTTATTGGGACACGTAGACTTTCAGTGTCCTAGCTGATAGCAGTTGAAGCGTTTTGTCTTAGACTTGAAGTCCTATGGAGGAATATTAGCCTTGGCTTTCTTAGGCTTAGGCGCCATATTTTCAGCCTTCTAAGGTAAGTTTCTCTTCTTTTTGATCCTCGAAGAAGACACCCATTTTCAGTTATATATGCCTTCGAGTTCTCTCTTTGAATAAGCTCGGCTACCTAAAGATCCATGAACAGTTCTGATAAAGTAACATCCTTCTTTATCATGTTGAAGTTCAGCCTGAACTGCTCAAACTTCGGTGATAGACTGTAAAGCACGATGTTAATTTGAGATTCAGCATCCAAATCGCCACCCGGGGTTTCGATCTTCGACAGAAAGCCCATCATTTGGAGAACGTGATCCTTTACAGAAGTGGAATCCGACATCTTCGTGTTCATTAGATTTTTATTACCAACTGCAGTGCTGAGCGATTGACAGAGGCTCAGTTTATCTTAAAACCTACTGTTGATGTGTTTCAATATTTATAAACTCGTGTCTATGCCTACAAGTATACAAGCATATATTTGTAGCAAGGATGATACGAGGTCGATCCACAGGGAAAAAAGAACTAAATAAGAAAATGCAAGTACCCCAATAATCAATGCAAGGAATATCTAGACTATGCTTAAGTGATGGTTGATTATCATCAATACCAAAATAATAACTTAAGTAACAAACACCAAACAACCTAAATAGATAATCTAAAAAGTAATCAAGAACAACAATCAACAAAGAGAGAGATTAGAAATTGAAAACAAGCAAGACTCTTAGGACATGGATTCACAATACTCCTCTTGATTCAACAACAAAGTTTAAACATACAATCATGCTAAGTTCATAGGTAAGAAGACCACGAATATAGAAGGAGCATCTCTCGAATATCTCCTAAATTGTTAATGCGACAAGGATAGCTATCTCTAACACATTCCAAGGTCGCACCTACCAAAAGCTCAAGGAGTCACTCTTCCTTCCACATACTCAACTTCAACAAAGAGTACAAGTACATGAATTCAATCCATACATGCTTATGTTCACGGGATGGGTTAGATGCAAGTGAAACATACATGTGATGCTAGTAAGAAGGCCATTCAAACAATATCAATCAAGACCAAGCATGGATTAAAACCTTGACAAAGCATGAACATATATTTATCCTTCATCAAGAAAAAGAGTCACATTGTTTCACCACATCCTAGAGCCCTAAGGGCTCTAGCCTATCATATTTACAACAAGATCAAAGATACAAGACAAGGATCCAAAACCTATTCTCAATACAAAGATAAAAGAGTGAAGGAGAAGATAAAACCCAATGTAGAACAAACTCCTTCAATCCCTTGGCTTGAATCTTCAAATGGATGGTTGGATCTTATTCCCCTCTTGATGTTCTTGATCTTCCAAAATCTTCAATGGAGAGTGTTTTCTCTAGTATTTTCGTGTGTGGTCTCTATCTTTTAAACTCTCCCAATTATATATCATATATATAACCAATAATGGAGTGCCAAAAGTTAAAAACGGATTCATCAGTCCCGACCGCGACCCCCTCTGGGTCGTGCCAGGAGGTCGAGCTTGGAACAAATGAAAACAGCTCTCTGAAGTGCCGAGACGCGGGCTGAACAGGCCGCGCCCAGAGCACGCATTACAGAGGCTTCGGGGCGCGGCCTGCCCTGCGATCGCGCCAGGAGACCGCGCCCGGAGGCGCCAGGGACGCGGTCCGGGCTAGGTCGCGCCCGGGCTGAAGGTTTTTTTTCTCTCTGTTTGATGCTCTGCAATGCGACCTACGGTCACGCCTCTTGGCCGTGTCTGAGCCAGACCCTTGGTTTTCTTCAATTCTTCCAGTCTTGTGCGGCCTTTGATGATCCAAATCCCATTTTAACTTCGTTTTGTACATACTAACCCAAAAATACCCTGTATTGGCCACTTTAAATAACATTACGAAAAACAACAAATTTACAAACATATAGACATAAACATAGAGCAAAAGCACTTAAAAGTAAGTGCAAATAAGTCCAAATGAGTGCTATTTAAGCACTCATCAACTCCCCCAAACTTAAATATTTGTTTGTCCCCAAACAAAATAAGAGACAAGGCAAGGATTTTGATTTGAGTAGAATCAAGATGACAATTTGCTTCATAATCACAAGATGAGCATTACAAAGATGATATTCGCAATCAAGAATAAACAAGTACTAAAGAAATCATCATGATACAATTATTGGAGTACAAGCTCTCACAAGGATTTTTAAAGAACGCTCACTCTCGAGTGTATAGGTAAAACGTGTATCCGCTCAAGGTCAAGAGTGCACTAGGATCCTACCATAAGCTTGCAAAGTGACTACAATCTCCACTACTCATGTGTGTTATCAAACAAGAATTGTTAAGGGCTTTTTAGATTTGTAGTGAAGGCTTTTCGGAGGGGTAGGTAAACATTTGGCTAAGTGGCTTCCCAATAATTCCAAAGTTATTTCATTATAAGTCAAGAAGAACTAAACAAGTTCTCTTCTACCCTTTGTTCTTTTCAACCCAAATTTCTTTAAGATTACTTTAATTTTTTCATCAATCCTTACCCCTTTATTTTGTGATCTTTGTGAACATATCTCTTCTTGCTCTTCTTTTAAGCAATTTTTAATTTCAACTCTAGATATTTTTCTTCTTTTTGTTCTTCTCTATCACAAGAGTATTTCAATATTTGTCCTTTTTCCAACTTCAAGATTTCTCAAAAGTTCATTTTGAAAGAATAAACGCAAATCTTTCATTTTATTTTATTCCCTAACCTAACAAGATCAAGAAGACATTTCAAGGCTCAAGAAGGGCTTGCAAAGGATTTAATTTGATTTGGAAGGAACATATTTGGATAAGCATGAGTTAAACAAAGAATGGCCTTAAGTCTTTTTCAAGAAATCAAACACACATTTGTAACCTCAATCAAGTCACAAAGCAAGTTCTAGAGAAATACTAGTGCACCAAGAAGACCATTAATCACTCATCAAAGAAAAGATTACACTTGTGTAATCTTTGGATCAAAATTCTTCCCAAGGTAAACTTTTCCTCCAAAAATTGTACTTTTGAGACACCATTTAGATCCTTGCTTACACTATCATGCTATAAAATCTTGCATTTCATCAATATTTTTCAAAAATTTTCATCATAAATGCATCATCATCAAGGATTTCTACTCAATCAAAAACATGCTCTTTAACCCCTATCATATTGTAGGGATATACACTTATTCAAATAAAAAAACATCCCCTAGCCACATATCATAAGACAATTGAGCAAAAACATAGATAAAACATCACATAAGCCTATAAGAAGAAAATGACATGCGAAGGAATATCCATCAAATGTCTCCATCCAACCAAACCATACATAAAGCGATAAAATCCTAACATGATCCAAATGTAAATAAAATATAAGCATGCAAGCATGCTTCAATTATCCAAACATAATAAAATAGTAAAGCAATAAGTGAGCATGAAAAGATCCTTGCCACCACTACTCTCCCCCTCCCCCAAACTTATTTTGATCCAAGTGAGGAAATAAGTTTGGAGGCAAAACGATGGTGACAAGGAGCACTAACTGCTCAGTGGGGTGGATGCTGCTGATGATGTGGAGACTGTTGCGGGAATTGCTGAGAAGTGGAGGACGGCATAAACTGGGATGGCTAGAACTGCTGGGAGGAAGATGCCATGAACTGGCCCGTCGGCATCTGCTAAAAATGCTGAGATGAAGAGGACGATGCCATGAACTGTCCAGTCAGGTATTGTTGCATCTGAAATGGCTGCTGAAATTGCTGCTGCGGTTGGTAGGAGTTGTAGGGAGTCAGCTGTTGATACTGAGACGGGGTATAGGGCTGCTGCTGTGACCCAGAGCCGGTGTGCATTCCTCGGAAGAGCCCGACTAAGTCCTGTATCTCTGATCGAAATGAGCCCATGTTGTCAGACAAACCCCTGATCTCGTCTCTGATGCCAGTGTACCTCTCATCAATATCAGCCTGGATGGTATGAAACTGCTCATCCACACTCGACTGGATCTGTCCCATCCGGTGATGCATGTCGCTGCGGATGTCATAAAATCGGGTATACAAATCCTGTCTAAGATTCCCAAATTCATCATGCACCTCCGTGCGCCAGTTTGGCATATTCTCGTCCATTGTGGCCATGTAGCCATCCAGTGCATCAAAACGGCCTGCAATCTGTTCCTTAGTGTAGCCCCGCCTTCGTCTTAATGCGGCAGTGGAGGATCCCTCTCCTCCATCGGCGCCTCCTCCCTCGGGTTGGTCATCAATGACATCTCTCATGCCTGTAAGAAGTCCCGCTGCTCTAATAGCCTCGCGATGGGCTGGTGTATCCATCATCTAGTTGCCTCTTTCTTAGAAATTCGACACATGCATGAGAGCCGGATTGGGCAGCAGAAAGTTTCCCCCTCTTCTCATGGACAAAAGATAGGTACTTGTGTCTGAGGTGAGTATCTTTATGTTTCTCAAGTAAGGGATACTCAAGAGTCTTGCTCCGGGACTCTCTTGGTACTCATCCAGATCAATTTGGAAGTGCTCTACTATAGGAGTGATCAATCCCCCAATGTAGATCTAGCCATTATCCATGTGAGCTTGTCTTTGAAGCTGCTCAAGCAAGAATGCTCCAAAGTTCAGGTGGACGGCATTCATCATGGCCCAAAGTGCAAACAACTCTGCAGTCCTTACCCTCCTGTTCTCACGTCTAGCAAAGATGGTAGAGGCTAGAATGCGGTGTAGATAGCGAAATACTGGATTGGGCATGGCGGAGGCCTTGGCAAGGCTGGAGTCGTACTTCTCAGTGTCAGACTCCATCAAGCAGAAGAGGCGGTAGGCATAATCTTTGTCATATCGAGACGGAGGATGATAGATGCCGTCATCGGCCGCATTAAAGATCTGGTTGATCTCCTCAACCGTGAGAGCTCTGTCCCGGTTTCCCATCCTGAAAGTGCATCTGATTGGCCCTCTCTTTGCCGTCCTTTTCACGTCAAGTGTGCTCAACACCTCTTTCACCAAGAGGGGGTAAGTCTTCCTGGTCGCTTCAAGGGCCTGTAGCCATCCAATTCTGTCGAGGAGAGTCTAAACGTCATCTCGCATCCCAAGAATCACTGTGGATGTGGGACACATGAATCGGGTGGCAGCTACACTCAAGGGGAACAATCTATCCCAACTTGTTCTATGCCATGCTTCCGTAAAGTGAATCCCATAAGTCATGGGATCATCAATGGCAAGGTCTTCTTCTTCCTGTTCACTTCCCTCCTCTATTTCGGGGTCGGATTCGGGTTCTTGTCGTCTCGATGATCTCTTTCCCCTTTTTGGTGCCATCTTTGTGTGATTGAGGTATGGTACCTATAGACAAGAAAAGGAGACATAAGATATAAGGGCATAACCAAAAATTGAAATAAAGAAGTTGAGGCTTCAAAACATATGACAAATTCAACAACACTTCCTCAACTATCAAAGTTCATGCCTCCTATCAAATGATAAACATGCTCCATTTTTCAAAGTACCCACATGAATATGCAAAATGAACACAAATTTAACTTGGCACAGATAGCCTCTCCATATCTGACAATATCAAAAACATAGGTATAACGTGCATGTGTCCAAAACCAAACATGATCAATCACAAAAAGAAGTTGGTTGCAACATTGGCAAATGATCCTCGAATTAGGATGACAATATCAAAAGCATAGGACCATTGACAACATTTTTCAACATTACCAATCAACAATGGTTGGGTTCAATGATAAAAATCCAACTTACGCACAATTATAAATCATAGACGAAGGGACTCCATTTAATGTAACAATATCAACAACAAAGAGCTCCCCTTTTCTATAAAATATCAAGGTTGCATTAAGTACGTAAATTTTTATTCATAACCAACTATCTTGCATCAATCATCATATATTTCAATTGCTCCCAAATTTAGACATTCCATCTTCAAGTTTCCTACCAAATAGGGGATGATAAAGGCGTATTGAGCAAGAAGGTAGCAAAAACACCACACAAGAAAGCAAAGGTGCCATTTTCACATCAAAGCATAAAAATTAAGTGTCAAAATTGAGTTTGTATGCTTTACTCCAACCAATTCAACATGATTCCAGGCAACAATGCACCAAAATCCAACATATCCCTTCAACTTACATGCATTAGTCTTACTTAGACTTTGTAGGAACAAAATATAATCATTCATCAACCAAAATGGTAAATTTTTCTCAAATGAGCATAATGTATCTCATTCTAAACATCTAAGTGCAAACATTATGATTATTCTCTCTCAAATAAGCAACAATGGGGATATAATCAACCAAACAACATTGAAAATCCAAACTTCACCATTGATGCCCCCAATTCATGAAAGATCTATCAAATTCCACCAAATTTTCAACACAATTCCAACACCCATATCCTACCCATCCAATATATTACACATTCCATACAATGAAAGTAAAATTTAAGGAAGATTCATAGCAAATTCGTTCATCTCAATTCTAGGGCACAAAGCATGATTTTTCCCTAAATTTCAAGCATATGAACCATTCAATACTTAAATAATCATGCTAGGAGTGTAATGTAGGAGGAATCTAGGAAAAAAGTGAGAGATTTACCTTGGTTTCTTGAGGGAGAGGTCGAAAATTGTGTGTGAGGGTGAGTGAGAGCATGTGTGAGTGAAAAATGAGAGTGAAATGGGTGAAAAGGGGTTTAAAAACCCGTCTGTTTGCGGGACGCGGGCTGGGTCGGTCGCGCCTGGGGGCCGGGCTTCAAGTACCCTACGACGCGGGCGAAGCTGGGTCGCGCCTGTGCGCCGCACCCGGGCTGAAGAGATTCAGCTCTCTGAAGTGCTCTGCAGTGCAGCATCTGCCCGCGCCGTGTGCCCACGTCTGAAGTGCCCTGGGGCGCGGTCTCAGCCTTGGTCGCGCCTAGGGGCCGTGTCCCAAACACTTGTTGTGTTTTTCTTCTTCTTTCGACATATATTCCCTCATTACCCCTGGATTTATCTTCCTGCAAAATATTCACTCACTTATGACACACAAAACATCACTTCTACAACCAATTCCCCTGTCTTAGGAATCACCCCACTCCAAAAGAAATTAACGTCGTGAGCTCGAGGATATGTTCTTCAAACGTCTTTGAGATGGAGGACAAACACCCCGGCTTGCTCCTCCGGATTGTAGAACTTCTTTACACGTTGTCCATTGACGACAAATCTATTTCCATCCTTGGCTTGCAATTCCACAGCACCACTTTCAAAAACTCTCGAAATCAAGTAAGGTCCTTTCCACTTTGTCTTGAGTTTTCCGGGAAACAATTTAAATCTTGAATTGAAAAGCAAAACAGCATCTCCGGGTGCAAGTTCTTTCTTCCGTAGGAACTTGTCGTGATAGAGTTTAGTCCTCATCTTGTAGATGGAAGAATTTTCAAAGGCCTCAAGCCTAAATTCATCAATTTCGTTTAAATGGAAAATTCTTTCCTTTCCAGACATATCAAAGTCGAAATTGAGCTTCTTGGTGGCCCAATATGCCTTGTGAGTGAGCTCAATCGGAAGATGATAAGATTTCCCGAATACCATTTGATAGGGAGACATGCCCAATGGAGTCTTGTAGGCCGTTCGATAGGCCCACAATCCTTCATCGAGGTGGCCTGCCCAATCTTTCCCATTCGTCTTCACCATTTTTTGGAGGACTTGTTTTACCTCTCTATTTGCAAGCTCGGCTTGCCCATTGGCTTATGGGTGGTAGGGAGTCGTCACCTTATGCTTTATTCCATGGCGTATTAGGAGGCTCGTCATCCACTTATTGCAAAAGTGAGTGCCCCCGTCACTAATTAAGGCTCTTGGAGCCCCAAATCTTGTCAAAATATTCCTTTGAAGGAACTTAAGCACAATCTTCGAATCAGTAGTCTTGGTTGGAATTGCTTCAATCCATCGTGAGAGATAATCAACCGCCAAGAGTATGTAGAGATTTTCATCGGAAACCACAAATGGTCCCATAAAGTCGATCCTCCATACGTCGAACAACTCCACTTCAACAATGGCACTCATAGGCATTTCATCCCTTTTTGAAATTGAGCCCATCTTTTGGCATTTCTCACATGCCTTAACAAATTCTTCACAATTTCTGAAAATGGAGGGCCAATAAAATCCGCTTTGTAGAATCTTTCTAGCGGTTCTATTTGAAGTAAAATAGCCTCCGTAAGGGGAATCATGACATGCCTTCATTATCTCGATCCATTCTTCCTCCGGCACACATCTTCTAAGGATGGAATCGGCACATCTTCTAAAAATATAGGGCTCCTCCCATATGTAGAATTTGAGATCATGAAATAATTTTTTTCTTTGATAACTCTCCATCTCTACCGGTTTCACCTTGGCAACTAGGTAGTTGACAATGTCCGCAAACCATGGAACTTTTGTTGAAGCCGACATGATTCTCTCATCGAGAAAACTTTCATTTATTGGCCATGTGTTCTCTTCTTCTTTCACGTGCTCCAATCGGGACAAGTGATCCGCCACCACGTTCTCGCATCCTTTTCTATCTTTTATCTTCACATTGAACTCTTGAAGTAGGAGAATCCATCGAATAAGCCTTGGCTTTGCATCCTTTTTGGCAAAAAGATGCCTCAAGGCGGCGTGGTCGGTGTGCACTATTGTTCGGGCCCCAATGAGATAGGGCCTAAACTTGTCGAATGCGTAGACGACCGCCAAGAGTTCCCTTTCTGTGGTGGTGTAGTTGACTTGAGCAGGATCCAAAGTCCTACTCCCATAGTAGATGACTCGGAAGAGTTTGTCCTTCTTTTGGCCAAGAGCGGCTCCCACCGCTATCTCGCTTGCATCGCACATCACTTCAAAAGGCTCACTCCAATCGGGTGTGATAAGCACTGGTGCCGTGATTAGGACCTTCTTCAATGTCTCAAAAGCCTGCAAACAATTAGAATCAAAATCAAATTCAACGGCTTTTTCAAGCAGACGACAAAGAGGTTTAGAAACTTTGGAAAAATCTTTTATAAAGCGCCTATAGAACCCGGCGTGTCCCAAGAAGCTTCTAACTCCCTTCTCATTTGTTGGTGGAGGTAGCTTTTCAATGGCCACTATCTTGGCCCGGTCCACCTCCAGGCCTTCACCCGACACCTTGTGTCCTAGAACAATGCCATCCCTCACCATGAAGTGGCATTTCTCCCAATTGAGCACTAGATTCGTATCTTCACATCTCTGCAATACTTGTGTTAAATTATCAAGGCATATATCAAATGTATCACCAAACACAAAAAAGTCATCCATAAACACCTCCATGATGTTTTCAATCAATCCATGAAAGATGGACATCATACACCTTTGAAAGGTGGCGGGTGCATTACACAACCCAAATGACATCCATCTATACACAAAAATGCCATATGGACAAGTAAAGGTAGTCTTTTCTTGGTCTTCGGGAGCAATCATGATTTGATTGTACCCGGAATACCCATCAAGGAAACAATAGAATTCGTGACCCGCCAACCTATCTAGCATTTGATCAATGAAAGGTAATGGAAAATGATCTTTCCTAGTATATGCATTCAACGCCCTATAATCTATACACATTCTCCACCCGTTACTACTCTTATAGCAATTGTTTCTTTATTATCATTCTCAACAATAGTCATCCCCCCCTTTTTAGCAACCACTTGAGTAGGACTAACCCACTCACTATCTGAAATAGCAAATATGATACCGGTATCAAGCAATTTTAGAACCTCTTTCCTAACAACTTCTTGCATAATAGGGGTGAGTCTTTTTTGATTTTGCACCTTAGGTTTATAATCTTCCTAAAGCAAGATTTTATGCATGCATATCGAAGAGTTAATGCCTTTAAGGTCGGAGATTGACTATCTTATAGTGCTTTGATATTTTCTCAGCACCCTTAACAATTTATCGCATTGTTCATTGGATAAGAGGGAAGAAACTATTACCGATTTTTGCTTGGCTTCATCAAGGTAAGCATACCTCAAATGTGTAGGTAGGGGTTTCAACTCCATTTCTTCTTTTGCTTTCAACTCGTCCTCTTTCTTTGATATTTGGTCCTCGTCTCTTAATAGTAAGAACTTTGGCTTCCTCAAATACAATTCATGAAATGAATTCATCATAGAAACCGAATCACATAGACCAAAATCATTATTTAATAAAGAATTAAAGATAGAGTTAGAAATGCAAATCTCAAGAGGATCTTTTGGGCTCCTCAACTCTTCCTCTTTTATGCACTCATCCACCAATTGGAGCACTTTGCACTCCTCGATATTCTTTGCCTCTTCTTCGGGATGTTGCATCGCTTTTTGGAGGGAAAATGTGATTCTCTCATCATTCACTCTCAAGGTAAGTTCTCCCTTCGCCACATCTATCAAGGCCTTACCAATGTATAAAAACGGTCGTCCTAAGATGAGGGGAACTTCCTTGTCTTTTTCCATATCAAGAACCACGAAGTCTACCGGGAAAATGAAGTTGTTGACCTTTACGAGCACATCTTCCACCACTCCCTTTGGGTATGCCAAGGAGCGGTCGGCCATTTGGAGACAAATGGTGGTAGGCTTGATCTCTCCCATTTTCAACTTTTTAAAGAATGAGAGGGGCATCAAATTGATACTTGCCCCAAGATCACACAAAGCCTTCCCAACATGATTTTTTCCAATAGTAACCGAGATGTTGAAGCTTCCTGGATCTTTCATCTTTGCGGACAATTTTCTTTGCAATAAAGCACTACACTTCTCGGTCAAATTAACCGTCTCATACTCCCTCCATTTCCTCTTTTTGGAAATTGCATCTTTCAAGAATTTTGCACAATTTGGCATTTGTTGAAGTGCTTCAATAAGAAGGATGTTGATCTGTACCTTCCTAAAGATGTCGAGGAATCGAGAGAATTGCTCGTCACTCTTCACCTTTTGGAGTCTTTGTGGGTAGGGTATGGACACTTTGTATTCTTCCGGCATCACCCTTTTTGGTTCTTCTTTCTCTTTCCCTTTTTCAAGGGCATCATGTTTCTTTATTTTTGGACTCAAGTCCTCTAGACTCGGTCCCTCTTCTTTCTTCTTCTCACTTGGTTGCTCATCAACCTTTCCTCTGCTTTCCTCATCGCCCGACATCTCGGGGCTATCATAAGCGGTTCCACTCCTCAAGGTAATTGCCTTGCATTGATCCTTCGGATTCACAGTGGTGTTACTTGGGAACTTGCCTTATTGATGTTGGCTTCCCAAGATAGTTGCAAATTGTCCCATTTGCTTCTCCAAAGTGTTAACTTGGTTTCCAATTGCTCCGACGGTATTTTCTAACTTCCCAATTCGTGTTTGAGAGTCTTTCATGTAACTCTCCGTCTTCCCCATGAATGCCATTAGAAGTTCATCCATCTTGAGCTTCTTCTCCTCATCAATTACACCATTTGTGACTGAGAAACCCGGAGGTGGTTGGATAGCATTGTTCGGATTACCATAGGAGAAATTTGGGTGTTGAGCTTTATTTTGATAACCCGAATTTCCTCTATATTGGCCTCTGTATTGGGGTTTGTACCCCGGATTGAATTGTCTTGTTTGATTCGAGAAGCCTCCTTGTTGGTTCACATAGTTCACATCCTCAAATTGGCTTTGAGATGTCTCGGCTTTTGGATTGGTAAAGGCCTCGATTTTTGAGTTTAAAGTTGCCATTTGAGCTGCCACAAGCCCGAGTGCATCCGAACTTGAAGCAGAAGCCACTTTCTTTAGAATTTGAACTCCCTCTCTTGTGGCCGGCCATTGAAATAAATTTGAGGCCATTTCTTCAATGATTCTCAAGGCTTCTTCCGGCCCTCTTGCCAATAATGATCCACCCGCGGCCGCATCTATGAGTGTTCTAACCTCGTCTTTGCTTCCTCTATAGAAAATGCATACTTGGTGATCGGTTCCAAAACCATGTCCGGGGCACTTCCTTAGCATCTCCCTAAAGCGCTCCCACACCTCATATAGGCTTTCTTCATCCCATTGTTTGAACACGGTGATCTCTCCTTTCAATTTGAGGGTTTTTTCGGGTGGGAAAAACTTGTGTAGGAACTTTGTC
Source organism: Perilla frutescens (assembly GCA_026008535.1). Lineage (NCBI taxonomy): Eukaryota > Viridiplantae > Streptophyta > Magnoliopsida > Lamiales > Lamiaceae > Perilla > Perilla frutescens. The sequence continues at coordinate 57,261,567 of BRKX01000016.1, forward strand.
ACCAATTGATCCCAAGTTTGAAATGTTCCTTGAGCATGGCTTAACCACCATGTTTCCACCTTGTCGATCAATGAAAATGGAAAGAGTCGGATGCGGATTGCATCATCCGGGACTCCATTCATCTTCATTGTCCCACTAACATTGAGAAATTTTCGGATATGCTCATGGGGATCCTCCATTGGCGTCCCTCAGAATTGATTTTGCTGGATCATGAGTATGAGAAAGGTCTTCAACTCGAAGTTGTTAGCTTGAATGGGTGGTCCATTTGCCACCCCTTGATCAACGACAGGTTGGAAAAGACTCCGAATTGGTGCCTCCATATTTCTATTACGAGCCTCTTCTTGGGCTCTCAATTTCTCTTGCATCACCTCCAGTTGCCTTTGCATTTGGGCAATCATCGGGTCTTGAACGTGTGAAGGTAGATCCACCATTCTTCTCCGTCCACGTGTGTTGTTGTGGTGAACCGTTGCTTCAATCTCTAAGTCCAATGCAATAGGTGGTTCTCCTTGAGAACGAGTGTGCATACACTTCCTATCAAAAAGGACAAACAAATAAAAAACAACTCTTTACAATAAAACAAGTAAAAATGTCTAAATTAGTCCACTCAATCGTTATCACAATATTGCATTTATCAAATTAATTCCGTTTCCCCGGCAACGACGCCAAAAACTTGACAGAGGCTCAGTTTACCTTAAAACCTACTGTTGATGTGTTTCAATATTTATAAACTCGTGTCTATGCCTACAAGTATACAAGCATATATTTGTAGCAAGGATGATACGAGGTCGATCCAGAGGGAAAAAGGAACTAAATAAGAAAATGCAAGTACCCCAATAATCAATGCAAGGAATATCTAGACTATGCTTAAGTGAGGGTTGATTATCATCAATACCAAAACAATAACTTAAGTAACAAACACCAAACAACCTAAATAGATAATCTAAAAAGTAATCAAGAACAACAATCAACAAAGAGAGAGATTTGAAATTGGAAACAAGCAAGACTTTTAGGACATGGATTCATAATACTCCTCTTGATTCAACAACAAAGTTTAAACATACAATCATGCTAAGTTCATAGGTAAGAAGACAACGAATATAGAAGGAGCATCTCTCGAATATCTCCTAAATTGTGAATGCGACAAGGATAGCTATCTCTAACACATTCCAAGATCGCACCTCCCAAAAGCTCAAGGAGTCACTCTTCCTTCCACATACTCAACTTCAACAAAGAGTACAAGTACATGAATTCAATCCATACATGCTTATGTTCACGGGATGGGTTAGATGCAAGTGAAACATACATGTGATGCTAGTAAGGAGGCCATTCAAACAACATCAATCAAGACCAAGCATGGATTAAAACCTTGACAAAGCATGAACATATATTTATCCTTCATCAAGAAAAAGAGTCACATTGTTTCACCACATCCTAGAGCCCTAAGGGCTAGGGCTCTAGCCTACCATATTTACAACAAGATCAAAGATACAAGACAATGATCCAAAACTCATTCTCAATACAAAGATAAAAGAGTGAAGGAGAAGATAAAACCCAATGTAGAACAAACTCCTTCAATCCCTTGGCTTGAATCTTCAAATGGATGGTTGGATCTTCTTCCCCTCTTGATGTTCTTGATCTTCCAAAATCTTCAATGGAGAGTGTTTTCTCTAGTATTTTCGTATGTAGTCTCTGTCTTTTGAACTCTCCCAATGATATATCCTATATAGGACCAATAATGGAGTGCCAAAAGTTAAAAACGGATTCGTCAGTCCCGACCGCGACCCCGTCTAGGTCGCGCCAGGATGTCGAGCTTAGAACACATGAAAACAGCTCTCTGAAGTACCAAGATGCGGGCTAAACAGGCCGCGCCCAAAGCACGCATTGCAGAGGCTTCGGGGCGCGGCCTGCCCTGCGATCGCGCCCGGAGGCGCCTTGGACGCGGCCCGGGCTGGGTCGCGCCAGGTGGTCGCGCCCGGGCTGAAGGTTTTTCCCTCTATGTTTGATACTTTGCAATGCGACCTACTGTCGCGCCTCTTGGCCGTGTCTGAGCCCGACCCTTGGTTTTCTTCAATTCTTCAAGTCTTGTGCGGCCTTTGATGATCGAAATCCCATTTTAACTTCGCTTTGTACATACTAACCCAAAAATACCCTGTATTGGCCACTTTAAATAACATTAACGAAAAACAACAAATTTACAAACATATAGATATAAACATAGAGCAAAAGCACTCAAAAGTAAGTGCAAATGAGTCCAAATGAGTGCTATTTAAGCACTCATCAACGATTCTGGTATCCAAAGAGCTCTTTAAGATTAAACGTTATGTCATAACCGGTTTTCATAGACTAATGTTGATGTTGCAATACATTTGACATTGAAGTCAAAATGTAGCAGCGCGCCATCTCATCAACTCTAACCTACTTATCATACACCGTTCTCTACACTTCACTAGAATTCTCTTCTGACTTTTGAGGGAATTCCTCCTCAAGTATAAATTTAAAACCTTCAGCATTTAGGACAGGGTTCAAGTTTCGGACCCAATCATTACAATTTTCACCGATGAGTTTGTTTTCTTTTAGAATTGAGGACAAGTTGCAGAGTGCCATGACGATATATAAATAACTGAAAAACTAAACATGCAGTACATTTACAACTTTTAGGATAAAGAACATATAATCGAAAACCTCATAAAATTATATGTGTATCCATCGACATTTTAAAAATATTTCTTATAAGCCACGATAGTATGGACGTTTATAAAATTCATTCTTAAACAGATTATTAGCATTTAATTTACCTTCAGTCAAAGTTCCTTATCACAAGTAAATTAATAGTCGGAAACCATCAAGTTATGTAATCATCTAATTAATAAGCCACGATAGTGTGGATGTTTATTAATAAATTACACCTAAGTGTGAACACCACTATCTTCACCCCAAGGGCACTGGTTCGAATTTTACTGCTCTAGATATAGGAGTCAGTTAGTTCTAACAATGTCCTAAGTTATCTATTAAGAGGTTTAATTTCTAGAGATTCCAGTGATATGACATATCTGATATGGAGGAAGATGTATTGTCAACGTGCATGTCCATCACTTCTCAATTAAACCAAATTAATGAAGACCGTTTGAGATTTCCACATACTTTGGCATTGTATCTCCTTCTTAGTTATTTATACTTGAGGTTTCATTTTATCCCATTTAAAACATTCAAACATCGCATAAAATGATAAACATCCATTGGATGCTAAATAGCACAATAAACATAATAATTAAAATCAACTATCATGACTTATATCTCATGTTTCTTCATGAGATAAACTTGGAAAGATAGCTCCAGAATACTGGACATATAATGGTCGCTCATCACCACCTCCGTCTTGCCGAAACCCTAGCTCCAACTAGGGTTTCGGGACGTGTTCGGGATGTCCTTCCTTTATTGGGCTGCACCACTTTCCTTCTTTGAGTTGATTTTCTATCCTTATTCAATATAGAATATCTATCCCAAAAGGAAAATCCTAATATATCTAGAATAACAATGAAATAGAAAATACAACTCAAAACTTAGTAATTTTCGAAAATCACTACTAGGTCTAACAATTTCATTTTTCCTATTACATTAAAACCACATAATAAAATAAAATGCTTACACCTAATCCATAGATTTTCTTATGGATAAAAATCATGTAGCCAAACCGGTAGACGACCAACATATATTCAACATTTAAAATTAAATACATAAAACACATAATTAAGGAGTCATGATAGTTGGTACCATCTGCAAATAAAACAGTCTACAAATACAACTACCATAATTACATGATAAACATAAAATATCACATGATATCCATACATGAATAAGATTTCAAAAATTACATCTAATTAAATTAAAATTTTCAAAATTAACCATTAGATAAAATTTGAAAATTAATTATAATTATCTACCAAATTAAATCTTATATACTCGAAAATAACATAAGAATAAATTTGGTAATTAATTAAAATTATCCACCAAATTTAAGATTTAATTTTTGAAAACCCTAAAATTAATAAACATGGAAATTTTGATATTAATAAAAAAATCTATTCCAATTTACTTACACAGGTGTTGAAAATAACAAGAATAAAAACATGAAAGTTTTGATCATCTTCAAACACTTTCCAAAATTAAAATTCTACTTTCAAACCTATTGTGATTAGAATTATGTAATTTTTTATATACACCAAAAATTACCTTTTCCAATTCTAATACCCCAAAATTTTCAACACTAACCCTAATCAAATTTAGGAATTTTGATTTTCAAAATTCCTTCTAAATAAGACTATAGGGATTGGAAATAATGGAACAAAAATTAGGGAATTTTTAAGTATCAATTTTTGAAAAATTGATACCCTAATTTTTGAATACTTCATCAAATTAAATCTGAAAATTTTGATATCATCAAAAATTTATTACAAATCTAATGCAAAGTGGAGCGAAAATTACACAGATTAAAAAATTCAAAATTTTCAATAAACATAAAAAAAAAAATCCATCCGAATTTAAATCTACAACTCACAAAATTCATGTACAATATTTGAAAATTTTAAACACATAAAAATTATGTACAAATTTAAAAATAAAAGTTGAATAACCCTAGGATTAAAATCTAGAGCGGTGCCAAAACCCGCTCTGATACCAGTTGTTGGGGTTTTTGAATTGAAGGACAACAAGATCTATTTGGATGCTCATTAATCCTATGTTCATGTATATTAAATTTTATGCATGTTATGTAAATAATTAAACCGAGTTGAATTAACAAGTTTAAATTTTTGATTCTACTAAAAGCGGAAACACAAAAACCAAAAATCAATCTACGATTTAATATCGGGTTAATGACAAGATCAAAGGTCTAATCTTGTTATTGAATATAGTGTGATCGGCGTCCCTAGACAATGCAATTTCACTTCTCAATCTTCTGCTGTATTCCCGAATTGCGTCTAGATATATGTTGAGTTGTATACTACTAAACAAATGTTAATACTATGGGGATCAAGAGAGCACAAAGAGGGGCTGATTTCTATGTTGTAACTTTTGTCCCCCTCCCTATTTAGATGAAAATTTCCTTCTCAAACACTAATGGGGTTTGGGCCTCTCACTCTTGTTCCATCCATAGTCCACTAAGGTCATATTGAGCTACAACAAGGATCTAGAAAAATATTAAATTGGTCTGCTAATTTATTTAATTTTCAATATTCACAACTTAGGATATAATTAAATAAATTAAGTATTATTTTTTATTCCACTAAAGAAATAATACTGACCTACCAATTTAATACATATTTGTGAATATGTTTTCTCCTTTAGTCCAACAATTCCCCATGTTAAGATATAATGTCCATTAATTAATTATGTAAGCTTCTGACAGCTATAATTAATTAATATCTTGTTTCTTGAGTAATACCACACATGCTTTATCATGTACGGAATAAATTCCACCAACACGGTTTCACATGAACTTTGTGCTTTCTCAAGGGGATGCCATCAACCTGGCGCATCAGGACACAGTGACCATGTATACTGCACGACCCATCATATATGTAAATGTCACTGCCCAAAATATTGAGGTTGTTGATCCTATCAAGAATCTCATTCATTGATAAATCAAAGCAATAACATGACATATATATGTCTGTCAATATATATGGGTTAAGAACCCGAAATCTGTGGATCTTTATTCTCCCACTTAAAGTCAGAATAGAGAATAGTATCCTATCATGATCCACATCAATACACAAACTAGTGTACTAGAATAATCAGCAAGTCAAGATAAACTAACTATCAGATCATTCTACAGTGTACCGATGGTGGATTCTGTATCATCTAAGTCGTGAGCCTTTTAATACATTGCAAGGAATCCGATGATATACTCTTTACTGTGTGTATACCCACACTATATCATCTACAATGCACATATATGGAACTGGAAAATAAATATAACTATAAATAAATGCACACAGTAACTGTAATATATATTCGATCTATATCGTTAAAAATATTGTAAAATGTATACAAAGACAAGTCTTTCAGTATACAAGACTAACAAGTACTCAGGACGTGTAAATTCTAATGCTTTAATATGTTTATAATAGTAGTAGTGGTACGTCGTATTAATATTGTAGAAACATTAAGGAAAATTCTAAGTTTAGAATGAAAATAAGAGATGAAATGCGGAAACAATAATCGAACTTATACCATTGAGAGAGGCAAAATGAACCTTAGTTTTTCAAAAAGAAAAAAGCAAAAAAAAAATAATGAAGCAAAAAGGTAAATAAAAAATTTATGCACGGTAATTGAATGCAATGTACAATTAAACTATTAAATTAATTAATATGTAATACGTAAAAAAGAACCGTGCGCTGAAGGATTATTTAAGAAAATATCTTAAACTTAAGACCAAAAAACAAAAAACTAATAAATAATGAAATGTAATAAAATCATTAAATTAAATACAATAATTTACAATGAAAAGTGGGTTATAGTTATTGAAGAATAAAAGTACTAAATCTATACATAAGGAAAAAAAAATATTTAAACATAAAAATAACAAACAATAAAATGTAATTAAATTATTAAATTAATTGAAAATGAAACGCGGGGTTGCAGTTATTATAGAAGAAACTTTATAAATTTAAAACAAAAAAAATAAAAACTTAATGTGGGGAGCAAGTTTCATTGTTTTTAGTAATTTTTGAATGATGCATTAAAAATTAAACTTTTCATTCTTCCTATAGTAATATTTTATGATTGGATTAACTAAGAAAATAAATTATGCATTGATTATTGAAGCATTTATATTGATTACTAATGAAGGATTAATAAAACAAAAAAAACTAATGAGGAGGTTAGAAGAAGCAAAAATGAAGCATTAAAACAATACTAAACCAAGGTGAATTACTAATGACATATGAATGAAAAATTATATATTTAGATGAAAAATAATAACAAAATTAAAATAAACAATTGAAACTGAATAGACATTGCATTTAAAAATTTTCAATCAATACAATAAAAAATGCAATAAATAATTAAATCATTAAATAGAATAATTAAAAAAGAAATGACTATTATAGGAAAATTTTAGAAAAGTCCTAAGCTTAGAATGAAAAAAAGAAAAAATAAATGAACTACGGAAGCAATAATCAAACCTATACCACTAAGAGGGAAAATGAATTTTAGTTTTTCAAAAAGAAAAAAAATAAAAAAAAAAACTGAAAAAGAAAATGTTAGAAAATTGCTATAGAAAGTTTTGATGAAATGTTGAAAACTCTAAGGTTCGAAAGACAACTCTGTAAAACTCAACTGAGCTCACCAAATTGAAGTTTTGTCAAAGTGGCCTCACCAAAATTGAAGACCGTCAAAACTGAGCTTACCAAACTGAAGACCGTCAACTGAGCTCACCAAACTGAAGTTCATCAACTGAAGTTCGTCAACTGAGCTCACCAACCACTACCAAAAAAACCCTCATACATAACACTTCATACATAACGGATATTTTAAATATTCGTTATGTATGAGCGCATTTTTGGTATAGATAACGCATATTTCAAAAATCCGTTATGAGAGAAGTGCTATCTCCGATCATATATAACGTTTTCGAGTCTTGCGTTATCTGTGAGTGTTACATATTGTTCACAATCATAACACTCATTTGGTACTGTTATGTGTGGTGTTATGTATAAACATATATAACGGTAACTTTGACCGTTATGAATATCCGTTATGTATATGTATTAATTATTATTTTTTTAATTCAAAATTAAATAATATAATCTGAAAATTTTCTAACTTCCCGTTGCTCTTCCTCTCACCATTATTTAGTAAAAATTTTACCGCCTATATTTCCCACCAAATCATTAAAACTTATTTTTTTTACTCTACCTTTTAAAAGAAAACCTCAAACTTAATTTATATTTTTATTAGAAAAAATTGTAAGCAAAGGGCAAAAGAAAAGCCCTCATCGTTCCCTTCTCCCAAATTCAGCAAAGAAAAGCCCTCATCAGCGTTCGTTACATCCAGCGCCGTGTAACGATCAGGCGGAGGAGGAGGAGTTGTATGAATGAGTTTGACGCCTTCTTGCTCGACGAAGAGTAAAAGGGACGGGATTGTGAAGAAAGCAAAGAAGGGGAAGAATTCGGTGGGAGTGTCATCGAGAGTTGTTGTGGCTGGGAACCTGCAGAGTATGTCAATTTCTTGATCTCTGATAAAATTGTTCATCTTACCACTTGGAAATAAGAATTCTGATCTTATTTCTGAGAAAACAGTTAACTAGAGCTACACGATGAACTGGATTAGTAATTGTTCTTTCTCAATTAGAATTTTAGTCAAATTTAATAAATTTGCCTTGAAATCTACAACTCCGTACTTTATTTTTCAAATTTTCCGAGGTTCTTTTTGGTCCCAAGTCTATGGTTTTCTTCGGATCATATTCGCTTTGTGTGTGTGTGCGTGCTGATCTTTTATAATTGTATGAGCAACATCTTACCGCGTTTTGAGTTTATGAACTGATGTCAGTTTTATATTTCTATTATCGGGCAGTTTCTAGTTTCATAAAATTATGTAGATTAGTTTCATAGGAGCATTTTATTTTCTTGAATCCTGGTGCGGATCATGAGTGACTTGTATCTTTGATATGGCAGAAGTGGGATGTTTTCTTATTCTTCTTTTGTTTTAATTTTACAAGTATGCGATTGACATTTTTATCAAGGCTTCAATCATCCAAGTTCAATATTTATCTACATTTAAGAGAGAGATTTTCTCGGTCTCCACCGTTGCTCTTTCACTCTGTGCAAATGTTTTAGACACTTAAGAATTGACAGAATAGTGTAATGGAGTTCTTTGATTTTAAAAGATTTCTCATCTAGTTTATCTAAAGAATGCTTTTTGACTTGAGAAATGTTCCCTTGTGTGCTTCTTTATTACAAAGTTTTGTTCTTCTTCTCTCCATTGATGATTTTTTTTCCAATTCAGAGGTATAATACTTCTGCAAGCACTGGTGATAGGTTTTGTCAACTCGACTTCCCCTTGATAGGCTCCAAGACCCGCCAGATGTGTTTTGGATTCTATTTAATGAAACAATAGTACTTCTGTATTAGTTTTCTAATTTGATCTAAGAGTGATTATCATGGATGGGTAATATGTCAATAGAACGATGATGTGGTGAAGGGAATATGTTAGGGGAAAAGTGGCTAAAGAGTAGAGATTTACAGAGAGCAGGATGAGGGGGGAATATTTTGGTATAGTGCTTAATTGAAGTTGCAACTTAGATTATTCGGTATTGGCATGGATTTTTGGGGTCATTGGTAAAATATTAAATTCTCAAATGCTCTATTAAATTGGACATATACAGAAAATTCTCAAATGCTCTAGCAGTTACTGTTGTTGCTTCAGTTGTGTGGATAGGATATGAGGTACATGGCATTTCATTTGCTGCTGTGTCTTTGGCCCTTGTCGTCCTTTTCTTCTCTTCAACGTTTCTGTTACTATATATGTTTGATTCTTCCAAAGTGATAATAGTCTTTTATATAACTTCACTACTTTAGAGAAGTCATGCTTTGCTGAGGGAGGAATATGTTTTTTATTTTAAATTTTGAGTAACTAAGAGTTTTGTTAGGAAATGAATTTTTTATTTAAAAAATTATGTTCTTTCTTTGCTTCTAACTGGAGGATTGAATCAAGAAGTTGAGTTTTTGTTGATGTCTCTCATGAATCAGAATTCCTAAACTATAGTAGATTGAAAATGGTGTTTGTGGGAAACCCAAATTAATGATAAAACGACATGATTGGGTGCTGTGAATGGAGTCCAACTCATCTCTGAAACAACGGGTTCTTAGTATCTCATTGCCTAGAAGATTTGTAGAAGATGGAGAATACTATCGAGGAGGCTTTGTGAATAGTATATATGATATAAAATATGTGAATTCTTCTAGAGAATGCCATCCATGTTTTAAAGACATCATATAAATATAATATAAGAACACTTGGTCATATATCATCAATATTTGGTTACGTTAATTTACATATACAATTTAATGTTCCATCTCCTTGACTTCTAGTTTAGTTTAATTTTCTAAATTATATCGAGATATTCAAGAATAATTAATAATGAAATAAGCCTACAAAATTAATTATAAACAATAATAAATAATGCAGAATAATAATATTCAATTATTTTTCACTCGTAACTAAATTTATACTCGATCGTAATAATGAGCCGGTTACAATTTCATTTTTTTCAGAATAATAAATATTCATATATAACTAAGAGAAATATAAAAAATTTGTACCTGTAGTAGATATTTGAAGATGAAGCAAGTTACTTATTAATTTTTATAGTATATTATTTCAATTGTTTTATAGTAAGGAATAAGATATGGATGAATTAATGATTAATATTATGATTCTTAGTTCTGTCATCATTAATGATGATTATAGATCGTACTACAAATTGAATAAAGTTATTTACTAAATGAAATCAATTAAGTTTTAGTATAAGAAAGTATTTGCAATGAGATTTCTTATAAAATACGCCATTTACAATATTTTCAACTTTTTGTTAACAAAAATTAATATCGTTAATCATTCTTAGTTTGTCATATTTTTGTTGCATTTTTGTATCATTTTTGTTTGAATCTTATCTATTTTACTTAATCAACTTGTAGCAATTGAGTGAGCAGCAGTAGGAAAGGAGGAGTAAACATTTATACCCGCATCGATTGTCCCGGAAAGGTTATGCAAACTATGCCGAAGAAATCAAGGTTCAGATACTTTTTAAATATATTTTGAATTATGAATCTGATTTAGGAATCTATTTCGGGTTCTTGTTTATTGTTTTAGTACTTGGTTATAAAAATGAAGGCTGTGAGAGAACGTTTACATTGATCATGGTATTCTATGTAAGGATTTGCACGGTGACGAAGAGGTTGATAGATGTTTGTTGTGGAAGAAAGCAAGATTGAACAAGGAGGGAACCACTGACAATGAAAATTTGAAGATTGCTATTCAGAAAATAGTATGACATACTATTCTTTTATTTTTTAATTTATTTCTTGTTGTTAATTTATTTTATGTCAGGTTTTAATCAACATTTTATTTGAAATGAGTAGGATGAATACATACGAGAAAAGGAGGAAGGGACATTGCATTCAGAAGCAACTTCAAGTGATTTACTTTCACTTGCACTTTATAAACCAGAACATGCTGGTCGTGTGCGAGAAAAATGGTCAGGTGTCAAGCACAAATCCTACTTCCAATCTACTAGAGAAAGTAGACGAGCAACAAACCAAGGTTCACAAGCCTTATGTAATGCTGAATTGGAAGAAGCAAAGAGAAAAATAGAAGAACAAGCTGGCCAGATTCGGGTTTTAGATCATGTAGTCAATGAGTTAAAGGGTAAAATGGAAAAGTTTGAATCTAAGCATGCTGAAAATGACAAGGAGTCTGAAGGATTGGCTAGTCGTTTAGTGATGAAGATTGTAAATCAGGAGAAACATAATATGGAGTCTCCCGATGCCGTATGTATTGGAAAATCAGATTTCTTACAGGTAAGTGTAGTGATTTCCTTGAAATTACTGTCTGCACCTAATAATTATATTTTCTTGAGACTTTCTTTTAATATGTAGGGAAAGGCAGTGAAGTTACTATATGGAGTCTCCAAAAAGCTTGTAGCTTATAGAACAGTGTTTGTTGTTGGTGCTGCCCTACATGGCTCTCCAATGCCTCCAGATTGCTTTCGTGTTTCGATTGATGAAGTTATAGATGAGAATGCAGTGCTACCATTTCGTGTTTCATATGAGATAGAGACAGTAGGAGGTGTACTAAGAACTCATGTGGCATGGCCTACCCATTTGGTGGTGGCAAGATTGAATGAGGTAATTTTATAGAATATTATGTTGTCTTATGTTTTTAATAGTGAATTGTTAATAACATAATGTCTCTAATTATTTAGACACAGGATAAGAAAAAAATTGGAAAAAAGTTGTTTGAGGGAAGTGATCAAGATACGAATATCAACTTGTCATCATTGCCTCCAACATTACTTGCACTGTATTGTTCATTTGAGAGATCTTTCAAGGATGAAGCAATACATTTTATGTTAGATGTTGAATTGTTTGGGCATGAGATGAAGGTTCACATTCTTCTGAACCTTGATGTCGTTCCATTTTGTAAGATGGACCCAATAACAGGAAATTGCAGTGTTGCATATGTTTGGTAAGATTCATTAATTCTATTTCTTTCATTATAAGTCAAAGGTGTTATTTGTATAACTGTTATATGTTTATCGGCATGCATCTGTATAGCAACATAAAGAAAAATGATAGTGTTTGCAAGTTTCTGTTTGTGAATCCATTTGCAGTAGAATATAGACTGAAGGATGAGGATAGATCGTATGCATTATCAGAAAGATTACTTCTTGCAGCCTCAGATCAACTCGTACTCGTGCCTTGCAATGTGGGGTACGTGAATTAATTTGATGCCTTAAGTTGCATATCTGTTGCATTGGGTTCGAGTTGTAGCAGTAGCTTTATATATTTATTTATTGTTAGTATGATGCATGTTTTTTGGCATAATAATTTGACACTCTTATGAAATAACGGACATTGGATTCTGACAATCTTCCAAGTTGAAAAAAATCAAGTGTTTTTGATGGATCCTCTTTACCATCGTAATAAGGACACTATATGGAATTCTGTCATCGACACGTAAGTTTTGGAATTTTCAACTAATTAATCATATTGCTTTCATTTTAATGGATGTTAATGTTAACTGTCTTAATAACTTCCCTTTGAAGTGCATTAAGTATTGTCCAACCAAATAAGGGAAAAAAATTCAAAAAAGAAAATTGGGAAGTTATAAAGGTACATATTCTCATTTATAGGTCAGTTTATTAATTATTATTACACACTTATCATGTCTTATTTATACTATATAGGGTCCTTTGCAACCTGATGACAAGCAATGTGGCTATTACGTGATGCGGTTCATGAGAGATATCATCATAGGGTTTGAAAATGCTACATCGTCTACTTTTCAGCTGTCATCACTGGTATTTAAATATGCACTCGAATATCGTCTAACTAGTATGTGTAGTTATTAATCAAATATGATCTGTTTTTATTCGTAGTTCAAGGGTGTTCGTACTTATTCTCAAGCTCAACTCAATGAGGTTCGTGAAGAATGGGCAAAATGTGTGATACACCATTTCTTCGATTGATAGGTATTGCTTCCAGTTCAATTATTTTTGCTTGAGACAAATGCATGGTTATCCTTTTTATTTGTTACTCATGGAATATGTTTTATGTCATTTTATTGAGATTGGGTTGTTGTTGGGTATTGTGATAATTAATTGTTACCACTTATTTCTCCAACCGTGACAGATTTATAGTTGAGCAGTTGAGTTGAATGAGCGCTTCTCAATCACCAAAAAAGTTGTTCGGATCAAAATGGCTAGCAATATATATGTTATCTTTTTTTTGGACATTAGTATGTTATAAACATGTTTAGAATGTTGACTATATTTGGATGAATGTATGAATATTTTTTGAATTAGATATACAATGATTTATGGGAATTTCAGTTATTTTTATTGTTTTAGAATTATTTTAATTGCTGAAAATCTATAAAAAATTGTAGCAGGTATACATAACGGTACTCATTGGAAACATACATAACGACAGTGAAACTAAAACACCATTATGTATAAGAACAAAGATAACGAAAACTAAAAATATTTCATAACGGTAAAAATCTGTTATGTATCAAAACATACATAACGTAAAAAAGCATTATCTAAACTACAAATAACGTTATGCATTAATCCATGTGGTATATTTCATAACGGAGAAAAATGAATTTTCATAACGGTACAAACTGTTATATATAACAGTAATAGATAACGGAGAAAAATAAATTTTCATAACGGTACAAACTGTTATATATAACAGTAATAGATAACGGAGAAAAATGAATTTTCATAACGGCACAAACCGTTATATATAACAATAATAGATCACGCAATGAAGAGTGGTATGTATGCAAAAAAAAACCGTTATGTAAGAGTTCATAGATAACGGAGGAAGTTAATTTTTTATAATGGAAGAAAACGTTATGTATGAGAGTTACAGATAACATAATATCCGATGTCATGTTTGTTGCTATAACTGTTATGTATAATAACATGGATAACGGATATTATTCCGTTATGTATGGGCGCAATCATACATAACACCAGTATACGTAACACTCATATAATAACATAGATGATGGATTTTATCCGTTATATATGAGCTTGTTTTTTGGTAGTGAACTGAGGTTCGTCAACTGAAGTTTGTCAACTGAGCTTGCTAATTGAAGGTTGTCAACTGAACTCATCAAATGGAAACTATAGACTGTGTGCACCAAACCAACCCGCACTTATTAATGATGGAATAAACTGATACCATCAATGATCACTTTCACTCAATCAATGCATTTGCACACTCAACCTGCAACGGAGATCATTATCTTTTAACTAACCAACGGTCATATTCAAGGTGCCTCTATATAAATGAGAAGCGGATGTATGAATATATGCATGTGTGTATGCACAAGCAAATATCACGAAGCTAACGCAAGCATCCGAAACAGATATACACACGCCAAGAGCATTAGAACTAGATAGAGAAAATATAGCGCATCTATTTTTGATTAGATAAATTAGTTCGTGTAAAAGCTCTTGCTTAAATTGTCAAGTCATCAACACCAGCTTAGTAAGAGAAGCACAACCAGATGATACAATTTCAAGAATCACTCTTGATCGAAAGAGATCTAAAACTTTGAAAAGATTTCAATAGCACATAACTCTCCGTCTAAGTGTGAGATGCCGCTAAAAAAACTGTCACCGTAATAGCTACCTGTCGAAAACTATAAGTGTGAGAGATCGACCTAGCTGAGGTAATCATATTGAATAAGCCACCGTTACTAGGTTCAACTCTCGTTTTTCTATATAATTTGTAAAGTGTAATCTCAAGTTATATAAGGAATTTCCCTTCGAGAAAAAGGAAAAGAGGACGTAGAAGGTTTAGCTTCGAACCTTTATAAAATCCTTGTGTGTTGTATCTTGCTAAACACATCACCACGTTGTGCACAATCTGCATCTCTCAAGTGAATCAAAGCACAAAACTGTTGCTTATTAAAACGAGTTAGGGGCCCTATTCATTCCGCATCAAAGTAATTTTTTAAAAGAGTTTAATATCCAACCCCCTTCTAAACTCTATTAGACTCATCCGAGACAAATAGAAAATAAGAGAAACATTTAAAGAAAGTTCTAAGATCAGAAAAAAAAAGTGAATTGGGAAGCGACAATCAAACATATACCAATAATACCAACCACTGAGAGGCCAAATGATTTTTAGTTTGGAAAAGGGAAAAAAAGGAAAAAATTGAGAAAAAAAACACAAAACACAAAAAACAAAAAATGAAAAATGAAAAACGAAATAGGAAATAAAAGAAAAGGTATTGAAAGGTTCAGATTAAAAGGGGAGGGGGGAGAAAAAATTGAAAAAAATGAAAAAGTAAAAAAAAAACGAAAAAGGAAATTGAAAAAGAAACGGTAGAGAAGTGATAGCTACAAGGTTCGATCCTAGGTTGATTAAGGTTCTGAGATTCCATGCAACCACTGCATCACATCCAAGACCTAAATATTTTTCAATAAAAACGCTAGCTTTCACTGATTTTTCGGAGCTATTAGAGCGGGATCCACTTTTTGGGGAATATGAGTCGAAGCAATAACAAGAATATTTCTAGTGGAACATCTTTCAGAGAGATGATTCACTAATAGACCGATGTGATTTTGTTTTAATAGATAGATAGATACACAGTACGTATCCATCAGATAAAAATATCTATTCCAAATTTGGTGTTATAACCCGTGTTCCACGATTAAATTTATAAATTTTTCTTTAATTTTTTCCGTCAATTTTAATTTAATATATTTTTGTTTAATTTTATGATTATTTTTTAGAGTTCATCCCATCCAATTAGGGTTTATAATTATTTTTTAATATTTATTTTTTTAAAAAATGATTACTATGATTGATTATTTTAAAAATATGATTTATAATTTTTTAAATTTCAATATTTTATTGATGAATGTAAGTAGGTTAATTATGTTATAATTAACTTTTATTTTTATAATATCTATTATTAAATTTATAAATTCAATTGCATGCAATGGGGTTTAGAAGACCAAATTTAAAATAAATGATGACATCCGCATATCTACTAGGTTGCATCGTTGCATCGGCCAGGACAGCATTTAAAATCGTCAAAAAAGACTAGAATGGAAGCTTCTGCGCATTATATAGTATTGTACATGAGTACCGTGCATATTAATATTACCGGAGTTGTTTCCGTCTCCACAAATGAACACAAATTAAGTTTGCCGCCATCACGCGTTAACTTAAACCAATTAAAAAATACTATACGTTACACGCTCTTTTAACTTCTCTCTCCCTCCCTCAAATCTATTTATACACGACTCACCCACCTCCACCATCAACACATTCCTTCAAATCCTTCTCATCAAAAGAAAGAAAGACAAATTAAAAGCCAGTCTTTTAATCAGCAAACTATCAACTCTCATACCTTCTTCTTTCTAATTCTCTCTGAAAATAAATCAGTGATGGCTGAGAAGGAGCAACAGTCTGCATATCCGCCCAACGGCTACCAACGTAGCGGCGACACGGAGGCCGCCGCCTCTCACGACGCCCGAGAGTTGCGCAAGAAGAAGCGTACCAAATGCTTCCTCTACATCGTGTTGTTCGTCATTTTCCAGACTGGAATCATCACGCTATTCGCCTTAACCGTCATGAAAGTGAAAACCCCCAAGTTCCGTGTTCGCGGAGCCACCTTCACAAGCTTTAACATCGGAGCTCAGGCCAATCCGTCTCTCCAGGTGAGCATGATCCCCCAGTTCTCGGTGAAGAACACCAACTTCGGCCGCTACAAATACCGCAACACCACCGTCGATTTCTTCTACGGAGAAACTAAGATCGGTGAAGTTGCCGTCCCTAACTCAAAAGCCGGTTGGAGATCCACCAAGAGCTTCCTTGCCCCCGCCGTCAACTTGAATATTGTCGGAAGCCCTCAGCTTGGTAGCGATTTGAGCGCCGGAGTGGTGCCGATAACGAGCAAGGCGCAGATGAGAGGGAGAGTGGAGCTGATGTTCATCATGAAGAAGAACAGAGCCACTAATATGGACTGCTCCATGGAAATTGTCACGTCTACGGAGACTATCAGGAATATTGTCTGCAGATGATTTCATATTCTTTTTTTTTTTTTTTAATTCCAATTTAATTTGTATGGCTTTAGGAGCTATAGCTTTGTTACATTATTTATTTTTACTACTGTTATGCCTCTTACAAGTTTATTTGTCTTGTGTTATTCTTGAGCAATCATTGACCACATTCAGTAGCATACATAGTCCAAACATTTTGAATTCGGTAGAATAATGATGTTTAATATAAGTTCCTCGAGTGTTCAGTAACTTTAAATTTTATATAATGTTATGAAATAAAATCTAATTTTATATAAAACTAGTACCATCCGTGCCATGAACAGTGAATACTATTAAAAAATATTTATGAACAATAATAAAATTATATTCAATTTATATGGTCGTCTAGACGCTTGACTGTCCATACCCGTGCCAGAAACACTCAATTTAGATGTAAAATAAGATTGGCCGAGTTCTTGTTGCTTAGGTGATTCGGCGGCGAATAATCAGCCAAATATGTACGAATCAATTTTTATGTTTTTTATTTTTTTAGTTCAAAATATGATCAGATAAAAAATTTGACCACCCTTTTATTCAACAACCCACATTCCAATTCTTTAATCTACAATCAATTTGGAATATAGGAAAATTGGAAAAAAAAATTGCATAAATAATTTGAGATTTCAATTTAAGGTTACCCACTATTTTACACAAACCACATCCTAATTTTTCAATATATAATCGACGTGGGATGTGGGATTTTTTCAATAAAAAATTCAAGTACGTTGAGTTGATTGACAATTCTACCCTTCTTAGGTTGTTTCCGCTTGAGTTGATTGACCACGTCGGAGAACACATATGAAAGAACTCTTGCTTATTTTCCCACATTAGATGTTAATTCTTGCTCAAAATCAAAATTATTGTTTTGTAAAAATTGGTCGACTTTCACGACCCACATTGTGGTTTGGCTGTCGGAATTTTCTGGTCTTTCGGGACCTATTTCGTTTTGACTTATGTATCATTTTTTTTCTTATCCACATGTTCTCCAATATGCCAGAAAAACTTGTGAAAAAGTAAAATTGTTAAAAAAATGAAACGTTAAGATAAATTGATATTAAATTCAAGTTGTGGTATCTATACATATATTAAGGCAAAATCATATGATAGATAACATTTTTCGTTGTCTATCTCACAATTTAATAATTATATTTTAGACAACAATTTTTGTATAATAGACAACAGTAGTGATATTCATTGTTGTAAATTTTATGATTTTTTTTTGCGTTTTTTTTTTTCGACGGTTTAGATTACAACCATTGTCTTTTAACAAATATTTGTATTCTCATTTATTATTTTTTTACTTGGAAATTTGAGATTCATAACATTTTTTATTTGATTTTTTTATGTATAGATAAAGGATTTATAGTACTCTGCATTTTTCGCCTAAAAATAGTTTTCATTTGTGTTACACTATGATGATGATGATGATGATGAGAAGAACAACAACAACAACAACAACAGCAACAACAATATAATTTGCAATAGTTTATTAATTTTTATTTCAATTTCATTTGTTAATAATAATTAATTAATGCGCGTGTATATAGTTTTATTAATTTTTAAAAATTGAGCACAACATGTAAAATTCAAAACAATCATAATATTACAAATTTAAAAGAAATTATTTGTATATGGCACAGGAGAAATAGTAGTTATTATTATAAATTGCAACATCAAGATATTAATTAAATATAATTTACCCAATTAATAACATCAAGGCGCGTTCTTGAAACCCCGTCAATTAACGAGTCCTCACTTGAAAGCCGAAGCTTCTGCCCATAATTCAACCAAAATGGATTTGTTGAAAACGTTAGGCCACTCCAACCAAATTCAACAAGTCAAGACTAGCCGCCTGCCCGCCTCACGTGTTATAAATACCTCAAACTCACCTAATATTATAATTTGTAATAACTATGAATTAACAGAAGAAATAAATATTTATATTTGCCAAGTAATATTTCTAGCACCCTTCTTTTACTTAAAAAAACTATATTTATAACATCCCCTCTCTCTCTCTCTCTCTCTCTCTCTCTCTCTCTCTCTCTCTCTCTCTCTCTCTCTCTCTATATATATATATATATATATATATATATATATATATATATATATATATATATATATAAGAGTGCGCACTACCTCCTCCATCATCCAACACTTGTTTTCATCCTATTCAATAGAAAGAAATAAAAGCGAAACACATTTCATCAAACAGTTATATTCTTTAATTTCGTAAAGAGATCGATCAGATGGCAGCTGAGAAGGAGCAACAGTCAGCATATCCGGCCAACGCAAACGGCTATGCACGGAGCAGCGGCGACACTGAGGCCGCCGCCGCTCACGACGCCAGAGAGCTGCGCAAGAAGAAGCGCACCAAATGCTTCATATACATCGTGTTGTTCGTCATTTTTCAGACAGGAATCATCACGCTCTTCTCCTTAACCGTCATGAAAGTCAGAACGCCAAAGTTCCGTGTTCGCGGAGCTTCCTTCACAAGCTTTAACGCCGGAGATTCTGCCAATCCGTCGCTCCAGGTGAGCATGATCCCCCAGTTCTCGGTGAAGAACACCAACTTCGGCCGCTACAAATACCGCAACACCACCGTCGATTTCTTCTACGGAGAAACTAAGATCGGTGAGGTTGCCGTCCCCAACTCCAAAGCCGGTTGGAGATCCACCAAGAGATTCCTTGTCCCCGCCGTCGACTTAAATATCGTCGGCAGCCAGCTGCTTGGTGGCGATCTCAGCGCCGGAGTGGTGCCGATCACGAGCAAGGCACAGATGAGAGGGAGAGTGGAGCTGATGTTCATCATGAAGAAGAACAGAGCAACTAATATGGACTGCTCCATGGAAATTGTCATTTCTACGCAGACTATCAGGAATATCGTCTGCAAATGATTTCTTTCAGTTCTATTTCTTTTTCTTTTTTATACATTCTTTGGTCCTTCAGGGGCACTAGCTTTGGTTGTGTATTTTTGCTCCACTTTTGACCTTTTTGGCCATTTTACTTTTTATTCTTTTTCAGTGTAATAATTCTTTTCATAAATACAAATTATTCCCTTTTAATTCCGCTCCTATAATTTTAATGGATGAGGTAAAGTAAATCATGAGATATCCCTAAGAAAGCGATTTTTATATGTTCCTGCGCAGTGGCGGATTCATTTTTTTTTTTTTTTTACAGTTGGTGAAAATTATTAGTGGAAATGTATAAAAATAGACAAAAATAAATAGTAATTGAGAAAAAAAAAGTAACTTTTAAAATTAAGTAATTTTGTGGGCAATTTGTCCTATGACACACTTTGCCCCCACATCCAATCATTGGCTCAGTGTACTGTTTACATTTATTATCACTACACAACAACTATATATATATATATATATATATATATATATATATATATATTTCAAAGACAAGAGTTGATATCTACGATAATTTAAAAATGCAACGATTATTTTAATCGTGACAATGTTTGAATTTAATCGTGGCAAATTGAAATTAATCGTGGCAATATTTGAATTTAATCATGACAAATTTAAAATTAATCGTGGCAATTTGAAATTAATCATGGCAAATTTAAAATTAATTATGGTAATATTTAAATTTAATCGTTACAATGTTTGAATTTAATCGTGGCAAATTTATAATTAATCATGGCAAATTAAAATTATGTGTGGCAATGTTTGAATTTAATCGTGGTAAATTTAAAATTAATCGTGGCAATGTTTGAATTTAATAGTGGCAAATTTATAATTAATCGTGGCAAATTGAAATTAATCGAAGTAAATTTAAAATTAATTGTGGCAATATTTGAATTTAATCGTGACAATGTTTGAATTTAATCATGGCAAATTTATAATTAATCGTGGCAAATTTAAAATTAATCGCGTCAATATTTAAATTTAATTATGACAATATGAATTTAACAAAATTACATGGGTAACCAAAATCTCTACAAGAAGGAACATGATTTTAACAAAATTAAAGAACAAAAGAACCCGGATGGATGTTTTGGCCTTCAAATCTTACTTCAACTTTGTTCTTCTTGCCCAATCTTCAATTTCATTTCTTCTCTCTTCTTCTCCAAGTGTTTCTCTCTCTAAAAGTGGCTAAGGATGGAATGTAATGCCCTAATTTCGAATTGGGGTTGGTTTATATAGTGGAGGAATAAAAGAATTAAAAGAAATTCAAAAATGGGAAAAAAAGATGAAAAAATCTGGAATTTAGTGCACGGGGCGCGACCACAGAGGTCGCGCCTCCTTCTTCTGGCGCGGGTCGCGCCCCGTAACTGACTTTTAGGGCCTCTGTGTCGACGTCCACTCGCGCCGCTACTATGCGCGGGTCGCGCCGAACGGCGCGAGTGAGCTGCTCGGGTCGCGCCTCCACCCCTGCTCCGACACCTCTCACGGTTTTGTTTCGTTTTCTCTAATTTCTTGTCCGATTGAGGTGATTCAACTTGCAGCGTGCTCCCAATTCGATCCTCTATCTTCCCATGTTATTGAATCACTCAAAAATTCATTTATTCATCCACCATTTCCTATAAAACTCACACAAGAAACAAAACTTCCAAGTCGGGAGGTTAAATGCGCAATTTGGGTTAAAACACGTGTAAAACTATTCAATTAACTTCATTTAAACCTCAAAATGTTGTGACAAAACACCTCTCATCAACTGAATAAAGTATAAAATAAAACTTAGTCTATGATGTGTTTCTTCAATCTCTCTGTGGTATCTCTTTTCTGTCTTTTCCACGGTATTATCCTCTCTCTCTCTATAGGGTAAAAATTGTGTGTGTTGCATGTGGAGAAACCCTTAAATAGTGAGGGAGTTATCCAAAACCGCTCTACCAATTGAGCTATATCCCCCTGAGCCAAATGGATGATCCCTATAGGACGTGGTTAGCGATAATTAGTTATTGGAGACTAAGAAGGAAACGATCAGAGCCCAAAAGAAAATCCGCAAAAAAGGCCATAAAATAGCACGGGGCGTGCTAGCATCCTTTTGCAAGCTTCTGTCTCGATTTGTAACCTTAGCACGGCCCATGCAACGTCAAACACGGTCCGTGCTCAATGCCTGCACTCCCGGATACATTTTCCCAGTATTTTCTCATCCTGATTGAGCCTTTACTTGAACCACTAAGTCTTGGAACTTAATTGATTTCACCAACTTTTAATAGTTTTCAACCCCATTTCCTATAAAAGAGAACCAAACACTCATCTCATCCAAACAAGTGAAATCGGGGGTAAATGTGGACTAATGCACACAGTAGATCAACAAAACAAATCCAAAACGAACTCTAAATTTGTGCAAAAATCCAGTTTATTAATATTTAAAATATGAAAAATAAGAACTATTACTATATAAGCTATTATTGCAACGGTATTATATTTTTGCATATCTTCAATTTAATTGAATGAAAAATAAAGGTGGACGTTCTAAACAAAACATATTGTAGTGCCTTTAAATTATATATATTACCACAAATGGAAGAAGTATTATATCTAGTGTAAAAATAATTATATGTATAGATTGCATATGATATACATAAGTTTAAGTACAAATTTCAAAAAGTACCAAAATTTAGTGGAATTTGAAATATAAACACTAAAAAAAATCGTATAGCGTAACCCTGTTTTAATTTTGAAAAAAAAAAAAAACTAGCAAGATCGAAATGTATTTGCAATATCCCGCTAGTAAAAACTTAACTAGAGAATTTCTAGCAGACATAAATCCCACTTGAATTTCTAACGAGCATAATCCATGTTCTATATTTTTTTGAAAATTGAATATTCAATAAATTTTGTTATTTTAAAAAATTAATGTTAGAAAAACACATCAAGTGTGTTTTCAAAAAAAATTCCTACCATGTGTGTAGTAAACATCTGTACAATAATAGATAAGAAAATTACTAAATTTTCATGGAAAAGTTTAGAAAATTATGTTGAATTTATTAAGCTCAACCTTATGTACGCTCTTGATGATACTATTTCATTTGTTATAATTTAAGAAATAAATTATTACAATTGGGAATCATGAAATCTAGATAAAAATCTAATCAATTTATTTTAATCAAGATGAAATTATTGTCCATCAATTTAGTTTTTCCTTTTTGTTATTGCAAATTTAAATATATTTCACATATTAAGAATTTATATTTAGGAAAATATACAATTGAACACGAAATTTGTAACACCCCGAAAAAAAAATATAGTATTTAAATTTATTTTATAGCAAGAAAATTCACGAAGACAGAACTCAAATTATTTTGGGCTAGTTAAATCATGGGTTTAGTGACTTTAGAATTAACCCAAAAAAGTCTCAACCTTAGTTGAGCATCTAAGTTAAAATTAGAATTTATATTATAAAAGTTGACGTTATTGGGATCGTTTTGATATCAAGATTATTCCAATCAGACTTCATTTAATCTCCCAATGAAAAATTTTCATCAAACAATTTGAAATTGATTTATTCCTTCAAGCCCAACTTTATTAATTCAAGCCCAATTAATTACTCACTTTTGGGCTCATTCATTTTTGTCAATTTCAACCATTTAACATATATATCAATTGTTGGGCCAATCCATTAAGAGAATCCATGAGAGAGTAGTTATAAATTTATACCATTAATTAATTGTGCATGTTATTCATTTGGATAAATTTAAAATTCCACCTACCATAATTTGCCAATTAAAAGATGTTTAATAAAGGTTAGTGTTATGGTGGAAACACATGCACGTGTAGATATATTTATAGATAACTATAGGTTGCTTTATGAAAATAATAATAATAATAATAATAATAATAATAATAATAATAATAATAATAATAATAATAATAATAAAGAGATAAACAAAAGAAAAGAAAATAATAAATTTTTACAACCAATCAAAATAAGCCATTTGAGAGTCCATTTTAATTGATTAGTGTATTTCTAAATACACGCGTTCTACATATAAGTTGTGTGCATATATATATATATATATATATATGGTTGAGAGGGGTTTAGCTATGAGTGATCAAACATAAACGAAGAGAAAATAATAGGGAAGAAAGAAAATCGGAAGAAACAAAAAAATAAAAAAAGAGGTGAGTTTTTTTTAATAGTCTTCTCCCGATTTAATTTCCTGTCAATTCATAATTTTATAATCTTTAAGTTACTATAGATCTCTTGTTAGATATTATAATCCAATGTTATTTGATTTATTAATTTTTCAGATTTGACCATTATATATATATATATATATATATTACATGAACCCAACTCCTAAATTTATATTTTTCTAGTGCTAATTTAGTACTTGGCAATTAAATTAGTATTTTAGAAAATGTTATATTTTTCCTAAAGGAAATTCTAAATATTATAATTCACTCCTAAATGTTAAATCAAACTTCTTAGCCATTGAATTCAGTTTGATTCATCTGTATCCACTCATATTTGGTCTAGAAAGTCCGATAATTTATCAATCAGGGTCACCAAGTTGATCTATTCCGTCAAATGCGCATTATTCGCCCATTTGATTTCATTTTAATTCCAAACGATCCCAACTTATAGGACATTATTACTTAAGTAATTTATGACCTAAGTTATTAATTTATTGGCCTATATTAGGATTCTAAGTTAGAAATTTCAATTTTATAGGCCGAGGCGATCGAAAAGCATAGTAGCATCGCATAAATTTGTACTGTACTTTGAGATCAACAAGGTGAGTTTTTTCTATAACTCACAACTATATTTTAAATTCGTCCATGAAAAGCATGTTAAATATTTTAATAGCATTGTTTACGCAATGATTGGATGTTATGAGACTTCATGCATAGAGGAATTCTGACTTATAAGCAAGACGGTTTACTTTGTGACTAAATGTCTAGATAAGTAACCGTAAAGTATCATGTGATCACATTGGGTCTCTCATCTAGTGAAGAAGAGTAAACTTTATTATAAAGTATGTTCATGGTTATTTTCCATGATTTATGCAGCATAACAGTTTTAAAGCATGAAAGAATGACTTGGACGAATAAAAATGCCCACTGAGTGTTCTCTGGCACTCAACCCAAATATTTTTCAAATATTTTCAGGTCCTAGAGATGAAGCTGGTTGATGACAACCTGCTAGAGTGGGTTTTATGGTTGACCCTTGTATAGTTTTTGCTCAAAGTCATCTTTAAACTTATGTTTATATGTTAAATATTAAATACTTCTACTGATCTCTGCAAAGCTTTTAAGTTTGAAAGTTGTTAACCCAAGTGGTCAATTTTTGATTGAATATACAAATATTTTGAATGTGTATAAGGGTTGGCCGTGAAGTTTTTGAATGTGTGGCCTGTTTGAATATATATATTGCTTGTTGGCAGGTCATAATTTGATTATGTGAGTTACTGTTTTTTGAAAAGCCTTGTTGGAAGTTGACTTTGAGAACGCCTAAGTGTGTGGTTTGAATATTTTTAAGTTGAGATGCTGCCCGTTTATAAATTATTTATAAAGTTAAATTTATTTTTTTTAAAAGTGTTTATTACGTAAACATGTATGTATGTTTTTGGTGACGTTTTGGTCCTAGTGGGACTGGGGCGTTACAAAATTTACTTACAAAGATGCATTACTAATTATCATTCATTTTGATATAATCATATTCTAAATTACGTGCAACGCACGTCATCTATACTAGTAATATAAAAGTGTCATTACATATAGGATCGTGATCCTCTACCGTACAGCACCTGGTGTTGTGCCTAAAACGGCATCGTTTCTACCTAAAATCAACATTTATCTTCGTTCTCTCTCATTCATTAATTTATCTTCCTAAATGCAATCTACAATTAATCAGAGATTTCTGTTATGACTAATCTAAACTCACTGAAAATCTTCTTCCCCTTGCAATGAGGCCTGCTCGACTGTTAGTGACATTTCAGATTAATGAGAAAATTTTCCAGCAAAATACAATGATTGATTTGCTCAAATACACAGTCAGAGTAGAGACCTGCTCATAGTCAGTGGTTTGTAGCTCTTGTTTGGTTTTCTGATCACTATTTCTGCCGCACCGTCATGATTTTCAATCTCTATACCTTCGAAAATTTTCTAATCATTCAGTTCCGCCTCATCTGTTGATTTCTGGGGTTCTTAATCTGAAATTCTTTACATATGTATATTTGATTTTAATTTTATTTTCAACCGTCTCATTCCAATCGTGAACAACAACACATAATTCACCTATTTTTTTTCTTCTTATCCCGTCGCAAGAGATCTCTTCGGCAATGGGAGTGAATGTTTTTTTTGCGAGAATGGATGCAAATATTTTTACTTTGGTTTGGACTAAAATCCAAGGAGACGTTTTAGAACTTTGTGGAAAATCCTTGATGTGGAAGAGGTTACAGTTATGGGTAGTGATGTTGCTGTTCAAGCATGGAGAAAAAGGAAAGAGGTGAATTATTTGCGGGTGAGGTGGTTTGGGAAAATTAATTTTCAGCAATTCTGTCCAAACGACATCGTTTTGTGCACAACAACGAGTGCTGTGTTTTCAAGCACAACAGAGGATCGCAATCCTTACATATAGAGTGAAGTTTCACTAGCAAAGAAGCGTAGTATTATTACCTAGACCCTGAGAGTCCCTATTTTCTTTTATTTTTTTTAATTTTTTCAGTTTTTTTTAAAACTTCATTTGTATCGAGCTCACTGCATGAGTCCACACGTTAGTGCCGGATAAATGCATTGAACGAGACTTCAGATGAAAAAATTAAAGTAATTCAATTCAATTTTAGGAAAATTCTAGTTTATGGTATATATATATTTTTAAAAAAATGAAGAAGTTAAAAAGTGGAAAAAAAAAATAAAAAGAAAAGAAAAGGGGGGGGGGGAGAGGGAGGGGGAAGGGGGCCCACTAAAAAAGAAAAAGAAAAAAGAGAGGGAGCCATCTCATGGGTCAAATAAGAGATCCGTTAGACGGTCTCACACAAGTGTACCTCAATTATAATTAATTAAGGGTATTTTTGTGTAAAGTGATTTAAATAAGTAGTTTTAAAATTTAGTAGCAAAATAAGTTCTTTGAAAGTTGCAGTAGCTAAAAAAAATAAGAAAGTTAACTCATATTTAGAAATTCAAAAGTTTGAATAAACATGCAAGAAAATTTTGCTATAAATGACATAATTTTAATATATCTCTAAAATATTATCCTAAATGGTATCGGTTAAGTATGTGGGAAAACATTGTAAATGTTGTGTATTATCATTGGTGGTGTTAACATGGCAAGAAAATCATAAAAAAAAGTTGTTTAATTGATACATTTTAAAAGTTATGCAAAAATTAAAAAATGAGATAAATATGATGTTAAATTTGATAATTAACCCTTATTATGAATGCGTTCAAAAAAATTACTTTTTTTATTAAAAAAAAAAAAGCTTGAATAAGGACTAAAAATTAATTCTATTCCAATAAGTCTCTATAAACTTTAAATTTCTATTTTCGAATTGTAACTTAGAGCTTGCCTTAGATAGTTTAGAAGATGAAATGAGTTTAGAGGATGAAATGATGGTTAAATCTCATCACACCTCTTAGATGGATATATATCATCTTTATAAGCACCATAAATTAAATTTATCATGAATATTCAATTATCCTACATTAAATATCAAATAAATTAAACATAAAATATAAATTTGATAACTTTATCAATACATCATTCTACGTCAAACTAAAAAGGCTTAAATGATTAGTAACCTTTTAATTACGTAGCAGAAATGCTCTAAAATGATCCGTTTCCGAAAATATAAAAATTAATGACATCCGACTGGGCACATGGGGAGATTCAACCATCCCACACTTACAATTAGAAGCTTCTGCCTATAATTAAATCTGCGACATATAATAATATAATATAGTTTTGTTAACACATGAAATGGAGGGAGGTCAAGATTAGCCGCTCACGCGTTAATTTGAATCCAGAAAAGTAATGTAACAATTAACAATTAGCAAATAAATAAATAAACACTTTGGCTACAGTTGTGTTTCTAGAAGCCATTATTTTAGTTACGTACGTCTAAATTTAACATTTCAACATCTCCCTCTCGATCTCCTCCTCATCTATTTAGTATTTATACATGAGTGACTCCCACCTCCACCCATCAACACAACTTCACATCAATTCCTCCAACAAAACACATATTAAAAAAAGAAAAACAAAAACGAAAAAACCGTTTCATTTCTTAATTGATCTCTCTTCTCTTCGTTTTATTAATTAATTCATAAGTGAAGGTGAAGATGTACGTGGAGAAGGAGCCACAATCCCCGCATCCACTGGCACCGGCCAACGGCTATGTACGGAGCAGCGACACGGAGGCCGCCGCCGCTCACGACGCGAGAGAGCTGCGCAAGAAGAAGCGCACCAAATGCTTCCTCTACATCGTTCTCTTCGTCATCTTCCAAACCGGAGTCATCACGCTCTTCGCCTTAACCGTCATGAAAGTCAAAACGCCCAAGTTCCGTGTTCGCGGAGCCACCTTCACAAGCTTCAACACCGGAGCTCCGGCAAATCCGTCGCTCCAGGTGAGCATGGTGCCACAGTTCTCGGTGAAGAACACCAACTTCGGCCGCTACAAATACCGCAACACCACCGTGGAATTCCTCTACAGAGGTGTCAAGATCGCAGATGTTGCCGTCCCCAACTCCAAAGCCGGTTGGAGATCAACCAAGAGATTCAGTGTCCCCGCCGTCGACATCAATCTCAGCGGCCGCCCTGAACTTGGTGGCGATTTGAGCGCCGGAGTAGTTCCAATCACGACCAGAGCGCAGATGAGAGGGAGAGTGGAGCTGATGTTCATCATGAAGAAGAACAGAGCAACTAATATGGATTGCTCCATGGAAATTGTCACCGCTACGCAGACTATCACGAATATTGTCTGCAAATGATATTTCTTTCATTCTTTTTCATACCTTATATTAAATTCCTATTATATTGTTATCGATATTGTATATTTTATTGATTTCTGTTGCGTGCGTTGTAACAATAATTATTGCTGTTTGATACGATTTACCAATCAGGATATTTCTGTGTTCTAGCTATATCCCTACAATAAAAAAAATTGTTGAGAAATTATATTCCAAATATCAATAACTTATATATAGTACTTAATTAGCCAACCAATGAAGATTGAAGATAGTCATATATAAGACCAAAAAAAAGGGGCATTATGTTGAATTTACACGAGCTCGACTTGAAAGAAAAGAACGTCGAATTAAAAAGAGCGACAAAATGTCACATGTGGGGTGGACTTGAGTTTATAAATAGGAAGTCAAATAAAACATGCCACATTGCAAGCCATAATATAGGGATCAAATTCAATTGTCACATGTACCTTATTATATATACTTAATTATATTAATAATTGCTCTAGAGCTACTCCTTAGTTTTGTGTTTTGTTTACTCAATTGTCACATGTTATTGTACTTGATTATAATAAAAGAAGGGACACAAACAAAGGAAATAAATAATTCTTATTACATTCTCGCGCGGACAAAATTATGCTCCATCTCATAAATGAGGAGCCCAGCGTGAGAAAAACCAAGTAAACTACAGGTTAGGGACTTGGGGCATTTTTGGCACGTAAACAATGTCTAAACATTATATAAATTAGTTCGCCCTACCTAACGGATAAAATCAATAGTTCCATGAACATAGAAGTTAGATATTTGTAATTTCATATTAGATAAAATTATCCATGTGTTATAGTATCTAATTAGTTGTCAAATTAAGAATGTGCATTAGTAAATTGTATATATATATATATATGTATATGTGTGTGTGTGTGTCTAAGATCAGGGGCGGAACCAGAAATTTTTCATCGGGGGGCGAATTGTTCTTCACTAATATTTCTATATATAATTTTTTTTAAATTTTACATATATTTTTTATATTTTTTTGCCTCCCCCCTAAAGTTCCGCCCCTTTATAAAATTATTGACGTGGTACGTAGTTCGTTCCTTTCAATATTACATTTACATCTTTATTTATTTATCTATTTAATAGCAAAATCATTACTAAAAATAGTTTTTCAGCCAAAATTTCTAATTTTGAAAATTAATTATTTTATTACTAATATCAATTCACTAAATAATATTTTTATTATTAAATTATGAAACACTTTAACAAAAGCTTCACATGTATATATATAATTTGGAAACAAAAAATAATATTGCATATCGTAGTAATTCATGCATTTTCTTCGTGATTCGAGCCTAATTTGAATTTTAAAATTAAGTTTAAATAATAATTTTCTCTTTCTTTTTTTTAATTCTATTGGATTTAATCTCAATGGCTGTTAATAACAAATGTAGAAAATTATATAATTAATAATAGTTGTATATTAATTTTGTTATGATATATAATTTTCTTATTTTTTCATAATTAGAAATTCTAACAAATAAAATTATACATATCTGTCATTCGTACATCGCACGGAAGATACTCTAGTATGATCCATCCCCTTCACACTCTCTCTCTGATCTATCTTCTTCGTCTCCACCTCTTGCAAACCCGAGAACAAGCTTTATGCTTGGAGCCCTGTGCTCGTACTCTCCCGCTATCCCAGTTCGTCTAGATTCCCTCTGGGGTCTCTTCGTGCGAGTATTCTGGGTAAAATGGTGGGTTAGTCGTGGGTTCTGTTAAGAGATGGAGTTATCAGTGTGGGGATAAGGCCTCTCTCTCTCTGTCTTCGGGTCTACTGTGTGCTATTGGTCGCTGTTTGGAGGAGTTATCGATCTCAGGTTGCCCTAAGCCTTGCCGCCGTCGATTCACTTCCTCTTTTCCCTGAGGGACGCACATGCCCGACTGTCGGCGACGGGAAACAAACGGTGTACCTCCGGTGACTTTGATACCCTACACTAGGCATAACCAATTTAATTTTGATAATAAATAAGTTTAGAAAACATAATTTCAAAACTATTTTATTCTAGTTATTCTTTTCAATTATTTATTTTAATAAACAACAACGACAATCTTTTCTATTTAATTTGGGGAAAATCGAAGAAAGTCAAAACAAAATGCATTGCATTATTTTACTAAAAATAAGAAAATTTGGAAATGTCCTCATTTAACACGATTATAAAAAAGAAACTAATATTAGCAATTGTCTCAGAATATTCTTCAATGTTCGCGCTTAGCGACATGAGCAAACGAGAAGCGCAAAGAAACATTTCTCCCCCTCCTTCTCAAGAATAATTTCTGGATTGATCGATGTATGTAAAAAAATATTACCTATATAGTGTATATATATCACAAGTGCACATAAATGCCTCTCATTATATTTATGTTGGAAAATAGGATTTATTAAATTGAGTTTTGACTCATTTTAACTGATTTTTCGTGACCGGGATATTTAATTTTAGAGGAATTAAATACCGTACGATTATTCTATGTTGTGAGTAGATAATCGTACTATTTTTATTTGCTCAAATCCGATTTTCGGTGAGTGAGAAATAAATGGTTGAAGTTGGTCATACGATTGATCATTTATGGTGTGTGGGATAATGTATTTAAGACACATTAAATAATCCCACATTGATTTCTTAATCAAGTTAAGAAGTGTATTTAAATGTATTAACACTTAAGTGAAGTAATTAAGTGCACAAGGATGTGGGCCATGAGCCCACACGCGCGCCCGCCCGTGCCCGTGCCCGGGCACGTCTCGTCCTCGGACTTGGATCTTGGTAATTGGACTTTGGGTGGACTTTGGGCGTACGTGGGCTTAGTTGTATCAGTTTTACGAATCTTGGCCAATTGGACTTTGGGTGGACTTTGGGCGTACGTGGACTTCCGGGGCTTAGCCGTATCAGTTTTACGGTCCAGAAACGGTCGAATCATGAAGCGGGTCGGCGGGTCGTTATACAGTAACGGTCGTGGAGCAGATCGGTTGATCGGGTTGTGGGTGCACTTAGTGGTGCATGGTGCTTGTCCAGCTTTGAAGGGTGTAACTCCCGTGAGTTAAGAGCCTTCAAGTGTGTAACTGCCACCAGGATCTGGTGGAGTTAGTGGTTGGGTTGTAACCGACAGTAACTCCTGTCGGGAGTCAATGCTTGCAGCTGCCTTGGACACATGTCAGGCTCTGCACAAGGTAACTCCTGGAGGCTTAAATGGAAAGCTGTAACTCCTGGAGGTTCTCAGTTCTCGACATTGTCTAGTTCGCCGGAGCCTTACGGGACTTGTGGTGCTACTACCGGAAAGACGAAGCCATTTCATCTTTGAAAGACAATCGTCAAACCGTGAGCACTAGTCAGAGCATATTTGTCTTGCGGAGAGAGGTCCCCCTCGACTCGGTTTGCCGAAATCTGCATATATACCGGTTCAGTTCGTTAATTTATTCTACTTCAGCTTATTGTATATCATTGTTCTACTCCTTCTAGTTTCTTGTACTTCAGTCGTAATTCCAGTCAAAATGTAATACGAGAACAACAACAATTTATATATAACATATGAGCTTAGTTGATTAGAGTTTCGGTTACCAATTACTCCCATGCAAGCTAAAAACTAATTAAAGGCTGGCTGATCATATTTGCCTCATTTAACATTTTTAATTAGCATTTAAAATATAGAGACAATTGGGGGAGGGGTGGATATGCACAATTCGGGCAAGTTAATTCTTTTAATTTACTAGAGAAAGGGCCGAAGTTATATATAATAGGGTTGGACCTAGAATATGGTCATTGGAGACTTTAATATAGGAGTAGGCCAAGGCAGAATAATTAACTTATTTGAAAAGTAATTGGTTGACGTCCAAATTAATATAAATAAATTGACAATATGTTGAAATAAGAGTGTGAAATAGTGGAAAAACAAACTGGAGAAACAAATTGCAAGTACCGTTGCTAGGGTTTGGCTTTAATTTCCTTCGTTGAAAAGTCATTAACACAAAAGGTATATACGGTTTCATAAACAGAAACACGCTTTCAGAATAAATCAATTAGTTTGAAAGCACAAATTGATTAATTAGTCGCTCTTGATACAGCAAGTTCGTCTGAATTTCGAACGTTGTGTTTGGATAATAGTTTTGATTAGAGGAAATGGATTCAGATCATATCTTTCAGATTATTCCATATATCCTTTGAACCTCTAGAAATTACTGAAATTGGAGAGTAGGGATTTCAAATCTACTAGTATGAAATTGAAATCCACGTCTTTCTCGTGGTAAAAAAAATAAAAATTATTTACTCCGTTTTAAAATGTTTATGGTTTTAGGAGTTTTGTTTTGCATTAAAACTAGTATATCTCCCGCGCGATATTCGGAACTATTTATTTTATAGTAATTAAAAGACTAAAAGAAAAATTTATTCATTATTAGATATATATCAAATACGTGATATGTCATGTTAGAATTAGAATCTGATAAATATATTGTATAAGTTTTTTTTTTTAAGTGTAATGAACCTAGAGACTAATTAAAATCACATAGGACATAGGACTTTATGTATGTAACAAGCACCATATAAGTGTTATTTTTAGCATGACAAACTTCAACCGCTTATTTTATTTTAGATATATTAAATTAGAGTCTAAGATTAATTTTGTTAATTTCAATAATAATGAAGCAAGAATACATTAATCTTGAATATAATATGTGACTTTTTTTGATAATAAATCCTAAATGCAGGTTAGGCATAAAAATATGAAATGTGCTACCTTTATTAAAAAGGAATAAATCTTATGGTAGAATTAATTAAGTTGCAAAATTATTAGAAAACAAATTTAGGAAATAATTATGATTATCTATAGAGCAGTGATTTTCAGCCAGATTCTGGCTAGCCAGAATCTTTTATTATTTTTAATAATTAATTAATTTAATTAATAAAACACTAATTATTCAATAAATTTACATTGATGCCCTCCATAATAATTAGGGCAACTCTATATGCGCTTCAATTCAGAAGAAATCGAAGATGGAAAAAAAATAAAGAAGTGAAGAAAAGAAAGAAGATGAAGTTGCGCCCCTTTCTTCCGATCCGCTTTTGGAATGATTTTAATAATTAATTACAAATCACTAATTTCATGACAGAAGGATAATATAGTAAAAATATAACATTTAATAATTAACATAATTAATTTATTAATAATACAGTTTTATTAATCATCAAAAAATTAGATTCTGCCTGGCTGGCTAGCATTATTCTTATCTATAAACAATAAATTTTAATTATAAAATATCAAACATTGCCAATTGTCATAGGATCAAATCTCAGATGTCGAACTCCAATCGCTAAAATTGAACCCAGAAAACCCGGCTAGATGGATCATATCTTTGTCATGGTGGTAGAACTTTATGAAGCAATTGACTCTGTGGTTCATCTATTTTCTGCTCTTCTTTTCATTCTTCGCCCAATTTTCTGAATATTTCCTTTGTCTAGATTTTAGGTCGGCCATTATCATTTTCCAACAAAAGATAATGAAAGTCGAGAAGAAAGAAGTTTAGGATTTAAAATAATTTACGCCCTCTATTTATAGAAGAATATATTGAAGATTCAAGATAATACCAAAAGCCACCATTTATTAAAAGGATAATGTTACTCAGCCACACTATGGTCGGTCATAATTTTTTAATTATAGTATTCTTGAAATATATGGTAAGTATTTAATTAACTCTTTAATTAATGATAATAACATTTTACATCTAGACCCTTGATGTTCATTTTATAAAGATTTGACTTATATATATATTTAAATCAAAATTATATATATATAATCTCTCTCTCTCTCTCTCTCTCTATATATATATATATATATATATATGGATGAATTTTTATATAAATTAATCTTTGGTGAATTGAGTTTTTTAGAGATCCATGAATTGCAATTCAATTAACTCCGATTAATTTCTTTTTATTATTCTCAAAAGCTTATGGATGAAATTAATAAAATATGTGGTACATCGTTATCAAAAATTACATAAAATTTCTAAAAATATATAAATGGATTATGAAATGATTTTGCTACATTAATATTACAAATCAAATTAATAATGAACTTATGAAAATGGAGAGAAATCATCCTCAAAATTATTTAATATTTTGGTCAATTGAAATTAGACAATTTACCAAATTTACTAGATAAACTCTAGAAAATTATAAATGTTTATAAAATCATAAAAAAATTAAATAAAATCTCTAAAAAATATAAATGAATTATGAAATGATTTTGCTTCATCAACATTACAAATCATATTATGGAATCATCCTCAAAATTAATAAATATTTTGGTAAATTGAATTAGACAAATTACTTAATTACACAATTGTAAAATTGAATAAATTATTGTAAACTATGTTGGAGGGAGTCAATTGAAAATGATTATGGGATCAAATTTAAAAATAAATAAATAAATAAATTATTGAATACGAAAATGTTGAAGCAGAGAATATTATTTTAACACGAATGAAATCCTTAAATTAATTTTGTGTGTAATTTACTTTAAAAATTTAGCAACAACTTATAACAATGTGCACTAATATTATTTTAGAATACTTGATGATATATATTTTTTATTATTGTAATCTATGGTTTGTGTATTTTAGAATTTATTTTATATTTTTATTTATTTGTAAATTAGGGTAGTGATTTGTACATCATTGAAAAGAACAATAACAAATATGAAAGAGGGAATGAGATCCAATGCAATTTATTACATTTGATGATAAATAAATAAACCAAAATATAAAATTTCAGCATAATTTTACATAAAAATTGGAGACAAAAATTTATATTTGGTACAAAAAAGACGGGAATTAAAGGTCCCAACATATAATTAAAATAAACACTAATTATTTACTTGTCTAATTCAATTCAAAGATCATCTAAGAAAAAAATTTCAATTCACGGAAGATTGATTTAATTAATAATCCATCCATTTATTTGATTTGTAATATTGATGTGGCAAAATCATTTCATAATCCATTTATATATTTTCAAAAATTTTAAGTAATTTTTGATAAATATATACCATATGTTTTATTAATTTTATCCCTAAGCTTTTGAGAATAATAAAAAGAAATGAAATGGAGTTAATTGAATTGCACGGATCTCTCAAAAAAAATTAATTCACCAAAAAATGATTTATATAACAATTCATTCATATTTAGAGAGAGAGAGAGAGAGAGAGAGAGAGAGAGAGAGAGAGAGAGAGAGAGAGAGATTATATGTATAATTTGGATTAAAAAAAAAATATATAAGTCAAATCTTCCTAAAGTGAACATCAAGGGTATAGGTGTAAAATACTATTAATTACTAATCAAAGAATTAATTAAACACTTACCATATATTTCAAGAATACTATAATTAAAAAATTTCACTACAAGAAAATCACGAAATGGCGACGGACATTTCCGTCACCCCAAGGCCATTTTCCGTCGCCAAATTAACGGGCGACGGAAAATGTCCGTCTCGTGTATTTAGTCGCTAAAGAAAAAAGGCGACGGACTTTTCCGTCGCCTCAATTTGACGACGGAATACGCGATGGAAAGGTCCGTCGCCTAAAAGTGTCATCGTAAATGATCGTCTAATTGAGGCGATGGATAAAAAAATCGGGCGACAAAACATTTCTATCGCCATTTTTGTTTTTTTTTATTTTTAATTCAGTTTTTTTTTAATTCCATTTTTTTAATTCGTTTTTTTTAATTCCTTTTTCTTTTTAACTATTTATTTGTACCCAAATATAATAAAAAATCATAAAACTAAAAAATATATATATTTATATAATTATACATAATTTAATACAAAATGTATAATACATATAAATAAATATCAAAATTGTAGCAAAAATATAAATATAATACAACTACGAGCCCTCCTCACCATCCGGCCTTCCGAAACCGCTACCAGACCCTCCGGATCCATCACCAGTACCACCCGACTGCTGACTGAGAAGGCGCTCAAACAGTGACTCCATCCTCGCCTGCTTCTCCAGCACCTGCTGTACAGACTCATGTTGGGCATCCATCTGTTCCTGCATCTCACCCAGCCTCACATCGAGCTCAGCCTGGGTGTACATCGATCTGGAGTCCAGGCTCGATGATGAGGAGGATCCTTCAGGTGCAGTAGAAGGGCGACGAATGGCAGGGGCCATGTTCCCCAGCCCGAAAGCATGCCCCTTCCTGTTAGGCGTCACCACTTGGCAGAAAATCTCGCCCATGTCCGGCTCCTTGCCCTCCGCTTTCCACTCCGTGACCAAGGCGTCATATTTATCCTGTATTTATCAGGATAAATGTAATTCATTTTTCAATATAAATTATTTATATATACGTATATATATATATATTAAAATATTTATAAAAATTTACCTTGTTCGCCCTCGCCTTGGCTGTGGTCTAAAGGTCGTCCGGGCAGTGAAGCTTGAGTAGGTCTAGTAGCACGCCTCCCAGTCAGACAGATGCTGCTCTTTAGCCTGATTAAACAAGATAAAACGAAATCTATGAGAAATTAAAGTGTTAATTTATTATACTATAAACTTGAATTATTAATATAAATCGTACCAGATCGCGCATATGATCCACGGCACATCTGGCGCCTCCGTGGTGAGCCTGGCTAGATGATCCTGGTCCATCGGACTCAGTGTTGTGGTTCTTCTTAGCCAGGCAAGCCTTCTCCTGAGTCTCCTCCACCTGCCAGTATGCTATCCAGGCAGGCCAGTCCTCCAGGCGCACAAAATCGGGCTTCTTGCCCGCCTGGTATTCATCCTTCTTCATGTGGTACACCATGTCCCTGTACCGGTCCTGGCACTTCTTCCAGAAGAGCGGAATGATCTCCTCATCAGGGAATGACCACCTAAACTCCTTCTGTATCAACATATCCATAACCAACAACGTTAGTAATAATATTAGACAACACAAAATACATATATATTAATTTTTTTACCTTGAACTCAGCCCAGTTCAACATCTTCCTCTCCACGGACACCTTCTTCCAAGCGAAGCCCGTATGATGCATATACCTCTTGAAGATAGCTGTAATTGCCCTCGAACAGGCGTTCGAGGGCCTCATGACTCTGAAAATGCAAATTAGATTCAATTATAATATACATAAAGTAAATTAATTAAATAAATTGATATATAGATCAACATACCTCTCCCTGCCCACGGTCTCGAGCTCGAGCTCTTGTCTCGAGTCAACTGTGCGGGACTCCTCTCTCTAAGCATCAGTTCCATTCTGACCGACACTATCATCAATGGTACCGCCAATGCCAACAGATCCCATAGATGATAGAGCTCGTGACCTAGCCCCGTGAGATCCACCTCCTCTGATCATCTGACAAAAACAACTCATATAGATATCTATACACATGATCTTAATTAAACAAAAATATAAAATTCAAAAAAGATAAAAATTCGACAGCATAACGACGTGAAACCTATATTTTGACCAAGTCATCGACGTAGCTTAACTAAGTTATGGGATTAACTAGCAAAAACCAAACAACAAAGGGATCCAGGGGCCCTCGTTCCAATATAAATACATACAATTAATATAGAGGGATTCAAGGACCCTCATCCCATTTAACTAACATTCATTTATTAGGCAATTAGTAATTACTTACTTTCATTTATTACTAGGCCTAATAATTAACATCATACAATTTCAAATTTGTACTTATTAGTGAACTAATTATATTCATTATAATTTTAGTAATATTAATCACTTAATGTTAATTGGTTTAAGGCTAATTAGCTAGTAGAATGTTAGAGCATTAATTCTATATTAATTCATTTAGGAAATTAATTTATTGAGAAATTATTTTAAAATAGAGCTGTTGGCAAATTTAAACAAATTCAACAATATAAACTCAAGAAAGCACTTTATTGAGCTCTTGATACAACATCATGGAAAAAAAGTTTCTAACAATAATTTTTAATTTTTAATTATCATGTACACAAAATCTAGCTCTAAATATATGCATTTCTTCACCAAGAATACAACAACTTAAACATATATAATGATATTTCCATGAAATCAGATTAAAGTATTAAACATATATTGCAATTTCTCATCATATATTGCAGCATTAATCCACACACTAAATCAAACTTCATAGTATAAAGTATAAAGCATAAACACATAAATCATCTAAACTAAAAATCATCTAAACACAAAATAGAAAATCGGAACAAAATATATATAAATCTAACCTTATCGATCGAGGGTGGCGGGCGGCGGGCGGATTCGAGGGCGGCAGACGGTGGAGGCAGAGGCAGAGGCGGGCTGGGCGGCGGATGCGGTTTGTGTAGTGGAGGCGGGCTTCCGGCGTGGAGGCGAGATAGAGAGAGAGGAAGTGAGAAAGAGAGAGGGGGGACGACAGCAGGGGGAAGGCGGAGGTCGGCGGGGGTGGAGAGGGAGAGGGAGAGAGAGGGAGTCGGCGGCTAGGGGAGGAATCGCCGGTTGGGAGGGGAATTTGCTTGGGGGATCGCCGGTGGGGGGAGTTCGATTAGAGTTAGGGTGGGGGGAAAATGAGGAAGAAATATTACAAAATGGGGCGATGGACGTGGCGACGAACCATTCCGTTGCCCGTTCTTATTAAATTAAAATTTAAATTAAAAACAAATAAGGCGACGAAATCATTCCATCGTCTTATTATTCGGTATTAAAAAAAATAAAAATAAAATAAGGCGAAGGAATAGTCCGTCGCCTTATTTTCCCGTTATTTAAAAAAATAAAAAATAAAATAAATAACATAAGGCGACGTAATCGGTCCGTCGCCGTATGTGGCGACGGTACGTCCATCGCCTTTCCGTCGCCCGTATTGACGGAATCGGTTCCATCACTATAATGATATATTCTTGTAGTGATTATGGCTGGCCATAATATGGCCAAATAGCATTGGATAATGTTATTTAGCCACACTATGACTGGCCATAATTTTTTAATTATGGTATTCTTGAAATGTATGGTAAGTGTTTAATTAACTCTTTAATTAATGCTAACAACATTTTACATGTTGGTCATTGATGTTCATTTTATAAAGATTTGACTTATATATATTTTTAAATCCAAATTATGCATATAATCTCTCTCTCTCTCTCTCTCTCTCTCTCTCTCTATTTATGTGTGTGTGTGTTGTGTCTGTGTGTGTGTATGGATGAATTTTTATATAAATTAATCTTTGGTGAATTGATTTTTTTTAGAGATCCGTGAATTGCAATTTAATTAACTCCATTTAATTTTCTTTTATTATTCTCAAAAGTTTAGGGATGAAATTAATAAAATATATGGTACATCATCATCAAAAATTACATAAAATTTCTAAAAATACATAAATGGATTATGAAATGATTTGGGCACATCAATATTACAATCAAATAATGAACTTGTGGAAATGGAGAGGAATCATCCTCAAAATTATATAATATTCATACTGAAATCTGAAAGGGTGAATGATTTAAACGATTTCAGTTACCATTCTTCGTTAATTAATATTGCATCACCAATGGAAAGGTGAGATAATATGAGCAATTTCATTTAATAATTAATCAACTGTGAATTAATTGATTGGTAAGACAACATGGTAGTGGGACTGTCAAGTAGATGTACGGACAATGCCGCAGTGGTAAGTACCTAACTTTTGGTACATAACTCCGTCACGTTATCGCCACATCAAAAGTTATATATTTACTCTTTTAAATACTCATTCCCTTCAAATCACCCACTATACATATGGTATATACATAACTTTTTGGGATCCCACCATATTTATCACCCATTTAATAAAATATATACATATATATATATAATCTTTATGTAAAATTTTACTATTTTTTTTTGCTCTACAATACGTGTACATTTTCACTTTTTTTGGAGGTTGTACACGGTTGGTTCACCAACGTGGCAACGTGTACATTCTCTTTTTCTTTTTCTTTTTTGAACCAACCAGGTACATTCTCTTTTTTTTTTTATTCTACACGTTGGAGAATCGTGTACAATTTCAATTTTCTTTTTCGTTCTACACGTTGGAGAACCGTGTTCATTTTTAAAAAAAAAATTTGGTTGGTTCTACACGGTGAAGCAGTTGGTGTACAATTTCAATAATTTTTATTTTTTATTTTTTTGGTTTCTACACGGTGGAACAATCGGTGTACACTTTCAATATTTTTTTTTGATTTATACACGGTGGAGCAACGTGTATAAAGGGGTGGGCCCCACGTCTCACTCTTTTCCACACAAATACTTGGCACATGCAGTTGTACCATATCGATAGTTTGTACCCTTTTTTTCCCTCCCCTATAGTGTACCTAATTTAGTAGTATATACCACTCTATTTGTACCCAAAATTTACTCCCATAGTGGATGCTCTAATTGGACCAGAAAAATAGCGAGAATAATTGTTGGTAGGTGGAATCGAACAAACGCAGTAAGCTCCAGCTGAAAAATGTGCATGTTTGGGAACCACTGGACCACATGAATATTATAGAAAACTTTGGTAGACAATTTATTTTTCAATCATATTTTTACTGAATTTTTTTATTTATATTTTTATCCTTACGATTTTACCTTAATATATATATATAGATAGATAGATAGATGTTTGTTATTTTAGATATTTTCGCACTCTCTCCCTCAATTTTAACCATATTGAAAACCCTACAAAAAATCCAAGAAAATCTCTTAATTCTAACTTTA
Organism: Perilla frutescens; assembly: GCA_026008535.1. Classification (NCBI taxonomy): domain Eukaryota; kingdom Viridiplantae; phylum Streptophyta; class Magnoliopsida; order Lamiales; family Lamiaceae; genus Perilla; species Perilla frutescens. Next base: position 57,303,539 of record BRKX01000016.1, read on the forward strand.
GATTTGATGTTATATGGGAGGGAGGGGTATATTAGAAAAAAATATATTTCTGAAATCTAGATCAAACTCTTAAAACAATAAACATTTTGAAATATATGTAGTACGCAAAATCTCCTGTGCATCAGATGCATGGGTCGGCCCGTGAGACGGACCCGACCCGCACACCGACCCGTCATATAAATAGATTTTCTGGCACTGTTCACTCATTTGCATCGGTTCTTCTCGCCTGTAAAACCCTAGCCCCCGTACCCCATCCTTCTTCCTCACCGCGATTCTTCACCATTTTCTACAACCCGTAGCCGCCTCATCTCCACCGTGATTCTTCACCATTTTGTGCAACCCGTAGCCGCCTCATCTCCACCGCCACATCTCTACCGCGATTCCAAACCCTAGCCGCCTCATTCTCCGCCGCGACATCTCCTCCACGATTCCAAACCCTAGCCGTCTCCCTAACCCTCTCCGGCGTCCATCCTTGCTCCGGCCTTCGGTGGTTCGCCACACGACTATGGTACTCAGGTTTGTCTCTCTCTGTCTCTATATCTCTCTGTCTTTCTCTGGATTTATTCTCCATTTTTTAAAACCGTTCTTCATCAATTGAATGGAATGGGAATATCATCCCTAATTTGGGGTTTAATTTAAAATCTCTTTTTAATTACAGTCTTTACATTATTTTTTTATTTTTTTATTTTTTTAGATTTTTTCCCCTTTCTTATTGATGCTCGTGTTTTTAGAGGTTTTTCCCCCCTTTTTTAGAAGTTTTTTTCATTTTCTCTTTGAAAATTATTCGTGCTTTTGTTGTGAATTTTGTTTGTAATTAGTTTAATGGGGGAAGTGTTTCTTTGTTTTCAACTATTTTTTGTGTTTCTCTCTCTCTTTCTCTCAGTGGATGTGTATACATAAGCATATGTTCCTGTTGGTCAGTTAACCATCCTTGTAGAGGATTATGGAGTATGGACCATATATGATATCTTCATTAGACATTAATGCATGTTTTGGGGTTACGCTCCATATTTGGGCGATTCTAGGATTTGTGATCAGAGGATAATAAAAGCAAAGTTTGCATATACTATGAATATGGGAAATTGTAATTATCTAAAACCGATCTGTAAATCTCTTAGGAAAAAGAAGATGTATAGACCATCAAGTATTCCTTATGATAAGTACTCATCTTTTCAGAATATTATGAGTTTGGCTTAAGTAAATTGGTGGAAAAACATTATTTAATTCGATCATCTTGTTTAATCAGAATGGCTTGATTTTGATGTCACCTCTACGAATGAATTAATTAGTGCTAGTTAGTATGTGTTGAAAATATTTATTTGGAAAAATGCAGATTCATGGAGTGCTGAATGCTTAAAAAGATGATTGAGAAACTTAAAAAAATTCAGGTAAATTGTATGCATCTTTAGTCCTTTGCAAAGATTTTTAGTGTAAAGTTGCTTAGATGTAATATTCAAGGTTTATATTAATAACACGTTTATTATTTTGATATATTATTACTTTCCCTAAAAATACAAAGAAATGGTATCTTAGTCTCTGATTCCAAGAATCCGAGAAGATCATCCAAAGTATTGAAGATTTTTAAGTTACCCGTTTTGTATATATTTTGTACTTTGCTATCAAAATATTCGAACCCAAGCTCATGTTGATTATCATTATTAGCTCATTTATAAATTTTTTGGTGTTTGAATTTGAATATCAAGAGTCCTCGTTTGTTTAATTTTTCATGATGTAAATAGTAACATTTTTTTAAAAAATTTCGTGAAAATCAAATTGAAAGCTATAAAAAAAGTGCAGAATCCAATTTGATCTTCCATTTTATGAATTTTAGCTCTAGATCATTATATTTTGTTTAATAGTGCATTCAAAATGTTGTTATAATGAGAAATTGCAGTAGATGTAATTAGTGTCCAGTGTTAGCAAATATGGCCTATTGGCTTTTTAATGTGCCAGAATGACTTGATAGCTAAAAGAAGGGAAAAAAGGAAGATTTGACAAAAACAATCCAATCTTTTATATGGGGATGTTTTGTGTTTATTTTATTTTTGCAACTACTCATTGTGCTATGACTTGTTGTGGGACAAGGAAGTAGAGCAGGATTTGCTTGTAGATATTCAGCTGAGTGAGTAAAATTCACATCAAGGTTAGTTTTATCTCCATATTTTTACATGACATAAAGACCTATATGCTTATGTGTTACATTTGAGGTAGAAATATATATATGACATTTACTTGTAATATTTGCATATTATGTAGTAGTTCAGATGTTATGTTTATGTGTTTAAGGTTCAGTGTACACTGTTTTAGATCTGTGTTCTTTTGAATAGTCTGCATATTATAGTTCAGTATCAATGTTACTGATGAATAGTACTAGATGAGATTCGTGTGAGTATCTGAATTTTATAACAGATTTTTTTTTGTGTGTTTCGGTGCATTTTGAATTTTGTCTATTGATTTTGACATTAGAAACTGATTTGTACCATTTGATGTGTTGATTTGACTGATTAATTTAAAATTGTGTATAATTATTATGAATTATGATTTTAGGTATCATTTACAATGCTTATTAGTACCAATTGAATCAGAAACATGTATCAAAATTTTCAATTTATGTTTGTCTATTATATGTTTTGTTAAATATGATGTTTATCTTTGTAAAATTTTGTATAGCCTGTTTTGACACTTTTATTGTTTGAATGTGCGTGCATTTGTGTACAGAGTATCAATTTGCATGATGTTTAGTACCAAATGAGATTTTTACAAGTATCAATTCTATTCTATATTTTATGTTTTGTATGTGTGTGCAATTTATATTTTTTTCCCCAAAATCTTGAAACAGAATTGTACTATTTGAGTTGACTGTATGTATCAAAATTCGAAGTATTATGTTGTATAGTATGTTGTGCTTTTTATATGTGCATGTATGAGTTCAATTTTTATATGCATTTTGGTTTAGTTAGTGTTATTGGTTTATATGTCTATATTTTTATCATTGTGTGGTGTAGTATCACTCTGTATGCTTATTAGTACCATTTTATATGCATAGTAGTATCAAACTATTTCATACAGTAATTATGTAATCTATATTTTTCATAGTTTGTGTGTTTTAATATTTGGTTTCATTGACTTATATCAGGTTTGCTCAATGAAGAAAAAGGTGTCCAAGAAGCAAGAAGCTTCCAAGGGTGTGAATGTCACCGCGAAGTGTTTGATGTTTTATGTTTTGGTTTTTTATTTATCGTGAAGTCTGTTGGTCGAAGGAAGCTTCGAGCCCCGTACTGTGCTCGTATTTCCCTTACTGGAAAAAATTATTTAAGATTCGAAGTGTATAAGATGGTGCTTGCATTCATGAACATGAAGAAGAAGTGAGTGAGAAGTTTGTATGTATTTGTTGGATATTTGTGGTGTTACGCTGGATATTAGATCAAAACTTAGGAATATTTTGATGTGGTGCTTTGGATTTGTTAGATGTGTTGGATTTGGTTGTTTGGATTTGGTGGTTTGGGTTTGTTTACATGAAGTTGGTTATAATGTTGGAGATGGGTTGAAATATTGTTCTTGTTTTATTTTTGCGGGATGTATGTTGGTGAATGGATGTTTTTGTATTATTTATTTTGATTGAATAGAATGGTGGTTTTGTATGTAGTTTATAGGTTGATGTTGAATTTTGTCCTTTTAATAACTTGCATAACCTGTATTAAACAAGACCTATATTTATTCACACATACAATCGTAGTACCAATTGTTAATCTATATAGTATCAAATTTTCAATAAAAAAGTAATTGTTGATTCCATGTTAAGGTGTAATTTTGATATACGTATATTGATTTTAAGGAAAGTCAAATTTATTTTCAGAAATGATATTAGTATCATTCGTGTATTTATAAAGCATCACATTTTTAAAAAAAGTAACAATACATCCTGAAGAATATCATTTATTTAGCGTAAATGTATCAATTGTAAAACAAAAACGTATCATTTTTAGAAACAAATGTAATATGAGTTTAAGGAGGATCTTAAAATCACAGACAGAGAAAGAGTGTCTTGTATCTTTCCTGCTTCACAATATATCAAGTTTAAAGGACTCCCTTTTCAGTTCATACATATAGAATGTGCAAAACAAAGCAGACTAGAATCAATCACCTAAAACTATTGCAACCTAACTATACAGGAGTGCAAAAAAGGACAAAACAAAAATAAATGCAACTGCTACTAGCTAATGCATCCATTGTGGCTTTAGTTTCTACTACATGTGGAGAAGTGCCTTTTCTTCTTAAACTTCACAAGAGTAATCAATATTTTTTATTCAAATTGAACTCTTAAAACATCCCAAGATAAATTTTAAAAAAATGAGCAATCTTCAATCCAATAATCTGCAAAATAAATTTAAGACGTGAGTCAGTCAGATAGAACAGGTACCATTTAATAAGCATGAAAGTATCAATTGTGCTGAAGACACGTACCAACCTGATATCGATCTAAAATAAACGAGGGTTGGGAGTCTTGGAGCCAAACTCACTCAACTAATTTGAGCTTCCTTCAACATTGCGCTTCTTCTTTCCAGCCAGTTTAGTAGCAATCGAAGCTTTTCCATCAAGAGCAAGCCTAATAAGACCGAAATCTGCTACTTTAGCCCTCATATCATCTCCCTGAAGAATATTCGATGGCTTAAGATCCCTATGAATAAAACTTTGCTGGGCCAAACCATGGAGGTATTCAACACCTCTAGCAACATCTAGTGCAATAGTTAGCCTCTTTATCCACTCCATGGGCTGCAAACCTTCATCTTTCCAGTTGAACAGAAACCTGTTGAGTGTGCCTTGAGGCATGTATTTGTACACAAGCAGCCTCTCATTTCTGTCTAAGCAATAACCCAAAAGAGAAACCAAAAATTGTACTTAAAATACAAAGCTAATATCATTACTAAGCAATGTGTAGGAATGATAATGCTCGACATTTTTAACTTGCACCTGCAACAACATCATCACTCATAACAAGTTGAAGATTCAAGATTATGATGAATACATTGAATTCATATTCATATAGGGGAATTAATTATTAATGAATTGAAATAGCAACTACATCAATCTCAAGTTGTAGTATTCATTGCTCTAATTCTAAGAAGAGTGCATTCTAAAATGCTTCGAGCTGCAAAATTGTGGGTGATTTCAGCAAACATAAACACTCGATTAAACAAGCATAATTCACCAACACTAATTTAAGAACTCGAATTCAACAATCAGAGATTCAGACAGGGTCACACTATCGCCTAATGTGCACGAAAGTATCAATTAAAATATTGTACAGTATCAGAGTCGTGGGGGTAAAACCTGATCAGTTTATGTAAAAATTTTACCTCCATATTGTGCCATATGGGGATTGCCTCACTGTCAGAATCATCAATTATCACAAGAGCTTTCGAATAATTTCTCACATTCATGTTAATTTCATCCATCCTAAGAAATATACACATCCATGTATATTTTTCAAATTTCGAAAATCTAAATTATTCAATTTTAAGAATCTGAAAAATAAATTTCCCAACTACAATGGACACAATTGAATAGATTTGATTGAATTCTAGAGTGTTACCTTGAAATTTTCGAGCTTGACAACAAATTGAATCAAAGTTGAATTTCTTCAATATATAATGTAATGTCTCCGTCCTAGCTTCCGACGCGGTGGTGCTGGCCTTCCGGTGACGGTGCTGATGGTGGCGGTGGTCGGGTGAGGTCGTCGATCCTCTCTCGCCGTCGTGTGGTTGTCCTCTGCGCTGTCTCTTGACTCTCTTCTCTCTCGCTCTCTCTCGCGATGTTCCTGATTTTTCTTTTTTTTTTAGGTTAGGCATGGGCTGAATCCGGGTTCATGGGCCGACCCGTCTCATGGGCCGGCCCATGCACCTTATGCACAGGAGACCACCCCTATGTAGTATTATGAATGATATATTTCTAAAAAAATGAATGAATTAATTAATATGACTGCTTGGAAATTCATAACTTAAATCCATCAATCCAAACAAAGTACTTCCTCCGTTTCTAAATAAGTGTCATTCTAGCAATTTAATTTTATTTCATAAAAAATGTCATTCTACAAATTCGAGACAAAAAAAATCATATTTTTCTCACATTTGCCCTCATTTAATACATTCAAACATATATATTTAACTCATTTAATGTATTCACACAATGGTGTATTAGGTAAGTTAATTAATTTATTAATTTGTGTGCATTCATCCAAAAGGACATTTAAACAAAAACGTAAAGAGTATTAATTAATTCAGGAGTACTACTTATTATCCTCTCTTCTTTTTATGATGACAAAAAAATTTGTTGCAACTACTTAAGAGTATGCACCGGATAAATACGTACGGATCACGTGTAATAATATGTCAACACAAGAGAGATAATTGTTTTCAAATTTAAAAATTACGACATACATAAGATGGTAGTGGAATTAAATTTGAAATATATATTCAACCTCAAATCATCCCAATCCATCAATAATTCGCTCTCTGCTTTGACGGAGATAAGGAGAGCAAGGGACTCTCACGAGAAATTCTCGTTTTCCCTTTCTTTTAGGGGGCACACTCCTGTAGGACGGTCTAACGGGTCGCTTCCGTTAGACGGATCATAACCCGACCCGGATCAAATTTAAATATAAAATAATAAAGAAAAAAGGTAAAAATAATAGAGAGAGAAGGCGGACATCGACATCGCTAAATCTATTGAGCCTCTCCACATCTCCGAGATTGCTCAGGACCTCAATCTCAGCCCCTAACAATAAGATCTGTATATGGAAACAAGCATGGAGACCATGGCCATCATGCCTTATCTCCTTCCTCTGCTACTTCTTCCTCTCTCTCTCTCTCTCTCTATATATATATATATATAATTGTTTTTATTGGGAAAAAAGCAGACTACTAGTGAGAATAATACAAGATCAATCCTTCAAAACACAGCTGGCTTTTGATTAATTTAGTCACAAAAATGACCGTCCATCATGTGGCTTCAAATATGGACCCATTCTTCTCTTTAATTTTCTTCATGTTTTCAAACCCTCAACCCACTATTACATGTCCTTTTGCTATTTGCTCTCTATTTCTGTTTGATGTTTGCTGTCCAGCGAGGAGTTGTTGGCCATGTTCTACAACTTGAGTCTGTGTACATTGTTTTGATCGGTGGGTTGTGTAAGGAGAGGAGGGTGGGGATGCCCGAAAGGTGTTCGATGAAATGTCGAACAGAAATGTAGCTCCAAATAGAGTGATATACAATAATCTAATTGATGAGTATTGAAGATTTTTAGTGATACTTTTATTTGTAATTAGTGTTACTTGCTTCTGTAATTAGTGATACTTTATTTTGTAATCAATAATATTTTTCTTTATGATAATGAAATAATTTTTTTTACTCAAGAATGAATTTTTATTGTATTCATAGACCCGATTTTCAATTTGAGATTATGTTTTAAACTGACACTTTTCTTTCTAATTAGTGATACTTTCTTTTGTAATTACTGATACTTTATTCTGCAATTAGTGATACTTTTATTTTTAATTAGTGATACTTTCCTTATAATTAGTGATACTTTCTTCTACAATTAGTGATATTTTTCTTTCTAATTAGTGATATTTTCTTCTGCAATTAGTGATACTTTTCTTCTAATTAGTGATACTTTTTTCTGCAATTAGTGATACTTTTCTTTCTAATTAGTGATACTTTCTTCTGCAATTAGTGATACTTTTCTTCTAATTAGTGATACTTTATTCTGCAATTAGTGATACTTTTCTTTGTAATTAGTGATACTTTCCTTCTAATTAGTGATACTTGGTGTTACTTGCTTCTGTAATTAGTGATACTTTATTTTGTAATCAATAATATTTTTCTTTATGATAATGAAATAATTTTTTTTACTCAAGAATGAATTTTTATTGTATTCATAGACCCGATTTTCAATTTGAGATTATGTTTTAAACTGACACTTTTCTTTCTAATTAGTGATACTTTCTTTTGTAATTACTGATACTTTATTCTGCAATTAGTGATACTTTTATTTTTAATTAGTGATACTTTCCTTATAATTAGTGATACTTTCTTCTACAATTAGTGATATTTTTCTTTCTAATTAGTGATATTTTCTTCTGCAATTAGTGATACTTTTCTTCTAATTAGTGATACTTTTTTCTGCAATTAGTGATACTTTTCTTTCTAATTAGTGATACTTTCTTCTGCAATTAGTGATACTTTTCTTCTAATTAGTGATACTTTATTCTGCAATTAGTGATACTTTTCTTTGTAATTAGTGATACTTTCCTTCTAATTAGTGATACTTTCTTCTGCAATTAGTGATACTTTTCTTTCTAATTAATGATACTTTCTTCTACAATTAGTGATACTTTTCTTTCTAATTAGTGATACTTTCTTCTGCAATTAGTGATACTTTTCTTCTAATTAGTGATACTTTCTTCTGCAATTAGTGATAGTTTTTATTTCGAATTAGTGATACTTAATTCTACAATTAGTGATATTTTTCTTCTAATTAGTGATACTTTCTTCTGCAATTAGTTATACTTTTTTCCATTGTAATGAGACTCCACTTCACAAGTAATGATACTTCATCCTATAAATAATGATACTCATATGTGAGTTAATGATACTTCACCTCATAAATAATGATATTTGAGTTAATGATATACTCCACTCATAGATAATGACATTTATCTATTCTTGATTTGATTATTAATGTTTGATTATGAATGTTTAATCATCAATAATATCATATTATACTCCACTTTCGAGTTAATGATACTTTATCCATAATTAATGATACCATTGTGGGTATGAACTTTTTTTCCAGTTGCCCTACTAAAATGAGATATTTTTCAAGTGAGGGACTGAAATCTACCAATGGTTCATCATACCCTATAAAAGTATCATAATGTTTTATTATTTAATTTTAAATTTTTAGTTTTTATTTAAAATATAAGTACCAAAAAACTATAATAAATTTTGATTGAGTATGTTGAACCATGAATAACAAGTATAAAATTAAACTAAAGTGCAAAAAATTAAAATTGAAGAAAAAATAAAAAATCAAATGTGTAACAGAGAATGTAAAATAGCCGATTTTATGTGGGGATGAAAGAGAAAAATTAATTTATATTTTATAAAGTTACTGAGACCATTAAAAAATGAATATTGTGTTTAGAATTAATCTACAAAATACATAACCTTTGTATGGCCCAAGCCCATTAAACTTACCCTTTGTCCATTTACAATTGATGCATGTCTCCGTCTGAGCCGTCAAAAATCCTTTGTATAGCCCAAAACCCAATAATTAAGCCTACCCTTTGCCCATTTACAATTGAGGCTGGACGCAGGTTTGGGTGGGTTGGGGTGGATATGGATTTTATTTGACCCGTCTAACGTAAGCGATCCGTTAAACGGTCTAATACAAATTTTTGTCTTCTTTTAGTACTTTCTAGTTTTACATTATTGCCATAGTCTTCAATAAATAACAAAACTCAGTTATCTAAAAAGTCAAAACTGCCGTATGAGAATATCTTTGGAAACTACTAATATACATATATACACTATAGTCCACTTTAATTGGAGGCGGCCTGGACTTATACACAACCTAATTAGTTTGTTATATGTGACTGATTAAAATATCCCACACAGAAACCGAGTGAATTAATTGAAGCAGCAAAAAATATCTTAACCATCATTTTCCTCGGTAGAAGCATCTGGTGATTAATCAATAAAACAGCAATAAATTCAAAGTTCAAACTACGCAAAACTTAATTTGAGTAATCTCAAATACGTGTCTGAAAATCTACCCATGCCCACAATATATTATATATAATAAGACAACAATAAAATAACGCAAAAGTCACACAGATCACATATTCATATGTACTTTTTCAACCAACCTAAACATTCCAGAAATTCCTCGTTTCCCTCTTTATAGGAGGACTTCCCATTTCCCACAATCCTTATCCTTCAATTCACTGCCATCTACTCCAATTTTGCATGAAAATAATTAGGGGTTTAATTTTTAGTATTTTTTAATTCTCTCTTTTAATGGCTGAAAAGTCGCAACAATCACCAATTCCACTGGCTCCAGCCAACTACGGCGACGCGCGGAGCGACACGGAGGCTGCCGCCACGCCCTATGGCGGCGCCACCGAGTACCGAAGAAGTAATAAACGTAGAAAATGCTGTCTCTACATCTTTCTCTTCGCAGTTTTCCAAACTGGGATCATACTTCTATTCACGTTCACCGTGATGAAGATCAGAACTCCGAAATTCCGCTTGCAGTCTGCCACGTTGGACAACTCCAACGTGGCGGTGCCGACAAACAGCTCGTTCACTGTAACCATGAACGCCGAGCTCGGCGTCAAGAACTCGAATTTCGGCCGTTTCAAGTTCGAGAGAACGTCGGTGTTTTTCTACTACAACGGCGCGCAGGTGGCGGAGGCGCCGGTGGCAAACGGCCGAGCCAACTGGCGGTCGACCAAGAAATTGAACGTGGTGGTGAATGTGAATGTGTTTAATTCAACTGAGCTCCAACGTGATTTGAGTGTCGGAGTCGTAAAGTTATCGAGTCGAGCTCAAATGAGGGGGAATGTGAGGTTGGTGATGCTCTTCAAGAAGAAAAGGTCGGTTGATATGAATTGTACCATGGAAATTGTGACAGGAACTCAACAGCTTAGGAATATCGTGTGCAATTGAACAAGATTTATCATAATGACTACTATTTATCTGTGCGATATGCACAAATAATTATAATATTTGAGATTTGTAATATTATTTTTAATTCTATATGTTGTGTATGATTATTTTTAAATTCTAGCTATATGTTGTGTTCAATTTTTAAAAATTAATAAAATGATATGCACATACATTAATTAATTAGATAAGAAGACCTATTTTATGTAGTTATGTCAAATAAAAAGAAATTAAATTTTAGGAATTAAATGAAAATCAGACGACACGATTTTTTAAATAGCAATATTTGTCCACGATTAAAGAACATTTGATTTCTATCAATAAATGACATGTAGAACTGTCAAAATCGGCCGGATCCAACCCAACCCGATTTTGGGTCGGGTTGGGCTTTAATTTTTATTGGCCCGATTTGATTCGGCCAGGCCCGAAAAAAAATGATCCAAATGGGCCGGGCCAGCCGAGAGGAAAAACTGAATTTTAGCTTTAGGCACACACGGCCTGACCCGACCCGCCCGACCCGATTTTTTTTTGGCCCATGGGCTCGAGCCAGCCTGGCCCGGCCTGACTGTTTTGACAGCTATAATGACATGCATAAAAAATATAATTATTTAATTATTTTAATTGATGAAATTGAAATAGAAAAATAATATATTATTATAAATTATGTTATACTTATGTGATTGTCATCATCATTATCATCATCATTATTATTATACAAATGAAAACTATTTTTAAATGACAAACGTAGAGTATTACAAATATGTACGTGCATAAAAAATAAAATAAAAAAATGTTACAAATCTCAAATTTTCAAGTAAAAAAATAATAACTAAGATTGCAAAAATTTGTTAAAAAAACAACAGTTGTAATCTAAAAGCAAAAAAAAAAGTAGAAATTTTACAACAGTAAATATCATTACTATTGTCTATTAACTCAAAACTGTTGTCTATTATGAAAAATGTATTGTCTAAAATATAATTGTTAAATCGTGTGATAGATAATGGTTTATACAAGAACCGTTATCTATTACATGATTTTACCTTAATATATGTATAGATACTATATTTTTTTTTTATTTTTTTGGGGAAGTTTTTTTTATGGTCATTAGGTTTGTCATTCACTATATATGGGGAAGCTTTGATTGTCTACACCCTTTATCCACACACACACACACACATAAACACACACACACACACATATATATATATATACATATCGAATTAATATTTTCTACATTGTAATAATTTGTACGAATTCAATTTAAGTCTTATATATGTTGCCTTACTTTAATTTTTCATTTTTCTTGATCAATATAAATATTAACGAGCGACAAATAAAAATTAGATGGGATTATATATAATTAATAAAGTTAGCAATGGAAGGGGGAAGAATCTAATTTATTTCGCATGTACATAAATGTTAAAAAATTTAATTCGTATATATATTATATAAGCTATACGTGCGTATTAATTTTTTTTATGTATGCACATACAGTATTTATATATTTATATAATACTCCCTCCGTTTTTGTATAAGTGTCATTTTAATTTATCATTTAAATTTTGTTTCAAAAAAAGTGTCACTTTACAAATTCAAGACATAAAATTCTCATTTTTCACATATTTGCACTCATTTAATGCATTCATACATTTATATTTAACTCATTTAATTTATTCACGCAAGGATATATTAGATAACTCAATTTATTTATTAATATGTGTGCACTCATTCAAAACGACACTTATAAATCACAAACGGAGGGAACAATTAAATTACGAGAGATCCGCACGAGAAAATGGATGGAAATGAACCTTTCCTTTGTTTGCTCGGCAGGGAAAGGAATTCCGATCCCAACATACTTACGTGGAAATTTTTTTAATTCCGGCCTGCTCCTTGTTTAACATACTTACGTAGAAAGAAACATAATCTAGAAAAATAAACAAAAGTAAGAACGATTGATTAAGATCTGTTATTTCTCTAATCGATAAGTCAAGTAACAGAATATGTAAATTAAAACACAAATAGATGTATCTTGCCTACCCAAATTTTAATTACTATGGTGCCTAAGCCAAAAGTCAATTTACCAAGTCAAACGTTTGTACTAGCTAGGCATATGAAAACTGCCTTGGTGAAACACGCTGTTTATCTTCTTTACGTGGTTGATATTGTGTTATTCCTTAAACACTTCTATTAATATTTGTTTCATAGTTTTGGATGAACTAATAATTAAGATATTATTATGATTTTTTTTTTTTTTTGAGAAAATTATGAATCTTAATTTGGAATGTTCATTTGATTTTTATTTATCATATGTTGGTACAACTGTTAATTCGGTAAATAATTTTTTATGTAATTATGCATGATGTTAGGATTTAATTTGTTCAATGATTTTTGTGTGTTAATTTATTTTTTCCAAAAAAAAAACTATAAATAAGTAATCTAAATAAGTCGTCCTGTTTTTTTAGTATTTTGTGATTTTATAATGCTTTAATATATGATTGATGTGTGCTACTAGGTTATATGATGAATGTTTTTTTTTTCTGTAAATAGTTTGATGCTTTGTGTTAAAAATAATACACATTTGAAAACGAAAAAAAAAATCTCACCTTCACCCTCATATATGTAAATAGTTTGAGGCTTTTTGTGTTAAAAATAATACACATCTTCGAAAACGAAAAAAAAAAATATTTCGCAACTTCAACAAAAATTAAAATTGATTTGGTAAAAAATACCCAACTTATAAGATGATTAACAAGATTCATGAAACGAAACAAACAAACAAATGAAGGGCTATTTAACCTATAATCATAGAAACAAACAAAAAGAGGTTGAAAAACGTTTTTCCAATGATAATCAAATAGTGAAAATTGTAATCAAATAATGAATTGAAGAATCTGAAAATGTTGTTGTAGACTTGATTGTTGTATACAAATCAATTAATTTGAATAATCGTTTTAATCTTAATCTTAATCTTAATCTTATCTTAATTTTAATCTTAATATATATAAAAATAAGAATTTATGCCATTTATAGTAACTCGGTTTTTCCAACCTAAAACACTTTCCGAATTTACTAAATTTATTAAATAATTTATATTTAATACTATTCTATATATTATAGCTTTAAAATCATATTTTTTAGTTAATGACATATTGTTATATATGTATATATTACTGAAATATAAAGCTATCATCGTAAAAACATGGTATTTTTTCATCATTTTTTCCTTCATTCATTTTCTTATTTTCTTTTCATAATCTATATAAAATATAATATAAAACAATTAATATAATATAATAATTTATATCTATATCTATATATATAAAATTTAATATACAAATAATATAATATTGTTTTAAACCCAATATAGCAATGTAATATACATACATAATATATATTTTAATATTTAATATAATACATTGTTGTATAATATAAGTTTCTTTGCATATATATATATATATAATATACGTGCTAATTAATCTTATAATATTTTTACTTTATATTATATATACATATAATTTTCATAGATAGACGGATTGTATTGTAATTGTATAATTAAGGTAAATTTAAACTTAGCTTAATTAGAATCCACCTATTTGTAGGTGCGTCTCCTAAAAAACTTAAGTTTAAGCAAATTATATCAATTGCATATTAATATAGATTGATTACTCTATTACGTTAATTGTGCTATTTTTATTAATTACATTAATCATAACATAATAGAGTCCTTGAAGATGAATCTTGATACCTATAAATTACATATGGTGTCTACTCAAATCTAAATCGTATGGATGTTCTATTTATTTTGTTCTCTTTAAATAGGCGTCAGACATTCTCACTTAAGATGAACAAATCTAATTTCTCAATTGTATATATATTGTATTTATGTTTCATTTGTTATGATTGTTCTCGTGCTCGATATTTTTTATTTTGCTCATTTAATTAAATTCTTTAGTCTTCTGCAGATTTATTACAAATAACAAATGATCTCATGACTCAATTTTCAAGTATGGTGAAATTACTCTGTCCTTCTAGCCACCAGTTGGTTCTTCCATTTCAATAAAAATGAAGTTGAATTCGGATATGCAATTTTCTATCATGAACATCAACTTCATAAGTTTATATATATTGTTGCTTCATCAAGGGATGGATTATATATCCAAATATATATATATGAGGGATTTAAAAAGTTCATCAATTATATTGTACAGATTGTAGATATATCACAAGATTGGAATAGTATTTTGTTTGCATACATTTTTTTTTAGTTTGGTAAGGTAACCAGTAATATCATGACTACTTTTTAGTTGACTACATATGTGAAGTTCAAATGTTGGTTGAATCACATTATGAACTTTCCTATGTATGTCTGATAACCTGTTATTTTCATACATGTAGATGGACAAAAATTGTAACATTGGTGGCCTAGCTACCTCATTTTCCTTAATATATAAATATCCAATATACAAAAGTGGAATGGTCTATTAATATTAACATTTTCATTTTTTGCCTGAATGAACCTTCCAATTTTAGTAAATTGATTATATAACTAATATTTAATATATTAAATACTATTATATATATAGGGCGCGGTTATAATAAAAATAAGTGTTTATGTGAAAATTAGGGACAAATCTGATCCCTATAAATATACAAGATGGATGGATCAGATTAAAAGGATATTAAATGGTAATTTATAATTTTTTATTTATTATTAAAATATGGAGGGGTATTAATGTCAAATTGCACCTTAATTTCATATATGGTATCTACGTGAAATCTAAATCCCTTAAAATATGGAATCACGAAATCGATAAAGAATGAGCGGTTTTGTATAGAAATCGAAATCTCCGCCTCTCAAAATCCAAAAACCTAGACCACCGTGAGAACCGAGTGTGACTTTCTCAAGACCGGTGACGATTCCGGTGAAGCTCGATGAGTTTGTCGTGCGCGGCGGCTAGAACAATAAACAAGGCGGTGAGAATTTTAACCTCCGGCAACGGCACGTTCGAACGAGGAGGCAAAAAAAACATGGGTCGAAAGAAATCGGGTAAGTTTCAGTGGTTTGAATCGAATTTAAGGATAAATTTGGGGAAAAAAGCATAGTTGAAAGCTGGTGAATGCTTGCGACTGATTGAAGAAATCAATTTGGTAAATGGATTTGATAATTGGGCGAATCTGATATGAATGGATCAGTTGTGGCTTTTGATTAGTAGTCGAGTAATTTTGTAGTGTGGGTTTACAAAATCGAACAAAAATTGATAATCGTGAAATGCAGGTTTACAAATTTTGTATTTTTGTCAATTCATGGATTTATTTAGAAAGTACGAATCATACTGAATGTGTGTTAAATTGGGATTAATGTGTGTTCTCTTTACTTTGACATGTTAAATCATTGAATATGATGCTTAAATTTCCGTAGATGCTATGTCCGTGCTAATTTAAATATATCAAAGTGCTATGTAGTTATATGTTTGTGAAATCTTGCGCAATTCTGAAATATTAATGCTAAGAATACCTAAATCAAATGCTTTACATGAGTTTAAATGGATCTGTTACATCTGATATTAACATGAATTGATAATTGATGTTTTATACTATTTATCATTTAATAAAAATTAGATTATATTGTGATTAATGTGTGATTTGTTTACTTTGAAATGTTAAATCCTTGAATATGATGCTTAAATTTCTGTACATGCTAAGTCAATGCTAAATTAAATGTATTAAAGTACTATATAGTCATATGTTTGTGAAATCTTCCGCATTTGGTAAATGTGAGTGCTACGAATAGTTAAATTAGATGCTTTACATGAGTTTAAATGGATATGTTGCTGCTTATGGTTACATGAATTAAAAATTGACCATGTGTGCTGAATTTTGTATGTGATTTTGCATAGAGCCACAAATGTTAATGACAGTGAATTTAAATGCTAATTATAAATTATTTTGTATGTTGTACGATCATATGAAATTTGAATGCTACGTAAGACCTATTTCCATGGTTTCTATGTTGGGTTTCAGGTAGTTCTAAGGTTCATGCAGACGACTCTGATTTTGAGGAAGAAATGAGTTTGCACGATCAGAGTGATGACACAACTGACCAAGACAAGGAATTTAGAATATGTACTTTATTCCAAATGAGTTTAGAATATGTACTTTATTCCAAAATAATAAGTTGCTAATATAAATTATGTGTATGTGACTTGGGGCTCTGTATTCTTAATGTCCATGCTACTTATGCATATCTGTTTGGATTTATGAATTTTTTTTGTGACATTACTTAAGCATATTTGTTATGCTACTTATGCATATCGTTGATGGTACTTATGAATAATTGTGCTACTTAGTGTTTAGGTTGGTAAACGAACTTATGTGATTTGGAGCTTTGTATTATGATTGTTGGTGCTACTAATGCATACCTGTGGTGTTTTGGGCAAAATAAAATTTGTGATGCTACTTATGCACATCTCTGATGATACTTATGAATATCAGTACTACTAAGTGTTTAAGTTGGTAAAAATAACGTGTGTGAGTTAGTGCTTTGAATTATGCTTGTTGATGCTACCTATGCATACCTCTAGTGCTTTGGACAAACTATATTTAAGATGCTACTCATGCATATCTTTAATGCTATTTATCCATATATGTTATGCTATATATGTATATCATCGATGCTACTCATGTATGTCTCTGATGCTATTTATGTGATGCTTTATTAATTTTTGGTGACCAACCTCCAACTTAGAGTTCATCTTCATAAAATATATGTAAGCTTCAGGCACTAAAGTGTGCGAATGACCGTCAATAAACTTCTTAACAACATAACCGTCAAATCCAGCAAACTTGAAAACAATCATAGCCTTTCAATTCACACGACATGACGCAGTACGTCATTTTTTGGCTTTCCCTGGAACATCCATATCTACTGCATGCTTGACACCTTCCTTATTGCAAAATATGTATTTCAACGTTATTCAGGGATGTGAGTGTGAGTTTGATAATAATTCGCACTGCACTTGTTAATGCTTTGTATTTGTATTGATAATACTTTATATGATGTATGTAAATAATACATACTGTTGCTATCATTTTGCATTTTAGAAACTGATCCTTCGTTGATGCTTGTTATTGACCAGTTAAATGCTTCATATGAGAAACTGTATTGCTTCGAAACTAACATGAATCTCCTATCTAACAATATTCTAAATTCCAATGAATAGTATATTTAAATGCTTTCTATAACGTGAATTAATACTGAACACTTGACAAAA
Source organism: Perilla frutescens (assembly GCA_026008535.1). Taxonomy (NCBI): domain Eukaryota; kingdom Viridiplantae; phylum Streptophyta; class Magnoliopsida; order Lamiales; family Lamiaceae; genus Perilla; species Perilla frutescens. The sequence continues at coordinate 57,321,541 of BRKX01000016.1, forward strand.
TAATGAAATGCAACATAAAATACTAAGCATTCAATAAATCAATCAAAATGAAACGTGAGTTAACATCAATTTACTCAAACTACAGCCACATAAATCGATCAAAATCCCCAAACAAATGATGTATAATTTTGAATTTTTGACAACAAATCCAGACAACCTATCACAAAAAAATTACAAAAAATTAGAAACCTCACCATTTACACCATAGCCTACAATTTTATGAACAAACATCGGTAAAAACTACCGCCGCTATCCAGAATCGCCATAGTCGAGTCGCTACCTAGAATCATTGTGTGAGTGCCACACAACAACCATCATCGTCGTTAGAATTGCCGTGTAAGTACCGCGTCGTCACCATCATCGATCTATGAGTTGGAAGAAGAAGAAGAAGAAGAAGAAGAAGAAAAAGAAGAAGGAGAAGAATGAGAAGAAACCGTCTGTACAAATCGTGTGAGAATCGCCGTGTGAGTGTCGCGCCATTGCCATCGCCATCGTCGATCTATGAGTTGAAAGTAGAAGAAGAAGAAGAAGAAACCGTCTGTACAAATCGTGTGAGAAGTTGGAGAGAGAATAATCTCCTTAAATAACACCTATTAAAATGGATGGATGAATATTGTAAAATAATATATCTCTACAGCTTTTAGTTAATTGACTACATTATCCTTATCACATTAGAATAGTAAAAAACTACCAAATATACATGAGGGTAATTTTTTGATCTCATCCGTCCATTTAGCAAGATATAAGGGCTGAAATTAGTCCTTACTTTTCACACCAAGGGTTAGTCCCTATTTGATCTATATCCTATATATATATATATACATATATATATATATAGGGGTAGGTTAAAATGAGAACCCCTCCCTATGTAGGAACTAAGAACTAATTACAACCATCGATCTACCTAATTTGAATGGTCGAGATGCAATATAATTTTTAAGGGGCTAATTGCAATTCATCCATGTTTACAATTTCAATTAAATTTGATAGGGGTAAATTAGTAAAAAAAAACCTTCCATTATCTCACGTTCTTAATTTATAGGAGTTATCATGGCAATGAATCACAATAGATATCGAAACTCTTCCAAAAAGAATATCTGCTCCCACCAACATCAATTAAGACGTCTTCTTCAACTCCATCCACTATGAAAACCTAGATAGAAGAAACAACAAAAGTCATCTTTGTGAAGGCGATACACAAACCTCGTCTTCAATCTCGCGCTGCACAGTCGTCTTCAACCTCACGCCGTCGTCTTCCACCGCTTCCGGTTGCGCATCGGTGGCCTGATCCTGCACAGACGCCGTCTGCCGCTATCTTGACCGAGGTGCCGCCCTACGCAGCAGACGCTGCTCGCACTCCCTACGCCGCCAGCCGTCGCCCCCAAGCCCTACGCTGCCAGACACCCCCAGACGTCGACCACCCTTCGCCGCCAAAAGCTTCACCGCTGCATGCTCACCGAAACAACAATGAAGGGGGCGAAGGTCGTACAAATTGGGTTTGTTTATAGCATATTTATATGTGCTTTATAGCAATTTTTTAATATATGATTAGCAATTTGAGAGGCTGGATGATGAAAGAGATGAATAGAAACCATTTTTTCAAATTTTTTTGTGATAATTTGATTTGATGTATTTAGCATATTTTTTGTATATTATTAGCGATATTGAAGGTTATTGGGTGTTGAATAATCTACTAGTTTAGATCTGTTTTGGTTTGAGTATTGGCAAATAAAATGGATATGATTAGCAAATTAAATGTTTATACTTAGCAAACTTGATCGGTATTCCTTTTTATTTTATCATTTTTTTATTGATCCTGATTTGATTTGTCTTGATATATTTAGCAAATTAGTAAGTTTTGATTAGTAAGTTAGTAATGTATGTTTAGCAGATTAACTTGATAGGGTGTGATTTTATGAATATTTGTTATTTATATCAAATTGGGTTTGTTTATAGCAACTTTTTAATATATGATTAGCCATTTTAGAGGCTGGATGATTATTGAGGTGAATAGAAACCATTTTTCCAAATTTTTTTGTGATAATTTGATTTGATGTATTTAGCATATTTTTTGTATATTATTAGCGATCTTGAATGTTATTGGGTGTTGAATAATCTACTAGTTTAGATCTGTTTTGGTTTGAGTATTGACAAATAAAATGGATATGATTAGCAAATTAAATGTTTATACTTAGCAAACTTGATCGGCATTCCTTTTTGTTTTATCATTTTTTTTATTGATTTTGATTTGATTTGTCTTTATATATTTAGCAAATTAGTAAGTTTTGATTAGTAAGTTAGTAATGTATGTTTAGCAGATTAACTTGATAGGGTGTGGTTTTATGAATATTTATTATTTATATCAAATTGGATTTGTTTATAGCATATTTATATTTGGTTTATAGCAAATTGTGAATATATGATTCGCAACTTAAGAGGTTGGATGATTACATTGGTGAATAGAAACCATCCAGACTTGCCTTCTAGAAACTTAGTACGATTTGACCAGCAAATGTTGCATTTGTGGAATTTTGCTACTGGGATTCGTGTTTTAGCAAATTGATATTTTATTTTAGCAAATTATTAAGACATGATTAGCAGATTTGTTAGACATGCTTTTGTGCGTATTGGTTATTAATAGCAAATTGTGTTCTTTATATCAAATTTTCATTATATTTGTAGCAGATTGGTATTGGTTTATAGCAACTTAGTAAAATGGGATTATCAATATTTGCAAATCTATATCTTCTTTTTAGCAAATTGATAATTTATTTATAACAATTTGACATGTTGTTTAAACTATTCACAAATTTCTCTTGCATTTTGAGTAGATCTTCTAATTGATCTCCCTTATCATCAAAATCAATAAAAAAACTATATGTGAGACCACAGTCCACAGTGTTATTTGACTTTTTTTCATAAAAAAACAAATCATATTTTTCACATAAAAATATTACCGATTTGCTATTAACACATCTATAATATGCTAATTACAATTAAATAATTTGCTAAACGACGTACATACGCGTTACTAACAAATTCTGCCCATATCCCTACACCTATAAAGATACATTAATGAATAACGTAATACCTGCATCTTACATAATCAGATGATAACCGGTGTGATGATTATATACAATGGAGTAAGAACTTGTGGAAAAAAATACGTTCTTATTTTGCACACAACAATTCATGTCATTTTAACTTTTTTTTAATAACTTGAAAACTTCGACAACCAAATACGAAAAATATCTATCGTCTATAATAAATATGAAATGCTCATTCTCTACAAACATCTCACTATCATACAAAGCACACTGAAACCATTTAAAAAAAAAACAATAGACCATCCTATCATTTGTGATACCCCGACCCTTTTTGCTAAATTATAAATTATAATTTTAGTAAATGATTTCGAATTAATATTGATGAATATTAATCATGTGAGTATGTTTGTATGTTATGCCGTTGTTTTATTGCAGGTTGTCTCACTTGAGCCGATACGTCATAGCACGGTGGTATTATACTAAGTGTATAATACATGATAACATTTAATATTAAAAGTGTCGAGTTATATGATAATGAATGTGTGTTATTGCATTGAGTTTTGTTTGCCAAAACCTTGAGCACCCTAACGCTGAGTTGATCGGGGGTCTCGCTGGGTGTCAGCGAGTCGGGGGTTCAGGGGGCGAAGCGCCCTGATGGGGGCTAGTGGCCAACGCCCCCTGCTTTTTCGGTGTGTATTAAGAGTGTTTCGAAAATCTAAGTCATTTTAAAACGGAGTTAAAAATGTCCGGGAGTCAAAATAGAAGCGGGGTTGAAAGGGGCACTCCGCGCGCCCGCAAAGTGGTGCGCGCCCGCGGTGCCGTGCGCGGCCGCGGGAGGCTGCGCGCCTGCGGGGCGTGGGCGAGGCGCGCGCCCGCGGGGTGTGCGCGCTCGCAGGGGAGCATGGGCTGAGAGCATGGTCGCGCGGTCGCGGGGGCTGCGCGGTCGCGCGGGTCCGGGGATTTTCCTACCTATAAATACCACACTTATTCATTTCATCTTCATTTTCTCCACTTCCATTTGGGCGATTTCCTCCATCTCTCTCTCAAGAAACTCTTCATCTTTTGGAGTAAATCCTTCCATCATCCTCCATCAACTAAGGTAACTTCATACATCTTCATCTTGGTGATTTAAACACTCATTTCTTGTTGAATCAAACCTAGGGTTTGTTATCCAAAAATTAGGGTTTTCACTTTTATTGATCCTCTTGCTTTGACATCTCAAACATATGTTTATTTACCTCCTTGAGGCTATATGTGAAGTTATATCGAATTCCTATGGTTCATTGTTGCTAGGGTTTGGATTTTTGCCCTAATTTCCCTTTGTTTTGTTGATAATTGTATGGAGATGTTATGAGGGTTGTATGGGGTTGAGTTTCATGTATGTTAGAGCCCTAGGGTGAAGGTGTTTGTATTTGAAATGTTGGGTCTAAAGGATTTAAAATGAGTCATGAGCATGTGGTTTAAATGTGTGCCCGTAACGTGTTCGATCAAATGCTCAAAGAGTTTTAATGTGTATTTTAAGTCCAAAATCATAGTATGAGCTTGTATATCCATGAGTATAGCAAAGTATAGCATGAGTTTGGTCTAAATTATGATTTAATTAAATAACTCGACGACTAAAATGAAAAGAGAATTGGAAGGTGCTAGGTGATGTGTTGGGACTCGAGGTGGACAACTTGTGGACGGCAAAGGAGTATTTCAAAGGTTGAGAAATTGTGAAAGCATCTCATAAGGTGGGGTAACTCTAAACTGTGAACACGTGTAAGGTTATAGTTACTGTTGTACTTTGATTGTATATGTATAAAGGGTCTTCGGACCGGTGAATGAAAGAGATCCTTCTGGGTCGACAAAGAGACCCTTCGGGGCAGAGATCCTTTGGGATCGAATATAGACCTGTTAATGTCCTCCCTGGGGGGTAGTATATATGCGGGCATCCCTACAGGGCCAAAGATGTTCCTTAACGGGGGCATCATGATGTTTAGACCCTACGGGCTCCACAAAGTAAAGAAAAGTCCATGTGTTATATTTTCACTTGTGCAATTAGCTATAACTGTTTACAGTGTTCCCCACTGAGTATGTTGTTAAATACTCACCTCATTCATTCAATGAATTTCAGGTTGAGGAGTCGGAGCCTGAGTACGAGCGTTGTAAACACAAGAGAACCCCACAAGCTTGTGTTATCTTTTGCATGCTCTTCTTTTGAAAATACTCTCATTATTATTATTATTATTATTACATTGATCACTCTTTTTGCCTTATGACCAATGATTATTGGTGATGGGAATAGCTCGATCTTTTGTAGGTTATGATGTATATAACTTGATAACTATGCAAAACAATTTAAAGGCGGGTCGTTCGACCTTGGAGCCTATTACGTATGAAGTATGTTGTTGACCCTATATTTTGCATGTTGATTTAAGATGGTAGACGGGCGGGTTGAGTAAGACCTATGAGCCCGATAGGTTAGATGATTGCATAGTTGATGTGGATGGGCTTATGCAATGTTTCCGTTTGATAATATATTGTGTGATAGTATAGATTCGATAGATTGCATGCTAACTCGCGAAAATTTTACATTGAGAATTATGACGTCATGCCTAGTCATGCTTTTTGACCTAAGCTTCCGCTCATATTGAATATAAACACACAAAATATGTAAGTAAATTGTATGTTAAGTGACATGGTCAAACGGAGTAGTTTGGGGCGTTACAAATTAAAAAAAATTATATTTTCACATAAAAACATTACAGATATGCTATAACACATCAATAATGTGCTAATTACACATAACAAATTTGTTAAAAATCATACATACGTGTCCCTAACCAATTCTGTCCATATCCCTACGCCTACAAAGATACATTCATGGATAACACAATACATGTATCTTGCATAATCAAATGATAACCGACGTGATTATATTATAAGATGGAGTAAGAATTTGTGAAAAAAATACATTCTTATTTTGCACACAACAATTCATGCTATTTTAACTATTTTTTTTAATAACTTGAAAACTTCCACAACCAAATACGAAAAGCATCTATCGTCTATAATAAATATGAAATGCACATTCTCTGCAAACATCTCACTATCATTCAAAACACATTGAAACCATTTAAAAAAAATCATATTTTTCACATAAAAATATTACCGATTTGCTATTAACAAATCTATAATTTGCTAATTACGCATAAAAAATTTGCTAAACGTAAGACATACGCGTCCCTACCAGATTCCACCAATATCTCTACACCATTAATGGAGAACATAATACCCGTATCTTTCATAATCAAATGAAAACTGGAGTGATGATAATATACGATGGAATAAGAACTTGTAAAAAATGACTCCTCCAAATGAACAAACAGACTGATGAAATCCGACAAAGTGGACGCCGATAAAAAAATATGAAACAGAACAATGAAATCCGACAAAGTTGACTTGTCTATAATCTGGAACGATTTCTTCAACCGTAAGAGACCCAATCAATAAGAAAGTTGAACATGTGTGTGATGAATTAAAATATGAAACACCGATAGATACAACTCTGTAAAAAAAAGAGTTGTAAAAATCATCCAAAAAAAAACGTTCCATATAAATCCCACTATATATGGAACAAATATATTTACTGCAGATTTTTAATATGCATTACAATGACATATATACCCTTGACTTAATATAATTCTTAAGATATTGCATTTTTGACCCCATTTTTTTTAGATTAATCTGAGCCTTAAAAAATCATTGATCCAACGCTCCATATTATTTCCTAGTTCCTACACAAGGTATTGGTTCTCATTTGATCTCTATACTATATATATATATATATATATTGTATGTGAAATTTCACATAGAAGACTACTATATTTATTGATATCACATAATAACTCAATTATATTAAATATATGAATTAATTTATAATTTTATCTAATACTATATTTGCTTATCTCTCCCATGTATAAGATTGGTCATTCACCTCTCATTTGATTTTGATAACGTTAAGATGTTTATTTTCATTCACTAATGTAGCGTAAGATTTTGATTTTTTTGCTTCTAGATATAATAAAACATTAGGGCGTTTTTGTACCCATTTTCTAATTTTTTTAGTGCAATATGTAGTGTAGTATATACAGGATATTTTATTTAGTATTATTGTTGGATCTATTAAAATGCTTGATGCTTTAATTAGTGGGTTGGCAGAGGGTGAAATCAATAAATTGAAAAGACCTTGATGGTTCATACTTGATTTTTCTAATTTTTCTGATTTAGTTATTGATATTATTTTTGTTGGTGTAGCATAATTTTCTTTTTGGTATGTTATGCCTTTTATAACACAAAAAAATTTATGCACCACACAAACAAATATTTATCCTAAAAAAGGGGCATTAGACATGCAATATAAATAAACTAAAAATTAAGGATTGATATGCTATTCAATCGTGAAAATTTCATGAATATTAAATCCAAAGTAAAAAAATGATCTTAAATCATGAAAGTTGGTGTATCTTTTGTAGCCCTGCATTTGTAATGTTGTTATGCTCATAAATTTTGCCCATTTTTTGATGAGTTTTAGCAAATTAAACTAAAAATTTAGGATTGATATGCTATTCAATCATGAAAATTTGCGATTTTTAATCCAGAAATTTGGTTAAATTAAATATAATCTTTTTTGCATATTAATCAATAAAACATATAAATGAATGTTGTGCAATAAGAAAAAATAGTAATCAATTTTGTATGGTGTGGTCCCTAGAATAATATTAATCAAATAAAAATAAATAATCTACTTAATAATTATATTTTTTATTATTTATTTTATCTCTCTCATGTAATATAAGATTTTCATTTAGCATATTTAACATATAATCAAACATGTACGTCTATCAATGTGTAATCAAACACGCCAACTAAGTCAATAAGCATAAATGTGTATATTATATAAGATATATGTATATCTATGAAAACTCATCGAAACTATTAGTGTGTAATTAATAATACACAAATACACACTTAAACCACATACCCTAATAATTTAAAAAATTGTCCTCAAAATCAATATAAATGTAATCTCTAAATGAATGATCGGAATTAATATCATCAAACACCTCAAATCACGTCAATGTGCACAGATGTGTATATATAAGATAAGATATGCATCTTTGCTACATATATAATCAATTTAGGGTAAATTACACTTTTTGTCCCATTTTAGAATATGGTCAAAATACTTTTAGTCTCAATTGTAACTTTTTGGTCATAAGAGAAATTTTCCGGATATTTTTTTTTATCCTATATGATATGTTTCGATGTTTTATTCCCAAAACTAATCGGACACATAACGATCGTTAAATTTTAGGACTAAAAATGCGAAAACATATCATTTGTGACAAAAATGTCATGAAAATTTGGGACAGAAAAAAACTTATGGTTGGAACCAAAAAATGTACATTTTAATTTTTTCTTTGATTTCAATTACTCGTACTTATTTTAATTTATACATGTCATTTATGATTTATCCTACCCAATTAGAATTTATTATAATTTTTACTTATTTAATTTACAAATAATCAATCATTTTTTTGAAAATATAACAAATAAATATATAAAAATAAAAATTTGAGGGGTATTTTAGTAGAGTGGCTAAAATAATTTTTCAAATAATCAATTACTAATTAAATAATTAGAACAAATCCTAATTTGGTTGGATAAACGCTAATATAATAATTGTAAAACTAAACTAAAACACTGGATATTAAAATTGAAGAAAAATGAATAAAGAAAAAAAATAGTGCAATGGATAAATGCATTATATGATTTCATTAAATTAAAAATATTAGGATAGAGAATCCTCCTTTTTTTGATTGTGGTCCGAATTGGCCAACTGATACGTCAGATTCAATTGGATGAAATTTAAAATTCATGTGAAAATAAAACAAGAGCTAAGTTTATATATGTTATTAAAACTACATTTTTTTAAAATGCGTAAAAAACAAAAAAAAAACCCATAATTTGTTTATTTTAAGATTATTATTATTATTATTATTATTATTATTATTATTAAACTCAAGTAATTTAATTCAAAATTTATACACATTTTATCACTATTATCAAACTAATTATTTTAGCCGGCTTTACTAAAATACCCCTCCGTTTTTATCTTAAATATTTTAATTACAATATTTAGAAAATAAAAATAAAGAAAAAAACAAAAAATTGAACATTTTAAAAATAAATGCTAAAAACACAAGAAATTCAAATCAAATAAAAAACATGAAAAATAAACTATAAAAATTGATATTTTCATTTTTTGTCCCTATTGTAATTCTTTTAGTCTCAAGTTTAAATTTTTCCAATATTTTTTTATCCCAAATGATATGTTTCGACATTTTTGGTTCCAAAATTTAACTGGTGTTAAGTATCCACTTAGTTTTGGGACCAAAAACGTCGAAACTTTTCATTTGGAGCCAAAAATATTGCGAAATTAAACTTGAGATAAAAAAAGCTACAGTTCGCACTAGAAGTGTTTGACCCTATTCTAATATGACTAAAAGTGAAATTAACTCACAAATTTTTACCTCACTTGATAATAATGAATCCAAAATAATAATTACAAAATTGAGCTAAAGTGTACGAGATCAAAATTGCAGAACAGAAATGAAAGAAAATTTTATAATTTAACTATGAAATATATACGTTCAGGAAATCTCATACCATATTATCAAATGTATACACATATCCAATGTCATTTTAATTGTGAATATTAAATGATAAAATTTAGAATGTTACAAGAGTATATGAATTTATATGATTATTGTAATCACCGGTTAATTTGTGGTACACTGGATAAGATATTTGAATTCCTTCTTTTCTCCAATCACAATCAGAAATTGCTTCTATATTGAAGAACATTTTAGTGGAGTGGAATTGCGAAATCGAAGTTGAGGATTTTTTTCAATTTGGGGATTTTTCATCTAAAATAAGAGTTGAGAGATCGATTTACAATAGTTTATTTTAAAGTAGGGGAAGAGGTCCAATTTGAGCCGGAATTTTATTTCGGGACCAAACTAAGATTTCGGGTATAGTTGTAGGACTAAATTGGACATTTTTCCTTAAATTAATGTCGTTAATGACGGACACTAATGGAAATTAGTTTAGGGATTAACGTGCTTTCTTAAAAAGTTGAGGGATCGGTTTGGGCTGAAATTTTATTTTGGGACCAAATTGAGATTTTGGGTATTGAAGTGGGATCAAATTGGATATTTTCCCAAACTTATGTCCCAACATGACAAATTCAAAATATTTGTACAGCAAATTATTCTCTTTTAATATCAAACTTCTTAGTTAGATGACAAACTATAAGGGGAACTAAAAAATCAATTACCTTTGTATATTTTTTTACAGCAAAAGAAATTGGAACTTCATCACCATTTCTTTTATACTTTGCTTTGCTTATATTTTCATAAATATTTCTTATTATAAATTTGTATAGAAGTACTTCAAAATTTATAATTATGCATTATTTGATATTTTTGGTTCAAAATAAACTGAACATCAAGTGAATTTAGTTTATGGTTATTTCTAAGGTTAATTACACTTTACTACCCATCGTTTTGCCTACTTTTCACCTTTGTCCCAAAATTCAAAAGTTACACTTCAATACCCAATATTTGACAAATTAACAGTATACCGTCAATGCAATTTCTCGGTGTCCTAAATATTGTCGTGGAATATCAGAAATCTTAAGCGGAGGTGTGGAGACATTTGAAGGTAAGAGCGACATTCTACATCAATATTTGAATCACCGAAAAATTGCATTAGTGTTATTGAAGTGTAACTTTTAAAATTTCAGGACAAAAGCAAAAAATGGACAAACTTTGGGTACTCAAGTATAATCTTTATTTCTATGAATTGTAATTAAAATATTACTATAATATAATATATGAATATTTATAAATTTTATCCGTGCATCGCACGGTGGGTAATGCTAGTATATAAAAAAGCAAATAGTTATACCTTAAATAGTAACTTCGTTTTCCCACCAAAATACATAACCCAAAAATAGTAAGTTGACTAAATCTAAAATTAATTATATACCATATATCATGTCATATCTTTAATTTAATATAATATAATATTTTATATTATATTATATATTAACAATTGTATGATATTATAATACATATATACACATGTATCTAAACTTATATAAGATATTATATAATATAATAATTCATATATATATATATATATATATATATATATATATATATATAGAGAGAGAGAGAGATGGGATCATGTGAGAACCACACCCTCATGTGAGAATTGAGAACCAATCTCAGCCACATATTGCTCTGATTTGGACGGCCAAGATCTGTCCCAATATTGAAAAAAATGTGGTGGCATATTTGTAATATTAGATAGTTTTTAATGAACCAAGGGTATTTTTATAATTTAGGAATTCTGAATCTCCTTCCATCTGCAATTCGTCTTCTTCCTCAACATATCCTCATTTTTCTTCCTCGCAGTTACGCACCAGGTTGAACCATAGGTATTTCTATTGAGTTTTGAGGATTAAACCTGTGTTTGGAGATGGAGGATCACGGTAACAAGGCTAAATCGAACATCTCCTTCGCCGGAACGTTTGGCAGTAGACAACTCTTTTTCTTCTTTTTCCTTTATTTTTTTAATTCTGGCGTGATTCAGTGTGCGATGTAGCTTATCAGCTCTACTCATCATTTTTGCTTTTAATTTTGACAAATCGTCGACTCAGGCTTCAATTTGTGTGTGATTTTATTGTCCGTACACGAAACATAAACATTGGTGACAATTTTGGTAATGATATTTGAATTCTGATGTATTATGCGGATCAAATCGAGTGTGTATGTCAACATCGTTAAGGTCGACAAGGTTACCTGTTGACTTGTTTGATCGGTTGTTTTAGCCTTGAATACTCGTATTGTTAAACTCTGTATTTTTGTTGATTTCTAATTTTTTTTTATGGATTATATTTGTATACAAGTTCGGTAACTTTAATTTTAAGATTTTCCTCAAAAATTGATGTTGCTATTAAGTGTAGTTGATTTGATTCTAAATCTTTGTTGATCGTTACGCTCACTTGCCTTATAATAAAACGTTGTTAATGGCCTTGGATTTGGTGGCATACATTTGTGTTAGGGCTAATTTATCTACTTGTGGATAGGTTTGTACTATTCCATTAGACACTGCCGAGGTCCGGCTTCAGTTACAAAAGAAAGTTGTTTTGCACGGAGTATTTTGCACGATGAATGCAACATTTGCAATAACAAATGAGTATTATAAAAAAAACATTTTGTTAACATGTACTTTAGTACTACTGTGATCTATTTTAGCACTGTTGTAACCTATTTTAGCACTACTGTGAACTGTTTTAGCACTGCCATGTACTTTAGCACTACCGTGATCTATTTTAGCACTGTTGTAACCTATTTTAGCACTAATATGAACTATTTTAGTACTTAGGTTAATGAAGTTGATTAAGCTGTTATTTTGAATTTTTCACTATAAGTACTTTAGCATTACTGTGAACTATTTTAGCACTATTGTAATCTAGTTTAGCACTACTGTGAACTGTTTTAGCATTGTTGGACTTGAACAAAAATCAAATGGATTGAAGAGAAAATTGTGCAAGAGAAGGAGCACGCATTGATTAAGGATTTGACTCTGTTGGTGGAGCTGAATCTCGACACGGCTACAAGAAGGAAGTTGATACATTGATGGCGAGAGCATTGTACAATAGAGGGAAAATGATAGGAACAGTCGAGTTGTATGATTTTTTGTTATTCTAGATGAATGATTCTTTTGACTACATGATCATCAGTTTTGGAGAAGGAGAAGAAGGTAGATTCAAATTTTGTATATAGACATGGTGTCTTGCTTCATCATTAAAGGTTTTGCTTCTATAAATTAGCTAGCTTATGTTGCAAAATCACTTTTCATTATTCTAATGTAAAGAAAAATATTTATCTAACTTTGAATCTAGCCATTTATTTTTATATTATTTCTGCAATGTTTGAAAATTTCCTTTGCTTGATTATATTTATTATCTATGACTTTTGCGTTTGTTTCTTTGCAACCACCTGTTACAACAGCATAATAAAAACCACTCAAGTAGAAGAAATACAGTACGCTGATGTCATGCTAAACAAGGATCGTGTTAGTGCTAAAATAAGTCATGACAATGCTAAAATAAGTCATGACAGTGCTAAAATAGGGAATGATAATGCTAAAACCATAAATTGAAAAATATATACGTAAATCACATATACAATGCTAAACTCTAAACTACAATGCTAAAAATGGAAGATCATGAAGCATAAAAATATACCGATGATATTTTTTTATTGTAATACTAAACAATTGTCATACTAAACAAGGGTCATATTAGTGCTAAAATAAGTCATGACAGTGCTAAAATAAGTCATAACAGTGTTAAAATAGAGAATGACAATGCTAAAACCCTAAATTGAAAAATATATGCGTGAATCACATATACAATGCTAAATTCTAAACTACAGTGCTAAAAACGGAAGATCACGAAGCATAAAAAGATGCCGATGATATTTTTGTATTGTAATGCTAAACAATTATCATGCTAAACAAGGGTCATGTTAGTGCTAAAATAAGTCATGACAGTACCAAAATAAGTCATGACAGTACTAAAATAGGGAATGACAATGCTAAAACCATAAATTGAAAAATATACACGTAAATCACATATACAATGCTAAACTCTAAACTACAGTACTAAAAATGGAAGATCATGAAGCATAAAAAGATGCCGATTATATTTTTTTTATTGTAATGCTAAACAATTGTCATGCTAAACAAGGGTCATGTTAGTGCTAAAATAAGTCATGATAGTGTTAAAATAAGGAATGACAATGCTAAAACCCTAAATTAAAAAATATACACGTGAATCACATATACATTGAAATTTCCAATTTTACCCTTACTAAGATTCAGGGGCAGTGAAGTTGGACGTTATTACAATTATGTCACCGCGTTTTTTTTAATTTTGGAACAGATCTTGGCCATCTAAATAGGTGAGATCTATGGCTAAGATTGGTTATCAGTTCTCACCTAGGGTGTGGTTCCTTCTGAAACCCAACCTTATATATATATATATATATATATATATATATAGGATATGGATCAAATAGAGATATGGCCTTGGTGTGAAAAATAGGGATAAATTACATCCGTTGGATTTAATGAGTTGGACGGTTAGATTTCATTCAACCATTTCTTTTATTTCCGTTTTTTTTGGATTTTTTGTGTATTGGAAGGGTAATGATGTACATTTGCAATTAATATCTAGATCCCCATATCTTTCCAGAAAAAAACCGTCCTTATCAAATGGTTTTTAATTATGGATAGTTAATGTTTGTTGTGATTTTAGCGAATCTGGAGTGTTTTTTTAATTTCTCATTCATACCACCATATTGTGTTTTCTTTTCTCCTTCATACCTTTTATATTTGGTAGAATATATTTCTGCAGATTATAGGCATGAATTGATGTTGCATTCGCAATTGAGGATTTTACGCAGTTACCTATTTTGATTTCAGTCGTTCAAGTCACAATGGAAGATTCAGGTTTTGGCGCTGTTTCAATTTTTGTTTTCCTCATTTATATGATTCGAGTTGGTTGATAGAGTTCACTAATTATTTTATGTTTCGTGCGATTTATATTCAACTTTTACTAATTAGATGTAGCATTTATGAATTTGTTTTGTAGCATGAAATATTTTGTGTTCTCTTCTTTGTATTTTGTTTTATTTTTCTTTTGATCGCGTTTCATTGATTTTTATGTGGGTTTGGTAATTCATGTTTGTGCTTCTGGTGCGATTTTGTATGTCGTTAGAAGCATTGAAAAATAATATTTGTAGCATTCAATAGTTGTACATTTTATGCTCAGGCGTGATTGACTCAAGTGAAGGTGTTGTTGAATTGTCGTCTGGTGGATCGACAAAGGTTTATATTCCACAGTGCGATATTTCATTGAAGCCATTTGTCAAGCAGATTTTTCGTACCCTTGACGATGGAGTTGAGTTTTACAAAAAATATGCTCGTGCATGTGGGTTTGATATACGGCATGGTACACTAAGGAAGTCACATGATGGGTCGGTTATAACGTTGAAAAATATATTTTGCAATAAGGAATGTGTGAAGCATGCAGCCGTTACGGACGTTCCAGGGGAACTCAAACATGTCTCATTTTTAGTTTAGAGTTAATTTTATTTTAAAAAATTGTATTTTTTTTTTATTTACGTTATCAATATCAGTAAGCATTTAGTTAATGTGTACGTAGCACTAACGGGAGCATTATTGTGAATAATGAATACAAATTCACATGATTTATTTGATTATGTTGGATTGTTTGAAGCATTGTTGTGAGTTATTTGCAAATGCGGCGTTTTATATATCACACATTAACAAAATTTAAGCATGTAGGAAAATATTCAGTGTGAAGGATTATATTCATTCGTATGAAGCATTGTCTGAAAGTTGTAGTAGCGTTACTTTTCAATATATAGCATACTAACAGATTACACATTTTCTTAAAAATTATGTTTGACGTATTACATTTCAGATTATAAAGCATTATTTGGAAGAGTAAGTAGCATCTACTGGCATCACATAGTTCCATAACTTATTTGGTTTTTCAACATAAATGTTATTTATACTAATTATTATCATTAAATGTAGGAGTCATGTCAAATAACAACAATAATAACTAAACTGGAGAATTAATTATAAATCCTTAGTCTGAACATGGTCCCAATTAGATAAAACACGCAAACGCAATCAAATTGATCAATTAACACATGAGTAGTTACCCAACTAATGGTGTATGAGTAGTCCAAAAAAAACGTCTATCAAAAACAATTCAAACATTTTTCCTTTGTGGAAGATTCACACATCCCCACTCAGAATATCATTCACACTGGGTTGTTTTTTCTTAGAGATGGCTGCAAAAGTCGTATTCGCGCTTCTTTCAACTGAGGCCGCGTGTTCATTCAAACCCAACGCGAGAATAGAGCCACAATATTTGATGCGCAGCCACAAACTCGTCGGAATTGTCTATAACCAATGCCTCACTTTTCCTCATATCAAAGCATACTATGTAGTAGTGGTCTCGAGACAACACCGAAAAGAAGAACTGTAGTAAAAAATATGATTGTAAATTGGCATTTTGTAGTCTATTGATGCATGATTTTAAAATTTGTACAGTAATTATGTGATACCATGTCAATGTTGCGTAATGTGTTGCGTAACATAGATGCTTAAGTAGCATTGAATTTATGAATAACTAGCGTTTTCAAAATATTTCAACCAAATCAGAAAACTAATTAATGTGTAGCATCAAACAGGCTCGTCAATAGCATTACGAATGTTGTACGACGATGAACACCACCAATATCACTCTGTAGCATCAAGCATCACCAACAACCATAATAGATTAATTTATATAGCATCTAAGTACGTATTAAGTAGCATTTTTAATTAAATTAGGCACAAAACACGAATCAAATAAAATACATATTCTTACACATGTATCCGTTGTTTAAAAATACTAGATGCATTCATAAATAGCATTATATTCAGCTGTACCTCTTTCATTCTTCTTTGATGGAACCAGTGAATCGTCTTCCACATGCGACTCAGCTGTAATAAATTAAATGTGAACATAAAATGCTAATAATAATATGCTATTTATGACTCACTGCAACGCTTCTTATAACTTACTGAAAAGCTACTTATTCTATTATAAATAGTATTCGTAACTATATATTTTGTAGTGATGGAATTTTTAGTGATTAACATTTACTGAAATGCTTTTTATAAATTACTCTAATGCTACTTAAAACTCAATGCAATGATACTTATATTAAGACATGTTGCTTCAACATCTTATATGCTACTTATGATAATATGCTACTTATAACTCACTTAAATGCTTCTTATAACTTACTACAATGCTACTTAATTTATGATATACCTCTTCTTTTGTCGTGTTTAACTTTCGATCTACTCTCCTTTGCATGCTTTGTTGTGTCTTCATTTTGATTATGCATTTGTGTCTTCTCCTCGAAATCGGAGTCCTCCCGAACAACCTTTGAAGTGCCTATACATCGAAAACACTTCTTATGCAGCTTTCAAAATTTTCAAGATTTTCCACCAAATTCATCCTAGAAATCGATTTAACCAAAATAGTGGATAATTAATCAGCATGATCAATCGACCCATTTAAACCAGAATACCATACATAATTTCTGTCATTTTTTAAATTTTCCAGCAAATTCATTCCAAAATTCAATTTCACCCAAATAATACATACCCGATTTCTTTCGCCCCATTTTGCTTCCGTCTAATCGGTCGTCTACGCCGTCTCTCGATACTGCAATTTCAGCCGGAATCATCGCCAGATACGTCGACCGTATTCAGGATTTTCGCCGTCACTAGGTTTCAAACTGTAACCAAATGCTCGGACCTCCGCCCCGTATCTGGAGCCTGCAATTTCCGCTGGAATCGTCGACTCTATTGAGGATTTTCACCGTCGCGTCTCTGGGTTTACTCTCTTGCAGCAGTTTCATGCGACAGTTTTCATAAACTAGGGTTTCAATTTAGATGAACTCCCTAGCAGTTAAATTGTTCCCGATTTTATGGGATCCTAGAGATCCGTAGATATCATATTGAAATTTTAATGCATGATAGCATATGAAATTGTAGGTTCATTTTACATAAATACCCTTCATGTATAGTTAATAATTAAAAAAATCCTAAATATCAATTAAAATCCCCCACATCTCAACCGTTCATCTATTAAAATTGTAGGGACTAGATTTGTCCTTAATTTTCACACCACCACTTATCCTTAGAATATCCAACCCCATATATATATATATATATATATATATATATATATATATATCTAATCTCATATCTCTCATATACATACAATAAAATTATATAGTCTACACACGTATATAATATGTAATAATATAATAGAACATAATACTTATCATATCTTCGATCGTATAATTTTTACCGTATTAATATTAAATCTATAATATTAAATCAAAATAATTATTATAAAATAAATTCTTAGTTAATATATATATATATATATATAAATATATATATATATATAGTGACTAATTAAGGTCATCAATATATACTTAAAATGGATTGCATGATTTACAGCCGGATTGTATGTATTTACATGATTTACACTAATATCATAAAATAACTACTAATATTCAGCCATATTATTTAGTCAAATTAACCAGTCTAACTTACCTTATATAAATAGAAGTAAAATCCGGCTACAATTGTATTGATGACCTAAAAATTTTCTAAGATTATTACACTAACATTAGAAGAAATTTGGATGCATTATATTGTTTTATGATTGCAGCAATTATGTATATATATATTGATATAATTAACCTACAATTGCGGCTTAATATTTTGAACCTAATTAATATATAATTAATGTTCAAATCTTAAAATGTTGTAGTCATTTCCCTATATATATATATATGATATGATTTCCTATTCCCAGATTGTCTCTAACATTTTCTTTTGCAAGCACTACAAGAAAATCGCTCATACACCACGCTTCATTAACCACCGTTTTCACTGTAAACTGTGGTAAATCAACCAATAACCGCGATTTTCTTAAAAATAGTGGTGTATGAGCGCGCCTTCCCAAAAACAAGACCACAGTTTCAATGAATCGGTGGTCTATATTCTTCCATACACGTCCTTTTTAATTGACAGTGGTGTATGTGCGTATTTTTATTCACTACTGTTTAATTCAAAACGGTGGTGTTTCTTTAAATACGAGTTTCACAACCGTTTTTAATAGAACTGTGGTAATAGTAAATAAACTTTTTCCATATTTTTAAAATTTTAAAAATTTAGTTCTAAAAAAAAATGGATTCAAAAAAATCAAATCCCTGAAATATTTAGAACCTGCGCACCTTCAACCCAGCTTCCCTCCAAATCTCACCCCCGTCATCCTCTTCACTCTAAAATTCCTCGTCGCCATCTCCAGTTCGAAAGATTATTTCCAGTTCTAAAGTCACACTTCGAAAGGAAAAGGCACCGATTGTTTTGGAAAATAGCTCTCGCCGGTGATGCCAAGTCAAAAATAGGGATTCCCGAAGTCGAAGTATAATAGGAAAAGTCGAAGTATAATCGCCGGTCACCGATTCCAATTTCCAAAAGTCGAAGGTACGTTCTCAATTGGATTGAATGAAATATGGATACAAAATGTTAATCGACTCCTTTTCTAATTTCTATTCAATTGAGGCCGCGAGTGAGAGTGGCTTTTGTATATAGAGGGAAACTCTAGCTTTCAAGCAAAACAATTGGTGCCTAAAAATATAGATATATTTAGAAAGAAAAAAAATGAAGGAATTTGATTCTTGCTCTGTATTTGATGATGATCAATTTTTTGGAAGGTAGTTTCACCTCATTCCACATTTGTGAAATCAACGAACTAATGTAACATGTTTTTCTTTTCTTCTTTCTCTTAACATGGTAAAGAATTGTGTTAAGAATATTGATGAACTAGGGTATATTGATTGTGTGGGTGGGTGAATTTGCAATTGTGTCCCCAAAAATGTCATGTTGAGTGAAGAATTTGGAAGGTGGGGTTTGTGATAGAAACCATTTTAACCATAAAATCTTACTTGTCCAAGATTAGATTTATTATGCTCCTAAACAGCTGTTAGTGGGACAAAATAAATTGATTTAGTTTATGTTAAGAAAAGAGTTCGAGCTGTTAGTGGGACAAAATAAATTGGTTTAGTTGATGTTAAGAAAAGAGATTGAGCTGGAATCCAAAGTCAGTTTTGACATTCATTCATTTCTTATGCTTCTCTACTGTTTAGCATTAATGGTGCAATTCTTAGGCTGAAAGTTTAATACCAAAAGCTAGAAATTAGAAAACACTAAAATGAAGAAAAAAGATAGTTGTTTGATGAAGTGGCTTCCAAATAAAAAGCTTATGAGTTTAGGATTTGAAGTTTTTACTAGATTTTTGTGATTTTGTTGTTATGACACGTGTATTGTGACTATTAATGGTTATAATATCATATAAACTTACCAACAGCCTGCTACAAAATCTATCATCTGTTTTTATTTTTATTTTTTGCCTTGTAAGGTGCACGGTTGCACCTAGCCACCTACATCTGTGTTTTGTGCCTAGACTCTAAGACCCCTGTGCAGCTTTGTCCGCCTTTAGTAACTGTGTTGGTCACATTGGTAACAGAAAATCATCTTACATGGCAGTTGATAAAATGAAAAGTCAAGTATAATAGGAAAAGTCTCGTAAAGCAAGTGGACTGGATCTGGAGGGCTAGCAGTTGAAGATTTTATAATTTGAGAGTATGAGTGGCTTAGTATTGAGAATAAAAAGAATTGAAATAATTCTAAAAGATGATTGCTTTATAGGCCTAAAAAATACCATCCTACTAGAACTACAGGTAAAGTCTCTGAGCTACCTGGTGTGAGAATGCATAGGCCATGGCTCTCTCTCTTTTGATGACTGCTTTGAATCTGTGTCTGTATCCTCACCAGTAGCTGCAAGTAGCTGCATCTGTTTCATGGCATTTATCATATGTGACTGAATCTGTGTCTGAACCCTCACCAGTAGTTGCATCTGTTTCATGGCATTCATCGTCTGTCGCTGTGCATTCCTTGAAGCCTCACTAGACCTCTCAAAGCTCTGAAATTCCGCCTCGCCTGCATTTTCATATGTCACAAGCATTACTATCCGTATCAAATGATCCAATTGCTTCTCACATACATACTAGCAGCAACTATCCAAATAGACAAGAATCTATGCTGATTTTTTTTCTAGTAAAACTAAGAACCCTTCTCTTTAAGCACCCTTCAGATTCATTTTCACACTCCTCCACCCCCATCAGATCCCATAATTTTTGCATATCAACCAAAAATCATAAACTAATTAATTAATTATATATCTGGCCAGTATATTGTCATTACAAATATTGAAATCTTAGGCTGGGAAAAGGAATTAAATTACATTTATGGAAAGAATCGATATTTTCCATTTCTGTAACAGATTTCTTATTTTTGATCATCAAATATGCTCCTCCTGCAGAAGAGATGCAATTTTTTTTTTATCCATGTATAGTTTAAAAAATAAAATTTTAAAATATGTTTAGAATTTTGTTTGTTTTACTTTGCTTGGATGCCAACTTTCTAGAGGAAGTATGTGAGGTGCTGATGAGGAGGAAAATAAGAATTAGGAGAAGTGCAATTAAGTGGATGTTCTGCTTCATTCTTGAGTATAGCTCCAAGAAATAGAGAGAGAGAGAGAGAGTGAGTGAGAGAGAGAGAGAGGGAGAGAGATTCTAGTTGGGTGAGGTGAATGAGAGCATATGCGTATCTGCTATAAAAACACAGAGAAAGGCAGTCCAGACTGCTCCATTTTGGTTTTACTATCCAATATCAGTTATTATAATTTGATTTATTTTATATAAATTTGTTAGGAAAAACTATCAAGGAACCCCTAGATCAGGTTTTGATGAGATGTCAAAATTATTTATGAAAAACTGACTAAAGTTCAAGCTGTAGATCGAAGCTGATCAGCCCAGGGCATCATCAAAAAGGAACTCTAGAAGAGTCAAAGTCAACCTATCTGAAGAATGACCCACAAGTTGAAGAACGTCATCTAGTCTAAAGTTCAACTTGGCTGATGAATCATACCGGTCAAAGCAAACTGACTCGGTCTAAAGTTCAACTTGGTTGATGAATCATACCGGTCAAAGCAAGCTGACAACCGAGTCAGCTGAACAGAGGGAGAAAGGAGTTGACCAAAGATTGAAGAAACTGATAGAATATCAGTTTATCCCAGAGAGTGACAGTATCCAACTGGAGCAATGACCAATCTCAGCTGACAAGCCCAGAACTACCAACTGGAGCGATAGTCAGACTCAGCTGATAAGTCCAGAACTGCCAACTGGAGCAACAGGCAGACTCAGCTGATAAGTCCAAAACTGCCAACTGGAGCAACAGGCAGACTCAGCTGATAAGTCCAGAACTGCCAACTGGAGCAACAGGCAGACTCAGCTGATAAGTCCAAAGGCAAGCTCAGAATTGCCAGTTGGGACGATAATGTAACTAAGCTGAGAAATCCAAAACTACCAACTGAAATTCCAAACTGCCAAGAGAGCTGAAGCCAGAAGACTCCTGGAGTGTATTGCTTAAATCAACATATCTTGGAATAAATGCTCCTTCAAAGATTCTGGAATTTAATGAAGATCGATTGGCAGAGTAACGGCTACTTTAACCAAATGATCCAAGCTATCATTTAAGATCTTCTGCCATTGATGAGCCAACAGAGCCACTGATCAAATGGACAATGGAACTCAACGGTCACAAAATCACTCATCTATAAAAGACGGGTGAATCGGAGTTCTAAACACTTTTCGCAAATATAACCTCTTGCCAACCTTCACATATACAAGCAGAGCTTTTCTTTTTCCCTCCCACTCAAGCTCAAGTGCAACGTTCGATAGAAACTGCGAAAGTCAAACTGAGAAGAAGAATTCACTGAATCAACATACTCAGCCAGCTATCGACGATCCAGCCAGGGCAATCTTCTCAGTTCCAGCTATTCAACGATCAACTACTCAGTTCAATCAAAGGAGCACATCAGTTGATACCCTCTTGTTCAAGACTAACCTCTTGAAGATCGAAAGAGATCTAAAACCTTGTAAAGACGATAATAGCACCTACCTTTCTAGCGAGCAGTTAGGAACTTCAAGTGTGAGCCGTCGACCAGCTGAGGTAGCGAGCAGTTACTAGGTTCAGCCAACTGTCCTTCATTGTGTAATTTGTAAAGAAACTCAAGTTATATAGTGAAGTTGCCTTTTTGTGGAAGGAAGAGAGGACGTAGAAGTTTGAGATTTCGAACCTCTATAAATCTCTTGTGTGATGTACTATATATTGCATATCTTTAACTGTACACAACATCACACAAGCTGCACTTAAACTATCTCAACTGATTATCCAAGTTGGTGCATAGATAAGTTTTTTTTAAGCGAGTCAAATGCCCCTGTTATTCTGCATCTAAAGTAAAAGTTTTTGAATCAGTTTATTCACCCCCGTCTAAACTGATACCGACTCGCCCGAGACCAACAAGTGGTATCAGAGCGGTTGATTCTAAGGATCAGCCGTTTCTGCAGATCAACTGAATCAAATCTAATTATCTGTGCTAGCATTCCAGCTATGGAAAACCATAAGCTACCTTTGTTTTCAGTTGAGAACTATGATAACTGGAGTAGGTGAATGAAGGCTCATCTCTGCTCAATTCATGAGAATATGTGGGAAGTCATTGAAGAAGATCCAATCATCATCATGATGGACAATGAAGCTCACATAGTTGATATCAATCAACCGGCAAGGATTCATAAGCCAAATAATCTATCTTCTCACCAGTGAAGAGAAGAAGTTGAAGAATCTAGAGTTCGTTGCTCAAGCTGCATTATTTCAAACTCTAGATGAAGATCGTATGAAGCATACAAAGAACTGCACAACTGTCACAGAGATATGGGACCTACTAGCAGATCTCTGCAGAGAGTCCGAAGCCATAAAAGGAAACAAGCTCCAACTAGCAGTTGACAGGTATGAATCCTTCAAAATGCAGGCAGAAGAGTCCATCTCAAGCCTTGAAACTAGATTTCTAGGCATCATTCATGAGATGAACAACCTTGGAAGAAGTTATCCCAATTCAGAGATGAATTCCAAAATATTGGATAATCTTACTGACGAATGTGATATGAAAGTGATAGCTACAAAGGAGTCAAGAAACTTAAATAGCATCACTCCAAGGGAACTATTTGGTTCTCTTAAAGCTCATGAGTACAGTCTAAACCAAAAAAGAGAAGCGTCGACATCGTCAGCTCAAGACACAACTTTCTATGGCAAAAGGTCCAGGTTTAGAGACGCTCGAGGAAGAAGCAACTTCCGACCTAGGAGCTCACCAGCCAAAGAAAACCAAGGCGGATCTTCAACTGAACGGAAAAAGGAGGTAATTGAAAAGAAGGAGAATCTAATTGATGACATCAATGATCAGATTCAATCAGTTACCAAGTTGCTCGAAAATTTGAAGAGGGCTCGGGATAAACAATCAGTTTCACCTCAGACTGATGAAATCCCAAAAGTTGAAAAAGCCTACCAACCAGCTGAACCATTCAAGAGTGGCAATCGCAATCTTGGAGAGTGTTTTCATTGCCATAAACTAGGACATTACAGGTTTGAATGTCCAGAACTCTCCGAAGACAAGAAAGCCAAGGTAAAAAGAAGTTTCTTCAAAAGAAAAGCAATGGTCGC
Organism: Perilla frutescens; assembly: GCA_026008535.1. NCBI lineage: Eukaryota > Viridiplantae > Streptophyta > Magnoliopsida > Lamiales > Lamiaceae > Perilla > Perilla frutescens. Next base: position 57,346,002 of record BRKX01000016.1, read on the forward strand.
AAACCTGGAGAATGCCGTGCTGGATGATTCAGACTATCCTTCTGGAATCGATTCTGATGGCTACAGTTCAGATGATGATGAAGCATTATTCTGCCTCATGGATGACCATGATGAAGAGGTTAGTACAGCTGACTCTCAAACTTGTTTTTACTATATCAATGAAGCAACTGTCTCTAGTAATGAGCTTGATGTGAAACTTATGATGCTAGAAGAGCAATTAGCTTCAATCTCCTATTTGCATGTTGAACTGAAAGATGAAAATGATGAACTGAGAAACAAGGTCAGGAAACTGAGCATTGATCATGAAAGACTAGAGTATCTTGAATCCCAGCTTATAGAGTTTGAGGAATTGAAACTGAGAACTGCTGATCTAGAGAAGGAAAATAAAAAACTCAAGCAAGAGATCCTTGAAAAAGAAAAGGTAAACCTAAAGTTCAAAAAGGTATCTCAGACTCTAGATGAAATACTCAGTCATCAAAGAACTGGAACTGGCAGCTCAGGGCTAGGATATAGCAAGTTCACTGCCCTATAAATGGGAAAAGCAGTTGCTCAACCTAGTGACAAGGGTATCCTAAAAGGGTTCACGAGATCTCAGGATCAGCCAACTGAGTCAAACAAAGGAAATGGAATATTGAAAAATCCCCAGACCCAGCCCAAAAAGTTTGGTCAGTTCTACCAATATAAAACACCCGGTCAGCTAAAGCCCAGTTCCCAGCCAAGACCATCAGTTCACTCAAGTCAGTTCATTCGTCCAAAGCCTCCAGTTCAACAAAGGCCACCAGCTCAGTATAAAATGCCCTCAAGGCAAACTGGCAGATCAGTTCACTATGAAAAGAAAGACCAGTTTAGATCTCAAACCTACCCTGCCAAGCAGTTCAATCAAAGCACTTCTAGGAGAGATCAAAGAAAAACATTTCAACCCTATCATCATTACGATGAATATTTGGATTCAAGAAATGAACCAAGAGCTGATCCAAAATGGTTCAATCCAATAAACTGGAAACATACAAGACATTGGCCTGATCGAAGAGCCCAAAAATCTCAAAATAATTGTGTGCTAGTTGAAGTGTTTTATCCCACTAACTTTCAGCGCATGTATCATTCAACAGACTCAAGGAGAGTTGAAAGAGAGTCGAAACTGATGAAACGATCCAAATCAGTTGACTTCTTGAGTGATAAGAAACCAAAAGTTTGGCAAGTCTAGATTCTAAAAGGCTTAATGTATCAAAAAGGACCTGATATGAAACGGGTCCCTAAATGCTGATCCTTTTTCTGCAGGACAAGAGCATCCTATCTATTAACAAAACCAAAGACATTTGGTATCTAGATAGCGGGTGCTCCAAGCACATGACCGGAGACAGAGAAGATCTCGACGGTTATGAAGAAATCAAAGGTCCACTCATCACATTTGGAGACAATTCCAAAAGCCGAACCATTGGAGAAGGGTTCGTTGTCAAAGGAAAAGTAGTTGTGAATGGAGTCTCCCACGTGGATGGACTAAAGCACAAATTACTCAGCATCAGCCAGCTGTGCGACAATGGCTATTCAGTTGACTTCACCAAAAACTCCCGCAACATAAGAGACAAGTCAACTGGAGTAATTTTGCTAACCGGCATCAGGAGAGACAACATGTACATTGTTGGCTGGTCAACCGGTTACTCAGAAGCTTGCTTTCTCTCAAAGGGATCAACTGAAGCAAGCTGGCTATGGCATCGTCGACTGAATCACCTCAACTTCAAAACAATCAACTATCTAGTTAAGAAAGAGTTAGTTGAGGGGCTTCCCAAGGAGATATACAAGAAAACAGGTGTATGTGGACCATGTCAAAAAGGAAAGCAAGTAAAGTCATCCTTCAAGAATAAGAATCATCCACCAGGAACAACTGACTGTCTTCAACTGCTACACATGGATTTGTTTGGTCCAGTTAGACCTCAAACTCCAAAAGGCAAAAGATTCACTCTTGTAGTAGTTGATGATTACTCAAGATATACATGGGTAGAATTCTTGAGGAGCAAAGATGAAACATATGACAAGCTCAAGGCGCTGATTAGAAGACTACAAACTGAGAAGGAAAGATCAGTTCAAAGGATTCGCTCCGACAATGGAACTGAATTTGTGAATCAACACATGATCAGCTTCCTCAACCAGTTTGGAATCACTCATGAACATTCAGCTGCAAGAACTCCACAACAAAACGGTGTAGCTGAAAGGCGCAACCGAACACTAAAGGAAGCAGCTCGAGCGATGATAGCTGATGCCAACATAGCTGAAGGGTACTGGGCTGAAGCAGTCAACACAGCTTGCCATACTCAAAATTGCAGTGCCATTGTAGCAGCCCATGACAAGACACCTTATGAACTATACAAGGGTCGTAAGCCTTCTATCTCATATTTTAAAATATTTGGCTGTAAATGTTATATTCACAACAATGGCCAGACTCAATTGAAAGCTTTTAGTGCTAAAGCTGATGAGGGAATATTTCTTGGGTATAACTCTCCTCATGCACAAACTTATAGAGTGTTCAATAAGCGAACTCTTGTTGTGGAAATAACATGTCATGTGGTATTTGATGAATTTACTAATGAGTACAGGAACAAAGAAACTATAGACACATCAGTTCAAGTACTACCTAGTGAAACTGAAAATTCGCAGGACTATGTGGATCACATTGTTCCAGAGCGGTTTGAAGTTTCATTAGAAGAAGGCAATGAAACTGGTACTAAACCAATTGAGAACAACTTGGTCAATGAAGACACAAATCGTGCTGAGACCGCAAATCCCACAACGGAAGCAGGGGGAAAAAAATGATGAGAATGCCACGCCAACTGATGAACGAGCAACTGATGATGTCATCACAGAAGAGCCAGCTGAGGACCCAGCTAAAGCCATATTGCCCAAGTGGCTCTGAAGCCATCCAATTGACAAGATAGTTGGTGATCCAAGAAGTCAAGTTCAAACTAGAGGATCAACTGAGCATGCATTATTCACATGCTTCATATCTCAAACTGAACCAGCACACGTCAAAGAGGCCTTAGAAGATTCTGACTGGATCATGGCTATGCAAGAAGAACTGAACCAGTTCACACAAAATGATGTATGGTTTCTTATTGACATGCCAAAAACCCAGAAGGTCATTGACACAAAATGGGTTTTTCGCAACAAACCGGATGAACAAGGAGTGATCACAAGGAACAATACTAGACTGGTAGCCAAAGGTTACTCACAAAGTGAAGGAATCGACTTTGATGAGACATTTGCACCAGTTGCAAGATTGGAAGCCATCAGATTGTTCCTAGTCTATGCAGCTCACTTTAACTTCACAGTCTACCAAATGGATGTCAAGAGTGCTTTTCTTCAAGGAATGCTCAAGGAGGACGTGTATGTCGAGCAACCGCCAGGCTTTGAAATTGGTGATCAAGTCTTCAAACTGAAAAAGGCTCTCTACGGACTGAAGCAAGCTCCAAGAGCGTGGTATGAAACTCTAACAACATTCTTGCTGAAAAACGGGTTTCAAAAAGGAGTCATTGATCGGACTCTATTCCGAATAGAACGATCAACTGAGATCTTAATGGTTCAAATTTATGTGGATGACATAATTTTTGGATCAAAGAGCAAAGATCTATGCACACGGTTCGCTCAACTGATGCAAAGCGAATTCGAGATGAGCATGATGGGAGAAATGACATTCTTCCTAGGACTCCAAGTAAAGCAGCTGAAAGATGGAATTCACATCAGCCAGGCGAAGTACACCAAGGAGCTAGTCAAGAAGTTTGGAGTAAGTAAAGGAAAAACTCTCAAGGTTCCAATGAACACATCAGTTCAACTAACTCTTGATGAAGAAGGAGAATCAGTTAGCCAAACTTACTATAGAGGAATCATTGAGTCCCTACTTTACTTAACAGCCAGCCGGCCAGACATCTCATATTCAGTCGGTCTATGTGCGCGGTTTCAATCCAATCCAAAGAAAAGTCATCTTGAAGCAGCTAAGAGAATTATCAAATATCTCAAAGGAACCATAAATCTTGGATTATGGTATCCTAGAGATGACAGTTTGAGTTTAATTGGATATTCAGACTCAGACTTTGGTGGATGCAAGATTGACAGAAAAAGCACCAGTGGAACATGTCAGTTTCTTGGAAGCAAACTGATATCCTGGTTTAGCAAGAAGCAGCACTCAGTTGCCACGTCAACAACTGAAGCAGAGTATGTAGCTGCTGGAAGCTGCTGTGCTCAAATACTCTGGATGAAGCAACAGTTGAAGGATTACAAAGTTGAAACTGAAGAAGTGCCTATCTACTATGACAACAATAGTGCAATCGCGATATCTCAGAATCCAGTTCTACATTTAAGAACTAAGCACATTGACATAAGGCACCACTTCATCAGAGATCACATTGAGAAGAAAGACATATGCATCAAATATGTCAATACTGAGAAGCAGATAGCCGACATCTTCACCAAACCGTTGCCTGAAGCAAGGTTTATGGAGCTATGCATACAGTTGGGACTGCTGGAGCTAGCATCACAGGATGAAGATGATGAACTAGAAGAAAAAGGCCAAGGAACCACTCAAGCTGAAGAGAGAAATTGAGTCAAAAAGATAAAAAACTGTTCAGTTTGCCACATAATCCATCAGTTTGAAGTATATGCAAGAAGCTGCTGAGAAATAAGCAAACTGGAAATGATCAGTTTACCCTAGCAATTTAACTAAATCATCAGTTCAGTCACTCAAACTGATAATCCAGTCAGTTATGCAGAACATACAAGCTGCAAATTGATCAAACTGACGAAAAAGTCATAGGAACTGAAGTAAACTCAAAAGGAGATATCAGTTCAAGGGCCAGCTGAAGGAGAACAACTGAACTGAGAAACAGCTGTTTGAAGAACTGAGCAGTTAAGATCAGTTAGGAACTGATGAGAAGATATCCCAGTTGGAACTGATCAACAGAAAAACCATCAGTTACGGCCAAACTCAACTGATGACGTAATCAGTTTTCAAGTCAAGGAGAAACTGCTGAAGAGAAGAGATAAGTTCAAAAGTCTCAATAGTGGAAACGGTAAAAACACGTGTCATCCAAATGTTATCATTGAACTGTCCTTCTCTCTCCTCCTTAATTCCCAACGGATAGAAATGAAAAGCCAATCGACGGATCGATTGATCTAATCCGACCGTTGAATTTAGGGAGACCAAGAGTCACAACCGTTGGATGAGCTAAATCTCTCTATATAAATAAGTCGGCTGAACAATCGAGATAAGCTTTCCAATTTTTTACCACAAAGTTACTGGCCTTCTACCTATCTCTCGTCAAAAGCTTGTTCAATCTTGAAAGATCAAATTCCTCAACTTCGCAAGTCAATCTCTTTCGAAGAATCATGGCTCAAAATCCATCACGCAGAAGATTCAATTTCCAACAATCCGGAGAAGACTCTAAAGCTTTCTGTGATAAGCTCGATAGAGATAAATTTTTCAATCCAGCCGGATTTCTTCAAGCTTGTAAAGCTTCTCTGCTAAGCAGAATGATCGTCGAAAAGCTTTCTCAGGCCAGGCTGAAAAAGTTTCTGGAGGTGTTTCCAGAACGAATCTACATTGAACAAGTTACTGAATTTTATCTAAATTCAAATGGATCTTCGAATCCGAGGGAAATCAAATCGGAGGTCAGAGGACATGCTATTGTCGTAACAGCTGAGTCCCTAAGCAACATATTTGGACTACCCAACAACGGACTCAAGCTGGAGGACGTTTAAGTGAATTTCCAGGAAGCATATGACTTCTGGAAAAAGGAATGAGAGCCTCAATCATATAAGAGCAATCATCTTATATCAAAGTTTTAAGATGAATTCCAGGCACTCGCTGCTATTGCTTTAAAAATCATGGTTGGAACAACTGGCAGCCAATCAGAAATGACAGCAACAAAGTATAAAATATGTAATGCCATCTACAACCGAATGGATATCAACTGGGCACAGTACTTCTTCGAAGAACTGAAGAGGTACGTTGATATCATTAAACGAAGCTGGAATGGTGAGAAATTCCCTGAAAGAATTGGATATATCAGCCGAGTCAGCATAGTTCTGGAGAAGCAGTTCCCATGGATAGCTGAGGAGAAGGAATTCAAAACAATAGTCAGTAATGACTTCATCTCAAAACCTCTCAGAATTGTTGAGATTGATCCGGAACAAACTGATCAGTCAAGAAGAAAGAAGCCTGCAGCTGAAAGCAAGGAAAAGAAGCCAGCTACTGCTGACTCTGATGATGAAATTCCAATAGCTCAGAGATTCAGACAACACAGCTTAGTTGCTACTAGACCTGGCATGATCGGACAGTCAGCTAGGCCAGCTGCTGTCAGATCAGCTACAAGGAAGAAGCCAGCTGATCAACCACGAAGGAAAAGAATACTGCTCTCTTAGTCCAGAAGGAGAAAACGATCAAGTCCTATTCAAGATCCAACAATTCCACCAAACTTAACTATTGAAGATACAGCTCCATGCGACAACCCAGAAGATATCATCCCTGTAAGAGGGATTCCTCACAATGGAGCCGGAGCTGATTACTTTCAAATGACCTGCCCACCAATGGCTCAAGTCGAAGAAAATATAAGGGCCTACTCCCAAGGAGAGTCTATGAAGAAATGGGCTGATGAAACCACGCAGAAGAACATGGCTCAACATTTTGCTCATGAGCTAATCGGTCATGAGGAGCTCTTCAACACCTTAACCAGGTACATCTACTGGTTTTTATGGAGGCACGTATACCAGTCAGAACAGTTTCCATCATTGCTAGCCTTTCATGGAATGAGTTTCTGGAGGCGAGAAGAAGAATGGAGCCTATGGTGGACAGACAGTGAGAATGCCAGTATCACTAAAGGCAAACACCTCATGAGGCAGCTACAGCTGAAGAAAGAATACTCAAATCCAGCTGAAAGATCAATGAAGGATGTGTTTGATGAACTGTGCAGAATTCACTGCTTAAGCCTGCCAGTCATCACAACTGAACTGGAGCAAGAAAGGTGGTTGCATCCGCATGTTCAACACAAATGGCTATTCAATCAATTGATGAAGAAATCACATAGCCATCAGCCTGAACAACAATCAGCTGCTGCAAGCGACCGAACAATGAATCCAGTTGATGATCTCATCGATGAAGTGATAAGAAAACTTCACTCTGAGAAATCTCCTCTCAGAACTGAAGTCGAAATCAATGTCATTCCAGAAAAATCAGAAGAGTCAGCTGATCAAACTCGTCAGTTTGATAAGACAGCTGAGCCCCAAACAGTCATGTCACAAGGGCCAACTGCTGAGAAAGGGAATGCCACACCTATTCCTCCAGCTGATCTAGTGATGGATAAAACTGATCAGTCAGCTCAAAATAATCAGGCTGTCTGCCAACGCAGTATGGAGACAGACGAGATTTCCCACACAGTTCCTTGCGAGGAACTTGTTGGAACTGAAGAAGGGGAGGAAGCGGACTCAAGAGCAGTCCAGTTCATGGCTCAACCCAGCAGTTCCATGGTCCAGCTCCCTTCACATTATGTGGAACTGATTGATTCCCTGCAGCAACAGGTTAAACTGCATACCAAACAAATCAAGCAGCTGCAAGCCCAACAGAGACTCCAATTCGCTGAAACTGAGTCAGCTTGCAGCACCGAGGATGATGATGAGGAGCCCACCGAGCCGCTGGCCAAGAGAAGAAAAACTGATCACAAGAAGGACTAGAGGCTGATCACACTTAGAAAAGCCTTAAGTACACTTCTTGCTAATCAGTTGTAATTATCTTTTGATTATATTTATAAAAGTTTATTTATCTCTATTTGATTTGAAATGTCAAGCTTTACATTTATTTTGAAATTTTTGACCGTTGCAAATCAATGACACGTGCCAAGGTCATTAATTGCCAACGACCAAAAAAAGTTAGAGGCTGGTACCATTTGAACCATCATATCTATGAGCCTGTCCATACACTCATAAAAGCCTCTCTCTCAAGCTTCTAAAAAAAACAAAAAAAAGCCTCCTCCTCCAAAAAGATCTAAAAATCTCTTTCTATCTCAAAAGATCTTGAATACTCCAAAACTTCAGCCAAACTCAAAGATGGCCGAATTCTCCAGATCTTCAAACTCCTTCAAAAGCCAACTTATGAGAGATAAATTTCTTGACAGACAGAAATTTCAATTGATTCTTGATGAATCAAAGAATCCAATTCTTCTGTCAAATCTTCACAAAATAGGAGTTCTTCACTACTTGGAAACACCACCAAAATTCTTTAGACAAAATTTGGTGAGTGAATTTCTACTTCAAGCAAAATTATCTGCAAATGGGAAGATGATATCTTCAGTGGCTCAAGGAAGGATGTTACACATCAATGAGAAAACAATTGCTGAAGTATTTCAACTCCCACAAGAAGGCTTATCCATTCAAGATCTAAAGGAATCTGCAAAGTCACACTGGAGAAACTGGAAAGCCTCAACCTGCAACAAGCAATTCAGTTTTACCACCACTAAAACTGATCTCAAGCTTGAGTATGGAGTTCTACTTGACATAACAAACAAAATGATGTTCGGAGCAATTGGCAGTCTAAGACAACTCATTCAAGAGAGATACAAGGTCATGATTCACCTTGCTGAAGGAAGACAAACAAACTGGGCAGAATTTTGTCTTTCAACAATTCAAGCATCAAGTTATCAAGGCTACAGACTCAAAGAAGTCTGGCAAGTTTGAGTCTAAGGTAGGACTTGTTCTAAGGATGAGCAAAATGCTTGAAGACCTGTTGAAGCTCCCAAATGATGAATCACTACCGGTTCTGATCTCCGACTGGATCCCCAAGAAAGGAACTCAACTGCCAATGCCGTTCACTCTCCAAAATCAAAGAACGGATCACCAGTTGATTTCCAGGTTTGCTCTGATCCAGATGAGCTTATTCCATTCATTGGAATACCTCACCCAAACTATGGAGCAGACTACTTCAGAGGCACATGCCCTCCGCTCCAGCTGACTGAAGAGAATATTCGCACTTTCTACAGTGGTGAATATGCAGTCAAAAGTGCACTAAAGGAAGTGACCAATCTCCTTCTCACTCACTTCACTGTTGTTGCACAACGTGATCAAGAGTTGTTTAAACAACTTCACCGATACTTCTATTGATACAACTAGAGACATTCTATGTCTATCCAGTCTCACTTCTTGCTAACTGTCTTTCATGGCATAAGCTTCTGGCAAAGTGAAGAAACTTGGAGCATCAAATGGATAGGATCATCAAATCCATTCCCTCCAACCATTGTGCAAGTTCAGCACATCATGAATCACCGGATGGTAACAAGATTCCACCAACTGACTTACTGGCCGAATTCAAATCCAGATTCATGTTTCAAGCAGTTGGAACTGCAGGTCAACCAGTCAACTGCCCAACTGACTCACTTTATCGTCAGTTGAACTTTGATAATCTATCAAGCCAATCAGCTGAGCCATCACGACAAACTTCATCTGCTGATCAAAGGATAGAACCCCACCTATCCCACACTACAGTCATAGCTTCTCAAAGGAATGCAAGGCATAATGATGCAAGAGATAGTGACGATGAAGATACTGCCACATCACCAAATCTCCTATCCAAAAGCTATGTGACTCCACTGCTCACTTCAGGTTCAAAAGGTGCGCAGTTGACCAAGAAAAATGATCAGTTTCGGTCATCGCCAAAGGGAATCTCACACTCCCTTAGTCAAAAGATGAAGAGCTCGTCAGTTGAGATCCAGCTTCATCTTCGCCAAGCCAAGAAGACAGAAAGGCCTGGACCATCAACGCACAAAACTGCATCTAAAGAAAGCAATGCAGCCAGTCCAGCTAGGCCATTCAAGAAGCGGAAATTGTCTACAGAAAAGCCGAGCAACTGATCAAACTGACTGATCAATTCAGTTGCAACCTCAACTGCAGCCAGCTCAGAATGGACAACTGAGTATCAAAACTCAACTGCTCAGCCAACTGCCACGTCATCAATCAGTTGGACTGTATCCAAACTGACTAAGGATAAGTCTTTTTAAATTCAAAAGCTTACCGTAACTATATTGTTACCGTTGCGATTATAAAATACCTTATATTATACGTCAACGGTTACAATTTGAAAATCGGGCTCAAATATTATAAGGTTGTCATTAATATCTCTGCATGGATCTTAAACCAACCCTTCTCAAAGGCAAAGAAAATATATTTTAATGCGCTATAAATGGAAAGATCTGCAGAAAATATTTCGCTATTTATGGCAACTACCCCATTTTCAAAATGATATCATCTTAGCCACACGATCATAAAGCCATTCAACTGTTGAACGACTGAGATACATACATCATTAATTCAACTAATCAACCATCAAATCAGCTGGCTGATTAGCCAAGAAAAGCCATCGAGTACTCTCGATCCTTGCATGCATAAGATGCATAAATATGAGCAAAGAGATGAAGGCTCTAATCACCTGAAAATCTCTCTCTCTCTCTCTTACTCGATCTTTTGCTAAGTCCTCCCTCACTCATCTACACTCTTACATTTCTAAAACTGAATATCATTCTTTTGCAGAAATGAAGCCTCTGTTTCCCATGGTGAACATTAAAGCTCTTGAACGCAAAATGAGGAAAGACAAATCTCTAAATCTAGAGATGCTAAATGCACGTCTTGGTCCGGATGTCTTTCAACAGATTTATCGACCGTTGGCGGCGACTGGATTGCTTCCCTTCTTGACACAGTTGCCGGTCAAGAACATACATGAGTATGTCGCCGAGTTCTATTACAATGCAACTATCAACGGTGACAACATCATCTCCATCGTAAAGAATCAGGTGATCACAGTCATAAAGGACACGATGATCTCCACTCTACACCTCCTCGGCACAGGTTCAGACGTGATGGACCTAAATCTGCCATCCAAACATGAGTTATTGTAGCGCCCCGATCCCAAAAGATCGTGGAAATAGACGCCACGGGGGTGGGAATTAAGAAGCGGGAAAGAAATGGGGTAATTAAATTAATGACGGGATGTTAATCCAAAACGGATTAATGTTTGGAATAAAATTTGATCACTAAGTATACCAAAGATAGGTTATGCCCTACGAGAAATCGGACAGCATAACTTCTGTAACTAGGGCGAATCCCCGTTTATAACGGCTTATAAGAGAAGAATAGAAACTTTAACAATTCAATAAGCCCTTTCATAGGCCAAACAAAAACAAATAAACAGATATCAACAATCAATAGACCCATTCATAGGCCGACAAGAGAAACAGACACCAATATGCTGAACAAATGAAGCCCTTCCATAGACCAACATGAATGATCATATAGGCATAACAAAAGACAGGGCTTCCTTCCCTTAGAATAATTATATGGTTAAACATACAAGACATGTTAATTAGGAAGTCAATAGATGTTCAGAATCAGAGAAACAGAATCATATCAACAAAATACCAAGATCAGAGTTCTTAGCATTTAGCAAAAGAATATCACAAGTGCGGAAACTCAATTCTTAATAGAATACTAAATAAAAGGGGACAACGGAAAAATATGTAGATCATAATAGCCCATATCTCAGCCTCGTCACCTCCACGCTCCAGCCTACTTACCTGAAAATGTTTGAAAAGATTTGGGCTGAGTACTAATGCACTCAGTGGGCAAGTTTTATAATTCAAGTTATGCAAATCATTTTATTAAAGTAATCTATCTGTGTTCATGCAGGTAGTGAAACTTAGGAGGTTTAAAAGTTGGAAGCAACCTAAGTTCACCAAAACATTTTATCGTGAAGCGCTTAAGAGTATAACCCGTCACTGCCCGCAACCCAAACTACATCACCAGCGCATAACGTTGAGTATGGCCATAGTATACCCAAAGAGTATAACCAATAAGTGTTTCATTTTTGTCTCACCGACAAGGAGTAGGGCAGGACAAACAATGCATGCATACTGTAGCTACTCACATTGACACAGCACTGGTTTATGAGACTCCGACAACATACAGTAGCACGTAAATATTTAACACAGATAGTCACATATGCAATTTTAGCAAAGCAGAGCTTAATAACTCGAAAGATACAATTTGCAAAGATATAGTATAGCCCATCTTATACATACAGAAGTCCTAACAAGGATCCAACACTCGAACATGGTACTGGAGACAGAGCAACGGTCCGGAGTCCTTCCCTGGTTCCCCTAGGCTAAGATGCTCTAACCATCTCGAGATTCAATCATTCACCTTCCTCATAAGTCACGCAAATCCTACAAGGATCGATCTTCAACTCAGGACGACTACTATATTTTCGGAAATTAATCTACTGTAATCCGAGCTATTATTTAATTGTATTCTTTTTAGAAATAGATTGCGCGACTCTAGAGACCTCGAATAATTCCGACGAAGAAGGAAATAAATTCCAAAATATTATTCCTGATTTATTGGAACCAACTGATTTGACATATGTCTCTTTCCAAAACTTGCCATTTTAATCGATTTTTCAGATTTGTACCACGACACTTTTTAACCGTTTAAAAATTACGAAAACATTCAGAGACCATCCTATATATGCCAAGACTATATTTTGAGAGTTTTAGAATTTTTCAATAACACATGCTCCCGATACAAAAATAACTGTATAAATTAAATAATCGAGATTTTTCAAAACTCGTCCAAAAATTACGAAATTCGACGGGCATATAGGAAATATTATTTCGAGCAACTTTCGTGAATAAAATTTTTTGATTTGAGGGCCCGAAAAGGCCGAAAGTCGAGAATTACCGAAGCAGCTCGTCAACGTTTGTATTTTCTGTTTTCCGGCAATTTCGCCGGTTTCCGGCCACCGGACGACAACGATATCAAAAGAGGAAACATAGAGCACATAAAGATACACGACATACTAAAATTTGAGCTAAAAAGGACGAGAAATGGACCGATACGACGACGACGAAAATGGGTGGCTGTGGGGGTGGTATCTCAGTGATGGCAACAGCTATGGCTGCTCGCCGGCGCTCCAGCGACGGCAAGGCGGCGGCAAAGCAGCGGGATGGCAGCAGCAGGTGGTGGCTCTTCCTTCACTCTCTCTCTCCCTCTCCCTCTCCCTCTCCCTCTCTCTCTCTCGGTCCTCATCTCTCTCGCTCAACTCTCTCTTTTCTTTCTCTCTATTTTTCTTTGCTTCTTTCTTTTATTTCACATGGCAAATGCTAATCGAGCAAGTGGGGGGATGGCTTTTGATCCAAAAAGGGGGGGGCTGGTGATAAGGATCAATGGGGGATGGTTATCTAGTTATTTATTAGGTTATTTTTAATATAATATTGATAAAATATTTTTCTTTTCTATTTTGGACTCGATTTAAAAGCTGCTTTATTTTACCGGGAGTTCAATTGATCTTGTATTATAAATCTAAAAATAACAGGAGGTTCATTGGATTATTTCCTATTAAATCAATTCAAAAGGGTATGCCGAAAATATCATTTATGATAATAAAACGAGAAAAGATTCATTTTTAAATTAAATAAAAAAAAATTACTATTTATTTTACCAAAAATATTATCAGAAATTCATTTGACCTCTAATTAAAATTTTAAAAGTACCATTGAAATTCTCAAGTCGTTCTATTTCCACAAAAATCATTACTGACCACGCATCAAAAATATTCCAACTAATTTTTTTTCAATCTTAATTAATACCTAAAGTCGCGTCTTTTATCCATTTTACTTTATCTTAGCTCCAATAATTTTTTTTTTACCTTCTAAATAAATTTAAAAAAACTTTTATTTATAATCCAAAAAAATACGGGGTGTTACAGTTATGGAAAATATAGAAGCTTCCTCACGTGCACCACAATGACAGTTCGCACAGATTAAAGGAGAGCTTGCAAAGTGATATCATCCAGCTTCTGGATATCACCAGCCATATTATCCATGGCAACTTTGAGATCGTTCATCTCTCCGAGATCAAGGCTCATATCACAGCAGCCCTCTACTTTGGATGTCAAGCCGACTGGGCTTCATACATCCTGGCGCAACTGAGAGCCAACGTCGAGCGAGCGACGTTTGATCTGTCAACTGGCACATTCCGAGAAAGAGTCGGTTTTATGAACCCCATAAGCCACATCATACAAAGCCAGTTTGATGAGATCATACCAACTGGCGAACTACTCGGAAGATGGGACATGTTCCCCACAATCTACTGCCATCCGACCTCAAAGCGTTTACACCCACAAGGGCCTTCTAGCTCAGATCGTGAAAAGACACCCTTAGAGGCAACCGTCAGCTCCACTGACGAAAGAGAGCTGATGCTGGAGAGTGCATCTCTTTTAAGGCTGAGTGATCAGCCCACAATATCAGCCAGCTCCCAACCTTCACCTTTAGTCCAAAGAGACTATATTGAGGTTGACTTTGAAGCGGTTCTAGACCACCAGCTTCGAAGCTGTTTTGGTCTCATTGAGGACACCGACTCCTCCCTCTTCGCACAACTGCGGCGGTACTTGCAGTACCATCTTTGGCACTTTCAACTGGATGAGTCAACTATGTTTCACCTCATCCACACTCGTGGCTCCGCCTTCTGGATCAGAGAGGGATCATGGAGTCGAAACTGGATGAATCATCCACTTTCCTCACCTCTAACGCTTTCGGAGATCATGGATTCAATGATCAAGCGACTTCAGCTTGGTATACCCTCTGATGCCCCTCTCCCCGATAATGAACCAGCCAACTCCTCGTGCGCACCCGTCGTTGGTGATCCACCACTCCCTTCAACTGATGAAATCTTCACCAGCTTGGCCCCCATGAGCTTCAGAGATCAAGGTATCTCTGATCCAGGTCAGTTCATGCCAATTGAAGATGTCTATGCATGGCTTTCTCCGCCTATGCAAATACCTTCAGTTCCTACAGCTCATGATGACAATTTGGCAACCGCCTTCACTTTTCTGCCAAATTTGTCATTACCATCATGTGATCCTCTTCACCTTTTGGATGATGCCAAAAATGGGGAAGATGGACAATATGATGATGGACAGTATGATGGATGCATGACTCTTTGGGACCAAATTCAAAGAGAAATTCATCATGAGGGGGAAGATCAGCTTCAGGGGGAAGCTTAGACACTACAAGGAATCCAGGAAAGAGGAGAATCAAGCAGAAGGAAAAAAGAGCAATTGGAGCAACATTCAAGAAGTAGATTAGTAGTCTTAACTACTAACTCTTGAATCTCTTGAAGCTATGCCTTAAAATGAATATATAATACAAGTTTTGATCTTGATTTTGCTTCAAGCTTGAATGGTTTGACATAATTCATTATGCCCTAATACTTCAGTCATGATCTCATACTTGTATGAGAAGCATGAATAAGCCCAAATTGCTTTTAAAACTAACATGCTCTGATATTTGAACATGCTCTGATATTTGAATGAGAAGCATGAATGACAACTGCTCTAAAAATTGAATGAAAATGATGAGTCAATTTGTCTCAATATGCTACGAATATGACATGCTCTGATATTTGAATGATAAGCATGAATGACAAATGCTCTAAAAATTGAATGAAAATCATGAGTCAATTTGTCTAAATATGCTACGAATGTACACTGACTGAAAGATTATATTTAATGCATTTGCTATACTTGCAGTTTTTCCATCATCATCAACTAGGTTTTGACATCATCAAAAAGGGGGAAATTGTTAGGAAAAACTATCAAGGAACCCCTAGATCAGGTTTTGATGAGATGTCAAAATTATTTATGAAAAACTGACCAAAGTTCAAGCTGTAGCAATGGCCTATCTCAGCCGACAAGCCCAGAACTGTCAACTGGAGCGATAGCCAGACTCAGCTGATAAGTCCAGAACTGCCAACTGGAGCAACAGGCAGACTCAGCTGATAAGTCCAGAACTGCCAACTGGAGCAACAGGCAGACTCAGCTGATAAGTCCAGAACTGCCAACTGGAGCAACAAGCAGACTCAGCTGATAAGTCCAGAACTGCCAACTGGAGCAACAGGCAGACTCAGCTGATAAGTCCAGAACTGCCAACTGGAACAACAGGCAGACTCAACTGATAAGTTCAGAACTGCCAACTGGAGCAACAGGCAGACTTAGCTGATAAGTCCAAAACTGCCAACTGGAGCAACAGGCAGACTCAGCTGATAAGTCTAGAACTGCCAACTGGAGCAATAGGCAGACTCAGCTGGCAAGCTCAGAACTGCCAGCTGGGACGATAATGTAACTAAGCTGAGAAATCCAAAACTGCCAACTGAAATTCCAAACTGCCAAGAGAGCTGAAGCCAGAAGACTCCTGGAGTGTATTTCTTAAATCAGCATATCTTGGAATAAATGCTCCTTCAAAGATCCTGGAATTTAATGAAGATCGATTGGCAGAGTAACGACTACTTCAACCAAATGATCCAAGCTATCATTTAAGATCTCCTGCCGTTAATGAGCCAACAGAGCCACTGATCAAATAGACAATGGAACTCAACGGTCACAAAATCACTCATCTATAAAAGACGGGTGAATCGGAGTTCTAAACACTTTTCGCAAATATAACCTCTTGCCAACCTTCGCATATACAAGCAGAGCTTTTCTTTCTCCCTCCCACTCAAGCTCAAGTGCAACGTTCGATAGAAACTGCGAAAGTTAAACTGAGAAGAAGAATTCACTGAATCAACATACTCAGCCAGCTGTCGACGATCCAGCCAGGGCAACCTTCTCAATTCCAGCTATTCAACGATCAACTACTCAGCTCAATCAAAGGAGCACATCAGTTGATACCCCCTTGTTCAAGACTAACCTCTTGAAGATCGAAAGAGATCTAAAACCTTGTAAAGACGACAATAGCACTTACCTTCCTAGCGAGCAGTTAGGGACTTCAAGTGTGAGCCGTTGACCAGCTGAGGTAGCGAGCAGTTATCAGGTTCAGCCAACTGTCCTTCATTGTGTAATTTGTAAAGAAACTCAAGTTATATAGTGAAGTTGCCCTTCTGTGGAAGGAAGAGAGGGCGTAGAAGTTTGAGACTTCGAACCTCTATAAATCTCTTGTGTGATGTACTATATTGTTCATTGCATATCTTTAACTGCACACAACATCACACAAGCTGCACTTAAACTGTCTCAACTGATTATCCAAGTTGGTGCATAGATAAGTTTTTTTTTTAAGCGAGTCAAAGGGCCCTGTTATTCCGCATCTAAAGTAAAAGTTTTTGAATCAGTTTATTCACCCCCACCTCTAAACTGATACCGACTTGCCTGGGACCAACAAAATTCATATGCATTGTGACACTATATAAATTATTCTCTCTCTCTCTATCTAGACTAGCTCGGTTAACATAACGATACCAGTTAAAATTATTACATCATTAAACAATTTAAATATTTAGAAAAGAAAAGAAAAGAATAATATAAAGTACTCATCTTAGCTCAATCCATATCTAGACAATTATGGCAGCTTGTATTCTATCAAAGACTTTTCCTAAGTTTATATTAATTAATATAAGCTTCAAGGACCGAGCCATTGTAATGTCATGTATGCAAATTAATCTCTAATAAAATAATAGGAAGTTTTTTTTTACTGTATAAAAAAAATATGGCTAATTGAAGCTCATTGGATTAATGTGACACTTGAGCGAAATGATTCAAATGGAAAATTTAGAAATATCATCTAAATTCAATTACATTCTGGAATTGAAGTGTAATTGTTGTCTGTTTCAGGGAACAACTTAAACAAGGGGCTGCAATGATCATTTGCAGAAGTTCACTTTTAACCCAAGGTAATTCTTGATTTTTGCCTAGAGTTGAATTCTTTTTGCGTACATTTTTAGGTTCATGACTAATAGGTATATAAAGCATTGCTTTATTGCTGCACTTATCTATGATGATCAACTCTATTCTAGCATATATGTTTAGTGCCAAACCTGTATTTACTAATTCGTTCATTTTCTCTATCAATGTCTTTCGTGATAATGATAGTATATGGGATTAACTTTAATTATCTTGATTGTTCACCCGAGCAAGATATAAATTAGGCGGCAAGGTTTTACACTTTACATAGCTGTCTCGGTATCGATGGGTCTACTGTGTAGAATTGACTGTGTTTAACTTCCCTGGAAGGGACTTCGTGCACCATAGACTATCTTTCAAGTGGGGCAAAGTTCTATTACAAAACCTCCCCTTCCACTAGCAGAAAACTCCATTTCTTCAGGTGGGTTGATTCAAGATTGGATTGACCAGCCTTTAGATATGTCTTTCCTCGATAAACTAAACTGATAAACAGCCTCTGCTTTTGGCTTTCTTCACGGATAAGACCAGAATTCCAACCAAAGAGGAAGCAAGTAGTGGACTTGTAGCCTAGTCGAGTGGATTAGACCAATTCTTAGTATGAACACTTAGACAACCTTTTGAAATCGTTTGACTGTTTTAGGTACATTATAAAAATGGACAAAACATGGATGTCCGCAAATAGGCTAACACATGAGTATGAGGAAAGGGTAGAATCTTTTTTGCAATTTGCCAAGCAGGATGTGAAAGATTCTAACCTCATATCTTGTCCTTGTGTAATATGTGTTAACCTAAAAAAGAAAAAAAATCCTACTGTAAGAGCGCACTTGTGTGTCCACGGTATAGATCTAACATACGATAAATGGATTTATCATGGGGAAAGATCTAGGCCTTCAAATATAGTTAAAGAAAGAGATGATATGTGGGAAGGCGATCAACAACAGAATGTTGAGGATCATATTGAGATGGTACATGATGCGTTTGAGACTTATGAAGATGATCCAGCTGGATTTATGAAGTTACTTGAGGATGCAGAAACGCCTTAATATCATGATAATAAGAAATTCACAAAGTTATCCGCCATTGTGAAGCTCTACAATTTGAAGACAAAGTATGGGTGGAGTGATGCAAGTTTCACGGAGCTGCTATCATTGGTAGGCGAAATGTTGCCCGAACAAAATGAGTTGCCATCATCACTCTATGATGCAAAGAAAACCCTATGCATGTTGGGTATAAGTTATGAAAAAATTCATGCTTGCCCCAATGATTGTGTTCTTTATCGCAAGATGTAGAACACATCCAATTGTCCGACATGTGGATTGTCAAGATGGAAAATTGGTAGAACGAGCAAGTTAAATATTGGAGTTCCTGCAAAGGTGGTATGGTACTTTCCTCCAATACCAAGATTTGCAAGAATATTTCGAAATAAGGATACAGCTAATGGAGATGGCGGACTGAAGGAGAATTTCAGGAAAAGAATGGTGTGCGGGATCTGTGTATTAGGGATTTGATTTTTTTTATCCATCTTTTTTTCTTTTGTTTTAATTTTAATATTTAAAAATATTAAAAATACGCACATATACCACCATTACATAATATCAGTGGTGTATTTATGAATATACACCACTGGAATATTTGAAAATGTGGTGTTTCTTTTAGGAAAGCACGCTCATACACTACGGGTTTTATGAAAACCATGATTTTTATCTAAATCATCATGGTTTCTTGCCAAAATCATGGTAAATCGACAATGGTATATGACCTATTTTCTTGTATTGTAATTAGACACCATTTTCTCTTGGATCAATTCTGCCCTAACATCATTTTACGCAGCATTAGATTTGCATTAGTCCGACCTAATATCTTTAACTTAATTTGGGGAACGAGGAGTAAATTATACTTTTGGTCCTGTAAGAATATGGTTCAAACATTTTTAGTCTCAAAATATACAATTTTGGTTGTAAGTTTAATTTTTTTTCGATACTTTTGGTCCCAAAAACTAACGGGCTGTAATTTATATACGCTAAGTACCTATTTTGGAGCCAAAACATTACCTATTTTGGATTGAAAATTGATTAATTGGTTCTCGTCCACTTTCATCATGTAAACTCTGGAACAACTGCAACGAAATATAATTATGTTCATTACAAAGCATATAATTAAATACATACGGATAAGATTACAAAATGAAAAATAAATATGAGATGTGATGATGCACCACCTAATTTAAGGGTGAAAACAGGGGGAATGCAGTGAAAATTTCAATCCAAAATAGGTACCGTTTTGCCTCTAAAATAGATACTTAATGGATGTTAAGTGTAGTCCGTTAGTTTTTTTGGACCAAAAGTGTCGAAAAAATTAAACTTGGGACTAAAAGTGTTTGGACTCTATTCTTATGGGGCCAAAAGTGTAATTTACTTGGGGAATGAGTATGTGTGTGTGTGTGTGTCTATATATATATATATATATATATATAGAGAGAGAGAGAGAGAGAGATAAAATAGTTAATTACACTTTAGTAGACAATGTTTGCTTTTTTTTCACTTTTATCCCAAAAATTGAAAAATTATATATTAATACTCAACGTTTTACACATTTACACTTATAGCATCAGATCAATTTTTGGCCCACCGAAAAATTGCTTATAGAACCAAAATTTTGCTTATAAAGGGTTAAACTCAATTTACACGACATTTATCAAATCAGGTGAATATCCGTGTAAGATTTATGGCAGTGCACGTGAAAATTTGGTCTGTCGGAAAATTGGGTATTAATAAGTAATTTTTTAAATTTTAGAACAAATTAAAATGAAAAAAATAACAAATATTAGATGATAAAAAGTGTAATTAACCCAAGATAAGTGTTTGTACAAGTGTTTCTTGTTATAAATTATGATGGGTTACAGGTCACATAGCCCACTCGACTATTCTTAAGGTTCACATTGTCTCCTCTTTGACTATTTGGTTAATTTAGTCCCTGAACTTTCTGAAATAGCAAGTGTTCGGTTTTTATTTTCACCTAAACTGCAAGTGTACAGCGAGGCTAATAGCAAAGCGGTGAACAAGGTCGAATCCACAGAGACTCAATATCTAATCACTAGTTATTCTATTTATTCTACGGCTGTTATCTAAACTAACAAAATTATGAGTGTGAAATTAACTGAACTAACCAAATAAATAAATAAATTACCACAAGCATAAAACAAAAGAAAATAACAAATAAAATTATCAAGAGAAAAAGCGCATTCTAGGATTGTTTAATCATCAACTACTCCACCTGTCTAACTAACACAATTCCATGCCTATATTCAGGTTCAAATCACACTAGAGCAACCACACAATTATCTACAATCTCTTCTCAGAGTAATGTAAATGTTAATTACAGATTAAAT
The DNA here is from genome assembly GCA_026008535.1 of Perilla frutescens. Taxonomy (NCBI): domain Eukaryota; kingdom Viridiplantae; phylum Streptophyta; class Magnoliopsida; order Lamiales; family Lamiaceae; genus Perilla; species Perilla frutescens. The sequence goes on from BRKX01000016.1 coordinate 57,367,139, forward strand.
AATAATGTCTCCATTAATTATCTAACATGCAACTACAAAATGATCAAAAGGTCAAATGCTCTCTTAAATAATCTCAACTCTCTCGAGTATTATTAATTATCAAGTTAATTATTCCGAATCTCGTGCTAAAACTCATCTTTCGAATTATGAATCAACACCTCAGATTGCATCAATTAATGGCCAATTAATCAACACAGCATCTAAAACAAAAATAATTAAATCATGAGAAAAATCATAGGCAAGAGAATTGCATTAATTAACTGGTTTCATAATTGAGTCATAAACAACCCTAGAATACTAGGGTTTAGTTGTCCATAATCAAACTAATAAATAAATATCCAATCCAAAAATCCATAGAAAGACAAGAATAAAAATAAACAAAACCCGGAAGGTTAAATCTGCCTCTAATCTTGTACTCCTTGAATTCCTAGAGCCCGTTCTTCGCGATGGCTTTTCTCCGTTATTTTTCTCTGCTCCAAAGCTTATAGTAGGGTTTTTCATGTCTGATTTTCGTGTATTTCCACCCTTAAATACTAAGTAAGAATTTGATCCAAAGTAGGAAACTACAAGCTGCACCGCCTTTAAAATTCACGAGCTCGCTCCCGAGCATGTCGGTCGCGACTCCACGTGGCCTCTAGCTGTCACAAAATTCACGAGCTCTTCGGATATTCACGACCGGGTCGCGAATATTGCAAAGCTGACCCCCTTCTCTGTCGCGATCAAACAGTTATTGCCTCTTGGTGATTCGCGATCTCGCTCGCGATTCGCGAGCTGGTCGCGAATTTTCCTCTGTGCACCCCAGCCTCTGGCGCGATCAAACAGTTAACGGCTGGGATCTTCACTCGCGAGCTTCCACGTCAGCCGCGGTTCTCGGCCATTTTGCATGTATTTACCGGGACTTCCATACTTCGTTCAAACACCATCTTTTCAAGTACAATTTCTGCAAAATTCCAACAAGTAATACCAAACTCCCAAATGCATGAAAACACAAATAAACTGAGATAAAACACACCATAAATAATTCAAACTCGACACGAAAGCGTATCAAAATTAATGTAAAATCTTAGTTTATCAACTCCCCCAAACTTAGAAGTTTGATTGTCCTCAAACAAAGAACAAGACTCAACTCAAGGATGAATACAAATTATGCATACAACTCACAATCTAGCAATGACGAAATCTAGAGGTAAGAAATATGCAAGCTCAAAATCCGTAAACCCTTCAAATCACCCACACACACATTTGAAACTCAACAAACATACATCGAACCAATGTTCTTCTCAAGTGTGTGTGTATCACTAAAACTCTCACAAAATATATATCAAGGTAACCACTCATCGAACATCAAACATATGAAAACATCAACCATAGGCTTGCACTTCTTCCCCAATTCTCTCCAAATGAAATCATGCCAGAATTAAATATCAAATAGGTCTTTTAACTAGGTTATAATGTAAGCTTTGGGTTAGGGTTGGAATCATATGGCTAAAGTGACTCAAAAACCCTGTAAAAGTCACCGAAGTTCACAGCTTTATCAACTCAACTCTACCAATCAATCTAAGCACCCATTTTTTTTCCAACATCATTCCTTTTCTCTCCAATCCTATTATCCTCACGCTTTATCATTCATAACACAACGGGATTCTAAGAAAAATGATGATTAAGCTCAACGGAGTTCACAAAGGAATTGTGTGTATTTAGGGACCGTGTTTAGGAAAATGGCTATAAGAAAGATGGCCTAAAATCATTTCTTCAATTCCAAAAGCATAATCAAAATCACAAGTGAGGAATCATGCAAGTTCTAGTGACATCAACACATGCTGACCAACACACATCAAGAAAAATACGGGTTTATCACCCTTAGGCACGAAAGCTCATGGTTAAACATTGGTCATAATCATGCTTATCAAGCTCAAATGTACACATGTGATCAAATCAGAACTCACAAACTTCAAGACATACATATCCCCACTTCTATCAATTATCATCACCAAAGCATGAATTCAATGTATAAATCGATCAAGTTTCTCAAAACAAAAGATTAATAGCAGATAAAATTCAAAAAAATTTCAGGTTCCAGGTTTTTTTTAGGAATCTAAAATAAGAGAAACAACTAACTAAGAAAGCAATTAACTAAGAAAGCAGGTAAGAGAAACAAACTTGGTCAAGACATCGTAAGCGCACATCCCCACAAACTTATTCAACACAATGAGGAAGAATAAGTTTGAAGAAAGATGAAACGGTGTCTCAACCACTTACAACGGATCAGGAGGACGGAGGCGGTCGATATGACGGGTATCCGTACGGCATGTACAGATACATGTGCGGCGGTATCTACCTCTGTTGAGACTGAGACTGGGAGTGGCCGGAAGATGTGGGCTCTTGGGGCTGGTATGGACCAGACGGTCTGGCACCGTAAAATGGGTTAGGGTAGTAGCCGGGTGCCGACTGCAGTCCCCTAACCGCGTCTCTAATCTCGTGCACCTCCCCTCTCATAGTGTGCACATCTGTCTGCAAAGTCTGGAACGCATTATTCATGGCACCGTAGTTTATGGTCAAGGTGTCAACGGCGTTGTTCATCGAGCCAATGGTCGTGTTCATGTTGGCCATCATTTGGGTGATAGAGTCCCATTGATCTTCACTCATCTCATCCCTAGTCCGTGTGTGACCTCGACGCTCGGCCTGAGCAGACGACTCTCCCAAAGGAACATGCCCTTGAGCCTCAAAAAATTCAAAGTTAGTTCGGCCCTCATTTGCGACTCTAGCAATCGCTTGCCGATGGGCCGGTGTATCCATCAACCAGTTTCGAGTGTCAGTGAGATCCGACACTGTAGTGAGCGGCCTATTGGGCAGAGGAAAACAGTGAGAACTGCGCAGTTGCAACAGGAACCGATCCATACGAGTGGCCAGCATTCGTGAATTTCTCAAAGTGGTAAGATCAATGAGGCGAGTCTCAGGTAGGGGCCCGTAGCGGTTGAGTGGGATGCCAAAATGTGCGGCAATGGGTGTAATCATCCCACCAATCTCAATTGCATCGGTAGCTTGAGTAGATTGCCTCTTGAGCTGCTACATCAAGAAAGCGGCAAAGTTAAGATTGTGGGCACTCGACATGCTGTAGAGAAACAAGACTTCGGGTGAGCGCATGCGGAATGTCTCATGGCGGGCCAAGACTGTCGATGCGAAGATCTTTTGAAGATACCTGAAGACTGGGTTTGGCATCATAGACGCTTTGACTCTTTTGTGATCAAAGCGAGTCATCTCCGTCTGGAGCTGTCACCAAAACATCTCAGCTGTAACCGGAAAACCATTGAAAATGCCTCCTGAGGGTACATGGAAGATGGTGTTGACCTCTGCAGTTGTGAGGATGCGCGAGACCCCGCCTAACTGAAATGTCATCGTATGTGGGCCTCGCATTGTGGACGCCTGTACCTCCAAGGTACTCAAGAACTCATACACAAGGATGGGATATGTCGACCATCCACCGGCCAAGGCGTGATTCCACCCGATTCTATTGATGAGGCCCCAAAATGTCATCATGAATTCCCAGGGCCATAGTCGTCTCAGCACACGGATATCTGGTGGGGTAAATATTCATCACGGCCAGACAGGCCCAAGCGCGTTGTTGCTCTTCTGTTTGTAGGCGGATCCCATATCGGTGTGGATGGTATAAGGGTTCCATCCCTTCTTCATCCTCCTCAGCTAACTCGGGCTCCAATTCCTCAACAACATCATCCTCTTCAGACTCTGGTTCATAGTCCTCATCCTCAGCGTTGCTGTAGTCTTCCTCCTGCTCCTCCGACTGGCCGTCCTCTTGCTCGTCCGACTGGTCGTCCTCCTCAGACTCGGACCCTGCCTCAGACTCCTCCTCTTCTGAGTGGTACTCTTCGTCCTCCGGATTCTCATCATAATCACATCCTTCATCCTCAGAGGACGAAGAAGAACTAGCCAAACTAGACGGCATGATGACCCGGTGGCGACGTTCGCCAGCCATGGTGATATCTGCAAAAAATTTTCAAATCAAATCCACACTATGCAAACGAACACCACAAGATGAGCATGGCTCCCCCAAACTTGCTTAAAAGCAACTTTTCAACAAAATCATCCCCCAGCTTCATCTATCCAAACAAGCACGGAAAATCAACCACTATTCTTCAATCAACACACAGAACCACAAAATTCAAATAATGAAGCACAATAGGCACCAATTTTTCACGACATTCCGAGTATGAACACATACCAACACCACCAAAACAATTGGTGCATTAAGAACAAAGCAAAACCAGGATTTATCCCCAAAATGTCTCCACATTCTTAACATACTACAAACACATACCAAGAATAAGCATCAAATGTAGTCTAAACTTCATGAATACATGCTTGGGCAACAATGTAGGGGTAAATGGGGCCATCAATTGTAATATTTAGCAAAGAAACACAAAAAATCTCCAAATTGGAACTTTCACAACCTAGAACATGGGTTTGCCAATTTATCCATAAATTTTGCATAGAACCCATGAAATTCACACCTTTACGGGATGGGTAATCGAAAAACATAAGTTCGATAGGTAGAAAACATACCTTGAATGCCGAATTTGGAGAAAAATTTTGTGTGTGTGTGTGTGAGAGTGAAGTGAGAATGAGATGTGGGTGGAAAATGAGAGAAGAGAGAGTTAAAACCAATTTCCGCGTCGCCACGTCAGCAAGAAATTCGTGACCTCACTCGCGACCGCTACTGAGGTCGCGAATTTCTTTCAGTCCACCGTGGAAAATTCGTGACGCAGTCAGCATCTGGCGTCCACGTGGATTCACGACCGGGGTCCAGATTCGCGGCCCAATCGTGAATTTAGCCTTATCAACCCCCTTCTCTGTCGCGATTCGACAAAAATCGAACCACTCTTCATTTGCGACCTCATTCGCGAATCAGGTCGCGAGAACCACACTGTGCAATCCGACGAACTTAACAGCCTCCGATCTGTTGCTGTTCCTCGAAAATTGATATTGGATGTGATCGAATGTACGAGAAAAGGTCCTAAGTAAAGGTGCAACCGACCCCAATCGCAACTTTCTTTGCATATGCCCAATACGTGGAAAACACGTATTGAAGGTTACTTGGGACACGTTTATCGTCATTCGATCAATCCCACAGATATCACCTGCATAACTCAGCAAAAAGACATCAACACAAAAAACAAAACAAAGAAAAACCAAAAAGACTCTAAAAAATTAAAACCATTTGGTTGTCTCCCAATAAGCGCTGCATTTAACGTCGACGGCCAGACGATCTTGCAACTCAAGGATCTATCAACTTGATGTGAGACATCTCGTGTCTCTGCTCCGGGCTATAGTATTTCTTGACTCTATGGCCATCGACAGTAAACAGCTCCTCCGTATATGACAAGAGTTGGACCGCACCACCGGGTAGTACCTTTTTTATCACAAAAGGACCCGACCACTTGGACCTCAACTTTACTGGAAACAATTTTAAACGAGAGTTAAATAATAAAACATTATCACCAGGTAATAACTCCCTTTGAACAATCATCCGATCGTGGAACGCCTTGGTGTGCAGTTTGTAAAGCAACGAGTTTTCAAAGGCCTCCGTGCGGAATTCATCGAGCTCATTAAGCTGGAGCACCCTCTTAGTCCCCGATGTCTTGAAATCAAGGTTTAGCTGCTTCACCCCAATAGGATTTATGCTCCAACTCTACCGGAAGATGGCAGGACTTCTCAAAAAGCAGCTGATATGGAGACAATCCTAACGGCATCTTGTATGCAGTCCGGTACGCCCAAAGTGCATCATCAAGCAACCCGGCCCAATCCTTTCTATTGGTATTCACCGTCTTGTCCAAAATTTGCCTTATCTCCCGATTAGCTAGCTCGGCCTGCCCATTTGCTTATGGGTGATACGGTGTAGTGACCTTGTGCTTGATCACATACTTGGCCAACAATGACTCCAAGGGCTTGTTGCAGAAGTGTGTTCCCCCATCACTTAGTAAAGCTCTTGGTATTCCAAAATGAGAGAACAGCTTCTTCAGAAAGCTGATGACGACCCGAGAATCATTGGTGACTGTTGGAATAGCTTCAACCCACCTCGAGACATAATCCACGGCTAGTAGAATGTACTGAAAGCCGCTTGAAGATAATGAAAATGGGCCCATGAAATCGATGCCCCACACATCGAATAACTCGACTTCAACGATGTTTGTGAGTGGCATTTCATTCCTCTTGGAGAGCCCCCCCCCCATTCTTTGGCATTTGTCACACTCCCGGGTGAACTCATGGCAATCCTTAAACAAAGATGGCCAATAGAAACCACTTTGCAAGATCTTGAAAGTGGTGCAATTGGCAGAGAAATGACCACCACTCGGCGAAGCATGGCACTGCAAATAGATCTGCCTCCACTCTTCTTGAGGCACACAACGGCGGATGACCGTATCCGAGCAATGCCGGAAAAGGTACGGATCATCCCACATGTAGAACTTCACATCATGGAAAAATTTCTTTTTCTAATATGAGGACAAATCCGGTGGCGGTGCATTTGCAGCAAGGAAATTGACAAAGTCAGCAAACCACGGAGCTTGAGATTGTACCGCGAATAGTTGCTCATCAGGAAACTTCTCATTGATGGGCACATGAGCCTCTTCGCCATCTACAGGGTGCTCTAGGCGAGACAAGTGGTCCGCAACCACATTCTCACACCCTTTCCGATCTCGAATCTCGAGATCAAATTCCTGCAGCAATAAAATCCAGCGGATTAGACGAGGCTTAGCATCTTTCTTATCAAACAAATATCGCAACGCAGTATGATCAGTATAAACAATTGTTTTATCACCAATAAGATAAGCACGAAATTTATCAAAAGAATAAACAACGGCTAATAACTCCTTCTCGGTGGTTGTGTAATTTACTTGTGCCGAGTCTAAAGTACGAATGGCATAGTAAATTACACGAAACAACTTGTCTCGTTTTTGTCCCAAAGCTGCGCCCACAGCAACATCACTTGCGTCGCACATGATTTCAAATGGCTGCGACCAATCAGGAGTAACCAAAATGGGTGCACTCACCAAAGCCTTCTTCAACGTCTCAAAGGCCTGCAAACACTCATCAGAGAAGTCAAATGCAACTGATTTTTCTAATAAATGGCTGAGAGGCTTAGCTATCTTAGAAAAATCCCGAATGAATCGCCTATAGAATTCGGCATGGCCAAGAAAACTTCTCACGGACTTCTGATTAGTTGGAGATGGTAATTTCTCGATGGCTACAATCTTGGCACGATCAACCTCCAAACCTGCAGAAGACACTTTGTGTCCCAACACTATACCATCCCGTACCATAAAATGACAAATGACACTTCTCCCAATTAAGGACGAGGTTGGTATCCTCACATCTCTGCAAAACTTGAGTTAAATTGGCTAAACAATTATCAAAGGAATTTCCATAGACAGAGAAATCATCCATAAAAACTTCCATGATATTTTCAATCAACCCATGAAAAATAGCCATCATGCATCTCTGAAAAGTAGCATGTGCATTACATAAACCAAAAGACATATAGCGATAGGCAAAAATATCATATGGACATGTAAACGCAGTCTTTTCTTGATCTTCAGGAGCAATCATAATCTGATTATAACCAGAATAGTCATCTAGAAAATAATAGTACTCATACCCAGCTAATCTGTCTAATATCTGATCAATAAAGGGAAGAGAGAAATGATCCTTTCTAGTGGCAGCATTCAACATGCGATAATCAATACACACACGCCAACCAGTAACAACTCGAGTAGCAATCATTTCTTTCCCTTCACCCTCTACAACAGTCATACCCCCCTTTTTGGCCACAACTTGAGTGGGACTAACCCACTCACTATCAGAAATAGCAAAAATGATCCCAGCATCAAGTAATTTCAACACCTCTTTTCGCACTACCTCTTGCATTATCGGATTTAATCTGCGTTGATTTTGCACACGGGGTTTGTAATCCTCCTCAAGTAAAATCCTATGCATGCATATAGACGGGCTAATCCCTTTCGAATCAGAGATAGATCAACCTATAGCACTTTGATACTTCTCCGGCAACGACGCTAAAAACTTATTCGGTTTTTATTTTCACCTAAACTGCAAGTGTACAGTGAGGCTAATAGCAAAGCGATGAACAAGGTCGAATCCACAGATACTCAATATCTAATCACTAGTTATTCTATTTATTCTACGGCTGTTATCTAAACTAACAAAATTATGAGTGTGAAATTAACTGAACTAACCAAATAAATAAATAAATTACCACAAGCATAAAACAAAAGAAAATAACAAATAAAATTATCAAGAGAAAAAGCGCATTCTATGATTGTTTAATCATCAACTACTCCACCTGTCTAACTAACACAATTCCATGCCTATATTCAGATTCAAATCACACTAGATCAACCACACAATTATCTACAATCTCCTCAGAGTAATGTAAATGTTAATTACAGATTAAATAATAATGTCTCCATTAATTATCTAACATGCAACTCCAAAATGATCAAAAGGTTAAATGCTCTCTTAAATAATCTCAACTCTCTCGAGTATTATTAATTATCAAGTTAATTATTCTGAATCTCGTGCTAAAACTTATCTTTTGAATTATGAATCAACACCTCATATTGCATCAATTAATGGCCAATTAATCAACACAACATCTAAAATAAAAATAATTAAAGCATGAGAAAAATCATAGACAAGAGAATTGCATTAATTAACTGGTTTCATAATTGAGTCATAAACAACCCTAGAATACTAGGGTTTAGTTGTCCATAATCAAACTAATAAATAAATATCCAATCCAAAAATTCATAAAAAGACAAGAATAAAAATAAACAAAACCCGGAAGGTTAAATCTGCCTCTAATCTTGTACTCTTTGAATTCCTAGAGCTCGTTCTTCGTGATGGCTTCTCTCCGTTAATTTTCTCTGCTCCAAAGCTTATAGTAGGGTTTTTCATGTCTGATTTTCGTGTATTTCCATCCTTAAATACTAAGTAAGAATTTGATCCAAAGTAGGAAACCACAGGCTGCACCGCCTTTAAAATTCGCGAGCTCGCTCCCGAGCATGTCTGTCGCGACTCAGGTCGCGACTCCACGTGGCCTCCAGCTGTCACAAAATTTGTGAGCTCTTCGGATATTCCCGACCGGGTCGCGAATATTGCAAAGCTGACCCCCTTCTCTGTCGCGATCAAATAGTTACTGCCTCTTGGTGATTCGCGATCTCGCTCGCGATTCGCGAGCTGGTTGCGAATTTTCCTCTCTGCACCCCAGCCTCTGTCGCGATCAAACAGTTAACGGCTGGGATCTTCACTCGCGAGCTGCCACGTCAGTCGCGGTTCTCGGCCATTTTGCATGTATTTACCGGGACTTCCATACTTCATTCAAACACCATCTTTTCAAGTACAATTCCTGCAAAATTCCAACAAGTAATACCAAACTCCCAAATGCATGAAAACACAAATAAACTGAGATAAAACACACCATAAACAATTCAAACTCGACACGAAAGCGTATCAAAATTAGTGTAAAATCTCAGTTTATCAGCAAGCTTACATTGCCCTTTTTTGTGTATGGAAAAGTTAACACCATTAAAAAACACATCCGAACACACATTTTTCTCACACACTAAGACTTTTCACATTCTTTTGCACACTACTTTACACACTTTGACAATTAATCAAAGTTGCAACAAATTAATAAATTATGGTTAATAATTAATAAAATAACAAATACCCACAAATTCATTGATAGAATAATAAATTTAATTAGAATAGTAGTAATATGATATGAAAAAACTAAATATTTATAATATATATATATATATTCATATCATTTATAAAATTATTTTGAATTTTGACATTTGATAATTCAATGATGAATTCTACATGTAGAAATCGAACCTTTGTTTATGGTGATTTAATATTTTGAAAATGGAGCAAGATTTATGAATTTCAAATTTGCTTAGATTCCTATTTTCATAACTCATTATATAGTGATATTAATTGATTTGTCGATACATTATGCCATTGAAAATGGAGCCAAAAACTTAATTGTAAATTTGAAATATGTGGATGATAGTTTTTAGATTAAAATAATTTTATAAATTATGTCATTATATTTATATATATATATTATAAATATTGAATTATTATTATTATTATTACTACTACTACTACTACTACTACTACTACTTTATTAATTAGTAATCATAATTTACTAATTTGTTGTAATTTTGGTTAATTGTAAATTTTTTTGTAAAAGCGTGTGAAAATATCTTAGTGTGTGAGAAAAATATATATTTATTAATAGTATTAAAAATTTTATCCATAAAAAGAGTAATACGAATCATTTTAAAAAATTAAAAGGATTAGATGGGCCAAATAATCAAACAGAGAATAATATAAATTTTTGAAAATAGTTTGAGGGACTCCGTAGCCTTAAACCCTAAAATGATTTTCACTTGCACATATGGTCCCGCTATCAATAACTTTTTGGTTGTGATTATTAAAAGATAAAATATATTTATATATTTCATTCCTCGATCGTGCACACAGATGATAGATCTATATATATTAATGATTTCATTATTATATATTTCACAAATTCTCCGGTATATAAAATGTATATCAGACAGTCAATGCGTTAATAAAAAAATCATCAAAACATGTGTGATACTTTTTAGGGATACAAGTGATACTTTTTGAATTTTGAGTGATATTTTTTTAGTGTTACAATTAATATTAATTTTGATAACTTTTTTCTTTATTTTTTTTTCTAACCAATACTTTTGAATGATACAAGTGATATTTTTTGAATTTTGAGTTATATTTTTTTACTATTACGATTGATATTAATTTTGACGGGTTTTTTGGTCAACGCGTGTTGACCCAGTCAATTCATTGACCGTATAATATGTACCTAGTACATACAAGATATTCTTTATATATCTATATACGCAGTATTTATTTTAAAAAAATCAAAAGATAATGTAAGAAAAATTGCTGCCAAATATATATGACCCAAGTTAAGCGATTGTTCCTGGATATTTCACTATATATTAAAGTATATTGTGATTGGAATGTCTCATCCCTATTTAGAAACCATCTCGAAAGTCAATAAATCAAAGTCATCAATCGTACTTTGATGGCAAATAAGAAAGTCTCCGTATACGTAGTATTTTATTATACAAATTTCAAAAGAGGTGTTCCAAAATATTAACTGTGATTGACCAAGCCAGACTATACTTTACACTAGCTAAGCTACTATATCCTGTCATTATAATATCGAGGCTTAAATATTCTTTCAAGAATCATAAAGTTCAAATATAATTGTAAATTCAACACAAATTTAAAAGGTCGGTAATTAATTCATTTATATTTTTAAATTTGACATTATTCAACATTTCCAATTTCAAAAAACCATGTCACAAAAACACACAGATTGATGAGCCCCAATTCAATTTCTGATCAAGAAATTGAAGACTTGCACCACTAGCAAACTCACGTCATGCCTGAAATTTTGAACTATGCAGGTTACCGTCAAGCTAACACTCAGAACGCACATCGTCCCCGGAATCGATCACATAAATCCCAACATCGGTTATCAAAAACTGAGAGAGCACCTTTAATATGATGGTTAGTGTTGTACCAATACTCAGCAAGGGGCAGTTACCTTGCCCACTACTTGGGTTGCTGATGCACCATACACTTGAGATAAGATTCTAAACATTGGTTCAGTCGTTCAGTCTATACATCTGATTGGGGATGATAGGCCGAGCTCATGTCTAGGCTAGTCCCCATTAACTTGAATAATTCCTTCCGAAACCCACTTGTGAAAATCTTGTCTCTGTTAGTAACTAGACTTAGTGGTTGCCCATGGAGCATTGTATCCAGAAATACCATAGGCATAGATTGAGAAGTGTATGTATGAGATAGGGGTATGAATTGCCCATACTTGGTGAATCTATCTACCACCACTAAAATCACATTTTTTTTAAAAGATGTTAGTAACCCCCAATGAAATTCATAGAAATGTGGTTCCAAGCCTAACTGGGGACTGGAAGGGGCTGCAGGAACCCTGGGTAGCCCCCCCTTGTGATTTGCTGATGCTGCAAATAGTGCAACTGTTAACCCACACAGGTGTCCAAGTCTGTAACCTCTAGGAGTTACAACCTCCATATTCAAACATTTACCACTGCAGCATTTAGACCAGGTGCAGCTCGTTGACTCCATTAGGAGTTTCAAGCTCCACATTCAAACCAAGTGGCCAGGTGATTGTAATCGAACTCCGAGTGTCGAGAACGAGAACAAGCTCCGCATTCAAACCTTTACCACTACAGCATTCAGAACAAACGCAGATCGTTGACTCCATCAGGAGTTTCAAGCTCCACATTCAAACTAAGTGGCCAAGTGGGTGTAATAGAGGTCCGAGTGCCGAGAACAAGAACATGAGGAGTTACCAAAACTCCACCACTACAGCATGTTATTAGAGTCGCCAGCCTCCACCACTGTAGCATTGTAAAAAATGTTACAATTCTAAAAAATGAGAGGAGTTACCAACCCCTACTACTACAGCATGTTACTAGAGTTACCAGCCTTCATCACTGTAGCATTCAAATCATGTGCAGCTCGTTAACTCTACAAGGAATTTCAGGTTCCACATTCAAACCAAGTGGATAGGTTGGTTTTATCGAGGTCCGAGTGCTGAGAACGAAAACAAGACCGAGCCTAGGCACGGACGAGTACGCGTGTGTGGGCTTAGAGCCCACATCCATATACACATTAAATATTCCATTAAGTAATTAAGTACTTAAATACATATCTTAACTAAGTTAAGACGTCAATGTGGAATGTAATAACCGTGTTTCATCACATTTCCCCACACTCCATAATTGTCATATCGAGTGATCAAACTTTAATAATTAATTTCTCACTCACCGAAATTAGTTTGAGAAAATAAAAAATACTATGATTATCTATTAAAAGATAGATCAATCATATACTATTTAATTTCTCCGAAATTAAATATATTAACCACAAAAAATTCAGATAAAATGAGACACAACTCGCTTTAATTAACTCGATCTTCCAACAGGTTCAAGGTGAGAAATTATTTTTATTCAGCATGTTTAATTGGGGTTAATCTCATCAAATACATGAATATATAGATTATTGACAAACATCCGTTAAACGGGTCAAGCCCGTCCAAACCCATCCATTTTCAACTGGCAGCGTGGCGCTACGTCTTACAAATGTTGCTCCAGCATATGGGTAATTCTAAATACAACCCCCAAATTACTATCCATAGCCCCTATAATTAAATAATTTAAAAATATTGCTTAAATGTTCTCTTTTTTCTCTATAACCCCATTTGTTTTAAACTTTAAATCTTTCTATACTTCTTTCAAAGCCACAACAAATTAAAACTCCTAACATAATTGGTAAAATTGAGGAAAGAAATAATGTACAAAGTAGCCCCAACATAATTGGTAATTAAAATGAGGAAATAAAGAGAATTTACAAAGTGGAATCCAGAATTCTAACTCCGGCGGCGAGAGTGGAATGGGTTCGTCGAATGTCGTCACAAACAATGGCGACGTCACGTTGAACTTGAATGAGACATTGTTGCATCATCGATTCTCGCTCTTGATTTCGACTTCTTTTAATATAATATTTTTCAGTTTAATCATTTACACTGTTTTGTCTGTCTTTTTTCCCTTTTTGTTACAAAAGAATGATCTTTTTAGTTTCCTACAAAGAGTAACATATGAATAAATTTTCTTAATAAAAAAGTTGTGGCTTTGCTTTGATTTCTTCATGCATAAAATGATGACTGATGAGTTGATTTTTATAACAAGTAAGAATTGGAAATGTAGAAATTTGAGGGGAAAACTGTAGTTTTCTCCTAAACTTTTTTATTCAAAATTTCAAATTATTTATGCATTTAGAGTGAGAACTCTATGTATGTTGTTCGAGTTTTTTATTTTGAATCGAGAGATTACCCTCAAAAGCAAAATTGGAAAAAAAAAATTATCATGATTCTGCACAAAGTTTTTCATCGGAGGCTTTTCTCTGCTGGTTGGAAAAGGTGAAGGTAGGATATGAAATTAAATGGGGCTATGAGGTCAAAATAGAACATTTAAATAATAATTTAAATTATTTAATTTTAGGGGTTATAATAAGTAAAATGGGACCTGTATTTAGAATTACCCCAGCATATTACACTTTAAATTAGTCGGTTTTGAGATTTTTGCAACTTGGTTTGAGATACGTTTGATTAAATTCATTTCAGTGGCCCAAAAATTAAACTCTAAGGACCTCTCATCAGGCCCAATTTTCGGAAGCCATTTGAGAGAGAGAGAGAGTCCATGGGCCCTAAGTACTAGGTGATCGATTCTTCTTAAAATTTATTTCCTTATTTATTGAAATTAAATATACACTCGTGCTTTAAATTTGTTCTCTTAATAATATAGAAGGTTGGAGAATTCGCTAGGCGTTAGTCGGGTGTTCGGGGTGCGCTTGGCACCTAGACGGACTAGATGGGGGGTCTCGACATTTTTATTCTTTGTAATATATTATTATTTATATTATAAAGACCACATTAAAGCATAAGTTGAAATGTAGTATTGTTGCTTAATGCTGCTCTACACACTCCTAGGTCCTAGGTTCGATTTTGAATAATGAATAATGAATAATGAATTCGAACCAACTGACTTAACAATTAACTTTGATAAGCAAGCATTGTCGGTGCTTCTCGGCTTAATTTTACGACAATAATGATACGCCTACTTTCATATATTCCCTAAAAACAACAAATTGGGATGACGTCTAATACAACCTAAAGAAACATTGGGTAATTAGGTATTTTCAACAAAAAAAGTGACTATAAATATTTTTTAAAAAAATATAGCTAAAAACATAATTCACTAAATAAAAATGGATATTTTTATATATTACCACTAAATTATATACGGTAATATATTCACTGCAAGAATTTGGACAAAATGAGTTGGGAAGTCATCTAAGAAATGCAAAAATTATCAACATTGTCATCGGTATGATTTTCTATACGAATTCGACACATTTTTGGAAATTTATTTTCTTGGGCATCGATTTTTATTTTTGGGCATAATTCGATTCTTTTAAATTGATTTAATTACTAAAAATCGATCAAAAAGTCGAGATACATTGAATTAGGAAGTAGGAATTCTTGATTTCTTACCAATAGAATTACTCCAAAATTAGGAAAACTGCATGAAATGTTGAGAAATAAATTGCTTAATGAATTTGTCCTAAGCCACCTCCGTCAAGAAAGGGTGGAAATATGGAATTTAGGAGACAATGATGTGAACAAAGGGACAATGCAAAATCTATGCTCCTCTAATGTCGAGGGATTTGTTTCCTAGTAATTTTGTCCCCATTCATGCTACCTCTCTATATCTTAGTTCTAATAATTGTTTCTTTTTCCTATCATCTTTAATTATGGACCTAATTCATTCAGATTTAATGATTGTCTCTGTTTCCTAGCTATCATCTTTGGGATATAGTGTAGGTTTAACATACTAAAAAAAACACGCTAATATTTAATCCTTAGTCTATGTTAATCTGTACCGACACAAATTCTAGTGTAATTAAACACTCATGTGCATCACATTAACTCTTATCTTGTGATTAAAGTTTGCCGTCTAACATGTGATATTCGAATAGATTCATATAAATGAGGGCTCCGTTGGAAATTAAAAAAAAAAAAGTCAACAAGTTTATTATATGAGGTTCTCTAGTTTTCGCTGTATTTTGAGGGAGTCCTGTGTGAGACCTTCTTACGGATCATAATCCGTAAGATGCATGAGTCAAAATCTGCATCCAAACGCAATCAATAATAAAATTACAAATATGCCACTAAATATGATTTTTTATTCGGGTTTTGACTTGTCTTCCAAATTTTGAACCGTAAGATGATCATGCGCAAGTTTTTGTCTTGTATTTTAATTTTTATGCGTTTGACTTTATTATTGCATGAAGTGTATGGTGACGATATATTATAGTTATTGTGCATGAATCATGGATGTCACGTTTATTGCTAAAATGAATTCAGAATTCAAAATTTGACATAGAAAATGTTATCTTCAATTTGAAAGATGAATAGTTAGAAATGTCTTTATGGAGAATATCAACAATGGGAGCAGTGAGTATCTAGTTTGCCTAGGTTGAAAAAATAATGCCTCAGCTTTTTTAATTTCACTAGTGTCTACCATCAATCATGGTACAATGAATCCATCATAAATTGCCCTTTTCTCGACGTTGGACAATATTAATCTAGCCCCTATCTATTAAATATTTTTTTTGATAATAAACAAAAATATCCAACTTTTGGAGTTAATAGACAACTTCCAACAGTCTCGGCGACGTTGGTTTGGATTAGTGTCTTTAAATTTGAAGTTTAATCTAAATCCTCATTTTTCCATAGGTACGTAGGAATTGACTATGAATTAATCTTGTCATTTCAAATATATATTTCGATTTCAAATATATATTTGGATTTTTTTGTTGAATGGTGAGGATATATTTGTAATATCTGCTCTGAATAAAGTTTAATTCTATGCAATATTCTTGAATTTGGGATTGAGTAACCCACAACCAGTACTTGGTGGTAAGTATACTCACTTTCTTTTTCCCGTAAGTGTGCATATATAGTCTATTTAGTTTTTTCGATGATAAGGTAACCCGTAATCCCTACCGAAATGTGCATAGTCTATTTTGATTGGTAATATTATTGATTACTACCGAAAATTCCGGATGAAATCATCTGTTACATTATGTGCAACACTCTATGTTATACACTTAAAATTACTATTTTTTATTCTATTTTTTCTTCGATTTCAATTGGTTGTGCTTTAGTTAATTCTTTACATGTTAAAATTATGGTTCACTTTTCCCAATTAGGATATATAATTATATTTCAATGTTTAATTTTATTTTTAATTAATAATTAATTATTTCCTAAAAAATAATTACATACTAATTCATAGGTGTAAAATTAAACTAAAGTACAATCAATTGAAATAAAAACGAATAAAAATTACTAATTTTAAATGTGTAGCATAAAGTATTGTAAAGAATGTTGCCGTGATTTCATCCGCGAAAATTGAAGATGTGATATCAAAGCTGAAAATAGAAGACCAACATATTTGACACTAATAAAAAAGTATGGGGCTTTATCCAAAAGCTGAGTGTTATGTTAATTAACCACGTGTACACTTGTTACATTAATAAAATCTCAAATTCTAATACAAGGAACTGGTTTAAAATGAATTAATTGAGCAGTATGTGCAATAATATTTTTTGTGTTTATTATTACCGGTGTAGTTCCAAACATCATGATTTAATAAGAGCCCTTGGTTAAGTAGTTAATCTTGGAAATGTGATAATTCATATGCCATTGGATTAGCCAACATGTCCCCATCGTGTTCCAAGGGACAGAGAGATTAATGAGAAGCCTCAAAATAACTATAAACAATTGCTAAAGTAGTATATTCTTTAGGAGCTTTTCTATGAAAAAGAGAAACACATGTAGGACAACTTAATTACATGCAAAAGAGACAGATAAAGATTTAATGAGAAGCTTCATGCATATTTCCATTTTCTTAAATTAATAATAATCTTGATTACATGTTATATGTATTATAATACTTCATCTTGTTGTACCATAGATATGCAAATGTTTAATTATTTTAATTTACACATATATATGGTAGGGTTATAAATGAGCCAAACTATTCATGAGTTACTCGCGTATCAGTTCGAAAAAGAAATGATAGAATCTCGATCGTTTATTAAACGAGCCGAATTCGAGCTCTTTTTCGAGCTCGACGATTTTCTCGAGCCGAATTTGAACTATTTGCGGGCTTCTCACGAGTAGCTCGAGTTCGACTGTAAACAAGCTTTTATGGAGTGGCTCGCGCGCTTTTAATCGAGTAGCTCACGAGCTTTTAATCAAATTTATAATCGAGCTTTGATAAATAAGCCAAAAAAAAATAAATTTTCACTCCCAACAAGATTCAAACCTTAGCCAAATGTATTTCAATGTGTTACTTTAACTACTTGAACAAATTATTAACAATTATATTAATATTGAATCAAATAATGTTTTCATAGCAGTTCTCCAAAACTTAAATATATGTAAATATTTATATATTATATTTATATATTATCAATTTATCAAATAAATTTACTATATATTCATCTAATAACAATCGACTATATGAACTATACGAAAATTAAGAATTAATATTATCATGAATAAAAAAAATTAGAAGGGAATAAATTAATGATATTTATAAACATTGAGTTAAGCTTACGATATGAAACAAAAAATAGGAATATGTAAATAGATTTATATGATAAAAATTAATTTAATCAAAATTGATTATCTAACTTTAAAATATACATTTAGAATGTATTTAGTTATCATATTAATACAGAATAATATATTTGAATTTTGAAGTAGTCTAACAAAAACTAGCTAATTATGAGGTAAATAAAATTCTATTTTATAGTTATAATTAAGAATTGAGACTTAATAATGAAACAAATACAAATGAATTTGATTAAATCTATGATATCAAACAAACATTATTACATTGAGTTAAATCGACATTATTCATCAAAATCAACATCTAGCAATTAATAGTATCTAATAATTACTTAGTTCATTTGATTCGACGGTATATATTTTTTATTTTGTATCAATTTACTCAATTATTATATAATATACAAATATTATATGTATACTTGAGCGATGTATACTTTGGCGTACTTCATTTAAATATTTAATGTTATATATTAATAAAATAAAAGGAAAATGAGATATAACAATAAAAATTAATTATTATTATTATAAATCATATTATAAAAAAAACTTTGAAATTTGAATTCGAATTAAATTATGGTAAATATTTACTTGTTAATTGGAACAAGTGTAAACGTGTAATAAAAAATAATAAACTAACAAGAATAATGAACTAGATCATCAATCAATTAACTAATATGATTACAATGAACAATCGATAAAATAGTAAGAAAATGAGACATGAGTGACTATGATTTATAAATTGCATAAGAAAAAACACTTTGAAATTAAAATTTGAATTAAGATGATAGTAAAATATTTATATATTGAAATTTGAAATTAGTAATGAAAAATAATAAGCTAACATAGTGAGCTAAATCACTAATTAACTAATGAATACAATTTTTACATGAAAAGTGAAAATGAATGATTAATAAAATAACAAGAAAATGAGATATGAGTAAATTGTGATTTATAAATTATAAAAGAAAAAATATTTTGAAATTTTAATTCAAATTAAGGTAAATATTTATATAGTAAAATTTGAATATTCTATATTAATAATGAAAATAATAAAGTAAAATGAGTAATAAGCATAATTACAGTTACATAATTAAGTAATTAATAAAGAAAATAAAATAAAAATAAACATAATTAAAGAAAATACAGAAAAGAAAAGAACTCGATCATGAATTTTATTATTATCGAGCTTTAATCGAGCTTTTTGTCTAGTTTTTTTTATCGAACTTGAACATGTCATCATCGAGTTGAACTCGATCATGAATTTTCTTAGTTGAACCGAACTCGAACTCAAACTCGAAGCTCGAATGGAACTCGAACTTGAGCTCGAGCCGACCTTATCTTAAACAATCCGAACTCGAGCTTGAAAGTATTCGAGTCTACTCGGCTCGTTTACAACCCTAATATATGGGACAACCTATTAACTACAATATTAATTAGTACACATTTTTTATTTTAGAGAAGGTTTTTGCCATACCCGTCTAACCAAGGACTTCGGTCACACAGGCTGGTTGTCGTCTGGAACCCAGCCAAAGCCCACAAAAAAAAATTCAAACGGTCATAATCATTTATTTAACATATCATATCGCATGAGCATATTTGGACAAAAAATATAGACAAAACATTCATTTTTCATATATATACAAGATCTAAATGAAATTAAATTCTAAAAAAAATAATTATAAATTCTGATTGAGATGTAATAAACTCATAAAACAAGTATCAGATAAGTATTAGACAGATACTTTTCAGTATAAGAAGTGATATTTTTCAGTATTATAAGTGATACTTTTACTGGATATATATTTTAATATTTTTGCAAGGGCTTTGAGGCTAGCCGGTCCATCTAACGCAAGCAATGTATCAGACCGCCTGACATGAGTATCTTTCTATTTATTTTTTATTTTATTTTTTGAAAAAGAATTTTATAAAAAAATCACAACTTATATCAGTATATAACATTCACCTTCTGTGATGATTTAATTTCTCTTTAATTAGCTATTCAAATGTTTTAGTTCGCTATGTTTGAAAAGTCCAAAGAGCCAAAACAAACCACGGATCACAAACGGCATCTCCAATTGGCTTTTAGCCTATCCTCTGAGCGGATCAGATTATCTATTGTCATTCCTATTCCACTTGATGTTGCATAACTAGATTTTATTTTTATGTTTCAGCTCCCGGATTCACCCCTCTCCCGCGATTCTCTGCTCGTCGCATCTCTCTCTCTCGCGATTCTCTCCTCCGCAACAACCGCCGGTGAATGTCTCCCTCGTAACTGCAGTTTATGCTCATAACTGCACTCCTTCATATTAGTCACAACCGCACCGTTCACAACCGTCACCATCCTCGCTCCTCCGCACCATTCCAGGCAACTATTGGTGAAATTTTTGCGAGCACCATCACCGTCAGCAAATTTTCGATCACTGGTGTTCCAGTCACAACCTAAATCGGTTCTACGAGGTCAACATCTCCTACGCGGATTTCGAGTAGATTCTGTAAGTTTATATAGGGTTTTTGTATTTTTAGGGATTTGATTTTTTTCCTTGAATTAGAAGTTGGTTGAAGTTTAAATAATGGGTAGAGATATGTTATGAGTTCAGATTTGTAATTTAGGGATTTGATTTTAGTAATTTGTAATACATTATGTTGGTCCCGGGCGAGTCGGTATCAGTTTAGAGGGGGTGAATAAACTGATTAAAAACTTTCACTTCAAAATGCGGAATAATATGGCTCTTTGACTCGCTTAGAGAAACTTATCTATGCACAAACTGGTTGATCAGTTATGACAGCTTGAGTGCAAATTGTGTGAGCTTGTGTTCAGTTCAAAGATATACAATAATCAAAATAGTACAGCACACAAGTGATTTATAGAGGTTCGAAATCTCAAACCTCTATGTCCTCTCTTCCTTCCGCAGAAGGGCAACTTCACTATATAACTTGAGTTTCTTTACAAATTACACAATGAAGGACAGTTGGCTAAACCTGATAACGGCTCACTACCTCAGCAGGTCGACTGCTCACACTTGAAGTCCCTAACTGCTCGCTAGGAATGTAGGTGCTATTGTCGTCTTTACAAGGTTTTAGATCTATTTTGATCTTCAAGAGGTTAGTCTTGAACAAGGGGTATCAATTGATGTGCTCCTTCAATTGAGCTGGGTAGTTGATCGTTGTATTGCTGGAACTGAGAAGGCTGCCCTGGCTGGATTATCGACAGCTGGCTGAATATCTTGACTCTTTGAATTCTTCTTCTCAGTTGGACTCTCGTAGTTTTTATCAAATGCTGAACTTAAGCTAAGTGGGAGGTGGAGAAAGAAAGCTCTGTTTGAATATTTCAAGAATGTATCTGCAAAAGTCGTGGAGGCGAAGAGTGTTTAAAACTCTGATTCACTCGTCTTTTATAGAGGAGTGATTTTATGACCGTTGAGTTCCATTGATCGGTGGCTCTGTTGGCTCATCAATGGCAGATGGTCTTTATTGATCTCTGGAGCTTTTGATTGAAGTAGTTGTTGCTTTGCCAATCGATCTTCATTGAATATTTAATTTCAGGATCTTTGTTGAAGCATTTATTCCAAGATTCTCCGGTTTGAGTAATAACTCCAAGGTTCTCTGGCTTTAGTTTTTAGCAACTTTGAGTTCCAGTTGGCAGTTCTGAGCTTGTCAGCTCAGTTTGGCTATTGCTTCAGTTGGCAGTTCCGAGCTTGTAAGCTCAGTTTGGCTATTGCTCCAGTTGGCAGTTCTGAGCTTATTTCTCCAGTTCGACTGATCTCAAGTTTTTGGCTAGCTTGTCAGTTTGACTGCTTTCTCTTGAGCTTTCTTATCAGCTTGACTAATCACAAGCTGGCTGACTTCAGTTCTAGCCTTTAGCTGATCTGTCTGTTTACTTCAGTTTGGCCATCAGCTGGTTACTTCGAGTCTTCAGTTCAAACTGATCTCTTATCAGTTTCTTCAGTCTTAGTCGTTTCTTTTTTCCCTCAGCTCAGCTGACTTAGCTGTCAGTTTGTTTCGACTGGTTCGACTTTTTGACTCCTCAGTTGAGTTCTGACTGGATGACGTATCCTTCCAGCTGGTAGACCATACTCCAAATTGGTTGACTTTGACTTTAATTGAATTCCTTCTTGATGCTCTGGATTGGTCAGCTCAGATCTATAACTTGAATTTTAGTCAGTTTTTCATAAATAGTTTTGACATCTCATCAAAACCTAATCTAGAGGTTCCTTGATAGTTTTTCCTAACATATTATTTTAGTCGTTCAGATTAGTCGTTTAAGGGATTTGATGTAAATTTACTATTTCTTGAATGAATTGGGATTTGGGATACTGTCTTTTCTAGAAATTTATCAAATGGCTGGTTTCTTGAAGGATTGAAGAAGATTTTGACTTTTTTCTCCGTTTCTCTTTGTTGTGTGCCATTGCTACTACTATATGTAAATCTTTAAGTGTTTCTCTTTGTGTCGATTGTGTGTTGTAGCCATTGAAATTGTGGATACGCTTGTTTTGATTTGTTACAGTGTTGTGGTTGTTCTGTCGTTGTGTTATCTGTTTTGGGTTGTTCGTTATTCTTATATAAGAAGAAATCCGGGATATTCCAACTTTAACAATTAGGTGCAGTCTTTTCAGATTGCATTTAGGTGGAGAAACAAGACAGATTTTAGAGTAAATGAGTCACGTGCCCTGTTTTTGAACATGTAAACAAGACATAACATTGCATAAGTAGTTAAATTCTCCATACCATAGTAGTGTAAAACATGTAAAATGAGTTTAGAAGGCTAGATTAATTTCTAGCTATCTAAATGATTCCTTTATATAATTTGCGTATTCTAATTCCAGTGTTTACTTTCAAGCATTTCATTTAATTTGCGTATTCTAATGAAAATAACCTTAAACAAGAAACAAGGAAATGTTGTTGACTATGATACTTTTATTCTATGCTTTGTAGTTGGATTTTTTAGTGATGGAACGAATTAAGAAAAGGTTGCAGCGACCTAGTAAGTCAGTACCTGAGGAGAAGAAAGATGATGCTACCAGGTATGAATTTTAGTATTTCAGATTATGATGTTGTATATTTTGTGTTACAAATTATTTATGTTAGTAGTGTTAATTATTCTTAATCATGTCATTTTTATTGCAGTGAGAATACAGAAACAAATGTTAACGTTCCAAGGACATATAAGAGGCGTAAACCATCTGTTAAGGAAGCCAAGGACAAAGATGTTGTAGTCAGGTAGTATATATATGCAGTCAACATTTTTTAGTGATTTGATACTTGACAGGTTCTTAGTGATACTTTTATGTTAGTTAGAGATACTTATTCTTATTTAGTGATACTTTATGTTTATTTAGTGATACTTTATATTTATTTAGTGATATTTTTACATTCTTTAGTGATACTTTTACATTCTTTAGTGATACTGTATTTTTGAAATATTGATACTTGACAGGTTTTTAGTGATACTTTTATGTTAGTTAGAGATACTTACATCAGTTTGTGATAATTATTCTTATTTAGTGATACTTTATATTTATTTAGTGATACTTTTACATTCTTTAGTGATACTGTATTTTTGAAATATTGATACTTGATAGGTTCTTAGTGATATTTTTATGTTAGTTAGAGATACTTACATCAGTTTGTGATACTTATTCTTTTTTATGTTTATTCTTGACTTTTATAAGTATGGATGCTTATTTTTTAATAGTGATACTTTGATGTTACTTAGTGATACTATTTTACTTATTATTTTTTTCATATTGCAGTGAACATAACGATGAGGAATGTAATGAGAGTGATGATAACAATGCTGAAGATTCTTCCTCTGAACATGAAGTCAAACATGAAGCTAAGAGAACAAAGAGGACAAAAAGATCCGGTGAAGTGCAAAAAAAAATTTAGTCATTACTATTCAGAAGAAACTAATAAAAAAGACTGATGATGAAAATAAAGAGTGTGATGGCAGGTAATTCATTTTTATTAGTGTTGATATGCTACAGCTAGAAAATTTATAATTATTAATGTCTTATTTTTTTCATTGCAGTGGTAAGACTTTTTTGACCAAGTGTAGGCCTGCTAGGCTATCTTCACTCGCTCCAAAACTGAATGATTATCAAAGAAGGGCTATTGAGGAGATTGGATTTTCTAGTATGCTACAATTGAGAGGTTTTGGGAGGATGTCTTGACAGAGGATATCGTGGTTTGTGGAGAACTTCAATGGAGCAAGTCGTGTTTTGTCATTTGAAGGTAATAGAAACTTAGTTATTACCTCAGATGACATTCATGATTTAATTATGTTGTCTAGAAATGAGGGGGTTCCTGTATTGAGGAACGATGATGGCACTAAGGATTTTCTTACTGATTTTAAGAATAGAAATAGAATTGGGGATAACTTGCTTGTGTCTTCTGTGCAAAAGATGTTACTTGAGATGGAAAATGGGGGGATGATTTTAAGAGATTGTTTGTGTTGAACTGTTTGTCAACTTTTCTTGCTCCTACTGCCAATCAATTAGCTGACTTGAATGTAATGAGATCCCTAATGTCTGTTGAGAGGATCTCTTCATTTGACTGGTATGGGTATATGCTGGAAAAAATGTGCTATGTGATTCGTATGTTTCATAGTTCTAGGACTCTTAGGCACTTGAATTGTTGCCTTTTTGTGCTGCCACTGTTTTACATTCATAGGTTTAAATGGCAAGGTCGTGTGTCACCTACGACACTCCCTCTGATTCAGCACTAGGACAAAGAGTCCATTAGAGCTAGATTGCGTGCTAAGTTGAATGCAGGGGGTTTTGGTCATGGTGAATGGGTAAAAGGACTCTACCCTATTACCAAGGGTGCTCCAAGGTTGGAGGGGGGTGTAGGTGGGGTAGATGATAGGTTAGATGATGAAGGTGATATGCCTGCTCAAGGTCCAAGGTTAGAGCCAAGAGCTGGACCAAGTGGAGAGGTGTCTGCTTCATATGTTGTAGATAGGAGATCTATAACATTTCAACTCCCGGCTACTGAGCAGGACAATGAGGAGATTTCTAGGATTGCTAAAGATGTAAGTGCATGATTTATATTTTATTTTATTTAGTGATGTATTACTGTTTATTAGTGATACTTGACTTGTTTTTTTTTCCCAGCCTTTGGATGAAGCTTTGTTGCTGATGAAGAGGGATTTGAACATGGTTACTCATGTTCATCTGGAGAGGCTAGCAAAGATGAAGGATTTGATTCAAGTGAACATGGGGACAGAAGAATCGCCTTCGTTATCTCCTGATTTGATGTTTTTCTCAAACTCGAAGCTGCATGAATACATTGATGAAGTTGTGGACAATTTTTGGAAGATGAAGGCTGAGAAGGGGGAGAAAGTTTCAGAAGATGTCCAGGTTGAGTTGAAGCCAGAGCGTGTACAGAAGGGGGCTGAAGAAGAAGAAGAAGAAGAGTTTGAATGCCCAAAGTTTGATTTGCTAACACCTACACCGCCCGAGGATGTAAATAAGATTATCGACGATGTAGTGTCTGGTAATATTTTCTGTTTTTTGTGCTAAATATGATTTTATATGTGTGTTAATTTTTTTATATGTTTGATGTTAATACTTTTACTGTATTCATGCAGATCTGCAGAATTTGGGTGGGGAAGGTTATAAAGTCATTGAGCTCATTCGAACTCCTCTTTCAAGACGTCCGTGCACGGAAAATCTGCAGCAGAATATTGATGAGCAAGCTGGGGGAGAAGGTACTTCAGAGAGGAGGGAACCATGGCCTGTTCCTGATGGCTTCCCATTCAGGTGCCGATTTCTATTGAGCTATGCTAAGCTACTGTATGGTATGACGAGGGAGGAGAAGGATATTGTGAAATATTGAAATGTTGGGGGGTGGGAATTTAACATGTGTTTGGAACAGCTAGTATGAACAATTTAGTGTTTGGATAGTTTTTAATATTTACCCTCGAAAGTGGCTGGATGTTTGTTGTTTCCCTCTGCATGACTAATTCTTGACCAGTTTAACATCTTAAGGTAATTTTTTGGGCCTTTATATTAATGCATATTGCAATTTAACATTGGGCTTCTATTAAAAATTGGGCTAGAAATTCAATTGGGCTATTAGATGCATTATTAAGACCCACTAATTTTTTATCCATCTTATTTTTAGTCCAAGTTCACGTACAGATGTGTATATGTACGTATGTATGAATATAGCTTATTATTTATTCAAAATTTTATATTCTCAAAGTGATTAATAATGTTTTACTATTATATCCTTCATATTAATTTAATGCAAAGTATTTTTTGTTACAAAAATGTATTAATTATTTTTTTCATATTTTGATATCAATAATAATGTAACGAGTATCAAAAATAAGAAATTGATAAATTACATGTGATGTATCATTATTGATTGAAGAAAGTATCACTATGAATACCATTAAGTAAAAATATTTACTCCATGATTTTTGAGTAACACTGTTTCATTTTTTTTAAGTAACATCTCACAATAATAATGCTACATGTTATATGATTTTAACAATAATATAATAAGAAAATCACAAGTTATATGATTAATAAAATTACAGTATCAATATTGATGAATAAAGTGTCACTGTGGATACTGTAGAGTAACACTATTTACTCCATGAATAATTTAATACAAAACATTTTGTTAAAATAATTTATGAAGAAATAATATAACATGTTTTATGTTTTAACAATAATATAATAAGAAAATCACAAGTTATATGATGAAGAAAATCACAGTATCAATATTGATGAATAAAGTATCACTAAGCATCCGTGAAGTAACACTATTTGATAATCGCAGTTTCAATAATATAATCTGGGATACATTTCTCAAAACAATCTGAATGCATTCTCAAAACAATCTGGGATTAGGGGTTTTGAACCCAAAATCACAAGTTATATGATGAAGAAAATCACATATCAATACTGATGAATAAAGTATCACTAAGCATCCGTGAAGTAATACTATTTGATAATTACAATTTCAATAATATAATCTGGGATACATTTTTTAAAACAATCTGAATGCATTCTCAAAACAATCTGGGATTAGGGGTTTTGGACCCAAACTCCTTTGAAATTGAAGTGCCACCTGTATTCTTTTTTTTTAAGGTGCCCTTTGATTCTTTTTCTCCTACCCTTTGTGGTTGAAGGTGCAGGATCCAATATTGGAATAGAAGAGCTTGAAACATTCGTATCCGCCACGGAAGACACTGTACTCAGCAGCTCTTCAACATATACTACAACCTTGTTATGCTCTTCTTCAAGTATCTTTCTTCCCTCTTCACTATCTTTGACTTTTATAACAGTAGCATAGTACTTTCTCATCATATGATTTCTCTAAGAAATAGAATCTGTATTCTGGTTAGGTTGCTCACTTCCACTTCCAAATTTATCCCACAAATGAGCTTTCACCATTTTTGGCCATCTTTTATTAATATAAAGCTCAAGTATCTCAACTATTGAATGCATATAAAGTATTCTGAGGATATGATAACATAACAACCCACAAGTTTCAAATCTTTTACACGAGCAGACTATGAATTTATCAACATCACTAAAACTGACATTATGAACTGTAATGCCCCCGTCATCCTTAACATTATAGAATCGCAGTCTTTCACCAGAGTGAATGAGTTCACAATTCAATGATATACACTTCAAGAATTCAGCTTCAAAATCAGTAAAGAGAGTCAACGTATATACCTCTGAAGCATGCTTGAGAAGTCTAGTCAACGGCATAAACGATGTAGGTTGTGCTCTTGAGCATTGGAATTCGTCAGATGCTTCATTTCTCCTCCAAGATTGGACTGTTCTTTTGAAAATGTCATAAAATTCTGCCAAGCTTGTTGAATTCCTTGCATTGAATCCAATGGCACTATTTGTGCTTTCACTTCTTTGGGATGATAAAATTCCAGCAGACAAAAAGACCTTGTTCAAGCCAGTGCACCACTTCTCCTTGAGCAAATAGAGTCTGGAAAACCACAAGTTGTCCTCCAAATGATATGTTGATATCATAGAGCTCCAGCAATATTCGAATTCCTCTCTATTTGTGCATCCGGATAAGCATTTTTAAAATTCATTAATGAAGGACTTGTTCGCTTTCAAATTTCCAAACCGGCTTATTGTATTTTGGTACAAATGCCACAAGCATAATCAGTGTCTTGTATCAGGAAAAATCTGCATTGAATAAAAAAAATTAACTGAAAAATTTATATAAGTAAATGATCACTAGATGTGATGTAAGTACTATTAACTATTGACGTAGTATCATTATCATATAAACCTGTACCAGCAGACGACATCTCAAATAAAAGATTCATTTAAGTGAATTATGATAAAATAGAGAAATATACATGTTCTATTGCAGTACCAATAGCTAGGTCTTGATCGGTAAATATTGATATAGGACATTTCCCCTCTATTGATTTCTTAAAAACTTCAAAGAGCCAAAAAAATGATTCAATCCTCTCATCCGATATGAATGCACATCCAAACATCACATTTTTCCAATGATTATTGATCCCTACAAATGGTGCACAAATGAGGTTATACTTGTTTGTACGATATGTTGTGTCAAATACAACAACATCGCCATATATTATATAATCATCTTTCATCATGGCATCCCTCCAAAAAACATTTGACAATCTCCCTTCATCATCTAACGTGACTCTAAAGAAAAAATCTTTATTTTCAACACTCTGTGCATGCATTTCATCAATGAGTGTCTGTGCATCTCTTCCTTCAATAATACTCATCTTCAACCGGTTGACATAGTTTAAATGATCCTTTAATGTGTGACCAACACAATCCTCCCCTCTCGCATCATGCGCCATGTATCAGAAAGAATATGTAGCTCTTATCCTTGATGTGAGCATGCCCTCAATCACAACACCCTTCTCACAATTTATTGATCTGTGCGAACGGTGCATATGGCTCCATTCTCTTCTTGTAAGTGTGTGATTGTGCATGAGATTATGCTCAATAACTCATATAAACCATCATTATTGATATTTGCTCTTAAATATACCTTATAACCTATGCGTGCGACATACACCTTTCTTGAATTAGAAGTGTTTGGTTTTTTGGCTCTCTCACAAGAACACAAAAAGTATTTTTCAACTACACTTCCATTTTCAGTTCTTGTTGTGGATTTCCTAACACTAAACCCATTTTCAAGAGCATGACTACAATATAAGTCATATATATCATCAATGTTCTTCCTTTTCAAACCAAGAAGGCAACCTCTTATATCAAAAGAATCACCTACAACAGATCAGTAAAAAATAAAATAGTGTCAATAAGTATTGGTGGGGTATCAAAAAAATATTGTTGATGTATCGTTACTATCGAGTGAATCATAATTATTTTTTAAGTGAAACACTTGAAAAATATCAATAATACCTAGCAA
Organism: Perilla frutescens; assembly: GCA_026008535.1. Taxonomy (NCBI): domain Eukaryota; kingdom Viridiplantae; phylum Streptophyta; class Magnoliopsida; order Lamiales; family Lamiaceae; genus Perilla; species Perilla frutescens. The sequence continues at coordinate 57,396,939 of BRKX01000016.1, forward strand.
AGGATTACTATCATGAGAGCAAGTATCATTAAATACCATAGAAGTATCACTATTGTATATAATTATTTTTTAAGTGAAACAGTTGCAAAATATCAATAATACCTAGCGAAGCATTACTATCATGAGAGAAAGTATCATTAAATACCATAGAAGTATCACTATTGTATATAATTATTTTTTAAGTGAAAACAGTTGCAAAATATCAATAATACCTAGCGAATGATTACTATCATGAGAGGAAGTATCATTAAATACCATAGAAGTATCACTAGTGTTCAAAAGTCAATATATGCATGTGATACAAACTTTTCTGGATTTATTCAAGCATAAATAACTAATGTTCAAGTATATCATTAGTATACAATGAATTGTAATTACGTTTTCACGAGATAAAGTATCACTAAATACCGTAGAAGTATCACTAAATTACAAAATACATTTTGCAGTTGATGGGTTACAAAATCAAAGAATAGAAGTAAAGTAGTGCTTACTCTCAATTTGCAACATGATAGATTCGTCCTCGTTGATAGATGTTTTTTCTACATCTTCAACATTGTTTTCATTATCAAGTATAACAATATCTGAAATTTAGAAAATTTAAATAACTTTTATAATTACTATAACACTAATAGATTACTAAATCAAAAGTTTAATGAATCAGTTCATAGTAGCATTTTATCGAACAGTTTGAATGCAAAATTTGATATATCTAATAACTGGTTAAAAATTGATAAAAATTTCAAATCTTCTAAATTAAGAACACATACCGGTCGTTGTTATTGTTTCTTCTCCGGAATTAATCGGAATTCCACCGGGAGGAAGATTACATTCTTTTCTCAAATTATCCATTGAATCGTTCGCCGAAGGGGGAAAATCTACGCGCCGCAGCGAGCTCGACGGGAAAAACTAGGCGGCGCGGTGATCTGGATGGGGAAAACGTGGCGGGGCGGCAAGCTGAGGGAGAAAACGTACGCGATCTGGGAGGGAAAGCTGAGGGAGAAAAAATCTATTTTTTTTTAATATATATCGTGGGTCGGGTCGGAGGGATCCGTCTAACGTAAGCGACCCGTTAGACGGTCTCACCCTATATATAATATGTAGTATCCAAATGGGACTACAGCATTATCATTATAGGAGAATATATTTAGTGTGAGAAATAGTTAGAGACGTGCATGCATGAACATTCACTTGTTTGTTTGCTGGGGCCCTTCACGAAAGAAATATATGAGCATTTTCTTTAATTTGTTTGTATCTCCCAATACTTTCGTGAATTTAATTATCGTCGCATTTTCTTCCAATAACTTATAAATTGAAAATTGCAAGGAGATGTATGAATGCTCCAAATTTCAAAATTCAGGATTAGAAAATCGGGAATTCAAAAAATAGAGATGACGTATCGTTTATTAGGTTAGAGACACCTTATGAGAAATGAGAAATGAAGACATATATATATGAAAGAGACTCGAGTCGAGTGATCTAGATAGTTTTCTCCAATAATATTATGCCCTAGAGCTACTTATCCATATGCCTCATAAATGTGTGATAAAAATATTACATTGAGTGTATGTCAAACGAATAGCAGCTTTAATTTCATATACTTGTATCATAGAACATAGACAAATTTATATATATTGTTAATTCCTTTGACCAAGAAAATTCCAATAGAACGACTTTAGTAACTTGTAATATCTTCCAGGTTTATTGCCACAAAAAAAGGGTCATGGTCTTTAATATTTTTTATTTAATCATACACCTTTTAATTTTAGTCATATTTGTTACGAACTTTTAATTTATAAAAATTTACGTACGACCCATAATTTTGGTGTAATTAAACTGACATTGACAGCTCATTATTGAGAATGTAGATGATATGCCATTGCTGAAATTATAAAATATGATTAAATTTTGCAAATGACTGAAATCCACAAATTCTTTTGCAATTATCCATGCTAGTATTTCTCATGTACAATGCACAAATATTAATTTTTTTTTTTTAATTTGTAATATTATTGTTGAGAATGATGTGTCACTTCAAAAAAAATGATTTTTAGAGATAAGATTATTAACAACGACAAATGCCCTCACTAACACTAGATTTTTAGTAATGACATGTCGCTTCTAATCATCACATGTCACCTCTAATAAAATTTTTGTGATAACATTGTCATCGCTTAAAAATATTTTTTACGACGATATCATGTCGTTGCAAATAGAGCGTCCATAAAAGTTTGTTCCAAATAAATTAAAAATTATTTTAAGTGACAATATTGTCATCACAAGAAATGTCATTAGAAATGACATGTGATTATTAGAGACGACATGTCGTTACTTAAGTCTGTTATTAGTGACGACATTTGTCGTCACTAATAATATTGTCACTAAAGATCTTTTTTGGTAGTGTGTTCCAGATAATGTTATCACTTCATTTGATAACATCAAAGTCAATGTTATATCGAATGTGCTCCATCATTCTCGTGACATTGAGTACAGCTTTCTGAAAGCTAATCCTATCATTTCCGACTATTTAGGATTAATTTATGTCACATTTTATTTTCCACGAATTTAGAAACTTATTGTTGAATTAAATTTGTGGTAAATCGTGGATTCTATATTACTTTGAATTAGTCAAAGTTTGTTCTGACTTTCTAGGGAACGTGATGTTCCCACTGTCTCTTGACCACTAACTGTTGCAGGTAAACGTGGGTGATTGGAGTAACTGCCACTATTGCAAGTCGTTGAAGAATGTGTGATACACAAAGCAGAAAGCAGTTATCTCAAAACCACTACAACAATGGGGAGTTGAAAGTGGTTGACTCAAGGCCACATCTCATGTATTCGTGGAGCAACTGCTGGAGCAAGATAGATGAAGTATTTATGGTCTCCTTAGACCTTGAAATCATTTGTACAAACAGATTATCACCGTGGTTTGTGAAACATCTGAAACTTGCATCTAGTGTCGTCTCAAAGATCCAAGACATCCTCCTCGACATCTGTCTAGCATCCCAATCAACTGAAGTCTAGATTCAGCTGTGTGTGTATGTTAGATAGTCAAATATGAGAGTCTTAGGATTTAGATTGACGTGTTATTTCCATCTATTTGTTTAGATAGTGTTTGTTCGAGATATTGTTCAAGTGAGTGAAATTAGGACAGATCTCTTGTATACTGTATGCAATGTTGTCAAGGGAGTGAACTGAGACAATATATGTATTTTTTTGTATTTCACTTATGTAGTGAATTTCGCCCTGAGGCAATCACACACCATAAGGAGTGTGACTTAAAACTTATTTTGTGCAAAATGTTATTTACTCTTCCACTGCATGTTGAGGGCATAGTGAAAACACTGACTTCAACATTAAGTACAACTTTGTTATTTACATCCGAAATTCACAACTTTTTAGGCAACAAATTCTAATAATTATGATTATTTTTTAATTCTATATGTTGTGTATAATTATTTTTTGATTCTATATGGTGTGTTCAATTTTTAAAAAATTAATAAAATGATATGCACATACATTAATTAATTTGATGAGAAGCTCAATTTTGTGGAGTTACAACAAACAAAAAGAAAATTATATTTTAGGAACTAAATGAAAATCCATGTTAGAAATATCGGATTAGAATATTTCAAACTATACGTATAATAGTAATGTATAATTATCCACGAAACGAACATTTGATTTCTTTGAATATATGATAGACCTAAAAATATATAATTGTTTAATTATTTTAAATGATGAAATTGAAATAGAAAATTAATAAATTATTGCAAATTATGTTATACTTATATTATTATTATTATTATTATTATTGTTATTATTATTATTATTATTATACAAATTAATGAAACTATTTTTTTAGGTGACAAATGTAGAGTACTACAAATATGTGCATAAAAAATAAAATAAAAAATATTACAAATCTCAAATTTTCAAGTAAAAAAAATAATAACTAACATTGCAAAAATTTGATAAAAGATATATGATGGTTGTAATTTAAATTGTTGTGAAAAAAGATGAAAAAAAAATATAACAATAAATGTCATTACTGTTGTCTATTAACTCAAAATTGTTGCCTTAAATATAATTATTAAATTGTGTTATAGACAATGATTTATATCAGAACAGTTATCTATCACACGATTTTACTTTAATGTATGTATAGATAGATAGATAGATAGATAGATAGATAGATAGATAAAAGATATTTTCCAAAGGCCACAAGTCAACCCTTTGTAAGTTTTTGTATTTTAGTCATCTCTATTGAAACTGCCAATTTAACCGTGTGTCTATATATATATATATATATATATATATATATATATATATATATATATATATGTGTTTTTCAATTGAATAAAAAATTTGGTTAATTTAATAATAATAAGTAGACAAGGTCAAAATATTAATTTTATAGTGATAATTATAATAATTATTATTCTTATTCTAGCTGGCCTAATTAATACTAATACATTGTTTATTCCCTTGTCAAAATAATAATCTAGACTATCTAGTTGATTATCTTGTCTAATTATTATTACCATAACAATTAATATTTTGATCTTGTCTGATTCGTATTATTACAAAAATTAACTTAATTTTGATCAATATAATAATTTGGTCATAATTTTACTTAATTGACAATAATATTGATAGATTGACAATTGTAATATAATTACTTAAAATCCCAAGAACTTACAAATTAAAGGATTGAGTTTCATTGAATATATATTAGACCTTTTTTCCAAACGACGTTTTTAATACTACAAAATAATATTGTCATTACTTATAACATGTTATACCAAGAAAATGATGCCATACATGTATGCTTAGTGTGTAACGAGAGTGTCAAAATAAGATAATAATATACGATTTACAACAAAATTATATCGCTTATACTATACAATATAATTCAATATTGTATTTACATTCAGTAATTTGGTGTCTTTATATATTATGTAAAGTTATTAAACCATGCCTTATAGCTAGTGAGTGCAATGTGGACTGTTTTTCACAAATACCTCTATAAACATAAAATATATATAAATAAATATAATTAATAATATTTATGTTTTTTCATCCTACGTAAAATTAAATCCGTATAACCGAATAGCTTGATATTATATAGCATGCATGATACACCCAAAATATAACAAATATTAAAAAACAGAAAAAGAATACAATGAAATAAATTATTAAAACTTAACAACCAATTTTGGATGGAAAAGAAAAGGAAAAAAAATGGTAACACCTCCAATCAAGCATTTAATAATGCGGTAAAAAGCACTAAATTTTACAAAAAAAAATAACCTTCTTTACAGTCTTTTGACTTTATTTCTTTTGCCCTTTTGTTTCCCACGTTGTTTGCAACTTTATTTTTGCTAAAGCACTTTTTTTTATCTTTAAAAAAAAATACACTTTTTTTTGGAGGGAATTAGTTAAAGATTAGGAAATCACGGCCATTGAAGCTATGAGGTCAAACCTTTAAATAACGAGTCGTAGCCTGAGGCTGAGAGTACTCAGACCCGCTACTGCAACCCGGTGCCCGATGTCTGACCCGGTCAGATTTTTTATATTTAATTACCAAAAAGCAAAGGCTGAAAGGCGAAAGCTCACCCTCACATAACAAAGACTTCACAAATATCCCCTTTTTTATTATTTTTTTCAGCTCTTTTTATCTTTCTTTCTTTCTCTTTTGGTGGGGGTTCTTTTTTCTTTTTTTTTCTCAATTTTTTTTTCTTCACTTTCTTTTTGGAAGTTTCTCGTCACCATCGTATTGGGTTGCTACCAGAATATTTCTTCTTTTTGTCATCGTCAGCCCACTTCGATTGATCCATCATTTTCCCAACTATTGATTAGATTTTGCCGTTCAGAAAATGTGCGGCTTATTTTTGGGATATAGAATTTGATGTTAATTTATGATATTCGAAACCAAAGCATCTTCACCTTGAACGAATCAAGGCTCAGACCTACATGTGATCACAAATACTTGGGCACACTTGTATAAGATTCTCTTACATTAGACGGATTTCCACTCGATTCGACCCAAATATTGTACGTATATTAAAAAAAAATCCTTTCTTTCAGCGTCATTTTTCTCTCCAACTGAACCGCGGCGTCGCTCTCTCTACTCCACGCGATTCTTCTATTCTCAGTTGAACCCTAACTCCCACAGCTACAAACCGATTCACGCGATTGTAGATAAAATTATCTCTTCTTCACGCAATTTTTTTCTCGTTACTGTCTAAGATTTAATGGATATATCGGGATAAACAAACGATCTTCCTACCTGTGAAATTTAATTCAATTCCGGAGAAGAGACATCTGCAACGAATGGTATTTTTTTTAGTTTACATTTTTTTTGATTTTGTGACCATTGATCAACAATTAGGTATAAGAAATTATGCACACCATATGTTCGATAATATGCTTTTGAATGAATTAATTCAAATTCATATTCTCATCTGTAATTTGTTGTTATAATACTTTTAGTACTAATTTATATTTCAATTCATAATTCTCATATATTGTTTTACTTGATGATGAATCTAAAGGTAAAGATGCAGAAACAACATCTATCAATGAATATAAATATGTTCTGTTGGAAATTGACAGTAAGTCATATTTTACTTCTCTTTTTTCTTTGTTGCAACCATGTATTTAAGACAGTAGTGATACTTCACTTGGTATTTAATGATACGTCACACACAGTTATTGACACTTATTTATTTCTACCTCAATAATTCATAGAAATCCTTTGCATAGGAATCAGTGATACTTTGCCTATTATATAGTGATCATTTTATTACTGATACAAATTTTAAACTATTGTGGGTGATTCATTTGATTTAAGGAAAATACTTCACCTGGTAGTTAGTGATTTTTCACGCCACATTTAGTGATACCTCTCTGTCTCTAGATATATAATTCAATTCAATGTGATAGTTTGTCATACATGGTCATTATGATAGTGGTATTTCACATTATAATTAATGGGTCTTTATTTCATGGTAATGATACTCTTCGCTAGAATGTATTGTGTGTGATGACAGCTATCTGGTATATATGTTACTCTATTATTGGTACTTCACATAATATTTAATAATACTTAACATCACATCTAGTGATGCTTTACTTAAAGATTTATATTTCAGTTCAATATTGTTTATTTTATTCTCTACAGATTTTTCCTGATACAAGACACGGGTTATGCTTGTGGTATTTGTACCAGAATTCATCAATGAATTTCAAAAATGCTTGTTCGGTTATATAAATAGAGATGAATTCGAAGATTGTTGGAGCTCTATGATATCAATATATCATTTGGAGGATAACGCATGGTTTTCAAGGCTCTATTTGCTCAGAGAAAAGTGGTGCACTGGATTCAACAAAGACTTTTTTTATTATATTGCTTAATTATAGTTACTAATATTGTTTATTCATGTATTAACTTTCTTATTAAATTAGGATTAATTACTATAAAATACATAAACTTTGACAAGATTTGCAAATTAGACACAAACTTTAAAATTTTGCAATTAAAACACAAACTTACATTTTTTTACAAAATAGACAAACTGAAAGCAAAATTTTAAAATCAATTGAATTTGAAAACCGCAAAGCCATAAAAATTGTTCATCTTTCGATTTAGATGGCATTACATTGGTTTTAATAAGTGAAAATGAATTATATGTCGCAAATTCTCATTTTTCCGTTAGTCCAAAAAAATTGAGTTTGTCTATTTTGCAAAAAATGTAAGTTTGTGTTTTAATTGTAAAATTTTAAAGTTTGTGTCTAATTTGCAAATCTTGTCAAAATTTGTGTATTTTATAGTAATTAACCCATTAAATTATTGATACTTTGTTGCATTATTATTGATATTTTAGTACATATATTATGTACTAAATTAAATTATTCACGAAATAAATAGTGTTACTCTACTACATAGACAATGACACTTTGTTACATTAGTATTGGTACTGTATTTTATAAGTTATGATACTAAACGATTACTAATAATCTAGAAAATTATTTGATATATTGAGAACATCATTACTGTTGTTGATGCTTTTTTATGATTTGCGTGTATGTGTGTCTCTTTGTATTTTTTTATTTTGTATTACACGAATTAAATAGTGTTACTTCACAACACACATAGTGATACTTTTATGCATAAATAGTGATACATATTGATCTGTTATGCTATTAAATTATTCACGAAATAAATAGTGGATACTCCGTTATATTAGTATTGATATTGTAGTTTATAAATTATGATACTAAACGATTACTAATAATACATGAAATTATTTGATATATTGACAACACCATTACTGTTGTTGATGTTTTTTTATGATTTGTGTGTGCATGTGTGTCTCTGTTTTTTATCCCTGGTAATACACTAAATAAATAATGTTACTTCACTCATACATAGTGATACTTTTTTTTTCATAAATAGTGATACATATTATCTGCAACATCAACAAAATATATATTCAAATATCTCTAAACCTGTTCATAACTACAACAAAAACGCAATTCATTAAAAAAAATATATATGTGCTTGCATATTCTAAAATTTATATCTACAACAAATACCTTCTCAGAACATTACAAAAAATTAATGTTTGAAAACCACTAAAACTTCTCATCATATCTATACAAAAATCCATAGTTTACAGCCAACCATCATTCCTTAAAAAAAAAAGTCCATTGTTTCCAACTCAGTTAACCTTCCATCATTTCAATGTTTCCAACCATCATTAATTACAAAAATAAAATAAAATTAAAGCCTATCATGTTAGAAACTCCTGCAACTTCTACGCTCACACAACCACAACTCTCATATTCCACCAACTTCTGCACAACTCCTGCATTTACACCCCTTTGCAAGCAGCTGTTAACTGTGCCTATCATGTTAAAACATAAAGAAAATTAAAAATATATTTTTTTATATAAAATGCAAAATCATAAAATTCATAAAAATTCATTGAATATTATACATGTTTATATTTCTTACTATTCTTAATGGATTTAAGAGCATCATCTTGTATCTCTACTCTCATCTCATTTAGTGGTGAAAGCATTAATTCTCGCATGATATTAAAGTCCATGAAAATTTGAATTACAATATTCCATACCTGAGACAACTCCACACTCTCATAAGCAACACCAACAAAGTTTTTCATTTGGTGCATGATAAAAATTTCACAGTCAATGTTTCGTCCACATGTGCTCCAACTAAAATTATCAGTGGTACTCTAAGTATCACTGATAATTCAGTTAAGCATCACTACCAAAGTAATGAAGTATCAGTAATACTGAACAAGACTTGCAGGTCAGATTCTTAAGTTTTAATAAACTTCATCAACAATGAAATAAAGTATCACTAATAATTCATTTAAGCATCATTATCAATACAATGAAGTATCACTAATAATGAACAAGACTTGCAAGAGCATATTTGAATTTTAAGAACAAAGCGCAACAGTAAGCATAGCACATAGTAGATTTGCTAAACCAAATACAATAAACATGAAACATGGCATAGTTACAACACATTAAGCAAATTAAAGTTTTACACAAACTCATGCCATTTTAACATGTTTTAATCATAGAACTGGTTTCCAGCAATAATTTTTGATCAACTACTATAAACAATGCAGACATGTATCACTGATAATTCAGTTAAGAATCACTACCAAAGCAATGAAGTAGCACTATTAATAAACAAGAATTATCTCTCATCAGCATCTTCATCCTCCTTAGCATCACATTCATCACCTTCCTTAGCATCATGATCGTTGCAATATAAAATTAAATTAAAACATCAATTTAATGAAATATATTCACGTAATTGAACATTATCAGTTATTTCATAATGATAACTTCATTAACATCACTAACAATGCAATAAAGTATTACTGATAATTCAGTTAAGCATCACTAACAAAGCAATGAAGTATCAGTAATACTGAACAAGACTTGCATGTCAGATTCTTAAATTTTAATCAACTTCCTTAACAATGCAATAAAATATCACTAATAATTCATTTAAGCATCATTATCAATACAATAAAGTATCACTGATAATGAACAAGACTTGCAAGAGGATATTTGAATTTTAGGAACAAAGCACAACACTAAGAATATCAGACAGTAGATTTGCTAAACCAAATACAATAACATAATAATTTCTAACACAAAAATTCATACCTGGTCTCATCATCTCTCCTCACCTCACATAATGACTCAATATGTTGCTGCAACCTCTTTCTAATTATTTCCATCGTTTATAAATTTTTTTCGAAAATTAAAATGTAAATTCCGGACTATGCGCCGGAGATGTTGACAATAGAGCGCCGGTTTCGGATAGGACTCTGGCACCAGTGATCGCGATAGTTGGTGATGGTGGTGGCACAAATTCCTGAGGTGGTGGTCGCGATAGTTGACGGTAATTGGTGTGCTGGGGGCGATGACATGTATAGTTAAGCAGCGGTTATGGGGGAAGATCATGGAGGGTGCGGTTGTGGGGAGAAGCATCGGTTATCGTGCAGAAAATCACCAGTGGTGGCGAGAGATGGTGAGAGAGGAGAGGCGTGCGGGAGAAGAGAGGCGATTTGAGAGAGATAAGAGTGATTCAATTTTTTTTAATATATATATATATATTACCAGGTCGGGTCTCAGCCGAATCGGGTCGGGGAGATCTGTCTAACGTAAGAGACTCGTTAGACGGTCTCATACAAGTTTTTGTCCAAATACTTAGCATGTACAAGATGTGTATAAATTATATTTCAGAAGGATGAATCAAATTCTCGGGTCAACCTGTGAAAAAAAATCCTGGCAAAATCCATATCAACAGTAACACTAAAAGTATCACTCAAAATTCTAAAAATATCACATGTATCATTAAAAGGTAAGTCATTTGCTAGCTGTCTTATATTAGTTTATTTAGTACGAATTTTGATTTTTTCCATTCGAATTAATGTTTAGAGTTTCTAAGTTTCACTACAAGAAATTCGTGTTTTACCGACGAACATTAACGACGGACTATTTTTCATCGGCACTTGCGACGGATCGCCCGTCGCTAAATGTTTCAAGATTTTAAATTGAAGAGAATGATTCATGCCTAAGTGTAACGATGGATTAACGACTGCATTACCGTCGTTACGTTTTTTATAGAATTTGATAATTTAAAAATAAAACCTTAACGACGGAACACATTCGTCGTTACCAATTCTGATTATTTAAATAATAAAAAAAAATAAAAACTTTAATGATGGAATCACTCCGTCATTAGCATTTTTTCGATTTTATTAATTAAAATATTTACATTTAATGACATAAAGGTCCGTTGTTAGAATTATCCGATTTAATTAATTAAAATATTTATATTTAACGATGAAACAGGCCCATCGTTACTAATTTTGCATATTTATTTAATTTAAATTAAAACCTAAAGATGGACTAATTCGGTCGTTAGGTATTTGACCGATTTAACTAATTAAAAATTATTTTTATGTATAATTGATTGATAAGTGCATTTATATATATATATATATATATATATATATATATATATATATATCTATAATAATTATTGATTTTGGTGTTCGTTGATTTTGTTGTTATGAATCGATTAGAAGAACATAGTTCAATTAGCATAGAGTCGAGAATTTAGAACTAGAGGTGACAACGGTTTCAGAACCGCCGGTTCTTGGTTATAAAAATGTGGAATCGGAACCGCACCGTGTAATACCGGTTACGAGACGGCTTCAGAATCGGGAACCGGTTGTTCCACAATTCTAGACGGTTAGAACCGTGCACAACAACACCTATGTCTCATGGTTCCGGTTCCGATTTTAACTGGCGGTTCCGGAACCTTTTGCCACCTCTACTTGGGACTAGAAAATTCACATTGGTACTGCTGAAATTTTAGAAAATTGGTCATTTAATTTTTTTACAAATGATTTGTATATGTTTTTAATGATAATTAATGCTTTTTTAACGATGAAATATTTCAGAAGCGAACATTCTACAATAAGTTTATAAGTTTAGGGTTTTTTTGGGTTCGTGGATTTTTAGAATTTTTGTAGGGCTTTATTTTGTGTTTTTTAGAGATTTGTGTTTGTGATTTTTAGGGTTTTCTTAAGGTTTATTTTGGTTTTTTAGGATTTATTAATTCTATTTTATGTTATAAATTTATATTTATTTCAAACAAATTAAATTAATTCACTTTAATTTTAGGAGTCCTTAATTTTATTTTAGGGTATAAAATTTTTGATAGAAAAATAAAAAGAAAAAACAGAAAATTAAAAATAAAAAAAATAAAAAAATTGAAAAAAAATACAAACTTATGTCCAGAAAATTAAAATAAAATAAAAATAACAGACGCGTGATGCCCACACGCCGCGCCCCGGCCGGACATAGGCTCACGGAAGTGCTTCTCATATGATATAGCTCTTATCTGTTCATTTGTGTAATTTGATTATACCATATTACAGTCTTTGTAACGATAAAGCCCATACTTATTTACATAACAGTAAAAAACGTAACACAATTTTTTTTTATTATTTTAAAAACGTAACACAATTGACTTTACCTATATTAATTTAGTTCAAGTTTCTTAAGTTGCACTTGTAACCTGTGTTTGTGTCAAGAAACTTATCAGAATATTAGAGTTGACTTTACAAAAATAAAAAATAAAAAAAAAAATCCTTTTATGTAGTCAAAGTTTAGAGGCGAACAATTAAACAAGTAGGAACAACAAAATCAAAAGTAATTTAATTTGTAAAGTGGTTGGACTTAAGATTCATCTAGCGTGATTTGTTTCTATTGTATGGTTTGCATCAAAACACTAGTAATAATTGCAAATTTCTTCTCATAACGAAAAAAAAAAGAACTTCATAATTTTATTTTATTTTGAGGAAACTCCATAAATTTCAATTATTATTAATTTGAACTTTTAAAATTATTTTGAAAAAAGAATTAATCAACCAAATTTCAATGATGTTTGAAAATTACAATAGTTGAATGTAATATGTTAACTTTTAAAGATCACAAAAGACAATTTTGAAAATATCTATGAAAAATAGTATCAATATAGTTATAGAACTATATAATTAGGACACTCCAAAAATTATGAACGGAGAGAGTGATGATTAAATATATAGTATCAAATATTAACGTCTCACGATAGTAAAATGAATTAATTGAATCCATTAACACAATCTATCAGCAAATTTGTAATTACAACCTGACTTTTAAACTTAATTTGTAGTTATAATAATTTTTAAAACTTTAGAATTAAAACACTCCCTTTGTTTTTGTTCGTATATCAAATTCGATGTGTCTAACTTTCAGTCAACATGCACAATATTCCAGACATAATAACGAGTTCCCATTCAAATGTTTTAAAAGATTCAGTTTATTTAACAATTTTGGCAAGAATAGAAATTGATTATTCAAGTTTTTGGTTCGCCAATATCACATGAGATTTTATGTTGCAATCTATAAATTACACTTCGTATTGCACTTTTAAGTTACGAGTTTTTTTTAATTATGTTTTTTTTCTTTTTGAATTTCATTTTTTTGTAATTTAATTAATTTAAGTTTACATTTGATCTATTAGGGTTTACCCCACTCAATTAGTATACACTTATTTTTTAATTTTTAATTTGCAATTAATAATTCATTGTTATGTTGATTATTTCATAATTAAATTTTATAATTTTTTTTACTTTATTTTTTTGTTGATAAATGTTGAATATGATTATTATGTTATAATTAACATAAATTTATTAAATCATAAATTTGATAGTTAAATACTCAAATGTGCAGCTTAAAATTTGAACCACACAAATAGGCCATCTCCAACAGTATGCAATATAATACAACATCACTATCACTAAAATGTAGCAGATTCTCAATTTCATGTCAAACAGTTAACACTAAAATTCTACACCAAACGAGAATATTCCAAAATATTCCTTTTATTTCATTTACAATTATTATTTTATAATTGATAACATATAATGATTTATGAAATTTCATTTAATGGATATCTATATTTAAATTCAAATTTTCATAATAATTATTAAAATATTTTTTTAGAACAAATATATTTGAATTGATATAAATTAAAAATACGATTCATTAAAATATTTGTATTTTTTTATTCAGAAATTATTTGTATCTTTTTATTTTATTTTATGCCTATTTTATTTTTTTTTATTTCATGTACTTTATCTATCTTAGTATTTTTATGTATTATTAGAAAAATATTTATATCTTTTTATTTTATTTTATGCGTATTTTTATGTTTTTATTTCATATACTTTTATGTATTTTAGTATTTTTTTTTATTGTTGGTCTAATTTTTATCTAATTTAATTTTATGAATTAATATTTTTATTTTAATTAAATTTATCATATATAATAAATTTTAATATTAATTACAAATTACAATACATTATTTAAAATACGATACAAATAACATACATAAAATACAAAACAAAACAATAAGTAAAATATAACATAAAAAGAAAATAATTTTTTTTTTGCCATCGATGAGAGCCCCTCCCCTAAAATGCCGCCTCATTTGCCGATCTGTTGGAGAACTATTTTGCTCCGTTTTAGTGAAATTGCGTCTCCTAAAAAGGAGACGCCTGCTTGTTTTAAATACTTCCATCTTATTATATTGAAAATATTGCCACGTGTAATTAAACTTGGACACGTGGGATTTGGCTGCTGACAAAATTTTGGCGTATTTTAATTAAGAAAAATAGAAAGATTATGTTGTAATTGATTTAAAAAATGACTTATAATATAAATTTTGATAAAAAGTAATAATAGATCCAGTTAACCCATTAAAAAAACTGCCAGAGCATCTCCTGCAGTGGCAGGTATTTTACAACTTCATTTATACTATTTGCTTCAGCTTCATTTCATCTCCAGCAGTCTACACCAAATTCTGCACTAAAAGAGAATATTCATAGAATATGCTTATTTCTTTATTTTTTTTATTTGTTAAACATATCATGTACGTATGCAATTTAATTTAAAATGGTATTAAAAACAAAAAATGAGAAATAATATTTTATTAAAATATTACAAAAAAGTACAATTCATAATAATATTGACAAAAAAATCATAAACACAATACAATATTCTAATCTCCCGAATTAGAATATTCATTCCACAAATGATCAATCAATGCATTTCAAAGATAAAAATGTGCTTTTGCATCCTTGATTTTTCATATATCGAGCAAGAAAATTTTGAAATTGTGTATCTTCATTGTCAACAAACTTGATGTCTCAATGTGCCTTAACAATTGGTTCTTCAATTCGAGCATAAAGATCTCGTTCGTCCTCGATTATCATGTTATGTATTATTATGCACTCAGTCATGATATCTTGCAAATCATTTTTGCACCAAAAACGTGCTGAATTTTTCACAATTGCAAATCGATTTTGGAGAACTCCAAATGCACGTTCGACATCCTTTCTGCAAGCTTCTTGTTTCATCGCAAAATATTTTTTCTTCGAACCGATTGGTGCATGAATAGGGATGCTGCCTGCTTGCTGAATTGTGAAGGAAAAGTAGCGAGACACCAAAAAAATAGCTGATACCAATCAAAAGCTAAGAGAAGACCAAATTATAATGCTCAATTTGGATACCATCGAAGATCCAAGCAGTCGTGAATACTTCCGACGGAAGTAAGAAATAATTTTGCAAAATGAAAGAGCAAGACAAGCCAACTCAAGTAATTTTACTTTGTTTGGAAATTTTTCCAATCTTGGTGGAGATGAGGATGATCTCTCAAATTATTAGGAAAAAAATTGTATGTTGTACTTTGTATTTTTCAATTTGAGTAATGTAAAATGTACTTTGAATAATGAAAAAAATTATCTATTTGAGTAATGTAAAATGTACTTTGTATTTCTAGTTTATCTATTTGAGTAAATATAGTGTAGCATGTATTTTCGGTACAAGATTAAAATATAAATATTGTATTTAAAAATAATTAAAACACAAAACAAAATAAAAAAAATTATGAAGCCAGCTCTGGCTGGACCTCCAATGCCGACTGGCTCTTCAAAATTGGATACTCAGTGCCGGCTGGAGTGTTTTGCTTAGACGGCAGTCCAGCGTCCGCTGAGTTCCAGCCGACGCTTGGAGTGTTTTATCGTTTAGGATAGACGAACGGTATTGTTACCGTCCCTCTCTCCTCTGCCTATTTTGTCGTTTGAGATACTGTCGCTGTCAAAGGAGAATTCGACATTATTTTACAGTTTTTTCACATTTTACCGCTCTGCTGGAGATGCTCTGATATGCGCAATGCAACAAGTAGATGTAGATCTTTAGGTGGATGATTTTAAAATTTCACCACCATTTAACAAACGACAGTCATCTCGCATGACAAAGCATTCTAATTAATTGAAATTGATTAGAGCATCCACTATGGTGCTACCCCATAGTGATGCCACATGTGTGCCACATTATCAATCACTTCTTTTTTTAATTACTCAATATTTTCTCCACTATGTGCTACCTCATTTTTAACTATTTATGGACCCCCTATTTAATTTAAGAACCAACAATACAAAAGGGGAGGAGAGAGAAAGCACCAAAAATGCAAAAAGGAGGAGAGAAAAATTTTGGGCCACTATTTAATTCAAGAACCAGGTATTTGCACAAGGGACTCATTCCTTATTTTACTACCTTGACTTGTGTTCCACTATGATGGAATCTAGTGCTTATTTTACCACATAGATATAAGCACCCCTCGTACTGGATGCTCTTAATGAATCAAGTAAATTGGGATTTATTTTGGAAAAGAGAGAATAAATTTGTAGAAGGCAGGTGAGCGAACCATCCCACCAAATAGTCCGAAATTAGGGAAAGGCTGAGCCCAAGTCACGGTCTGACGGGTGCACCTGTAATTTCAGTCCTGTATAAATAGCCCCTATTAACACTGTGTTCGGCATCATCCTTTTTCATCTCGCTTTTTCACTTTACTCCTCTGTCTTACTTGACAATTCTTTTTCTCTCTCTCCATACATGACGTTACCTATTCCCCCTCCTCTATATTAGCTCTCCTCTGCACCCAACCACACTACCCTCCAATCTCTCTCTCTCTCTCTCTCAAAACATTTCGGATTCGCTCCCTTTCCTTTCTCTCTCTACGAATCTAGATGGAAGCGTTTGGTCTTCTCAAGTTCTGGAGAAATGCTGCCGCCGGAGCTGACGCGAGCTCCGAGGGGGACGACGTGCGCAATGCGGCGTTCGCTACCGACGAGGAGGAAACCGACGACGAAGACTCCTTCTTCGACTTGGATTTTAAGTCGCCTCATCGCGGTGCGGTTAAGGAACGGGATGGAGATTCAAAGAAGGATTTTCTGTTTATTGAATCTCCGAGAGATGTTTTGCTCTGCAAAAGCGATAATTTCTCGAATTCGAAGCCACTGTCGCCGGTGACTATCCTCCGATCAGCTCCGAAGTTTAAGGTCTTCATGTTAGGTTTCAGGAAATCGTCGAAATGCGACAAGGCTGAGTCGAACGGCGAGCTCAAGGCGAGTCCGTTGAATCAGTTGTCTAAATCGACGCAACACGACCAGAGCAACCGTTTCTCCGTCAAATGCAGAGCGGCGGACGCGCCGATTTTCACCAGAGACAACAGCTTGAGAAGCAAGATGATGAAAGAGAACTTCGATTACGAGACTGCTTCTGATGTCGCGTCTACGGAGAAATCCGTGCCAAAGTATCTGAAACTGATTAAGCCGTTCTACGTGAAGGTCTCGAATAAGGCGAAATCGACTGATTCCGTAACTCCGTCGTCTTCTCCGGTGACTGCGCCGGTGACTTTGTCTCCGAGGAAGTTTTCCGAGGGGAGCAGGGTCGGGAGCTTTAAGATAGTGACCAGGAATTTAGGAAAGAGTCGTTCGGCCTCTGCAACGGTGGGGGTTGCTCCGCCGTCGATTCGCCGGAGAGACGATTCCTTGCTGGAACAGAACGATGCAATTCAAGGCGCCATTCTTCATTGCAAAAGATCCTTCAATTCTTCATCCCGAGGTACTTTCATATTTTCCAAATCTAAAAAAAAAGATGCAAATTATAGATCAATTTCACTAATTGTATGAATTCAAATTTCTAATCACTAGATTAAATTTCAGAATATTCGCAATTATTTCGAGCTGCAAGCGATCCATCATCACACGAGAAACTGAGAGCGCCGTTTAGAAATTCATTCGAGGAGCAAAAGCGGTGCAGCATTTGAATGGCAACAGGAAAGACAGTTAGCAGCGGGAACATCCGAAACGCTGAGGCCAGCATGACGTCATATTTCTAGAGCTATGATGAAAATAGGATTTTATTAGGATCTTCTTTCTGTAAATTTAGGGGGCAGTTAAAAAAAAATCTGAAAATAGGCGGTGGGCAGTCTGAATGCCCAATGAGTAGAAGGTAGTTTTTGTCTCTGTAAAAAGTAACTGTTGGATTTTGAAAGTAGCGTAGCGCTGTCTGCCAATTTCAAATGACAAGAAATTAGGAAAAAAAATCGAGGGAAATGATTAAAGATGGTTTCGTGTGGCTGAATTTTGAGAGAGTTTTATGGTTTCTTGGATTATAATTTTTTGAGGAGCTTGTTTGTGTATGTGTGGATTTGTTTGTTCTTTCGTACTGCTTCTACTTAAAATCAAAGTCATGATCATTTCCATTTGTGGATTCCAATGATAAAATTTCACTGCACTTGTGAGCATAAAGTTCAATTGTTGGTGCTTGTTTTATTTCGTCTGTGAACGTAGTAGTGTGTACAATAATGACATTGTTGAATGTCCCAGTCCCAGAGAACGTGAGATTGAATTTATACGTGTAAAACTACTTTTATTTGTATCAGGTGTTTGAGAAAAATTCAAAATTACAATTATGGCGACTTCAATCTGAAGCAGACAAACTACGCGGATTGGGTGGGTACGGGATATTATCATTCTAAATATAGTATATCTTTATTAAATAAACATTGGAATATATTACGTTTTTTTTTTCTATAACATCAAAATGTATTAACTTTATGATAACAGTCCCAACTATGGTACAAGTAGATGGTATCCCTAAATAAAAAGGTTCAAATAGATGGTCAGGTTGGTGATCATGTGAGTTGTGATAGAACTGATCAGATAGTGAGAGTTTTGAATTTTTAACTTTTTAGGCGTAATTGGGATTGTGTGTGGATAAGATTTTGTGTAACCATAAAAAGAAAAAAAATGGTTTATTCCGTTTATCCGAATAAAACTGAACCAAATGAACTTAATACCGAAGTCTCATAAATTTTAAAATTAAAACTGAAAAATTCGATATGATTTTGATTCAATATTTTTTCTCACCACTGTTTTTTTTTTTTTTTTGAAGTTTGAGTAATATCAAGTGAATTAAATTATAGTATAGGAACTAACTGATTAAAACAATGTGACTATTCTACATAGAACGAAGTCAACAAGCTACGATGTCACCCAATTGGAGTGTTGAAAAAACTCAATTGCTTAAGTGAAAACAAGAACGAAGCCACTTAATGAAGACCAATTGAGAGTTGAAGAGAAGACGAAGCCAGTTTATCAACTGAGGACCTACTGATGAAGATCAATTGAGATGAAGGAAGTCGTCTGAAGAATAAAGTCGAGAAGTGGTTAGAAGTGCAGTAACTGGATTTATTCACCTGATAAAAGGAAGTTATTTGAGCCGACTAAGAGCCATTAAGAGAAGATGCAGAGATTTGTATGGAAATGACTAGACATGCAAGAAGTACTTTTCAATAGAGATGGATCCAGGGGCATCCCCTCACCATTTTTTAATATTTTTTCTATATATTTTTTATTGTTGGCCGGTTTCGACCCGTCATCGACGACTGTGATCTTTCTATATATACAGTGTAGTGAGCTCCCCAAATATTTTCGTTTAGATCCGCCATTGCATTTCAGATTCAAACTAAAAAGTTACTAAAAATGAAAAAGAAGTTGACCAATCACAACAACAAATCTCCCGTAGCAAGCAAACAATCTCAACGCAGCAAGTAAGGGTTGAGATTGGGCCACAACATGGAGATTCAAATTCAAGTTGCAGCGAGTACTTCTAAGATGAAGCACTATAAAGGGCGATGTCCACGCAGTTGCAAAAAGAGGTGATTCTAAGAAGAGAAAGTGAGATGGTGCGAAAGAAGAGATAAGGCAATGGTTGAAGAAGCAGCATCAGCTTCTGAAGAGAGATGCCATCAAGTCTTTAATCATCCAAAGCTCAGTTTGAGTTCTAAGGCAGTTGCTGTTGTCAGTACTTTTGCAGGATTTAGAAAGAATTAGTTTGTACAATTTTGGGAAATTGTTCAGTTGTCGAGTGTCTCCAACAATAGCAATGGAAATTGAGCATTGTTAGTCTGAGCTGCCTAGCTGCAATAGCACCTAAGTCCTTAACAAAGTCCTATGGACTCGTTTGTTTGGTTAGAAAGTAAAGTTTTTTTTAGTAATGTGATTTCTGAAAATGTGATTCTAGAAAAATTATTACTAACCGATTATTTATATAGTGTTTGGAACATAATAAGGAAATTGTGCGGATTCTCGTTTCATTAGTATATTAAAATTAAACAAGTAGAAAATCAAATACCTAAAATATATATCTTATTTCATATTACCAATAGTTTATAATTTTAAAGTACGAACAATACAATGTATAATTTTAATAGAAATGACAAAAAATGATTGAATAATCGAATTTTAGTTGGAATTTCATCAACAAAAAAGTATCCTTTTTTTTTATTTTCTTTTCAATTTTAAAATTTTCTATTGTTTCTATGTCACTCATTTTTTTGGTTGAAATGTTTTAATCTAAACATAATATTAATCAATAAAAAAGATAATAATAAATCCAAAATTCATTTGTCTATTTTTAGGTTTAAAAAATATGAATTCAAACGAAATGATATTTCATAAAAAAAAATGATAGCTGATGAAGAAATCGAAAAATAATTTATTTAACTCCAGATTCTCATAAACAAGAAATAAGAATACCTACTTGACTAGGTATTCACATTTCAAGAAAATTATACAATTTTCCTTGTTATGAGGAATCCGATTACTTTCCATAATATATAAAAAAATGAACCAAATATAGGAATGTTAAAATAAGGAATTAAATTACTTTTCAAGGTCAGATTGTATAAACGCCCCAATTTCATTTTTCATAGAAAAAAGGCACGCTACTCATGTTTTTCATTAATAAAAACAATTTACTCTAAATATAACAGAAGTTTCAATCATAAATTGATATTTATTACATAAATAAAGTAAAAAAAATGAAGTAAATTCTCATTTAATCATGATTGACTATTTGACCACCGTCATCACATCTTGTCCGCTCACACATCGCCTGAGCTCATGCCTAAAAGGAAATAAAGATTGGGGTGAGTTCCTAAAACTCAGTAGGGAATCTCTGATATCCAAACTATAAATTTAACAGAAATCATGTGAAAAAGACTTCATTCATGTAACATGTACTTTTGCATCAACTGTTAGGCTCGGTATTTTATAGTCTAAAAGACTTTGTACTTTATAATTCATAAAACTCTGTATTTTATAGTCTAGAAGACTCGGTACTTTATAGTCTAAAAGACTCTGTATAGAAATTTCACATAAATTCTGGACAAACATATGAGTACGTGAGAAATTAATGTGCATAACATATATAGACTTTAATTGAAACATATATATAATTATTTAGAAATACATATGAGTACGTGAGAAATTAATATGCATAACATATATATCTATATGTATTTATTTTATACATATGCGTAAATGTGTGCGCATAATTTGTAACATATATAATAATATGTGTGTTTACGTATGTGTGTTGTGTGTGTTAATTGTTCGCTATTTTATTTTACCTATACTGTAAGTGTATAACGAGACTTCTAATATAGTGGTGAACAAAGTCGAATCCACAGAAATTTAATAATCTAAGGTACTAATTATCCAAATTATTTTACCTACGCTATCTAGGCCACCTAATATGATGTAATGTTTGAATTAACTAAATAAATTAAATTAAGGTACTAAATTAACCACGAATTAAATGCACATAACAAAGTAACTATGAAGGACAGACGTACTCTAGGATTGTCTAATCATTAATTAATTCATCCATTTAACTAAAACCATTAATGTACCTATGTTGGGATTTTAATTATGCTAGAGCAACCACAAAAGCATCATAAACTTCCCCTCGAAGTGCCAACAATGTTGATTACAAATCAAACAACAATGTGTCCATTAGTTATCTAACATGCAACTCCTAAATGATCATCGGATTTATTGCTCTCTCAAATAATCTCAATCCTCTCGAGCGATATTGACTACCAAGTTAATTGTTCCAAATCTAGTGCTAAAGCTCCTCTTTCGATTTATGAATTAACATATTAAATTACACTATTTAATGGCCAGTTAAATAATGCAAAAGCAAGCACATGAACAATAAAGCACAATAAAGTCACAGACATAACAATAGAAATTAATCAAATGGATTTCATAACTGAATCATTAAACCCTAGAATACTAGGGTTTCGTTGTTCATACTCAAATAAATAAATAAATTCATCCACAAATTATTCATAGTCTGACAAAAACTAAAGAAGATAAAACTCGAAAGATTATATTTGCCTCTAATCTTGCAATCCTTGAATGTCTTAGTCTTGTTTTCCTTATTGCTTTCTCTCTGTTGTCTTCTCTCAATTGGAAAATTTAGAGGTGTGTAAAAAGTGTGCAAATTTTGTGTATAACCACCCGTAAATACCTCGTGAAATAAAGCCCAAAATTCATTCAAAAAGGGACAAGCCCAGTAGACCTGCGACCTCCCTCGCAGGTGACTCACCCGCTGCTCAGGTCACGGCTCCACGTGGCGTGACGTGACATGGCAGAATACCCGCAGGCTCTGGCATTACCCGCGACCTCGCTCATGGGTTTTCTTCTTTCGCACCCGTCCTCTGTTGTGAACTCACAGACAACCGACCTTTTGCTGACCCGCGATCGTGCTCGCGGCTCGGGCTCGCAAGTCATCTCTGGCTCGTTTCCGTCCCGTTTTCGGCCCAATTTCTTCAACACACGACCTCGGAGATTTATCACAACTTCTTCTCTCCAAAGTACTCCAAAATGGGAACAAATCTACACGAAATAACAAAATAATCCAGACTCTAAGATCAAGTAAAAACTGATTAAACTGATATGAAAACACGATTGAATAGTGCAAAATACAAAGTGAAAATGTACGAAAACTAATGCAAAATCTCAGTTTATCATTAACATAAAACTAAGATTAAAATAATATATATTATTGGCATTTCCCTCACTCTTAGCATACTATAGTTAACCAATTAAGACCACAACCTTTGGAATACAAAAGCAAAGATTTTTAAAAAATACTATATTTCTCTAAACTCGCGTCCAACAATAAAGAAACAGAAACAACTATCAACAAGTGCTAGAATATTAAGAATGGAAAGTGAAAGAGGGAGTACCTCGAAAAGAACCCAGAGAGAAGAGAGGAACTCAGAAATGTTTAAAGAAGAGCTTCGAATATTTGGTGTCATTATTGTAAATGTTTAAAGAGTACCTAATATTTGGTGTGATTATACTAGAAAAATTAGGGATTAATCATGGAAATGTTGAAATTTGGATTGATTTCTTTCCAAAACTTAATTTACTCGTATATGGTAATTTAGGTATAGAGTTTAAACAATGAGCTTCAAAAATTACTTGGATTTTGAACAAAATACATTGGACCATGTGAAAAGAAATAGAGATTGAGCTTAAACCAATATAAATAACATTTACTTGATCATGCATATTAAAACATACATTAATTATTTGACACGACTTATAGGATTCGATAATATAATATTTAAGAATCAATTAAAAATAGTAAAATGCTTTAAAATTTGTGGGGCGCTACATATTCTATGTCAACCAAATGGGCCCTATGAGTTGAGAGCTTGTCATACTTAAGTTATGTCAACCAAATGGGTTTTATGAGTTGAGAAATTGTCATACTTAAAATAAAGTTAGATATCCAGCAATAACATTTGAAGCTAAGTGTTGCGAATGTGAGCGGCTACCCAGCTGTGTATTTATAATCCAACAAATGCATAATAATTACATTTCAGTTTCTGAAAGAGAGAGAATGCAGAGTCACTGATCACTTGAACCTCTATAGATCTTGTCTCTTTAATTACTTTATATTATTCTGTTATCCATTGTGTTTGCTCAAGTCATCTATTGTGCCTCAACTTAAATTAATATATTTTCAACTAAGCAAAATCAGTTGTCTTCAACTCTGTTGAATTGTTAGTACAAAGGTTACCACGTGAAAATCCAATTACAATTTTAATTTCAATTGAAAACTCACTTCTGTAAATCCAATTTACCTGACATTTCCGCATACTTTTAATAATTTTCATAAGTGATTTATCCGTACGTCTTAAATTTGTTGTAATGTGACAGCGGTTGTCTGGCACTTGAATTTAGGAGGAGGATGCCCACGGAGACGCCGATGCCGTAGCCGAAGTCACCGATGTTTTGGGAACCGAGAAAGCCGCCGGAGTCGGTGGTGGAGTTCATGATGGGGGCGGAGGGGGCTTAAGGTGGCCAGTGTCCATGGATATGGGGATTAATGAGGGGTTTGTAGTTGTAGTTGAATATTGTTGAAGCTGCTATGGGGTTGAAAGTCAACGGTAGTGGAAGATTGATTGCGAATTACAAATTGGGGGAGATTTTTATTTAGGGAATATGCATTTGAATTTAGATAATTTACAATTAATTGTTGTAGAGTGGTGAAAATAAAAATGCCAAAAACATAATCGGAATGCTAAAATAAGTCATGACAGTGCTAAAACCCTAAAAGAGTAATGCTAAAATAAGTCATGACAGTGCTAAAACCCTAAAAGAGCCATGCTAAAATAAGTCATGACAATGCTAAAATAGAAAATGACAGTGCTAACACCTAAAAGAGCCATGCTAAAAAAGGCCATGACAGTGCTAAAATAGAAATGACAGTGCTAAAAAATGATTTGTAAGTGCTAAAAGTCAAAATGCCAGTGTTAAAACTTTAGAATTCAAATATTAGTGCTAAAAAAGGAATGACATAGCTGATATTTCATTTTTTGCATTGCTAATAAGGGTTTTAATATTTCTAGCAGGTGTCTAACAACAGTGCTAAACAAGGAAACATACGTGCTAAAGTAGAAACTACAAGTGCTAAAATACTTTATAAAAGTGCTAAAATGTCAGAATTCAAATACTAGTGCTAAAAAAGGAATGACAAGTGCTAAAACCTCAATTGCCAGTGCTAAATGTCGCATAAAACTGATGGAAACTCAGAATTGTGAATCTAAATATTAACTAGACAAACCTGGTAGTCTTATATGATAGTAGCGGTGCTAAAAAAGGATTTGTAAGGGCTAAAACTAAAAATGCCATTGCTAAAACTTCAGAATTCAAATACTAGTGCTAAAAAAGAAATGACATAGCTGATATTTCATTTTTTGCATTGCTAATAAGGGTTTTATTATTTCTAGCAGGTGTGTAACAACAGTGCTAAACAAGAAAACGTAATTGCTAAAGTAGAAACTACAAGTGCTAAAATACTTTATAAAAGTGCTCAAACTTTAGAATTCAAATACCAGTGCTAAAAAAAGAATGACAAGTGCTAAACCCTCAATTACTAGTGCTAAGACCTTAGAATTATGCACTATCTTGATTAATATAATTCATTAAGTTCTTTCAATTCAAAATCTAATTCCTCATCTTTACAACAACTCATAGAAGCAGCTCGATTTTCAGCTCTTCCTAGCACTGAGACACAACAAAGTAATGCAAATGACATCTGTAACTACATCTCAAGGCCATTACCAAATCAAATATTATATAATCGAGCAATTGATTAGATCAATAAACTTCAACCAAATATTCAAAAATATCTTCACCAGTTCCAAAAAATCCATAAAACCACATGTGGTCACAATCTACCAAGAAAATTGTTTCAGAGCAATCACAACAACCACATTAATTTATCACCTCAAAACAATCACATTTATCTCAAAACACCAATACCTATAAAGAGACATAAAATGGCCATTTATGAACAAAATTACAGCGATTGAAAACAACAGTTTGGTAATTGCTACTTTTATTCAAGAATATTATGTGAAATCTTGTTTTATTAGTTTTATATATGCATGATCGATCGATCTTCTGCAGGTGATAAGACAAGAGAATGAAAAAACGATTAGATTAAGTAGAGGTAGTCATACTAAACAAGGGTCATGCTGGTGCTAAAATAAGTCATGACAGTGCTAAAATAGGAAATGACAATGCTAAAACCCTAAATTGAAAAATATACGCGTGAATCACATATACATTGAAATTTCCGATTTTACCCTTACTAAGATTCAGGGGTAACGAAGTTGGACGTTATTACAATTATGCCACCGCGTTTTTTTTTTAAATTTTGGAACAGATCTTGATCGTTCAAATAGACGAAATCTGTGGTTGGGATTGGTTCTCGGTTCTCACATGGAATATGGTTCCTTCTGGAACCCAACCCTATATATATATATACATATTTATTTATTTATTTATTTCACAATTCTACGAATAATGAGCTAAATCATCATACGTAACAAGATATCAATTTAGTGTAAGACATACGCATTTTTTAGGTAGGATGTTAAAAGTTTTTAGTTGTGGAGTTTAGAGATTCCAACCTTTTGAAATATTACATGAGCCTAATTATCCGTTACATTGAAGTTGCATGTGATATTATATTTCACTAATATTTTCTCTCTTAAAATATTTAAAAAAAATTGAACATTAATTGTCCAATTAGAAAACTTGCAATTTAAGTGGGTGTAGTCTGCCTAATTAAATAAGGGGGCTGGAGTGAATGGATAAATAAGTGACTTAATTTCCAGTCAAACCACTCGCATAAATGCTGTTTCTTGTTGACTCCATTTTCGTCCCAACTACCTAAAACGTGTTTGTTGCTCAAGTTTCACTCTTTTTTTTTTCAATAATGTTTATTGGTCACGCTGATCATATGATCAGCCATAATTTTATAATATGGTATATTTTTATTATATAGTAAATTTTAAATTTAATCATTAATTAATGATTAATAATATTTTATTATTATATCATTCCGATTAATTTTAGAAAGATTTGACTTGTTAATTTTAAAAATTTAAATCATCCACAAAATCTCATTAAAATATGAAAGATCCTAACTAATAATATTGAATCAATTGCAATATGAAATCACCGAAAATTGAATTGATTGTACTTTGCACTTGTTATTCAAATATGGTATGTGTGTGTGTGTGTACTAAACTATAAAATATTATGGTATAAATATCTATATATAATAATTATATGAAGTCTTTAAAAAATATATAAATGAATAATGAATTTATTTTTTGCCACATCAATATTACAAATAAAATAATGAACTTATTGAAATGGAGATGAATCATCCTTAAAATTATTTAATATTTTAGTAAATTGAATTAGACAATTTACTGAAATTATTAGATTTACTCTACAAAATTAATGATAACAAAATTACATAAAATCAATCTTTAAAAAAAATAAATGGATTATGAAATAATTTTGAAATGTCAATATTACAAATCAAATCAAGAAAATTGTGAAATTGCATAAAAAATATAAATGAATTGTAAATAATATTAATACACATTATTGTAAGTTGCAAAAAATGTTAAAGTAAATTACACACAAAACTAATTTAAGGATTACATTCATGTTAAAAAAAATATTTGCGTTTAACAAATAAATAAAAATTTAAAAGAAATTCAAATACACATAAGCTATGGGTTAGAATAAAATTATATATATATATATATATATATATATATATCATAAAGTATTCTACAATAATATTAATATGCATTATTGTAAGTTGCAAAAAATGTTAAAGTAAATTACACACAAAACTAATTCAGGGATTACATTCATGTTAAAAAAATATTTTCGTTTAAAAAATAAATAAAAATTTAAAAGAAATTCAAATACACATAAGCTATAGATTAGAATAAAATTATATATATATATATATATATCATAAAGTATTCTACAATAATATTAATGCGCATTATTGTAAGTTGCAAAAAATGTTAAAGTAAATTACACACAAAACTAATTCAGGGATTACATTCATGTTAAAAAAAATATTTTCATTTAACAAATAAATAAAAATTTAAAAGAAATTCAAATACACATAAGCTATAGATTAGAATAATACACACACACACACACACACACACACACACACACACACACACATACATCATAAAGTATTCTACAATAATATTAATATGCATTATTGTAAGTTGCTAAATGTTAAACTAAATTACACACAAAATTAATTTAAGGATTACATTCATGTTAAAAAATTATTTTCGTCTTCAACAATTTCATATTCAATAATTTATTTATTTATTTGAAAATTGATCCCATAATCATGTTTAAATTGACTCCCTTCAACACAATTTACATAATTTATTGATTTTCTATTTCAATTATATTATTTAAAATAAACAATAAATACTAGTTTGACTACGTAGGATCTTTTTTCCGTCTAGGTTCAGTAGTTATTTTTTTTGTCATATGTTATTACTTGGGATATGATTGGAGTTCTTAAATTAGTTGATATTGCTTAGATATAATTATTTATTTATCCTTTTCCACAAGTGTATATTATTTGATTTGTAATATAATATAGCAAAATCATTTGTAATCCATTTATATTTTTGATGTAATTTCACAATTTTCTTGATTTGATTTATAATATTGACATGTCAAAATTATTTCATAATCCATTTATTTTTTTTAGAGATCAATTTTATGTAATTTTTTTTAATTATTAATTTTGTAAAGTTTATCTAATAATTTCAGTAAATTGTCTAATTCAATTTACCAAAATATTAAATAATTTTAAGGACGATTCATCTCCATTTCCATAAGTTCATTATTTTATTTGTAATATTGATGTGGTAAAAAATAGTTTCATTATTCATTTATGTATTTTATAAAGACTTCATGTAATTATTATATATAGATATTTTATAGTTTAGTGTATATATATATATATATATAGAGAGAGAGAGAGAGAGAGAGAGAGCGCATAATATTTGAATAACAAATGCAAAGTACAATCAACTCAATTTTCGGTGATTTCATATTGCAATTGATTCAATATTATTAGCTAGGATCTTTCATATTTTAATAAGATTTTGTGGATGATTTAAATTTTTAAAACTAACAAGTCAAATCTTTCTAAAAATAATCGGAAGGATATAATAGTAAAACATTATTAATCACTAATTAAGGATTAAATTGAAAACTTATCATATAATGAAAATATACCATAATTATAAAATTATGGCCGGCCATAATGTGGCTGAATAGCATCACTCTTTTTTTTTACTTCTTTCCTCGAAATTTGTTGGTTACTTATAAGTTATTATGTCTACTCTTTTCCGATGAGTGAGAATTCAATCCATTATCTCGTGTTTTATTTTATTTTATTTTATTTTATTTTATTTTTATTCACCCATTCCTCTTGCTCTAGTATTATGTTATATATGTGATGTTTATAAAATTCATAATAATTCTTTAAGACATCTGAATGGTGAACTTCACATATATAAAAATTAAAAGGGAGAGACCACAAGTTCATTCCCAACTACTCTTGCCCCCCTCAAAATATATATATATATATATATATATATATATATATATATATATATATATAAGAACATAATAGTGGAAAATGTTATATTATTTTTTATGGCAATTTCTTTGGTGGCCCATTTAATTCTAAGACAACAGGCTACCTATATTTATTCATAAGGATATGGTAATATGAGCCCAGACCAAATTGTTTTATTATTGTTTCCAAATTCCTCTTCTTACTATTAAAGCAAAGGCTCCTTGAAATTGAACTTGCTATTATAATGGGTAATTCTATTAAGTGCCCTTAGTTTTCTCTTTATCACTTAATTAAAATATAAATATTATTTTGTTATTCCATTTTACTCTTAATTATAACCCCACATTTTAAATTTTAATAAAATTAAACAAATCCCTCCCTAATGCATAGCCCCATTCTTCTTCTTCACTTATACAAAAAACTAAGAGGGAGTATATGAAAATGAAGGATAACTTTTTTTTTCTCTTCATAAATTTTGATGCAATTTAGTGAACTTACATTTTTCTCAAACTAACTGTTGGGTATTTGTTGGCCCATTTGTTGTGGCCCATTACCTGTTGGGCCTTCACCTCTCATTTATTTAGCTCGTTGACTGACCGCCCATTTGCTGATTCCCTCGCACTCTTTCGGCCAACCCTTGCTTCTTTAATAGAAGCTTGGGGCTCATCAATTATCACAATCTCTCTCTCTTTCTCTCTCTCTCTCTCTCTCTCTCTCTCTCTCTCTCTCTCTCCTTCTCCCTGAGTGTTCTTCTCTGCTTCTTGCGATCCCTTGAATCAAGCTTTGGCTTGAGAGCTTTGTGCTTCTACTGACCCTTGCTTACGGTCCCAGTTCATCTGGATTCCTACGTGGTCTTCTCGTGCGAGTAGCCTGGAATAGCTAGGGTTCAGTCGTGGGCTCACCAGAAGTCTGAGTCTCTGTGAGAGGTTGTGTGGTCTATCGTTCTTTGCCTTTTCGGTCTCGGTGTGCATCTTGGTCACTGTTTAGAGAAGCTTTGGTCTCAGGTAACCCTGAGCCTTGTCACTGTCCCTCCTGCTCGATTCATTGTCCCTTGAGGGACGAACGGACCGATCTGTGGTGGCGGAAAGCAAGAGGTGTAAACTCCGGGAACCTTGATACCCTATAGTGGTATCAGAGCCACGGGGACGCTCACTGGAGGCACCCTCTGTCACGCTTCGGACTACCGTCTGACCGTCTGTGTGTAAAATTTGCTGGTAAGTTGAGAATCCTAATCTCGGGGACTCTTGCTCTGGTATTGTACTCTCAACCCTAGAAAAATTAGGGTTTTGGTGCTACTTGCTGAGATCTGTGTGATTCTTTACCTTTTATTTAAGATCTGGTGATTTTCGGCTGATTCTCTGTGATTAGCGTGTTTGCCCTAATTTATCTACATCTCAAGTGATCCTGTTGAAATTTTAGGTTCGAATATGTGTGATTCTTAGGTATTATTGTTCGTGACTCAGTGCTTGGCTCATTCTGCTTCCGCTCCTTCTCTCTTGGCTCTTTTTTTTTGTTGTGTGTGTCGTGTGATTCACTTCCCACACACAAAAGAACCCAAGTGATCCTTATACGGCTGGTTAACCAGCCTGTAATCTGGGCTCTCCTTGGCATTCCTCACTGCCTGTGAGAGTGCTTTATTTTTATCTTATCCCCTTGTTTTGGTTCTTGGATATCTTTGTCTGTTTGTGCCCATCTATGTGATTGCCATGGGTTCTACATATCATATTGCTCCTTTTGATGGCAAAAGTGACTTTCAAATTTGAAAAACTAAAATAGAATGCATTCTCATCAAAGAAAAATGTATAATGTTGTTCTGAGTGGTTGTGATAGAACTGAAACTGATGAAAGAAGGATTGAGATGAATGCAAGTGAAGATCTTCAATTTTGTTGAGTCTGCATGATTCTGTGATGAGACAGGTTGTTGGTATTACTTGTGCTAAAGAATTATGGGTAAAATTGAATGAATTGTACACTCAAACATCTTTTCAGTCTCTGTCCTTCCTGTAAGAAAAGTTTTTCAAATTTAGGCTTGATATGTCTAAAGATATTGATGCTAATCTGGATGATTTTAACAAATTAATTCAGGCTATAAAATTGGGAGGGAATGATACTATTGAGAAATATTCTGCTACTATGCTCTTGAATGTTATTCCTGATAAATTTAATGATGTAAAATCTACCATTAGATATGGCAAAGATGTTGTTACTTATGATATTGTGGCTAATGGCCTTAAATTTAAAGAACTTGACATGAAACATGGGTCTAGTAGTAGTAGCAAGAATTTTGGTGAAATTATGCATGTTAGGAAAAGAACAACTGAAAGATCTAAGCCTAATCATGCCTCTGATAAGAAAAAGCCTAGACCAAAATCTAGGAATGGTAATAGAAAGTGCTATAACTGTAATGAACCTGGTTACTATGCTAACAAGTGTGATAAGCCAAAGAAAATCAAGAAGAAATATGAAAATTCCAGTGATAATCATGCAAATGTGGCTGTTGACTCTGAGAATTATGGTGATGTTCTCATGGTCTCTGATTTGTTCTCTGAGCCCTTTGTGAATTCTGTGTCTAATTCTTTGTCAGAATCTGAATGGCTTATTGATTCTGGATGCACATTTCATATGTCTCCTTGTAAAAGTATGTTTTCCAATCTGAAAACTATTCAAAATGGCTCTGTGTCCATGGCAAATGAAAAGAAAAGTCATGTGGTTGGCATAGGTAAAAATTCCTATGCTTGGAAAAATTCATAAATCTGTGTTTGCAAATAAAGATGTTGATTTTTCAAATATGAAAATAGTTGGTTGTTCTGCTTATGTTCACCAAAAGCATGATAAACTGGATCCTAGATATAGGAAATGTGTTTTCTTGGGCTATCCAGAAGGGGTAAAAGGTTATAGGCTTTGGGATAAGAGTGTTCCTAGTTTTAAAACCATAATAAGGAGGGATGTTATCTTTAATGAAAATGAATTTCCTTGTCTACCTTTTCCTACTCCTATGTCTGTGACATCTCCAAGTGAGGTGGAGCATCTACCCGTGCTAAGTGAACTTGATAAGCATGATAATGTGCCTTTACTTGATAATATGCCTGAGAATGGTAATGAGGATCATCCTGAAGATGGCAGGGATCTCAATGATCTCCAGGATAATCCTACTGAGAACATGGACAATTCTGAAGAAGGGAGAGATCCTAATGTTCTTTAGAATTATCAACTCACTAGAGACAGAGTGAGAAGGACTGTTAGGCAACCCCAAAGGTTTGTTGGGCTTGCTGACAGTTATCTATCTATGCTTGCTTTTACTGTGTTCAATAATCTTGATACTTGTGAACCAATTTCTTATAAAGCTGCCTTAAACTCTAAAGATTCTGAAAAATGGATTGATGCTATAAAAAAAGAAATGAAGTCTTTGCATGATAACAAAACCTGGATCCTTGTTCCTAAACCTGCTAAGTGCTCTGTTGTTCAATGCAAATGGCTTTATAAAATTAAGCATGAATATGATTCTGTGAGATGTAAGGCTAGATTGGTTGCTAAGGAATTTACTCAAAAGGAGGGGATTGATTATAATGAAATCTTTGCTCTTGTTTTAAAGTTTACTATACAGTCAGAATCATGTTATCTCTTGTTGCTTACTTTGACTGGGAATTGAAACAAATAGTTGTTATAACTGCTTTCTTGCATGGTGACCTTGAAAATGATATCTTTATGAAACAACCTGATGGATTCTTTAATAAAAATAAACCTGATCATAAACTCTAAAGATTCTGAAAAATGGATTGATGCTATAAAAAAAGAAATGAAGTCTTTGCATGATAACAAAACCTGGATCCTTGTTCCTAAACCTGCTAAGTGCTCTGTTGTTCAATGCAAATGGCTTTATAAAATTAAGCATGAATATGATTCTGTGAGATGTAAGGCTAGATTGGTTGCTAAGGAATTTACTCAAAAGGAGGGGATTGATTATAATGAAATCTTTGCTCTTGTTTTAAAGTTTACTATACAGTCAGAATCATGTTATCTCTTGTTGCTTACTTTGACTGGGAATTGAAACAAATAGTTGTTATAACTGCTTTCTTGCATGGTGACCTTGAAAATGATATCTTTATGAAACAACCTGATGGATTCTTTAATAAAAATAAACCTGATCATAAACTCTAAAGATTCTGAAAAATGGATTGATGCTATAAAAAAAGAAATGAAGTCTTTGCATGATAACAAAACCTGGATCCTTGTTCCTAAACCTGCTAAGTGCTCTGTTGTTCAATGCAAATGGCTTTATAAAATTAAGCATGAATATGATTCTGTGAGATGTAAGGCTAGATTGGTTGCTAAGGAATTTACTCAAAAGGAGGGGATTGATTATAATGAAATCTTTGCTCTTGTTTTAAAGTTTACTATACAGTCAGAATCATGTTATCTCTTGTTGCTTACTTTGACTGGGAATTGAAACAAATAGTTGTTATAACTGCTTTCTTGCATGGTGACCTTGAAAATGATATCTTTATGAAACAACCTGATGGATTCTTTAATAAAAATAAACCTGATCATAAACTCTAAAGATTCTGAAAAATGGATTGATGCTATAAAAAAAGAAATGAAGTCTTTGCATGATAACAAAACCTGGATCCTTGTTCCTAAACCTGCTAAGTGCTCTGTTGTTCAATGCAAATGGCTTTATAAAATTAAGCATGAATATGATTCTGTGAGATGTAAGGCTAGATTGGTTGCTAAGGAATTTACTCAAAAGGAGGGGATTGATTATAATGAAATCTTTGCTCTTGTTTTAAAGTTTACTATACAGTCAGAATCATGTTATCTCTTGTTGCTTACTTTGACTGGGAATTGAAACAAATAGTTGTTATAACTGCTTTCTTGCATGGTGACCTTGAAAATGATATCTTTATGAAACAACCTGATGGATTCTTTAATAAAAATAAACCTGATCATGTATGCCTGTTAAAGAAATCATTGTATGGTTTTAAGCAGTCTCACAGACAATGGAATAACAAGTTTGATGCTTGCATGCAATCTCTGAAATTCAAAAAGAGCAACTTTGATCACTGTCTGTATTTCAAAAATGATTCAACTCATGTGTTTCTTCTTCTCTATGTGGATGATATTCTTCTTATCAGTCCCTGTTGTAAAACTATCAAGCATGTTCAAAAGTGTCTATGTGAAAATTTTGACATGAAAGACTTAGGTGATGCTAAGAAAATACTTGGTATGCATATTCATAGAGACAGAAAGAACTTCTCTCTTGTACTGAATCAAAATTCATATGTTGAAAAAGTTTTGAGTAAATTCTCTATGCAAAAAGCTAAGCCTGTTAGTGTGCCCCTAGCTGCTCATTTTTTGCTAAGTAAGGATCAGTCTCCTAAGACTGATTCTGAAATCCATGATATGTCTAATGTGCCTTATTCAAATGCCATTGGTTCTGTGATGTACCAGGCCAGATATTGCCTATTCTATTTCTTGTTTGAGCAGATACATGTCAAACCCTGGAATGCCACATTGGGAAGCTTTAAAATGATTTCTCAGATATTTGAAGTCTACTTCAAATTATGGCTTGACTTTCTCTAAGTCTTCTGATGAGGTGAAACTTGTGGGATATGTTGACTCCAACTATGCAAATGGTAGAGATAATAGAAAGTCTACCACTTCATATGTATTTACTTTGTGTGGATCATGCATTAATTGATAATCCCAGCTCCAACACATTGTGGCCCTCTCTACCACATAGGCTGAATATGTTGCTGCTACTGAGGCTGTGAAAGAAGCCATTTGGCTAAATGGTTTATTATCTGAAATTGGTTTTGCTAAAACATCTCCTACTTTGTTTTCAGACAGTCAGTTAACAATTCAATTGTGTAAAAACCTAGTGTTCCATGACAGAACAAAACACATTGATGTGAGGTTCCATTTCATTAGAGATGTTGTGGAAAAAGAAGAGATTCAATTGGAGAAAATTCCCACTAAATTCAATCCAGCTGACATGGGAACTAAGTGTTTGCCTGTTGATAAACTTATCTCATGCCAGAGAATCCTAAATTATGATTTTGATTAACTCTTTTTATCTCTATTATGTTATCTGTAAACTTATTTAATTCTTTGTGAATTCAGTTCATTCTTTGATTATGTGTTAATCTACCCTAACTTTGTGTTATATTTCTCTCTTGTCTTTGTGACCTTGCAGGGAGAAACAAAAAACTATGATGAGTCCTGCAAAGCTCCTTTCGAAGATCAAGTGCACATCAAAGGGCCAAAGGTGGAGAATGTTGGGTATTTGTTGGCCCATTTGCTGTGGCCCATTACCTGTTGGGCCTTCACCTCTCATTTACTTAGCCCGTTGACTGGCTGCCCATTTGCTGATTCCCTCGCACCCTTTTCGGCTAACTCTTGCTTCTTTAATAGAAGCATCAGGCTTCACTGTTCATTAATTATCACAATCTCTCTCTCTCTCTCTCTGAGTGTTCTTCTCTGCTTCTTGCGATCCCTTAAATCAAGCTTTGGCTTGAGAGCTTTGTGCTCCTACTGACCCTTGCTTACAGTCCCAGTTTATTTGGATTCCTATGTGGTCTCCTCGTGCAAGTAGCCTGGGATAGCTAGGGTTCAGTCGTGGGCTCGCCGGAAGTCTGAGTCTCTGTGAGAGGTTGTGTGGTCTGCCGTTCTTTGTCTTTTCGGTCTCGGTGTGCATTTTGGTCACTGTTCGGAGGAGCTTTGGTCTCAGGTAACCCTGAGCCTTGTCACTGCCTCTCTTGCTCGATTCACTGTCCCTTGAGAGACGAACGGACCGATCTGTGGCGGCGAAAATCAAGAGGTGTAACCTTCGGGAGCCTTTATACCCTACAGTAATGGTGAGTTGTACCTCTAATTATAAAGTGACGTTGGAGTAATTGACTGATTGTCAAGCAACCAAGAAAGTGAAAATAGTTTTAGGTTCCAAATAATGTCAGCAAATTGAAAATTAAACAATGTGGAAAAAAAATTAAAACACAAATAAATTTTAATTTAGATATTCATTAAATTATGTATTATTCCACTGCTCTTTTCCATGAACAACGTAACAATCACAATTTATGTTGCATAAATCAATTTCTACATTATTTGGAAGAAATGTGTGATGACCATTCATTCCACAAAGTTTATTTATCGTGGATGTGAGCAGAAGGTTGAGACAGCTGAGCATTGTTTGCGAGTTTGTTCGTGGTCATCTTTGTTTTGGCAGACCTCTCATCTTTGTCTGCTCACCTCTGAGACAGAAAGCAGGTTAACAATTGTGGAATAGTTTGATAAAATTTCTAAGATTGATGAGCTTAAAGCCCATAGCCTTTTTGCTTTTTCTCTATGGGTTCTTTGGAAATGTTAAAAATATATGTAATATAGTTTTGCTATTAAGGGCACCATTGTTCTTTTACATTGTCTTAGGTTTTCCTTTCCCCTTTTTAGTTGTATCATGTTTGTATTGGGACTCATTTTTTGCGTCCACACTTTGTAAGCTTATTGAACATATTGGCCTTCTTCCCTCACTTTCCTCTTCTCTTATCTATAATGAATTATTGTGTGGATCTTATGTTGTTTTGATAGGAAGAAGCGAAATGAGCTAGTGTTCAAGCACAAAAGTACGCCTCAAAATGTCTTGCATGATTTTACTTTGAAATTCTTCCATGAGTTCCCGAAAACATGGTAAAATCTCCTCTTCTTAGCCGGATGATGCAGCGGATTGCTTGGGAGAAACCTCCTATCAATTTTTGGAAGGTGGATACGCCGTCCAAAGGGGTATCCCTTTGACCGATGGCCAGATTTGGCCCCATTTTCTGGCAGCCGTCAGTAAAACGGCTATAACTCTCTCCACAGATAAGCTTTACCTGTGATTCTTGTTGCGTTGGATCCCTAACTCAAATAGCTCCCATACAAAAAGTAGAAACGTAAGAAACTCTTGTTGAGTCAACCGCTAGATGATTATCAAGTTGATTTCCACAACCGTCACCTCTTATGTAGGGATCGGGGTGACCGTCGGGTTTTTCATTGAGTTCAACATTTTTGGACACTAGAGTCAACTATCAATCATACCATATGATTATAAAATATAAATACCTAATCTGTCCACTTTTGAAAAAATCAAATTTTCAAGTCCGCCAAAAGGGGTACCCCTTTAGCCGGTGGTCAGATTTGGCCCCGTTTTCTGGCAGCCGTCAGTAAAATGTCTATATTCTCTCCACAGGTAAGTTTTACCTATGATTCTTGTTGCGTTGGATCTCTGACTCAAATATCTCCCATACAAAAAGTAGAAATGGAGGAAACTCTTGTGGAGTCAACCACTAGATGATTATCAAGTTGATTTTCACAACCGTCACCTTTTATGTAGGGATCGGGATGACCTTCGGGCAGTGTGTCGTGAGAGTGGTGGTATTGGCATTGGTATTGTTATTCGAAACTTGGAAGGGTTGTCTTTTATAACATGATGTCGGCGACTACCTTGGACTTACAATCCAGAGGTGGCTGAAGGGATTGCGTGCCAAGAAGGTTTAGTTCTTGTTCAGGAGTTAGGGGGACGAAAGCTAATCCTTGAACCTGATTATCAGTTTATTCAGCAACATCTCCAGGAGAATCACGAAGACTAGTCGTATGCAAGTGAAGTATGCTCTTACGTTAGAGTTAAAGCCGCTCTTTTCAAACATGTCATTTTTAGTTAGGTAAGAAGAACATCAAATTCAATGGCTCATTCCTTGGCGAAGATTGCAGTTAATAATCATATTTTTTATTCTTATACCAGTGTTCTTCCGGATGTAATCCTGTCAAACATTCCGCCAGCGGAAATGGTTTATCCTTAAATGTCATTTTTGTTTCCCTAAAATAAAAAAATCTTCGTTCGAATCATCAATTCCAAGGTCATCCTACGATTAATGGAATTGGGGTTACGAATTAAATCCCACAATTACAAGCACATCAAACCTATCTAAACATTGAAATAAGGTTTAAACATACAGATACACTTATGTGATAAGTAATTGGAAAATTACACTTTAATAGCTACATTTTGAGCTTTAGAAAAAAAACTTGTAGGGGCCATTTTCGTCAAGGCCCATAAGTTGAAGAGGTCGAACTACAGAGAAAGTTCGAGGAATCTGGCCTTGGAAGGAGAGTAATCTGGTCGAGGGCGAATTAGGGTTGCTGATTAAGTCCAACCTTATCCCTTTACTAGGGGTGACTAAGTCAACTTAACGGGATGAGATTCTTTAAGATTTGATATTGCAACTCATATTCCATGATCGAATTTACTATGGGTGACTAAGTCAACTTAACGGGATGAGATCCTCTAAGATTTGATGTTCCAACTCATATTTCATGATCGAATTTACTAGGGGTGACTAAGTCAACTTAACGGGATGAGATCCTCTAAGATTTGATGTTCCAACTTGTATTTCATGATCGAATTTACAAGTTTAAAAATAGATATTACAAAAATAAAAATTTATAACATAATTGATTTAATCACATTTATCAACAAAAGATTGAATTTTAAAAATTATAAATCACATTTTTAAAATTAAATACTAAAAAATAATTATAAACCCTAATTAAGTGGGGTGAATCCTAAAAATAATCATAAAATAAAACTAAAGCATAATAAATTAAAATTAACGGAAAAAATAGAAGAAAACTTCATAAATTTAATTGTGAAACACTGGTTAAAACACCAAATCTAAAATAAAGGATAAGGTGGTTACAGATTCCGAGTAGAGTTCCTTCTCTAAAAGGGATGGACTTTCATTTGAGAAAGCAAGTGAGATAAAACCACGATCTTTATATATAAGCAAGTGATATAGTGTTCTTAACTTCATTGTCCTATTCGTCATTCATTGTTATTTAAATTTCATAATTATCATCTTTAATTCTAGTTCTGACTTGAGCGTCAAAGTCTGCTCGATTATTAATCCCCTAACATTCCTTCAGCTTCACGTTTGATTGTCTTTATTGTGTAAATTACCGGAGTTCGAATCCCAAACAGTTAATTGCAGATTTTGGAATTCGCATAACACACATAAAAATTATTAATAAAACAGTACCCACTTTTTAAATTTTTTTGCAAATATAACCTCCGATCAATTTTTCAGTCCGAAAAATCATACGTAGCACGCAGAATGCTCGCGTTGAATTTTTCGTCCAATAAAAGAAAATTACGTAGAAATTTCCATATTCAACATCAATTGCGAATTATGTTAGTAAGTGTTTAAAAAAATATTTTCGATTAAAAAGATTAATTGAATGTTAGATTTGTAATTTTTTTGAAAAAATGAGAATTATTTTATTAATGATTTTTATTTAAAATATTTTTTAAAGATAGCCCAAAATATAATTATAACAATCATATTTTGCCCAAAGCCCCCCGTATTAACTAAAAAATCAAGATACTCGAGAGAACATACATACGAAAAATCATAGTCCCTCCCATCCCCATCTTTTTTTTTTAACATGCACACAGTTCGACTAAATGTGCAAAATGGATTTACGTAAAAAATGATAATAAACAAGGTTGATTTCTATGCATCCTACATGATCCTTATAATTCCCAATATGAATAATGATTTTTTATAATTAAATTGTACAAAGTGTAGTGCAACAATCTCAAACTATGTATACCATGTTTTCATTATAATGTCTCTATGAACTTGCAAGTTATTTCAAGCACTAACATCTATTTTCATTTACCAAAATCAGAAAAAATATTGAAAAACAAAGCAGATTATTTCTCTTACTAATTCATTATTACATGTCAATGACAACTAACAACACTTTTCACCTTACATTGCCATCAATCACGAGACTCAATAATCCTCGTCAAGTACGCATGATTTTATGATTTTTGGTATATCCCGAATATGTATATATATTCTACAGTGTTGTCCTTTTTTATTTATGTGAAACATGAAGGAATTATAGTGTAGTAGGAGGTTATGATAGAAATTTTATTTGAGGGGCTAAGAAAGTGAAAATGTCTTATTATATTTATTTTTATATTTTATAAAATAACGGGACTGTCAACACTTAAGAGTAAAATGAGATCTCTGTTTGGAATGGAAAGCATTTAAAGAATAAAGTGAAATGAATGAGGTACAGCCCAAATGAATGAGGTCCGGCCCAAAAATTGTCGAGCAGAAAAGGGCCCACCAGTTCGGCATGTGGCCTCCACCACTCACCTGCTGCCACGTCACGACACACGAAACAGCCGCTGTCTGTCTGCCCTACGATTTGTACGCACGTTCTTTTCCACTGCGACGTCACGCCGTTTGCTCTAAAAGATTCCCACTTCAAATTCTTACCAATAACCTTTTTTTTCCCCTTTGATTCCATAAATTTTTTTAGGTTAGTGCCTTGTTTACATGTACAATTTATTTTATCGCATAGTACCTCATTTAATTAAAATACATTCAATATAAATACATTTTATTTGGCAATAACTGTTTTTTTAACATTGTGAATGTCAGATATGCAATGTAAAGTTTCAAGACTTGAGCAGATGATGAAACTAAAGTTTCAGAGTGTAATTTCATTTTTACATGTTACCTAACAGTTTTAGATAAAATAATTTTAAGTAAATTTTAATGTGAAAATGATTGTTCCTTTACTAAGCAATGTGTATATAAAAAATTAAATTCTTATATGATATCTTCTTGTAAATAGATTTGAGATGTAGAAAAAAAGATCTTAAGTTTTAATTATTTGAGATGTATATATAATAATTGGAATAAAAATAATTTTTTTATGCATAAAAATATACAGTACATATATGATAAAAAAATCAATATTAATTAACAAAAGTACAGATTTGCAATGATAATCTTGTTCATGTTATAAATATTTTTTCCTATATTCAAATTTGCATAAAATTCATTAAGTATTAATTCTTAAAAAAATTGGTAATACAATTAGCTGAAATAGATTAGATAAATTTAGTATTGCGCCATTACAGCAATTGTAGCATATACAATGATGATCGATAATAAATTGCCTAGTATATCTAGCAAATAAGATTTATTTATTTTTTACACAGGCAATTTATTGTCTTTATAATTGAAAACGTAATAAACACATTTTCTACTAGTATATTCTTATTTGCTTGTCTTACTTAAAAGATTATAAATTTAAAAAATATTAAGTTAAGATATTTTATGAAAAGATAATTACGTACCTTTAGCAAGTAAAGTTGACAATAATTTTGGGACAAACAGAGAAGAAATCATGAATAATTTTTATAGATGGAGAAAGTATTTGAACAGAAAAAAACATGTAACTAGAAAATATAATGTGAG
Source organism: Perilla frutescens (assembly GCA_026008535.1). Taxonomy (NCBI): domain Eukaryota; kingdom Viridiplantae; phylum Streptophyta; class Magnoliopsida; order Lamiales; family Lamiaceae; genus Perilla; species Perilla frutescens. Next base: position 57,439,073 of record BRKX01000016.1, read on the forward strand.
CAGTAATTTATTTTGAAATTCAAAATAGAAATAAAAAATAATGTAACGTCCGTTAAACCTCGATCCCACCAACGCAGATTGGGAATTTCTTTATCTCGGTTTCCGTTACTCCGAAGCGAGAGGCTCGGCAATCCCGAACCGGATGCCCTTTTCTTAGAAGTTAAAACCCTTGGATATTTCAGTCCCGATTCTCTCACATTTAAGCGAAAAAAGGGGGAAAACACTGTATTGTAAACGAGTGAAGCAGAGAACTACTTTTTCCGGCGGCGATTGAGATCAGATTTTTGAATCCATGGCCGATCACGCCGGTGAGCACGATAAGCACGAATCTGCTGCTGAATCTCTGATCGATAAGATCACGGAAAAATTCCACGGCAGCGGTTCCTCGTCATCTGACTCCGACGACGATGCGGGCATCAAATCGGCGGCATCCGCTGCCAAGGCCAAGATCTACCGTCTGTTTGGCCGTGAGAAGCCAGTGCATAAGGTTTTCGGCGGCGGAAAGCGTACGGCTATTGCTTTTTATTATCATATCATTATTCTCCTTTATCGTCTGTTACGATTTACTCTAGATGCTTGTAGATGTATGTGCATTATCGATACTTTTGGATTTAATGGTTCTGATATTGCTATAAAGTTTGAGATTTGTGTATGTTAAGATGCTGTATGCTGCCTTATAAAAAATGTGCTGTTTACTGTGAGTAGGTACTTGAATTTTGAAATGTAAGCACGGATTGTTGGAAACTGATTATGTTTGTTCTTTATGCGATTCTGGGTCATTAAACAACTTAAATGCTCACGATCTAATGCCTTTGTTTAATGATTTCAAAATGAAAATACAGTGTGAACTGTGAAGTATTGCATAATTTCGTCTACCATGGAAATTATGACCAACATTTCAAGACATTCTCAAAGACCTTTAATTTCTAATCCACTTCCCAGGCCCTTTGGGATTGTTTAAATCTATATCCAATGTGCTCAAAGCCTTTGTTTAGAAATAAGGCCATTGAGATTGTCAACCCTGATAATTTTTGTCTTAATTTCTATGATGGATGAACTTATGTAGTATCACCAGGTAGATGACAAGCCGGTGTTCAGATTTGGCTCAATATATTTCTTGGTACACATATTTTTCTAAATTTAGTAATACTACATTTAGTGTGTATGATTACTTTGTTTCTTTTGAGCTCTAGAGTTTCATAATGTGAAGATTATACATGTGTGTTTGGGTGTGATTAAGGTTCGTGTTCTGTTGCGAAAATTATTTGGATACATGTGGCCCTTAATCTGCCTACCAAAAATGTGAAGGGGATAAAATTCATTTCGATGTGCTACAATTTTTGATTTATCATTGATGTGTCTATTTTTCTGGCAGCTGCTGACATTTTCCTGTGGAGGGACAAGAAAGTTACTGGTGGTGTGCTAGGTCTGGCTACTGCAATTTGGGTGCTTTTTGAGTTGCTTGAGTATCACCTGCTCACTCTAGTTTGCCATATCCTTATTCTTGGTTTGGCAGTCATTTTCTTGTGGTCCAATGCATCAACCTTTATCAACAAGTATGGGTTTTTATGACCTAGAACCCTGATTAAACATTTCATGTAGTTTTTCCATTCTTCTTACTTTCTCTTTGTATGCTTCTCAGGTCACCGCCAAAGATCCCTGAACTTGTTCTTCCTCAGGACATTGTCCAGGGTATAGCATCAGCCCTAAGGACAGAAATCAATACAGCTTTTGCCTTACTTCGAGAAGTAGCATCTGGGCGAGATTTGAAGAAATTCCTTGCTGTATGTATCTTATTGCTCATCACTGCATATATGGTCTCATGAGATCAATTTTGTCTTTCTTCTGATTAATTACATATGCTGGCCATCTGTGATCTGAAATTACTTTGTGCGTTCTTAGTTTCATGATGATTGTGTTACTGGATAGCAGTTTTTGAAGTCTAGATGTGGATTTTTTTGTTAGTATGTTCAAAGTCTTAGCATCGATCCCATGCTCATTAGATTCTTGCATTCTGTAATTTTAGGTGATAGCCGGCCTTTGGATTGTGTCAATCCTTGGATCCTGCTTCAACTCTCTTACCTTGTTTTACATATGTAAGTACCTCACTGTCTTTTATCTCAGTTAGTGATATGCATGTTTGCTCAGCATAATGAGCGACTCCCATCTGCACTACCTGATTGTGTTTTCCTCATTTTACTACACAGGTTTTGTTTTGCTGCACACGGTGCCTGTTCTTTATGAAAAGTACGACGACAAGATCGATGCTTTTGCTGAGAAAGCTGAGGCCGAGTTCAAGAAACAATATGCTGTGTTCAATGTCAAGGTTTTGAGTAAAATTCCAAAAGGTCCGCTTAAAGATAAGAAGTTTGCTTAGAAGACTTGCACGTGGTGGTACTAGGTTGTTCTCAGATGGCCTTGTATTTTCCCTTCCTGTTGTTGTTGCTGTCTGATGGAACCCGTGTTTGATCGTTTGTTTTTAACTGCATATGGGTTCAAAATTTAAAATTCTTACTGATATTTATTTAGGCGGTTTTGAGTTTTTATGTTGCCACCACAGTGTTTGCAATTATATTTGCTTTTATGGGTAGCCGAATATTAATTGGCATGATGAATAGCCGAACTATCTTACTTTAAGTTCTTCATAACCGTTCCTTTAGTCCCATTTGTGCCTCTACTCCAGCTCTGAATAAGTTGTAAGTAGCTGGGCTGTTATATTTTAGTGGTCAAGCGTTCAGTTCGTTCATATTTATATTGAACTTGTTTTGATGAGATTAGAAAGGGCATTTATTCATAGATTTTATGACATGTACATCAATAGTGTATACTTTCAAAAAAAAAGTATATACTAAATAGACTTTTCAAAACCCTAAAGTCTCACTCCTCACTGTAGCAAATGTTGGGTAAGATAAAATGACATTGCTTGAGTAAGAAATTTCATGTTTATTCAAAATTTCAAAATGTTGGAGCTTGGGACTATTGAGTTTCTCAATAAATATTGCATCTATTTCTACAGCCACTTGTCCATCAATTTGTACCTGTATGGTTGTATGTGACCATAAATCTCAAACTAACTACTACTATTCTATATAACAGGGCCTAAGACGATCATGAGATAATGTAATGGTGGAAGCCATTGCTAACCACTATTTAATAAGATAAAATCTCCACTCCCATTAAATCAACCCTTAATGCCGCCCATTATGCAGAAAGGAGACTACAATAGGGGAACACTTGTAATGAAAAATGAAACACGAGACTGAACGACCCCGCTGGGCTAGCCAAATCCCTAAAAACCAGAACATCATTTTCCACCGCAGGATTCTTACCTGATATGCCTAGGATAGGCCCACATTCCTGCAAACGATTCTTCAGTATCACTGTCACTATCTGAGGAAGATTCTGATGGCACAAAGCCATCTAAAATGAACTCGACAATCTGAAAATGCCACCGAAACAATCAGTTGATATGTTAAACTTGATTCTGTGACAAGTTGTAGTAACAAAAAACGTTAGATGTAGTAACAAAAACGTTAGTGGAAGTTACCTGTTCTATTGATAAAGCCTTAATTTGGTGATTGACTTCATCTCTTCTATTAGTTTCATTGGAACATCTGTTGCAACTTAGCCAAACAATTGTACAGCAACTCAAACAGTATCCTCTATGAGATCCAAATTTTCTATAGCAAGCATCTGTATTGAAAACAAAATCACTATTAGAATGCATAAATTGATAAGATTCCGTTACACTGAGAAATAGAATCCCCAACAATCTATATAGATACAAATAGAAAGCGTGGCAGGCGTGTGTAAGTCGGTGCACAAGTCAAAACAGCAAGACAAAATTCTAAGATGAGACAATTTCACAGCTGATTGACGCCAATATACCTGCATAGTAAGGATAAGAAAACTTTGACTTCACAGTGTCACAGATAGTGACGATTCATATCGAATTTAAATTTAGTGGTAAGCTAGTCTTCTTGTTAGCTACTGAATGCATTCTCGACTGAATCTCAAAGAAACATATCCCATCCTTCTACTGCATGGAATCCAATCGGTAGATAGCAAAAGCCTTTAAAATAGCTGGAATGGATCCACAATGTTCAAGTTTTATATGTGTGTTCACCAGAGGGAAACTCTTACTATAGGGGCCATATTTGCGACTTTGAGGTGCTTATTTCATCCCTTTTTTGTGAGATTAATCATCTTAAAAACCTCTGCATACTTAGAAATTTTTCATGTAATTTGATAAATTTTCATGAGTAAATCCAATATCTCTGGTTGCTACTTTGTAATCAATATTATCAGCTTGTCTTCCCACCCAACTCTAAAAAAGACCAAGATAAACCAAAGAAATCAGATACCTTTGTAGGCTTCTTCAAATGTAAATCTATAGTTAACATCACACGCTGTAATGTTGTCAGTCTGATGGATCTCACTTTTAGTCACTCCAATAGTTCCAAGTTCCTTGTTCTTCTTCATAACATCATTCCAATTACAAAAGTAAGTATCATATAACGATTTCCATAGATAGTTGTCACCGGCAGCAGCATTCCATGACCTGTAAATCAACCCTCAAATATGAAGCCACTTCTGACATGTATAACCAACGTGATGCGGGGAAAGCAAAGCATATGAATAAAGTAAGTACTGGCAGACTGCAGAAGCAGAAAGCAGAGACTGCACATCTAAGAAGCCAAATACTTGTAGAAGAACATCCTGAGGAAGTTGATCTGCACCTGGAATACGAAGAAAAGAAGTCAAATTCAATCTGGAAGCCAGAAATCCTGACAAACAAAAGACTGATGGTCAATGCCCATTATACATAGCTCTACCATCAAGATTTCGGCACAGAAGCTACATTAAAGGTTAGCTCTTCTCTAGAACAAATCACTGATTAACATTCTACGAGCAACCCTAAACTAAGCGAATGCATTATGTGACAAAGCGTTGGGATAAAAGAAACACAAAATGAAGTGAATTTATGCCTTTCCACTTGGAAGTGAATATGATCACTGCATTACTATCAGAAAATGCCACTCTAAAGGCATAGAGAGAGATCAATCGATCGATTCAACTGTGAATCTACACATACATCTATCAGTTCAACCTACATATTGAAGTAACAGATAAGACAATCAGCCTATCCATTCATCCCTTCATCTTTCTTCAAAATTCATCAACCTTCAAACAAATTAATTCGACACCCAATCACAAATTGCAATTCACAGCACAACAAACAGCAACGAAGCATTTATCCCGCTCTGTCGGATCGCTGTATTGATCATAATTTCGCCATCGTGATTGTATTTATTAACTGAAGTAAAGGGAAAACGACAGAAAGGTAAACAAAAATAAAAATAAAATTGAACCTTCTTCTTCTTCGTCTTTATTTGTCTTGGACTTTCTCTTACTCACAACAACTGCGTGTTTATACTCCTTGACAGCCGATGCTCGCTTTTGTTTCGGCAAAGCAAACTCCGCACTTTGCAGAAGAGAATTAGCAGCTGAAATTGCTGACTGCGTCTGCATCCTGGATTTCCAATCAATAAAATAAACAATACTCCCAATTCAGTAGACCTAAAAATCGCAACAGCAAAAAAAAGTAAGCGTTTTTTATTTTTGCTTACTCCGGGAGAATGTTGAAAGCAAAAAGGGTATCCGTAAAAATGAGCGATTGAAGATTTTTGGGAAACTTAGCGTAGGCATGTTTAAGAAGAAAGCACAATTCTTTACATGCGAAGAAATATTGGGAGGGTTTGGAGAGGCATTCTTTAATCGTTAAAGATTGGTATCGATCAATTGGGTTAGTGAATCTCTCAACTGCAAAACTATTGCTTTTCCGATTTTGGATCAACATTTCAAGAAATGAATTTCTTTTTTTAGTTTCCTTTTTTCCTTTTACAGATTAGAAGAAATTCATGGAAATGATTCACCGCCGTTGCTGAGTTTGTTTCTCTTTCGCGGTGAAGGTGAGGGAAGAGGAAATACAAGGGGAAAAAGAAAACTGAGGGGCATATTGGTCATTTAGTAAAGAAATTTTATTTTTAAATTTATTAGTTAAAATTTAAAAATATTTTTTTACTATCCTAAATGATTAATTTTCTTAATCGTCTCCATATATTAAACAGTGTGTATAAATGTAGATAAACTATTTGTACAGAATATGTTAATATATTACAAGATATTATGTTTTTTTTTTAAAGAAAGATATTATGTTTGTTAATGATATACTCCCTCAGTCCTAATTAGGCATTATTATTATTTTGGGTGTCTCAATTAATTAATATTATTTTTCACAGTAATGTACAATTACATCCTTGTTAAATTTTGAAAATTAAAAATTAACCACTTATTTTGTTGTAAATCTTAAATAAGTGCAATCTTGGAAGTTAAGCTTTTATATCTTATTTTCATAAATATTTTTAATTTATCTATGAGTAGAAAATTGATTATATGATTGACACGGGCAGTATCAATTCAACATGGATGAATTGATATAGGGAGTTTCTATTTGCACAACGAATTTGCACTACACCTTACTTAATGCACCACTATTTTTACTCTTTGCACCATGCAAATTTACTGTAATGCCCTTCGATCTAAATGTATTTGATTTACTTAAAGAATTCGCATTCCGCTTGAGCTCCTGTGCTCGAACAAAAATTGTGTGTTCGAACTCCCGTGTTGAACAAATATGGTGTGTTTGAATTCCTATTTTCGAATGTTACTTAAACAAAAATTTATGGAATCCATTCAAAAATAAATTTTCGAACACATCATGTTTGTTCGAACTCGAATATAGGAGTTCGAACAAACATGGTGGGTTTGAAATTTCATGTTCGAACCACTCTTAGACTTCTTCTTTTTTAAGTAAAGGGCATTTAAGTAACTTCATAATTATTTTATTTTTTATTTATTTCTTTTGTGGTGCAAAGAGTAAATTTAGTTGTGCAAATAGAAACTCCGTGATATATCCAGCAATATTTTCCATAAAAATAAATGCTGATATTCGTGGTTACCGATATGATGTAAATCATGTTAAACCCAATTGAATTCACTTAATTCTGTTATTTTGACGCATATGAATAATAGTTCTTATATCATTCATTCATTTATTTAATTATTATTATCAAGATGGACTCACAGGGTTCACTAAATGGTGCAATCATGTGTATAGACGTATAGTTGTATACGAAGGGTGAGATCTAGAATAACGAAAGAATAATTCTAATTACAACATTTATGAACTATAAAATATATTACTATCAAATATTACTATTTAAAATATATAGTACGTAGGAACTATAAAACTACCAAGTTAATGGACATAATTAAGTAAAACAATTTTTAGGCATTAGAATGGAAAGGAACATAAATGATGAATTGAGAGCTATTTTCATTAATATTTATGCATAATGAATTTACAACATTATAGGCAGAATAAATTCAACAAAACAAACGCAAGTTTGATTGCCCCAGATTTATAGAGATGACACTTGTATCCGATTCTAACGAAAGTTTAAATAATGCATGTACAATAAATATGCATCCATTTTTAACTAATTACATGCTACATTCAAGCTTCGGAAAATGAAATGGATGATTGCAATCAAAAAAGAAAAAAAAAAAGAAAAAAGAAATGGAAAATGAATTTGATGCCTGAAGATTGAAGGTTGAAGATTGAAGAGATTTCAGAGGCATCTCGGCAGGTTATTGGCTCTGTTCAACTGTTTGTAGTTGAAGAGTTTGTCACGTTCAGATAGAAGAAATTTGATGGTATTCATCTCCAAATGCACATTCCTGCAACTCTAAAGGAAGTAAGTTAACTGTTTTTTCTTCCTCGAACCCCCTTCTCCGTATAGCTCATTCCACTGCTTTAGCTCGGCCATTATGGATCCCTCGGAGGCAAAACTTGCTGCAACCTGCATGACCGCCAAAATGTAGTCTTTAACAACGGGCGGCATTTCACTTACAATTCGACTACAATGGGAGTTTTAGTTTTCCACTGATCATGTGTATCCTAATGGGATTTTGTGCATCAGCTGAGGTTCATAAACTAAACCATTCAATGCTTTCTTGTCAAACAAAACTAGGATTCTGGAAACCTCATTCATGGTTATATGCATTTCTCAGTAAAAACATGTAGTAATAGCATGAATGGGGTGAGATTCATGCATTGTGATGCTAGAATGTCACTACCTACCAGTTCCAACTCATGCAGTAGGAATATTCCTGGCAGCATTATAAATGATTCATGAAGTTTAAAGAATTAAATACTAGCGACTTGCATATAAATTGTCAACACTCCAAAGTTAAAAAAATTCACATGTTAAAAAGGGATAGTTTCACAATACCTGATTCTTTGCCTGCCTCAAGTCTTCCATGTTCAAGTTCCTTAAAGAGATTACTTTTTCTTCTTTACTTTCATCAAGGGTCGAAGAAGCATCTTCGGATTTTTTACCTTCTTCATCTTTCTGTTTCTTTGCCTAAATAGAAGTGATCAACACCAGATGTTAAAAAATGTCTAACGATGGGAAAGGCAGGAATGAAAAGATTAGGTTCGAAATCCCATTTTTAGTATACCATATCCTTGTCCCTCTCTTGCTGTATGAGTTCTCTCACTGGCCGGTAAGCTGCTGTTACACACAGATTCTGCTTGCAATAGTCATACGAGAAGTTAGTGCCAGATGAATCAAACTTAAAGTTGATCAACATTTTAAGTAAACAATCTCAACCTTGAGATCACTTCCGCTATATCCCTCAGTCATTGCTGCAAGCTCTTTATAGTCCAGATCTTCCACCTTTTCTTTTGACAACAGGGTTCTCACGATCTTTTCTCTATTCTCGACAGAAGGCAGGTCAACCATGATTCTGTTTAAAATAAACCAAAACAAGCAGAAATGCGTTTCAATTAAGATTTCTCATGTCTCTGGGGAATATGAACAGCCGTGATTTAGAGGACCTTGATCCGGCTGGAAAAGGAATAAAATAGTTGCACAAGGAAATATCTTGCCCATCAGTATACAAAAATGCACTAGAATATGAAGATGATGTCTTAATCAATATAGTGTAATCAAGCAAACAAATGGACCTCTTTGAGTGATTAATTTTATGGAATCAAGAAATATACTGATAGTCTGATACTAGAATGACAAATATTATATGCACCTGCGCTCAAAACGCCTAATGATTGCTTCATCAAGGTCAAAAGGTCTGTTTGTTGCTGCAAGAACAAGAATCCGCTCTCCAGGTTTTGTTAATAGCCCGTCCCAGTGTGTCATGAATTCATTTTTAATTTTTCGCATTGCCTCATGCTCGCCTACTCTCGTCCGCTGCCCAAGCATACTATCAACCTCATCTACAAAAATGATAGTTGGAGAAACCTTTGCCGCAAGTGTGAAAAGAGCTCGAACATTTTTTTCATCTTCTCCAAACCATTTGGAAGTGATAGTGGACATTGAGACATTTATGAAGCTAGCCCCAGCCTCATTGGCAATGGCCTTAGCGAGCATTGTTTTTCCTGTACCTGGAGGACCAAAGAGTAGTATGCCTCTGCAAGGCTTCAGAAGACCACCATTGAAGAGGTCTGGCCTTCTGAGAGGAAGCATAACCAGCTCCTGAAGTGATTCTTTAATATCATCTAGAGCACCAATATCTGAAAATGTTACTCCAATCTCATTTGCTGGGATAACTTCTGGCCTGATGCGTTTCTCAAATTCATTGTCTGGAGGAACTTCCTGGAATAAACAAGAGATAACCAATCAAGACTAAAAGAATAAAAACATAGTTATATCATGGGCATTAAAGGTAGCAAGCAATGAACAGCCAAAAGCATACATGCCTTATATGACACACAATAATGAAAGAGAACGATTTGTCGAACTTCAAAATTAGGTCATTTTAAAGATAGCTGACTATAGTTTGTCAATGTGTGCACTATACAATAAAGAGAAAAGGATTCAATATAATTTTGACCCTGTTATCTGCTGACTGCAGATATCAAAGTTTGAATTTGTGTTTTTAGTATTCTTCGGGATTAGATTGATGAGTGCAGGACTTACCAGGGGCTTTGATATAGATGCATTCTCACCATCTGTCTTTGATGAAGTTGGCTTTTCTGTCTCGTTCTTGTTATCAGATTTTATTTCGAACTTTGACCCAGGTTTTGATACAGCTCTCTCTTTGGCATTGGCATCCTAACAAGAAAATTGAATGAACTGATGATTTGAGGTGGCTTGTCAGGAAAAGAAAAAATAATGTAAAAAAGGATATTTTAAACAAACCTTAAAACCTTCAGCATTAGTCTCCATCTTTAGGGTGTCTTTACCACTTTTACCCTCTTGGAATATGCTTAATCCGTGGCGTAAACTTCACCAAAATTCAGTCAAGTGAAAAAATGAACAGTTGCAATGTGAGGGAAATATATCAAAGTAAGAAGAAATGAAATGAAAAAGAATTATTAGATATCTACCTCTTAGATGATATGACAAGCTTCCCATTGCGATACTCTGGATCCTTATTGTTCATCAAATGATATGATATAGCAGAGACCACAATTTCCTCGATGTAGTCGCTGAGAATCATGGTGTCAGCATGGCATATTGCTCCTAGATCATCACACTCAATATCATTTGCTGCAAGTACCTCAGCAATATGATTCTTGTTATCCTGAAACTGTATCTTTCTCATGTCCTCTTCAAGTTGACTTTTCCATCTGACCAGATGATTTTCATCTTCTGGTGGCCTAATCTCGATGTTGTAAGGAAATAAAATACTTAGTCTCTCATCTACTTCACCAGAATCATCATCAAGATCCAACATCCGAGAACCAAGAACTAAAATAGATCCAGTTAATTTCTTCAGCATTCTATCAAATAATTTGTATAATCTTGAGGACTGGAGAAAAAGTCTTTCAACATCCCGGATGTAAAGAATGATGCAATTTGTTTGAGAAACTGAAACCAACACCTGAAAGAAATAACTTTCTTTGTCAATATCATAGAGAATCCACAAAGACCTGACCATCAGCACAATCAAAGACGCCATGGAAGGCATAACCAAAAGAAATCCGCGCATAGATATGTGCTTCACATTCACATGAACCATCAATGATGATGACATTACCTTATAAAGTGATTGTAAGAGAACTTTCTCATCAAAAGGCCAGCTGCTAACACGCTTGGAACGAGCTGACAAAGTCAAAACAAAAATCAATGAGATGAAACATTTCATATTGCTCATCACTTCTATGAGTACATGATACGAATTTGTCACCGAAGTTAATGCACAGTCACAATAGAAGATCCCACTGGGAAATGGGAAATTTGGCTTTCAGGATATGGAGTATTAACTTTATTTCCAAAGCTATATACCATCTTATTATAAATTATGGGATATATACTTCACGCTTGGAAAAATAAAAAATAAAAAAAAATGTGGCAATCAATTACAATTGAGGAGAATTATATGTAAAAACCTGAATTTGAAGAGGATGAGATGGTGCTTATGCTACTTATATCTGAAGAGACTGAGGATGTTCTGCGAGGCCTGAGAGAGTTGCCAACTCCTTCAGAATCCCTATGAGAAGCATAATGTTGACATAAAAAGCCATTCAGTCTATGTTAGCACTTTGAAGGTGTGGTGCAAGTCTCTCTCTCTCTCTCTCTCTCTCTCTCTCTCTCTCTCTCGACAATTTTTTACTTGTTTTTTAATAATAGTAAGCCAGTTCTGAACAAAGCCCAAATAGGTATAAAACTTAAAATTTCAACTTTTGGGGTATATAAACAACTGTTCAAATGTATAAAAAAATGCTATCTCTATACCTGGTTGTAGAATCCAGTCCACTTTTTTGCCCAGATGATGTGCCTTCATAGAAATTTTCTACAAGCCTCTCATTAAATCAGTTGCTTAAATAGACTGAGCAAAATTGAACATATAATATCCATACACAAGCAAAAAAGTGAAAAGTGAAGAGAGAACTCAAGATTCTTTTTCTGTGATCAAAGCAGGTTTACATTATATGTCATTTCTTCAAATTCTAAATAGTAGAGCAGCCTACTAATTGTGGTCAAAACATAACATGTATTTCCATGAAAGGATGACAATTCATTTGGATACAAGAATATTCCAAATCATTAGAACTTTCTGTTTTTGGCATTACTTTGGGTCTCTTGGAAGAAAAGATGTTGAGAAATGCATTTTGTCAGTGCTGCCACATCAAGTTTTTATGGTATTATGAATAATTTATTAAGGCTATTCTATATGGGTATATTTTTTTAAAATAAAATTGAACATACAACTATATCTATTCTTGTAATCCCCATAATATATATTGATCGGGAGATACATAGAGATGGTAATAAGTGTTTTGGGGAAAATTAATTTACAATACTGGTTTGGGGAAAGACTACGATTTACCAGATGTGTTTTTTAATCCCAACAGATTAATGCTTTCTAGAAAATGAAACTAAACCTTTTTCTGTTTCCTATAATTTTATTCTTTAGCCAAATGCAATGCCTTATTGAGCATATATGCATTGATTCACACAGACTGATGGACTAACCTCCACCATAGGTTGCTGAGCGTGTTAGCAATATAAATGACTTTAAATCACTACTTTACCACAAACTACACATAGATGGTGGACACCAAGGAAAATGTTTGTGTTGTCTTCTGCCAAAAGATTTTGTTTTCTTATTCCTACCCATATGCATCTAAATGTTTTCCAATGCATTTTCTTATACAATTCTTATCAAAAAGCTATCCAAACATAGCCTACTATATCTATTAAGAGAGAAATCCTTGAAGGATGAACATGCAAACAATTAAATTCACTCCGTAGGTGGACAAGTCTGGCTTCCAAAAAATAAAAAAGAAACAAGGTGGACAAGACTGTAAATTTGTTATCCCAAATGTACTCAGTAGCATAAATAAGCCAACAAATTTATGTAAGACATGGATGCACAGAAATGGAGCAGTGCATTGTGCATTATGACCATACCTGTATCATTACAGGGAAGAGCGGAGAAGGAACCAAAAAAACTGGACATTCTTTCTAAAGTCACTTCTGAGATAGACCTTGGTAGAGACTACAACAGAAAAGAAAAGGAAAATTAATATAATTTTCAATTTATGCAAATTGGTTTTACTTCATCTCAGAAACATAAAACAATGTGATGGCTGTTCCATAAATTCATTCTAGCAGCATAGAGCAGCATGCTTATCTGTATTGGTTGAATGGGACAAAAGAGCTAAAATTTATGGTGAAAATAACTTATAAGTTAGGACATGAAATCTCAGAAAAAGTGCTTACGGTGTCTTTCTTTATGATATTATACTTGCTCTGCATCTGTAACCATGAACAAGTAAATGAGTATGTAAGTAAAGATTATTCATAAAAGTTCAACTTGAAGACAATGACATCAAAGAGATCCACCTTAAGTGAAAATTCTTGTAAATCCAGCAAGAGTAACTTTGCTCCAAAATGTTGTGCGAGAGCCTTGGCAAGTTCTTGCTGGTATAGTTCTAACAAAATGGAGCAAATATCTAAGACTGAGCAGCATTAGTCATGGATTCAGTTATGCAATGAATAATAGTTGTGCATACCTGCAGGCCCTGACAACAATATAGCCCGACTTGCTGGAGAAAGATTTCGAGTGTGCTTAGATACATCTAAGTGTTTTAGATGAACATATGCTGCATTTGCCAGTAATATACGTGTCCGCTCACTGTCAAAGTCATCAAAAGTGGAGAAAGTATATTAGCTATAACATGACACCATACCTAAATTTGCCTAAGATTTTATGAAATTGGTAACAAGGACATGCAGATTTAAAAAATGTCATTTAACACCGGGTGAAAAACGTATGTTAATCCTTGGTCAAAGCAAATAAAAATCATTTTAAAACACCCGTCTGATCAGCTTAACTTCCTAGCTCAGAAAAATTGAAAACTGGCAAATCTCGTATACTAAGAATCAAAACCTTAACTCTTTATATGCAGAACAGGACCAAACACTTTGAGACATTTTTTACATGGAAGCAAGAGTTTCTGGGGAAAATTTTGTAAAGACTAGAAGACCTTCAAGTTTGCTATGTTATTCAAGTATCATTCAGCAAACAGGCAAGTAGTTTGACCATTTCAACTGGTTGAACAAAGCGGTTGGAGAAAGGTAGTCCAATTCATGGACGAAGAGATACAAGCATGCTTATGTTAGCTATGACCAGTAAGCTTCTATCCCAACACTGCATAATCTACTAACCAAAAACCTCAAAAAAATAAAAATAAACGACGGACACATCAGAAAACAGAAAACCAAGAAAATTATTCATTTCTTTCTTCCTAGCATAAACATAAAAAATGGCTATTTATTGAAAAATACAACTCATGCTTTAGGCACAATACTGAATCTCACATTTTTCATATCAGATCAATATGATTGCTAGGAATCCTCAACAAAAGTAAGCATCAAGAATGTTCTGAATCATCACAACACATTCAGAAAGAGCAAAAAAAGCAATCATATAGCTATCATCATCGTTCTCTCTCTCTCTCTCTCTCTCTCTCTCTCTCTCTCTCTCTCTCTCTCTCTCTCTCAATATAAGCCACAAAACGAAGAACGGAGAGAGAGAGATAATTGAAAAGTAATAACGAAAATCATAAAAATAAATCCGCTTTATTATTCCTTTCTCACTCTAAATTCACCTGAGATAATACGGGAAATCCTCAAAGGAAATCCTGCTCTCCTTCCCATCAACAACTAATCTAAGAAGCTCCACTTCTATTTGCTCGGCAGAGATGCCATCCGCCGCCGCGCAACTCACATTACCGGTCCATCTTCCGACGGTCGAACCGGACACCAAGCCCAGCCCCACGCCCACTCCCACCCCCACGCTCAATGCCGACCAAATCACGTGCTTCTGTTCCATCACCTCATCATCACGCACAACACACAACAAAAAAAAAAAATCTTCTACGCAAAAAATCCTTTTACGTTCACGCGTTCTATCTGTACCCCCGATCCCTGCAAAGATCTGCAGGAACAATACGGGGATGCAGGTGAGCGGCCGGATTATTGTTGATATTTGTAATTGATGATGAGGCTTATTTCTTGAAACGATAAATGTGAGGTTCGTTGATTCTGTTTTTTTGCTTTCAAGAAACGATATTGATGACAGACAGTGTGAGTGTGAGAGTAAGAGAGAGAGAGAGAGAGCTGGTGGCGCGGTGGTGGGGGCTGTATATATAGGCGAGCGGAGCGCCAGGAATTTTGAGAGAGAGAGAAGGAAATTACTTGTAATTTTTAGTGACTTCTTTGACTTGTATTTTACCAAAAATCCTACAATTTAGGGGGGTTGTGTATTTCAAATTTTCAATGATAAATATATTTTTGTTGGCAGTTGAATTTAAAATTTTGGAATAAGATTGTCACACATGTTACAATAGTTCTACGCTTTATTCGTTTTATTATTTAGGATATTTTTTATTGAAAAATAATTGAATTATAGTTGAAACTCATTAATAGTTGAAAGTAGTAAAGTTGAGTTACCCTCGACATAAATAAATGTACGCAAAAACTCTTGTGCATAAGATGTATATGAGACGGTCAACGCGCATTGACCAAAAAAATTGTGAAAATTGGTGATATTTTTTAGGGATACAATTGATACTTTTTTTAATTTCGAATGATACTTTTTAGTGTGTCAATTGATACTGATCTTAATAGTTTTTTTTTTGTTTTTTATTCTGCCCAATACTTTTTATTGATACAAATGATACTTTTTAGCCTTTGAAATGATACTTTTCAGTATTATGAATGTAACTAATTTTGACGGATTTTTTGATCAAAGCATTGATCTGGTCAACACGCGTTGACCCGGTCAACGCGTTGACCGTCTCATGTACATCTTATGTACAAGAGACTTGCCCATAAATGTAATATATGTTACTAGTCAAACTTATTTAAAATCGCTCATGAATTTTGTTTTTATATTTAATTTATTTTTTTCTAAGTGTATCGAGTTGTAGATTTTATTAGGATATATATATTAAAAGCTTTTTTGTGTTTATATATAATGGATTAACAAGTCGTAGACCGCGGAGTAATAAGAAAAAATGATTTATCACCTTTTGTTTTTGAACCAAAAATTATATATTTTCATCCCTTCGGTATATATGGTTTTCTCAAAATTTATTCGGCGGCTCCAAATCTTGATAATAATCTATTTCATACTACTTTCGAATTTCTATATATCCAGCTCCCTAAGCATGCATGCTTTGGGGGCTGAAATTAATTGTGACAATTTTATTTTTGTATTATCACGTGTATCGAGGAGATGATTAATCTTGTTATATATATATATGTATGTATTTGTTTCAAACTAAACTCTCTACTTGCTATATAATTATAGATGTGTTAATTAGTTAGATAGTTGATATGCAGTTGAGTGAGGTTTTGTGATTGACTTCTTTCAAGGGTAAAAAACATGCTAATAAGGCGGCACGTGCATTAGCTAGTTATGCAATAATCGCTTATTTTTGTCATGTGAATTTATTATTTTCGATGTTGCTTTTGGATTATCTCATGTTGGATTTTGCTTCTACTTTCTACACAGTTATATTTTCCTCAAAAAACTTGTTATCAAATGTAAACTGATTATCATAGATATAAAATTGCCCACAAATAAATATTAATCTATATAATTTTGAGTGTATTTAAAAATTGTTACAAATCGAAATCGTAAAATATAATTTTGACCATAGTTGATCAACATTGCGATCAATTCAGACATGTTTCATAACAATACACATCGTTGTTGATCGAACTTTCCATGATCGACCTCACAATAATTTGCATCACTTAGAAAAATATAACTAGAATCATAAAAATAAAAATATTAATTAAAATTATGAATTACCTTACCCTTAAAACTATAACTATACCTATTTGTCAGACGCCATAACTCAATCTGACTTCATTGGCTGGCATCTTCTTCTTTTTTTATTTACTGTTATTATAATTATATTATTTCTGTCTTTATTACATTTCCCTTTTCATTGTATTTGTGATTGTGTAACTTTTTATTCAAGTATTGTTGGACTTTGCTGCAATTCTTCCCGTATCACAATAAATTTAAATCCACTTCCCTATAGTTTCGATTTTAGTCAAAATGCTTTGTTGAGAAATAAATCAAAATATATCAAGATCCAATTCCGAAATTTGATCGAGTTTAGTGTCATATATATATACTCATATATTTCGTTTAGAAATTCTGTTCGAGCTACGTACCATGAAACAAGTAATTAATTAATATAAAGCAAAATATGAAATCATATATATTTTTCGTACACTTTATTACGTGTTTTATTCAATTAAAACTCAATTCAGTTGATAATATATTAAATGAGTCTAACTACATATAGTTTATGATAAAAAAAATAAAAAGAATAGAAAAATTTGTAAACAATAGACGATGTTGTTTCGAGACTGATTCGACTTACGTACATATTTCTATTTACTCTAGCTAACATCTTATTTAAAAAAATCTACTGTATGTACCATTATGATTAATAAATTAAGGTAACTCTAGAGATCATATAAAATCATCTATGATCTAAGGTTATATTCAATAAATAACAAATAATTGGAAACTTGACAAAAATGACATGTTCTCCAATCAATAATTTACACAATCTCTTTACAGGGTAGTTGTAAAGACATACCATAAAAATAAGTGCAACTTGCTGGATTGTCGACAAAAACATTTTATAATACAATTCGTCTTTATTTGGGTCATGAGGAACAAATTAAATATCAAATTTAAATAAAATTATATTTTTATAAAGTTTAATATATATATATTTATTAAACTTTAGGTGGACGGCCCCGAGAGGGACCATTGTACGTTTATTATAACTAGTACAATAAATTACGCTTTACAAGTTGCTGCCCACTTCAATTGCAGCACAAGAAAGCCAGAGGCGGCTGTGGTAAAACCTTATTTTGCAATTGCAATTCACAATGTTAAACAGTTTAACAGGTCATAATCTGTTAAACGGATTAAAAAATCAAACTTTCAAAAATCCATCCACCCACCAGCGTGGGCCTACGTGCCTGGACTCCACCTCCATATTTTTATTTTATTTTTGTTGACTTTTTTTTTAGAACTTTATTTTCTATTGAGTTCATCGTTTGAGCTCGTGCACTGTGTGAGATCTCGAGAAAAAAAAATTTAAATTAATTCAGTAAGTTATTTTAATTTTAGAGTTCATTAATTCAATTTTAGGGTATATATTTATTTCAAAAAAAAAAATTATCAAGCACAGTGCACGAGCCCATACTTAGCGTTGGCAAAGTGCAAGGCACGAGATGCCGAATAAATAAATAAATAATTCAATTTAATGTTAGGGTTTACTAATTCAATTGTAAGTGTGTGTGTGTGTGTGTGTGTTTGAGCGCAATGCACGAGTTCACATGTTAGAGTCTGGGGAGTGAACTGCGCAAGATGCTGAATAAAACAAAACATTAAAAAATTAAATATATATATTTATAAAAAATGAAATAAAAAGAAGTAGAAATTAAAAATTGAAAAAAAAAAAGAGTTTCTAAATGCACCACGGATTTTGCTCTTTGCACCACATCTATTTAATGCACCACCAATTTTACTCTTTGCACCACTAATATTGATAATAATGCACTTCTTCTAAAATATGTATTTTACTTAAAAAAAAACTTAAAATCAGAAAATTAAAAACATAAAATCAGTTTTAAAAAAAAACTTAAAAACTTAAAAACACTAATGAGAAAATTAACGTAAAAACTTAAAAACATATCAAGAGCTAAATCCAACATCCCAGATTCACAGAACCCTTCGATCACGAATTTCAAAATAAATGATCACGACAGGCGGCAGCCACCCCATATTGGCGGCAGCGCCCAAGACGCCGTACATGAGCATGTCGTCGCCGTTGCCGGAAAACATAAGAGAATTCTGAGATTCATCGAGCAGATGTCTGCTGATGGTTTCAAGAAGGGTGAGATCAGACACGTAATCATTGCTGTTGTCGAACGTCATTATGCGAAGTAAATGATCTTTCTTTGAAATCTGGTATATTTCTTTATTTAGAAACATTCACCTTTACACCGTTATTCTTCATTATCTGCAGCAGCTTAAACCCATCACCAATTCTATTCGTCAAGCAAAAACCTTTCATCAAAATCCCATAAGTGTAGTCATCACCTTTCAAACAAGTTCCCATAATTTTCTTCCTATAAAACTCCCTAGTTATATCAATGTTTTCCTTCACCAAAACATCAAAAATTGTATTCAATAATTTCAAAGAAGAACTCGATCACCATATCAAGCACTCTGATCACTTCCCTGATCATTCTAGCCCGCCCCAAAACCACGAACAAGAGTAATGAAAATGTCATCGTCAGAAAATGAACCAATTCTGTTAGGCATTTCGTCGAGCAACTGCTCGACAATATTAAATTGTCAAAAAGTACAAAGCTTGTGGATCAAAGCTCGGTAGGTGGACACATTATGTGTGAAACTGGGAATCGTCGAGGCCCAATCGAAGGTTTTATTCTCTATTGTTTATTATTATTTTTTTTTTTGTGGTGCATTGAGTAATTATTGTAGTGCATACAAGTAGTAAAAGGGTAAATATGTCATTTTGTATTTATTTTATTTTTCATAAAAAATTTTAGTGGTGTAAATAGTACATTAAGTGGTGTATTTAGAAATTCCCAGAGGAAAAATGGAATGGAGGACGATTGAAATAGCAAAAAAAGGGAGGGTACCACCTTTCGGGTCCAATAAAATCAGTTTAACAGATTGAGACGGATCTCACAGGAGCTATCCTCTTTGCAGTTTTTCTTAAATCCCCTGTCGAAAATATAATATTAATTTTTACCAGTAAAAATGATTTTAAAATATTCCAATTTTTTTTCTTTTGTAAGTTAATGCAGTTTTCGTCATATATTAGCAGCGAAATCGTCAAATGCACTTTTTATGTTCCATTTCTCCGTTGTACTTAGTTTTATTTTATCATTTTTTTTTATTTCAATTCAATATTGTTCTTTAATTAAATGTCACACTTGTTAGGTAAGATTCATCATATCCAATTATGGTTTCTTATAATGTCTTAATTTTAAATAATTAATTAATAACTAAAAATTGAAAATTAAAATATTAAAAAATTATAATACACTCTATTGGGATAGAATGAACCCTAAATATATAACAAGTGTAAAATTAAACTAAAACACAAGAAATTAAAACAATTAAAAAAATAGAATTAAGTGTGCAATAAAAAATGCAAGATAAAAAATGATAGAGGATCTCATCCCATGTTTTAGAACTCTAACAGCTAAAATAATCAATATGTTAGTAATTCAACCTAGCTTTCAACATTAGTTAAGCATACAAATGTAGCTAGGGTGCAATTAGCATTTGGTCTTTACTTTTTATTTTATATTTCCTCTTTCATACGGTGACCTGAACAATTGATTAAATTTATCTACCATGCATGCATGTAAAAATTATATTATATAGTATATATGTACAAACATATATCACATGCAATATTAAAACGACAATTAATGTATTCAAATCAACTTGAAAGTAATTAAGAAAGAAAACCACCAGCCAAACCCTCTCTCTCTCTGATGCTAAAGTTAATGGTTCTCCAACCATTTAGAGCAGCCAAGCAAAATAAGTCGCTTTCATGAACAAGCTGATCAGCTCCATCAACTTGCACATATATATATATATAGTGTGTGTGTGTGTGTGCTGTGTGCGTGTGCAAATTGTTTGTTGTTTTCAAGTGAAACTTTCCCCATAAAAAATAAAATAAAATGAGGGGGTTCAATCATTCTTTTGTTTAATTATTTAAAAGACCAAGTGTGGGCTACGGATTGCAAAGGGCTGTTGTACTTTAATACACTTCCGTCTTTTTTCTTTTTTTTGCCCTTAACTTTTAGACCTTTTTTTCTTAGACATGCTATACGTATTTCTTCATATATATATATATATATATATATTATTTGCAGTACTGTTTCTACCTATGATGAATGAAAATCATAAAATGTATTCAGAAAAATATATATCTCGAATGAATTTGAGCTTAAAAACCTAGACCAAATCACTTATATATAAATCAATGTCCAAATATATATTTCATGATTCATAAATTAAAAGAAATTCGGCTCAAACCCATTTGAATTGTTGTCGAAAATTTAAAAATTGTGTTTCGACTTATTTGAAGAGTAATTTTAATAATCAACTTTCCAACTCTTTAAAAATTGTGTTACACTTCAATACATTTGAATAGAATGAACTTAATCAAGTCAAACATGATAGAAACTCGTGTTTAATTAATACTTAGTTTTTTATTTGTATTTTACATATTACATAAAAATAAAGTGTTTGGGAGAATGCAACAATATATATATATATATATATATATATAGGAACTAGATCAAATGAGTACTAGTACTTGGTATGAGAATTTGGTACTATGTTTATTTACTACGATTTTATTACTTATCTTATTATATTTTAGCGCTAATTTTTGTAAAAAAAATAAAATCAAATTATAGCTTATCTAATTGTATTGTAGTGTTAATTGAGATTAATAAAAAAATTATAAATATAACCCCTAATTAAGATTAATAAACTTAGAAAAAAATGAATCCTAATAAAACACAATAAAACCCCTAAAAAACTATGAACCCTAAAAGAACCTAAACCCCTCCCCCTCCCGCCTCCCTCTCACCCCTAAATTTTAAACATTAATTGGAATGGAAAAAATCACAATTTGAACTACATAAACTCATATAAGATAAGTAGCAGACCAATTACTTTTTAATGATACAAGTGATACTTTTTGAACTTTAAATGATACTTTTTAGTGTAAAGATTGATACTGATTTTTACCTGTTGTTTTTTTGGTCAACGCGGGTTGACCCGCGTTGACTCCGATCCGTCTGATGGATAGATGGACCTTATCGGGTACAGGATGATATAAAGGAGTTTTGGTAATATATATATATATATATATATATATATATATATAGGGGATGGTTCTGATGTAAACCATCCTTGGTGTGTAAACTGTAAAACCAATCTCCAACCACACATCCATCAAAATCCAATGGTCAAGATTTGGTCAAAGGGGCGGTGGTATTCCTGTAAATAAAGGGAACTTCAAAAAGCGCGGTGACATTTTGGTAATTTTTGCATTTAGGTTAAAATTAAAAAAAAAAAATCGGACTTCCAGGACGCGGGCTAACGGAGACACAATCATATGCTGACAAATACATAATCATATGCTAACAAAGTAGAATTATTTATTGCACAACTCCTAACTTTAAACACAAAACTGATTTTGTTAGGAAATTATTAAATGACGACTTTTATATGGTTGGAAAGCTAGCCAAGCCTAATTTTCAACAAAAAATAATTTCAAAAAAATATAAATCGTGGACAAAGTTATATTTGTTTGATTGAAGGTTGTTAGTTGCATTATTTGGCTTCAATCCACAACATTATTGCTTTTGTTAGCATTGCGTATAGCATTTCTTTAGCATTACATAATACTTCTGTTAGCATACGATAGTGCTAACAACAACAAATGATAAAATTCAATAAAATTAAATTGTTAAACTCTAAAATTGATGTGATAGCAATATAACTAATCATAATGCTAGCGAATCATCTGTCATATGCTAACGAATCATGCTTAATTAAGAGGGATGTTATACATTAATAATACACATGCAACATTAAACACGTATGATTTTATTATCAGATATAATTATACTACATTAGCATTATTATAATATTTTAGTTTGCATATGTCAATGCTAACGTTAGTAGTGCATTAACATTCTCATATAAAAAATCTCTTAATGCATTAATGTATTGTTCATTGTAAATATAATTGATACTAATGAATTATTTGTTATATGCTAATGAAACACATCCTAATTGAGATTGAATAAACATTTATAACAATATAATTGATGTCAGTGAGGCATATATTAATTGAAATGTAATAAATATTTACAGTAATATAGTCGATGCTAATGAAATATTTGGCATATGCTAATGAAGCATTTGTCATATGCTAATGAAACATTTTTTATATGCTAACGAAGTGTAACAGCCCGGTCCCGAGATAGAGGTTTGTGAATGGGGACAGGGTGTCATTAAAGGGTTAATGAGGTAAAATGAAAGATTAATAGGATGGTTTTACAGTCGAGATATGCCTTTGGGGATTAGACGAGGATACTCGGATTTACTTTTGCTAGACGGTTAATAAAACGGATAGACGGATACCAATCAGCATAGATGACGATAGTTAATAATACATGAAAGCCCATTGATTAGACGAAAGGAAATCATACTCGGGTAGTAGAAGTAGAACTTAGTATGCATCTTGTACTCAAATAATTATGTCTGGGAGATTATTCATATAGTCTTGATAATCATGATAAGACTAAAAATGGAATTAGAAAGAGTATATCAGAGTAGCAGATCACATAGTGGGATTTCAAGGAAATATTAGATAATAGCAAAACAGTCTTGGCAGCCAACCCACATCCACAGCCACCAACATCCTCAGCATCTCAACCTGAAAACATTTGAAAAAGAGGGGGCATAAGCACTAATGTACTCAGTGGGTTTTAGTAAAACACTTTAATAAACTTTCAAGATATCCAACAATCAACTGTCGGTATATGGAGAGCAAAACGCTAAAGCCCTCTCCATATCCGTAAAATCTTTTCTTTTTCCTTGGGCCCATCTTGGCTCAAACCTGACATCAACTGTACCCTTAGGCATGCCATAGGATAGAAGAGGGGTTACCTCAAATATCCGAATGAGTTTGCGAGGGAAAAACCCAGCAGTGACTTCCTTAAGAGTTCCGAGCTCATATCCTGCTTAAGTGAAAAGCTAAGTTCCTTCTTTTCTTATCCTTGCTAGCAATACCAAGCTTAGAACAATGTCTAAGCTAATCCTTTAATACTACATGATCTTGGCCTACAAAGGGTTTGATGCTACCCTAACAAGGCAAACCTTAATTCTTAATTCTGCGAGCTTAACAAGCATAAACATTAAATTACAGGAAAAGAACGTAAACAAGTACGAATCGGAACTAAAGATAATTCTAAACATCTCATGCTAAGCATAAACAATACTTTAGCAGTTCTATCATTTCTAAACATGCTTGAGAGCTCAAGTAAATCATAATATCTTCCTTTCTTCCTTCCTTGTATAGAGATCAATCAGGTTGAGCAAAAATACTTTATTGGATATCTCATTTGCCCTAACATGCTTCTAGAGCTCATTAGCTCAAACTTTAGATGAGTATAGATTTACCCACCTTGATTACGGGGCAGAAGACGAGGCAACGAGCTGGTGGTCTTCCTTAGTATTTCTCCGAGGCTCGATTCCTCCTACAAAAGTCGAATAATCGACTTAGCGGTCTCCTTCGAAGATTTCTAATAACATGATATTAAATTATACCCAACTAATATTCCCTTAGCTAGGACTTAACATGGATAGCACGACTTTGACTAAATAAGGGTTCGAGAAGGATTTATTTTATTTAAGGAACTTCTCGACTTGATTTCTAAATTTTAGACGGAAAATAACTTGAATAACTTATTCAAAATAAATTTAAATTAACTTGAATAATTCACTATAATTTAAACTTGAATATGGCTTGAAAGTAACATAATTTAGAAGACTCGAAAAGATCGAAAAAAAAGGGTACAGAAATAGCCGAAAAGAACGGCGAACGAAACAACACGGAGAAGGGGGGGCCGCTGCGGCGCACAAGGACGCCGGCGGGCTCCCCGCCCCTGGCGGGCTGGGCGCGGCCGAGGGGGGTGTGGCGCGGCGGCGCACTCCCCCTTCCCACGGGCTTTTTCTTTTTCTTTCTCTCTCTCTTCAACTAGGTTTCTTTCAACTGTGTTCTTCAACTGTTCTTCGTGTTCGTTGATTTCTTCAACGAACACGAAGAACACGAAGAAAAATAAACCCGAATTTTTATAAAAATAACGTACTTGAATTTAACATGCAACAACATGCTTTTAACTTAAAAAGTATTTTGGCATTACAGCAGCATAAACACAATAATCCTCCTTTAAATTAGAATAACGATAAAATCGTTAAATGTGGCTTGAACGAAATTTAATGGAATAAACGAGGCTAATCTTCTTAGAATAATAACGGAAGTAGAATGAGAAATATAACATACACGTTATTAACTTGGAATTTCAACAAAAATCGAAATATAACTTTTAGACGAGCAATAATGAAGAATGTGAAGAACGGAAAGTAAATGCGGAATTTAAAGATGAAAAAGAAATGGAATCGAGACCGACAAACAAGAATGGACGGGGTCAGGTGCGTCGAAGGAATGTGGTTAGCTCGGCGTCTCGTCGAGTTGCAACGGTAGCAGAGCCGCCTGCTACGATTTCAACGGCGCCCCTAGCACATTCCCTCACCGCATCCCTTCCACGCCACTCCGCTCGTCGTCTTGAAGAACACTCACGAAGAACGCTTTTTACTTCGACAGAACCTTCTCGGCTTTCAAAGCTTTTCACCCTCTCGATTTATAAGTGAAGTAGATGCAAAATGAGCAAAGAATGACAAAGGGGTGGTCCCCTATTTATAGGAAAAGCTTTGGCTTCCCTTGGAAGCCATTGCTGTGCGAGAATACTGCAAAAGCTACCCCGAGTTTGGTTAAAAGCTGCTTTATTCGATGTCGATGTTCAAATGACTTCAGACACGAAATCTAAAAATACCGGGAGACTCGTTGGCTCAAACACTAGTGAACCAACTCGATCCGTGAAGAAGACAGGGTCGTCAGAAGAAAGACGAGCAAAGATTCCCTTTTTGGAATTACTTTTTACTATTCACTCAGACTGACAGATTCGGCTCCCGAGCGTTCGATTGACCTCAGAATGAAAATCCGTGAACGCCAACGGAATCCTTGAGTCATTTTCCATAAGAGGGGTCTGACAGAACTGAACTCGGATAAATAAGGAGGATTTCGTAAATTTCTCAAAACACGAATGCACGCAAAAGTTACCATTCATTTCCCTTTTTAAATACGTTTTCTATCTCCGGGAACTCAAATGACCTCAGATTTGAAATCCGAAAATACCGGTGTACTCCTTGAGTCAAAATCTTTCTAAAGAGACCATAAATGGCAATAAAAGAATTAAGATTATATTTTCCGAAAAGACGATGTTTATGAAAACTGACTCTAAAAGTCGTGACTGACATCCAATCATAGCTAACCTTAATTAAATTCCTTCTTTAATTAATTAACTAATATTAACAATTCTCAAAACCTTATTCAAGAATCTGGGGTATTACACGAAGCATGCCTAATTACGATTAAATAAATCTTTATCGCAATATAACTGATGCTGACGAAACATTTGCCATATACTAATGAAACATATGTCGTATGCTAACGAAGTATTCTGAGCTTAAATTGTCATATGCTAACGAAACATATGTCGTATGCTAACGAAGTATTTTGAACTTAAATTGTCATATGCTAACGAAACATATGTTGTATGCTAACGAAGTATTCTGAGCTTGAATACGAGTGAAAAATAAAACTTTTATATTTTTCATCCATATTTTTCCAAATAAACATATGCTTCACTGATCTTAAATGAAAGATGATTAAAAGACCTTTAATTTGATATATTATTTGCGTTAATCCGATGAAAAACGAGCAAGTTATGATCGTTCGAAGTTTTTAAGATTTTTTTTAGATGCTGAGTCAGCATGACATCAACTTTTTTTCAACAAACAGACGAAAATACCACCATAGGCTGAAAAAAGTAGCGAAAATAATAAAAATGCCACCGCATGTTTGATTAAATCTGGAGCGCCCATTTTTATTGAATGTGTGGTGATAGATTGATTTACAATTTACACACCGGGGAATGATTTACATTTGATCCATTCCCTATATATATATATAGGAGTTGGTTCAAATAAAAACTTATCTTGGTGTGAAAACTGCGGACTGTACTTCTTTAGTGTATTTTTAGTGCTTTTCTTTATGTATTTTGATGTTAATTTCTTAAAAAAAATTTAATTCTTTTCTTAGTGTGTTTTGGTGCTAGATGTTTTTAGCACCAAAATACAGTAAGAAAAGCACTAAAAGTACACTAAAGAAGCACAATCCGCACGTTTTCGCACCAAAATAAATTTTTATTATAACCAACCCCTATATATATATATAGGGGTGGGTTCCAGAAGGAACCACACCCTAGGTGAGAACTGAGAACCAATCTCAACCACAAATTGATCTGATTTGGACGGTCAAGATTTGTTCCAAAATTAAAAAAAGGCGGTGGCATTATTGTAATATTTTCGAAGTTCAGTGCCCCTGAAACTTAGAGAGGGTAAAATCAGAAGTTTGAAGCTATACGGATTTTCAAACATTTACAGACAAAAATATTTCTTCCCACCATAACTGCTTCAGCTTTCTAACGCGAAACCGGCAAAAAATATAAATATAAACAAATTCTAATGCTAAGACACATAATACTACCATCAATCCCAATTACTCAATTTAAAATTTTAGTATATAACTGAAGAAAATACAATTTTTTTTTCAAATAAACAAAGTAGAAAACATATATGCTAAAGTAGAAACTATTAGTGCTAAAAAAGAAACTACCAGTACTAAAATACGAAATACCAATGCTAAAATACAAAACACTAGTGCTAAAACATCAAATATCAATGCTAAAAATATCAAATAAAGAAAGTAGAAACCATACATGCTAAAGTACATACTACAAGTGCTAAAATACGAAATTTTAGTGCTAAAATACAAAATACTAGTGCTAAAATATTAAATATCAATACTAAAGTCTAAAACTATTGCTCTAATTCTAATACAATAAATCTACAATCAAATCACAAATTACATAATTTAAAAAAATATTACATAGCCGTAAATTTTATATTAAAAAAATATTTATAAAATAGTCATGAACACATTGTTGTGTTTACCTTATGAATTTAGTGAAGTAAGCTGGATTCTTAATTAAATAAAGTTAGGGTGAACCACAAATTAAGTTTGTTAAAGCGCATTTAATTTGAATAATCAAAAATCAAGTTTACATATTTGTTACCATCAAAGTCGGAAAAGTGGAGAATTCATCTCACCTCCCCCTTGCGTAGCAAGAAAAGGGAATAGCCAATTTTATTTCAAAATTAAACTATATATATACATTACTATGTATATATATAAACACATCTATACTATATTTGATCTATATCCATATGCAATAAAAGATTTCATTAATTTGTGAGATGATTGAGATAATTTGGCACACGTTAGTTTTGTAATAAGTGAGCGATTTGAAATTACAAAACTAATCATGTATTCTACGTTCTCTCCATTTTCAACATTCTTGAAAATGATATATTAATATATAATCGTGAGTTGTGATGCTAAAATACAAAATGCGTACATATTTGAGATTTGAGGGAAAACAATCTTTAAATTAAAATTATTCTTTCTACATTTTGATATATATTTTCAAATATAAAATTGATAGTGAAAAATTCAAAATAACAGCTTAATCAGCTTCGTCAACCTAAGTGCTAAAATAGTTCGTAGTAGTGCTAAAATAGGTTACAATAGTGTTAAAATAGATCACAGTAGTGCTAAAGTACATGACAGTGCTAAAACGGTTTACAGTAATGTTAAAATAGGTTACAACAGTGTTAAAATAGATCACAATAGTGCTAAAGTACATGTTAACAAATTTTTTTTATAATACTCATTTGTTATTGCAAATGCTGCATTCATCGTACAAAATACTCTATTACCAAGATATTCTTTATGATACTCAATCATTTTTACCAAGAAATAATATGGATGTACTATATATGTTGCTACTTAATAAGGAGCAAGTGACAAATATTTTTATTTGGCAATGACAAGATCTTATGTTTTGAGTTGTCACCATGCATGCGTCACTAGCTACTTATTAAAATTGACACAAATTATAGATATTATTTGTTAGCCGTGTTTGGGAGAAACTTCACTTTTATCTAACAGCTCGTAAAATAATTTAGGGGAGACAAATTATACCAACCAAGTACAACGAGACAGACTTGATTAAAAGAAATGATAGAATTCGAATTCATTTGCCCGACATGGACAATATTTATATTTCTCTAATAATGTTGTCTGTAACTGTAAGTAATTTCATCATTGAATTGCGATTGGATTAATAAAAATACGGAATTTTCCTAACTAATACTATGTACGCATGTGGAGAGAGAATAATATCACATTATGTTCCTACTAGCTAATTAATACGTACTATATATGAGTTTCAATGAGAATTCGTTCTAATACTTCTCGTGCGTGAGAACTTAAAACGCATCTTCATCATTCAATTAGATGGTCTTAGTGCTTCAAATTTAATATTAAAAGTGGTGATCACATGTTTGTAAATGGTAGTGCTAAAATATCAATGGAATCATTAACTAACAGTGCTAAAAAAGGAAATGGTAGTGCTAAAATATAAACTACCAGTGCTAAAATAGTAGAATACAAATGCTAAAACTAATATGATTACTTTGCTTAGTGAATTACAGTATTACACAATCATCGTGAATAAAAATAGAATTGAAGCGAGAACAGATCCAATGATGAATAACTCTAAGCATGAGACCTGATGCTAAAATACACTTCCTGATAAATATTCAAAGCAATAGACTACAAGCTGGAAAGGTACAAACCTGTGTTCTCAATGCACAAGTCAAAGAATAAATACCATAATAGTTCATAGAAACCAAATCAATTCCAAATACACTCTTTTTGTTTTTTTTTCCTCCGTATTTATACATCACACTCTGGTAGAGAGAGAGAAAGAGAGAACTACGTGCCGTTCTTGGTCTGCCATGGCTTCAGTACACCTACAACAATGATTGCCACAATAATGAGAAGAATGAGGATGACAATGCACATCCGTTTACATATTTGTTACCATCAAAGTCGGAAAAGTGGAGAATTCATCTCACCTCCCCCTTGCGTAGCAAGAAAAGGGAATAGCCAATTTTATTTCAAAATTAATATATATATATATATATATACATTATTATGTATATATATAAACACATCTATACTATATTTGATCTATATCCATATGCAATAAAAGATTTCATTAATTTGTGAGACGATCGAGATAATTTGGCACACGTTAGTTTTGTATTAAGTGAGCGATTTGAACTTATAAAACTAAGCATGTATTCTACGTTCTCTCCATTTTCAGCATTCTTGAAAATGATATATTAATATATAATCGTGAGTTGTGATGCTAAAATACAAAATGCGTACATATTTGAGATTTGAGGGAAAACAATCTTTAAATTAAAATTATTCTTTCTACATTTTGATATATATTTTCAAATATAAAATTGATAGTGAAAAATTCAAAATAACAGCTTAATCAGCTTCGTCAACCTAAGTGCTAAAATAGTTCGTAGTAGTGCTAAAATAGGTTACAATAGTGTTAAAATAGATCACAGTAGTGCTAAAGTACATGACAGTGCTAAAACGGTTTACAGTAATGTTAAAATAGGTTACAACAGTGCTAAAATAGATCACAATAGTGCTAAAGTACATGTTAACAAAATTTTTTTATAATACTCATTTGTTATTGCAAATGCTGCATTCATCGTACAAAATACTCTATTACCAAGATATTCTTTATGATACTCAATCATTTTTACCAAGAAATAATATGGATGTACTATATATGTTGCTACTTAATAAGGAGCAAGTGACAAATATTTTTATTTGGCAATGACAAGATCTTATGTTTTGAGTTGTCACCATGCATGCGTCACTAGCTACTTATTAAAATTGACACAAATTATAGATATTATTTGTTAGCCGTGTTTGGGAGAAACTTCACTTTTATCTAATGGCTCGTAAAATAATTTAGGGGAGACAAATTATACCAACCAAGTACAACGAGACAGACTTGATTAAAAGAAATGATAGAATTCGAATTCATTTGCCCGACATGGACAATATTTATATTTCTCTAATAATGTTGTCTGTAACTGTAAGTAATTTCATCATTGAATTGCGATTGGATTAATAAAAATACGGAATTTTCCTAACTAATACTATGTACGCATGTGGAGAGAGAATAATATCACATTATGTTCCTACTAGCTAATTAATACGTACTATGTATGAGTTTCAATGAGAATTCGTTCTAATACTTCTCGTGCGTGAGAACTTAAAATGCATCTTCATCATTCAATTAGATGGTCTTAGTGCTTCAAATTTAATATTAAAAGTGGTGATCACACGTTTGTAAATGGTAGTGCTAAAATATCAATGGAATCATTAACTAACAGTGCTAAAAAAGGAAATGGTAGTGCTAAAATATAAATTATCAGTGCTAAAATATAAACTACCAGTGCTAAAATAGTAGAATACAAATGCTAAAACTAATATGATTACTTTGCTTAGTGAATTACAGTATTACACAATCATCGTGAATAAAAATAGAATTGAAGCGAGAACAGATCCAATGATGAATAACTCTAAGCATGTGACCCGATGCTAAAATACACTTTCTGATAAATATTCAAAGCAATAGACTACAAGCTGGAAAGGTACAAATCTGTGTTCTCAATGCACAAGTCAAAGAATAAATACCATAATAGTTCATAGAAACCAAATCAATTCCAAATACACTCTTTTTGTTTTTTTTTCCTCCGTATTTATACATCACACTCTGGTAGAGAGAGAGAAAGAGAGAACTACGTGCCGTTCTTGGTCTGCCATGGCTTCAGTACACCTACAACAATGATTGCCACAATAATGAGAAGAATGAGGATGACAATGCACATCCGTTTACATATTTGTTACCATCAAAGTCGGAAAAGTGGAGAATTCATCTCACCTCCCCCTTGCGTAGCAAGAAAAGGCAATAGCCAATTTTATTTCAAAATTAATATATATATATATATATACATTATTATGTATATATATAAACACATCTATACTATATTTGATCTATATCCATATGCAATAAAAGATTTCATTAATTTGTGAGACGATCGAGATAATTTGGCACACGTTAGTTTTGTATTAAGTGAGCGATTTGAACTTATAAAACTAAGCATGTATTCTACGTTCTCTCTATTTTCAGCATTCTTGAAAATGATATATTAATATATAATCGTGAATTGTGATGCTAAAATACAAAATGCGTACATATTTGAGATTTGAGGGAAAACAATCTTTAAATTAAAATTATTCTTTCTACATTTTGATATATATTTTCAAATATAAAATTGGTAGTGAAAAATTCAAAATAACAGCTTAATCAGCTTCGTCAACCTAAGTGCTAAAATAGTTCGTAGTAGTGCTAAAATAGGTTACAATAGTGTTAAAATAGATCACAGTAGTGCTAAAGTACATGACAGTGCTAAAACGGTTTATAGTAATGTTAAAATAGGTTACAACAGTGCTAAAATAGATCACAATAGTGCTAAAGTACATGTTAACAAAATTTTTTTATAATACTCATTTGTTATTGCAAATGCTGCATTCATCGTACAAAATACTCTATTACCAAGATATTCTTTATGATACTCAATCATTTTTACCAAGAAATAATATGGATGTACTATATATGTTGCTACTTAATAAGGAGCAAGTGACAAATATTTTTATTTGGCAATGACAAGATCTTATGTTTTGAGTTGTCACCATGCATGCGTCACTAGCTACTTATTAAAATTGACACAAATTATAGATATTATTTGTTAGCCGTGTTTGGGAGAAACTTCACTTTTATCTAATGGCTCGTAAAATAATTTAGGGGAGACAAATTATACCAACCAAGTACAACGAGACAGACTTGATTAAAAGAAATGATAGAATTCGAATTCATTTGCCCGACATGGACAATATTTATATTTCTCTAATAATGTTGTCTGTAACTGTAAGTAATTTCATCATTGAATTGCGATTGGATTAATAAAAATACGGAATTTTCCTAACTAATACTATGTACGCATGTGGAGAGAGAATAATATCACATTATGTTCCTACTAGCTAATTAATACGTACTATGTATGAGTTTCAATGAGAATTCGTTCTAATACTTCTCGTGCGTGAGAACTTAAAATGCATCTTCATCATTCAATTAGATGGTCTTAGTGCTTCAAATTTAATATTAAAAGTGGTGATCACACGTTTGTAAATGGTAGTGCTAAAATATCAATGGAATCATTAACTAACAGTGCTAAAAAAGGAAATGGTAGTGCTAAAATATAAATTATCAGTGCTAAAATATAAACTACCAGTGCTAAAATAGTAGAATACAAATGCTAAAACTAATATGATTACTTTGCTTAGTGAATTACAGTATTACACAATCATCGTGAATAAAAATAGAATTGAAGCGAGAACAGATCCAATGATGAATAACTCTAAGCATGTGACCCGATGCTAAAATACACTTTCTGATAAATATTCAAAGCAATAGACTACAAGCTGGAAAGGTACAAATCTGTGTTCTCAATGCACAAGTCAAAGAATAAATACCATAATAGTTCATAGAAACCAAATCAATTCCAAATACACTCTTTTTGTTTTTTTTCCTCCGTATTTATACATCACACTCTGGTAGAGAGAGAGAAAGAGAGAACTACGTGCCGTTCTTGGTCTGCCATGGCTTCAGTACACCTACAACAATGATTGCCACAATAATGAGAAGAATGAGGATGACAATGCACATCCGTTTACATATTTGTTACCATCAAAGTCGGAAAAGTGGAGAATTCATCTCACCTCCCCCTTGCGTAGCAAGAAAAGGCAATAGCCAATTTTATTTCAAAATTAATATATATATATATATATATACATTATTATGTATATATATAAACACATCTATACTATATTTGATCTATATCCATATGCAATAAAAGATTTCATTAATTTGTGAGACGATCGAGATAATTTGGCACACGTTAGTTTTGTATTAAGTGAGCGATTTGAACTTATAAAACTAAGCATGTATTCTACGTTCTCTCTATTTTCAGCATTCTTGAAAATGATATATTAATATATAATCGTGAATTGTGATGCTAAAATACAAAATGCGTACATATTTGAGATTTGAGGGAAAACAATCTTTAAATTAAAATTATTCTTTCTACATTTTGATATATATTTTCAAATATAAAATTGGTAGTGAAAAATTCAAAATAACAGCTTAATCAGCTTCGTCAACCTAAGTGCTAAAATAGTTCGTAGTAGTGCTAAAATAGGTTACAATAGTGTTAAAATAGATCACAGTAGTGCTAAAGTACATGACAGTGCTAAAACGGTTTACAGTAATGTTAAAATAGGTTACAACAGTGCTAAAATAGATCACAATAGTGCTAAAGTACATGTTAACAAAATTTTTTTATAATACTCATTTGTTATTGCAAATGCTGCATTCATCGTACAAAATACTCTATTACCAAGATATTCTTTATGATACTCAATCATTTTTACCAAGAAATAATATGGATGTACTATATATGTTGCTACTTAATAAGGAGCAAGTGACAAATATTTTTATTTGGCAATGACAAGATCTTATGTTTTGAGTTGTCACCATGCATGCGTCACTAGCTACTTATTAAAATTGACACAAATTATAGATATTATTTGTTAGCCGTGTTTGGGAGAAACTTCACTTTTATCTAATGGCTCGTAAAATAATTTAGGGGAGACAAATTATACCAACCAAGTACAACGAGACAGACTTGATTAAAAGAAATGATAGAATTCGAATTCATTTGCCCGACATGGACAATATTTATATTTCTCTAATAATGTTGTCTGTAACTGTAAGTAATTTCATCATTGAATTGCGATTGGATTAATAAAAATACGGAATTTTCCTAACTAATACTATGTACGCATGTGGAGAGAGAATAATATCACATTATGTTCCTACTAGCTAATTAATACGTACTATGTATGAGTTTCAATGAGAATTCGTTCTAATACTTCTCGTGCGTGAGAACTTAAAACGCATCTTCATCATTCAATTAGATGGTCTTAGTGCTTCAAATTTAATATTAAAAGTGGTGATCACACGTTTGTAAATGGTAGTGCTAAAATATCAATGGAATCATTAACTAACAGTGCTAAAAAAGGAAATGGTAGTGCTAAAATATAAATTATCAGTGCTAAAATATAAACTACCAGTGCTAAAATAGTAGAATACAAATGCTAAAACTAATATGATTACTTTGCTTAGTGAATTACAGTATTACACAATCATCGTGAATAAAAATAGAATTGAAGCGAGAACAGATCCAATGATGAATAACTCTAAGCATGAGACCTGATGCTAAAATACACTTCCTGATAAATATTCAAAGCAATAGACTACAAGCTGGAAAGGTACAAACCTGTGTTCTCAATGCACAAGTCAAATAATAAATACCATAATAGTTCATAGAAACCAAATCAATTCCAAATACACTCTTTTTGTTTTTTTTCCTCCGTATTTATACATCACACTCTGGTAGAGAGAGAGAAAGAGAGAACTACGTGCCGTTCTTGGTCTGCCATGGCTTCAGTACACCTACAACAATGATTGCCACAATAATGAGAAGAATGAGGATGGCAATGCACATCCGTTTCCTGGAGTTCCTTTGCAAACTTTTCTGCTTTCATTATCTGTATTGGAAACGTTTGCCAATCTACCAACAATCGAATCTGCATCCCACATTCAAATCTGAAGAAGAATTCCGATGCCGCGCGGCCTGCCGCTCTTTCGCCGGGCTTCCCATCGGATTGGAGAGAGAGAGAGAGAGAGAGAGAGAGAGAGAGAGGTGGAGATGAGGGTTCAAGAGACGGGAAGAGATTTCGTGCCAAAAATAATAGAATTCTTAAATTACGAAAATACCTTGCTTCATTAAAAAGTCGGTAATATTACAGTAATGCCACCGCATTTTTTTAAAATTTGGAACAGATCTTGGCCATCCAAATAGGCGAGATCTGTGATTAAAATTGATTCTCAGTTCTCACAAGGGGGTTTGGTTCTCACATTATCTCATCTCTCTCTCTCTCTCTCTCTCTATATATATATATATATATATATATATATATATATGCGTCGCTGCTGTGTTCGTTAGCATGTGGATATGAAATATGAATATCTCTTTGAAAAAAGGAAATTACACTAAACTTTAGACTTTTATGCCTTTTGGTCTTTCCTTAATTGATCACCGTTGGAAAAATATATGTTAAAAAGGTGCTGATGAACAATCAACATTTTCTGTCCTCTCCATTTCACCATTATATTACACACCTACCCACCTTAATTAAATAAATAAGCATATTTTCTCCTACCAAACTCTCCTACATCTTCCATCTCACACACACACACACACACACACTCACACATGACTATTAAAACACCCTAAGCATGAATTTGTCATAGATAAATAAGATTACATTATATATAAACCTGATTTTAGTGGATGTAATAATTTATGCTTATTAATTATTATTATTAACTTGAAATATGAAAAAAGGGAAAATTATTTCTATTTCTACATGTATTCTAACACAATATTTTATTAATAAATTAGTATAAGGGTGGATGAAATCCTCTGTTACATTATGTGCAACACTTTATGCTACATATTTAAAATTATTATTTTTTATTCCCTTTTTTTCTTCGATTTCAATTGGTTGTGCTTAATTAGTTTAATTTTACATTTGTTAATTAGGTTTCTTTTTTTTTCCAATTATAACTTATAATTATTTTTTTCAATATTTAATTTCATTTTTAATTAATAATTGATTATTTTCTAAAAATATAATTATATAAACTAATTGAAAAAAGTGAATCCAAATTAATAAGTGTAAAATTAAATTAAAACACAATCAATTGAAATAGAAGAAGAAGCGGGATAAAAATTAATAATTTTAAATATGTAGCATAGTGTTGCACAAAATGTAGTAAATGTAGTAGATGATTTAATCTGGTATAAGGTTATAAGGGATAAATGAACAAAAAATATAGAGGTAAGCCGGGGGAGGGGAAAATGGAGTATAATAGTATTTTACCCCCCCAAAAAGAAGGCATGCAGGCGTGCCCATGCATAGGGCTGTAAACGAGCCGAGTCGAGTCGAGTATCACTGAGCTCGAGCTCGACTCGTTTAACTGCTCGTGAGCTCGAGCTCGACTCGAGCTTTATACTCGAGCTCGAGCTCGGCTCGAGAAGAAAATTATGTACTCGAGCTCGACTCGAGCTCGAATTGAGCTCGACTCGGTTATTTGTTATTCGAGCCTAACTCGAGCTCGAGCTCGATACTCGACTCGAGTTTGAGCTCGAACATCGACTCGAGCTCGAACTCGATTACTCGACTCGAGTTTGAGCTCGAACATCGACTCGAGCTCGAACTCGATTACTCGACTCGAGTTTGGCTCGTTAATGATATATTCGAGTCCAACTCGAGCTCGACTCGTTTATATATTCGAGTCCGACTCGAAATTAAGCTCGGCTTGTTTATCTGGAACTAAAAAAAATCAACAATAATAACCCCACATATTAATAAAATTCCTAAAATATAATACACTCCAAATCAACACGAAATCCAAAGAAAAAAATTGTGGCAAAGTTTCACAAATATATGATAGAAATATGAAGTAATGTTTCAACTTCAAGTCTTCAAGTCTCCACCAAAAATATCAAAAAGTCTACATTATATTAGTTAAAAATATAATTTTATTTTATATTTATTTCTTAATGGATTGAAGAATGAAGAATATTAATTTGTGAATATTAGTCTTGATTTTTGTCATTTTATTTTTTTTCATTATTACTTAAGAAGGTATAATAATTTAAAATGTAGTTAAGAAATATTATATATATATATAAATATTTTGAGTATATAGTATCTCGATTCTCGGATATATAAAATAGAGTAATATAAATATATAAATTACTATATATTTACAAATTATATGATATATTACTAATGTATTTCGATACATTAGTATTGTTAGTTGTTACTAACTTATATTGACTTTGATCAACTAATTGATTTTGTTAATATAGGATAGAATAATATTACTAATTACTATGTATATATAATATTGATATATGATATAACTTTGAAAATATTAGTTAAGAAATAACAATTATTGATTTCAATTAATATTTCAGTTAAGTATAATTTAAAAGTTAATATTAGTCATTGTTTCCGTTATATTAGTTAAAAATATAATTTTATTTTATATTTATTTCTTAATGGATTGAAGAATGAAGAATATTAATTTGTGAATATTAGTCTTGATTTTTGTCATTTTTTTTTTCATTATTACTTAAGAAGGTATAATAATTTAAAATCTAGTTAAGAAATATTATATATATATATATATAAATATTTTGAGTATATAGTATCTCGATTCTCGGATATATAAAATAGAGTAATATAAATATATAAATTACTACATATTTACAAATTATATGATATATTACTATTGATTTCGATACATTAGTATTGTTAGTTGTTACTAACTTATATTGACTTTGATCAACTAATTGATTTTGTTAATATAGGATAGAATAATATTACTAATTACTATGTATATATAATATTGATATATGATATAACTTTGAAAATATTAGTTAAGAAATAACAATTATTGATTTAAATTAATATTTCAGTTAAGTATAATTTAGAAGTTAATATTAGTCATTATTTCCGTTATATTAGTTAAAAATATAATTTTATTTTATATTTATTTCTTAATGGATTGAAGAATGAAGAATATTAATTTGTGAATATTAGTCTTGATTTTTGTCATTTTATTTTTTTTCATTATTACTTAAGAAGGTATAATAATTTAAAATCTAGTTAAGAAATATTATATATATATATAAATATTTTGAGTATATAGTATCTCGATTCTCGGATATATAAAATATAGTAATATAAATATATAAATTACTATATATTTACAAATTATATGATATATTACTATTGATTTCGATACATTAGTATTGTTAGTTGTTACTAACTTATATTGACTTTGATCAACTAATTGATTTTATTAATTTCATTTAATATTTCATGTAAAGTATTATTTTTCATAATATTTGGTTAATATTAATATTTATTTTGATAATATAGTATTAATTAAAACTATTATTTTATTTTATATTTATTATTTAATCCACCTTGATCGATGCACACATATCAAATTTTCAATGAATTGAAATATTATTTCATTTCATAGTTTTTATTTATTTAATTAAGAAGTTTTAAATCTAATACCAGTAATGTATATATTAATTACCATTGATTCCATTTTATTATTAATTAGAAATTTTAACAAAAATAAATTTTATTTTAAAAACATTGGAAAAAGCTCGATTAACTGCTCGTGAGACAGCTCGATTAACTACTCGTGAGACAGCTCGTTTAACTACTCGCGAGACAGCTCGATTAACTACTCGTGAGATAGCTCGTTTAACTACTCGCGAGACAGCTCGTTTAACTACTCGTGAGACAGCTCGATTAACTACTCGCGAGCTTCACGAGCCGAGTAAGCTCGCGAGCTTCTCGAGCCGAGCACCCCCAAGCTCGAGCTCGGCTCGACAAAAAGCTCGAGCTCGTTTAGCGAGCTCGAGCTCGACTCGTTTACGAGCCGAGTCACGTTCGAGCGAGTTTTTTTCGAGTCGATCTCCGAGTATCTCACGAGTAGCTTGGCTCTTTTACAGCCCTACCCATGCATGGGTCACATGACCATTCTTGGGATGATTTGAAGAGGCTAATTAAAGATATCTCTAGTCAAAATTTCGTTTCTAATTCTACCCCATTTGACCTAATCTCAAATTCCACATACATGTGCATGGAGTGAATTATATATATAGTAAATGAGAAAAAAAAATTAGATGAAAGTTATGTCAAACGCTCGATAACAAGAGGTTAGTCCCCATTTGAAGAATTATTGTGGAATAATAGAGCACATACTTGTTATTATATAATAAATGCGCCTAATTTGGACAAATTAAAAAATTAAATATAATGTGACAAAAGTACGTCATTAATATCTAGAGAAGCATGCACTAGTGGTGTAGGTTTGCGATCCATGTTGCCTTCAGCCTAACAATCTAAAAGAACTTAATAGAATTACTCTTAATTTAAAATAAGTATA
This sequence comes from Perilla frutescens, assembly GCA_026008535.1. Classification (NCBI taxonomy): domain Eukaryota; kingdom Viridiplantae; phylum Streptophyta; class Magnoliopsida; order Lamiales; family Lamiaceae; genus Perilla; species Perilla frutescens. Next base: position 57,479,353 of record BRKX01000016.1, read on the forward strand.
TAAATAAAATAACAATCTTGATTAAAGAAAGAGGAAAAAAAAGGAAAAAAGAAAAGAAGAAAAAGAAAAAGAAACTATATACATAAGACAAAGACCTATGTTAGACCATCTAACGGGTCATAAATCGTTAGACGGATCTTATAATCCGACCCGACCCAATCTAATTAATTTCATATCTGATGATATTTCACTTCATATCTAATGACACTTCACTTCATAATTGGTGATACGTACCTCGCTTAATATCGGATGACACTTCTTTATTTTTTGCTTCAATAATTCAATGTGATTTTTTTTAGTTTTTATTCATAAACATTTATGAACTTTGTAATAAATAATTCTCATATATTAAAAATATAAATTTAATATTTAAGTCTTTATTATAGTTTTAATAAATATATAATTAATGTTTAATCTGTTAATTTATACTGCTTCATATCGAGTGACGCTTCACTTCATATTTGGTGATACCTCACTTCATATTTGGTGATACCTTGCTTATCATCGCATAACACCTTTTTATTTTTTCGCTTCAATAATTCAATGTAATAGTTTTTCTTAGTTTTTTATTTATGAAAATTTTCATCAAATTTATAACTTATTGTAAACTTAATTTGTAATAAGTAAGTCTCATATTTTAAAAATACAAATTTAGTGTTTAAGTTTTTAGTATCGCTTTATTAAATATATAATTAATATCTAATCTGTTAATTTATACTGCTTTTATATTTGGTGGTACTTCACTTCATATCGGGTGACATTTCACTTCATATCTGATGATACTTTGTTCAATATCGGGTGACACTTCTTTATTTTTTTTTGCTTTAATAAATCAATGTGATAATTTTTTTTAGTTTTTATTTATGAACTTTGTAATAAATAAATTTCACATATTAAAAATATAAATATAATATTTAAGTTTTTAGTATAATTTTATTAAATATATAATTAATGTTTAATTCATATTGGATGATACTTTATTTTATAGCTGATGATAATCACTTCATATCTGGTGATACTAAAATTAATATTGAATGACACTTTTTTATTTTCCGCTTCAATAATTCAATGTATTAACGGATTGTGTTATAGAATCCATTTAATGAATTATAACCCGTTAAACAGTGTCAGAGGAGACTTCCCATATACATAATGGAGTATCTCCATCTCCACACATGAATTGATATTTTAATTAGAGGGCTTGTTTTCCACATCAGATTCACTATGATTTGTGGGATTACACGCAAACACCACTTAACATTGGCCGACTTTCTTACACGTGTCATTCTTCCAACTAAATTTTCGACCCCCCAATCCCAAAGTCCAAACGTGAAAAAAGATAACGCCAAAAAGGGGATATTTATTATAATTATTAATTTATTGTTTCATAAATTTTATTTTTTTATCACTTCATATGGTTGAGACCGTGATCAGATTTTATATAACAGACCAAAGCTCCAACCCAAACACGCCCACCATCAATAAAAGTATAAATATTCACTTAACGTGAATTTAGATCCAGTTAAGATTTATATTTATTTTTTAGTATTAAATTTTTAATTGTTAGTTAATAATTGATTATCAAGGTTGATTATTTTATAATATATATGATTTATAATTTGTTAAATTTAAGTTTTTATTGTAAATATGGACTAGATTGATTATGCTGTATATATATATATATTGTAATGTCTATTATTAAAATCATAAAAATGATAGTGGAACACTGCACATGTTGAAACACGAAATGTGGAATATAAAATTTTGTGTGGGAAATTCTACCCAAATATTATAGCTTAATCAAATATAGATTAATTAATAGATTTCCATTTATTTAAAATAAGTTGTGGATGTTATATTGTTGTCGTTGTTATTATTATTATTATTATTAAAATAGAAGAGCAATAGCAGCAGAGAAATATACACGAGTACATAACCACGAAAAAACTTAATACGCAATCCAACCACCATGTTTGAGACAACATCTATAAAAAGTGCCATAATTATAATTAAATGAGCAATGAAGTTCGCTAAATAATAGTTAAATTCAAAAGTGGAACCACAATGTCTGCTAAAGCTATAATTAAAAATCAGCGTAAAGCGAAATATTTTAAAAAAAGTTATAATCTGAATTTTGATTTATTCTTTTCAGGATGAATTAGTGGCATTTAATTTATTTTGATAATGGAGAATTCAATTAATATAAAATATGTGGATCTCCAAGGATATGACATGAACAGATCCTCCACTAAGTACATCCCAATTTTATAATATACTGCTTAGATATGGGAAATCCGATGTTTCCACTAAATTTTTGACAAGTAAGAAAGCAATAGCTATCATTGCTCCAGCATAAGAATTTTAAGAAGAGGGAAATTAAAACAAAATGTGCCAAAATAAACAATATATTATCATGAAATATAAGATTGTAAGTAGTATTACAAATGATATTTTATTAATTATATTTAGGTCGGGAATTGAAGAATGGTCCATTATATTGAATCAAATTAAGTAGGTGAAAAGCTAGGCAAAACATATAAGAAAACAATATGGGTTAATGATTCAGACAAAAGGGTGGTCCAAAAAAGTAATAGAAAGAAGTAAAAGGTATAAAGGGCACATGAAAGCCATATTTTGCATGAAAATGACAGATTTTATTTATTTATACTTTCGTCCAAGTTTTCTTAGTCGTCTAATTATGCATAATAACTGTGCTAAGTTTGACTTATTAATTATGGTGCAATTTGATAAGGACTCATCATGCTTGATAACTCAATGTCACGTTACCTTTTCTTCCAGAGTTAGTTTAGTTGGCCCTCAGCAATAATTTTATATACACATTTCAATTCTATATATATATATGGCTTCACTGAAAATCAATTAGATTTCTCTAAATCCTAGATAAGCTAATTAAGTAGCTAACCCTAACTTTTGATAACCTATATACTTGCCCACAAATTAATATAACTTTATACCAAAACTCATAGGTGGCTATATATTTGTGAATCGTACTATGCTATATAGTAAAAAACTTAACTACTACCACATATTCTCTTAACACATTTGATATCAATGAAATTGAATGATATTAATTGGATATTAGTCCAACAAAATATATTCATATGCGACAATTTACCCACCTCTATTAAGCCTTGAGATCCTCTAGTCCCAACTTATGTGTGCCAACCGCGACCAAATATCAAAATTATTACTTTTTCTTTCATTTTTTTATTCAATTTTAATTTATTTTGATTTAATATAATTTTACATTATCATTTAGGGTTTGTTCTACCCAATCATGGTTTATAATTTTTTTTCAAGTATTTAATTTTCATTTTTTAGTTAATATAATAGATTTTTGGGGTTGATTATTCCAAACTTAGGGTATATAATATTTTAAAATTTCAAATTTTAACAATAAATATTAATTAGGATCAGTTATAATATGATAAATTTTATTTTTATGAAAAATATTATTAACACTATATAGATTTGATGTTGACATACGATTGAGACTAGAGGATCACAACTTCTCTATTAGATTGTAGGGACAGGTGAATAGAATGAGATTCTTCATCAAAAAAATTACACTAATTTGTGAGACCCGGCCCAACCCATACCAAATTCAAATAGTTTAAGATTTACTTGTGTTTTTTAGGCAAGATCGAACAACTCAATGTTTGTAATAAGGGAATATATCCTATATAAAAAACTACAGCAAATATCTATGCCATGTGTAAGTGTGTGACATTGAATATGATCATGTTTTTGTAAATAAAATGTATTATTTGAGTAACAAAGGTATAGATGAAGGAGAGGAGTCATGACAAGGAGTGTTGGTTTTAAGCCCATGAAACCCACCAATCTATAAAATATGGGCTCACTTTATATATGGTATCCGGCAAAAACATATAGGCCATTGACTGTGGGGCTTATATACACCCAATAGCTCGTCCAGGATTTCAGATCCCCTGTAACATTCTCCATGCATTCCTGTGCCAAGCTTATATTTTTTTAAAACATTTTATTTCACCTTTTTTTTTCAATTTATGATATTTAGTTTAACTTTAAACTTTTATTTATGATTCATCATTCCCCAATTAGAGTATATTAATTTTTAATTTTTTTTTAAAACTTACAGCACATGCAGGAGATGTAACACGAATTGACACAAAAATTACGAGCCGCTCATCAAGCGTGTGATGGTCCAACAAACGTGGGTGGTCTGTGTGTGTGTGTGTGTGAGAGAGCATTATTGTGATTCTGTGAAGATCTAAAAGTAGTATAGTAGACAATGCAGCATCGATTGTCAGTTTATACAAGAAATAGAAGTTTATTACAATTACTAACATCGATATCGATATATAGATTCTACAATGTATTTGGCAATTTATCTAAGTGAGATTAAGAATCATGAAATAGCGAAATAGTACGTAAACAATTATGAGTGCGAGTGTATGATTGGAAGCAGTTGGAATGTTCCAAGTTGATTAGATCGATAAACTTGATTGGTTTGTAGTTACGTAGTCTTTGTTCCTTTGTATCAATATTCGAGTTCACCTCTCTTTGATAGTGGGGGTGGGTCTTTTATTTACTTCACCTATTCTACATAGTGATACTTGTTTATCTCTTTGTTCAATTCTGGTGTTGTTATACCTTGCGTAATATAATGCTCATATATTACTAGTTGTTAATGGATCTGCATGCACTTGAACTGCTTCAGGGTTCTTGTTTCCCTTTCCCCCCTTAGGCCTCTCTAAGATATCTACTTTACCAAATATTGTGCTTAATTACAGTTATTGTATAAGTTGTTTATGTTATGTTAAGAGTGTTCTAGCACTTTTTTTTTTTTTTTTTGTGAAATGACCACTTATCTACACATACATATTAAAAAAAAAAAAAAGCTGAGCCCCAACAAATTTGGTAGCTAATGCATGCTCAAATCCACTTGCAATATATGATGTAGTAAAGAAGAAAAAACAAAATTCTCTTTGAAGAGCTTAGGTGAAGTTTCCTGGATAGTACTACTCCTTATCTTTATTACAGCTCAACCATAGTTGTATTTTATATGCAGTCTTGCTCTCATTATTGTGTTTCTTATTTATAACTCATTATTAATTATATATTCAAAACCATAATTTAATTTGGAATTGAAGAAAAATTCTAGAATTCTACTAGTATGCATGGCCAGGCAAAGGAAATATATAGTTCATGATATGATGTTGGAATAATATATATAGGGTAGTGTTAGAAATGAAAATCAAATTGCTAGTTATAACTTATTATAACAAATTAAGAGTACTTTAATTTAAAGAAATGAATTAATGTGCCGTCAGAGACCATCTCACCTGTCACTGTAGTTGGTTGACAGAATTATGATGTACATATATAACTTTTCAAGCTTTGCTGTTTGCATGTGGGGACTATATTTGATTTTCTGTCGATACATGCTATATGCTATATGCTTAATTTTGTTACAGAATATTATTTGACTTAATAAGCATGCATGTACTCGAGCGACCCTTATATATGGTGATACGTACAATTTGTAAATATATATATACCTGAATGTGTTATGTGTGGATGTGTTTCTTGTGACAATGCTGTTAATTAAATCATTCTGTTTTCGATATTATGCGAGTTTGGACGATGTTTCTCGCTTCAGGTGCCGCTTTCAATATGGTTTCCAAATTAAACGACCTTTAAATTATATCGAGAGTTTGTCATTTATTTCGTGATAGTCGTCCTACCCCAAATTAAATATTAGTATTTTTTTTATTGATAGCGAACAGAAGCTGCAAAATATCCGATGAAAATATACGATTTTGGTACCACCCTCGTGTTTATTTGCATCACTTGGCATCCTTAAATCGTGCTTTATCAATTCCCTTAAATAATTAGTAAATTATTCAGCATTTCATTTGTTACGACAAAATATTTGGTATAATATATTTTGGATATCTATTGCTGTCGCGAGCCTGCGCTGTCGGTTCCTTGACCCGTGGAAATAACTAACTGCCTAAATCTCAATTAAGCACTAATCACAATTATTAAACTATTAATTAGTATGTTCTAATTTTGTTTTATTAAACTATTAGTAATAACTAACGAATGAGCGATTTCTATTCTACCCTTTTTTGCGATAATGCGATTGCACTAGAATATAACATACTGGAAAATTACTTTATGTGTGTAATTAATGAGATGGTTAAAGGTTTTTTTTTTTTTACTCACACAATCAACCTGTAATATTGAAAAAATTCGAATTCGTGACTTTTGGTGTCCAAGCAATCTCACCCCACCATTATGCGGATGAGATCCTCTATTGCAATTCCTATTCCATTTGGTGTTGCATAACTAGAGTTTTTTATTAATATTTTTCAAAAAAATATTAATATACCCTAATTGGGGGTGGATGAACCCTAAAGGGAAAATTTTAATTAAATAAAATCATAATAAATTAAAAATTAAAAAAATAAATTTTTTCTTTTTTTAAAATGAAGGCTTGGAACAGGAAATGTAACAGGTGATCTGGTGTGACCATTAGGTCATCCCCACCGGACAATTAGATGGTTAAAGTTACTTAATCTGAATTAGTAATCGATGAAAATTAATGTTGTAATTAGGCGTAGTGTGAGCAGTCCATTTGCAAGTCAAATTGTTCGGCTCAAACCGATAAAGATGTGGAAACAAATTATTACATAGCAGGCGGTACCGTACTTATCTTGATTAATTCAGTTTGGTCGCATTCACTTTAAACTGTTTATGATCAACTCTATTTTTTATTTTTTTTTCACATCTTCAATTTTATCAAACAAATTTATATATATCTATATATATAGCTACATGTTCCTTTTATATGTTATTCCACTTATATATTAATAGTTGTAAAGGGTCAAACCTCGTGAAATAAAGTTTCAGTAAAGTTTCAGAACCTGCAGCTGCTGCTTCACCGAACATTCTTTTTATATTTGTTTCCCTTAAATTAATTTGTATTTCCCTTTTTTGTTGGATAAAGTTGTGTTGGAATTATGCGAATAGTCTCATTGGCAGCTGCTTACAATAATATATAATTGTATAAATACTGCTTCATGATCTTGTACTCTTGCATTGGTGGCGTTGGAATTTCCTGTGTTTTATCGTAGTGTTATAAATTATAATTAATGGGTGTTATGGAAAGCATGAAAGAAGATGAGCAGCATGACATCGGCAAGGAAGATTGCGACGAAGCAGCAGCAGTCCCATCATTGATCAAAGCTATTACTGCAAATGAGGTTGCTGGTTTTGACAGTTTTACATTTACTGGCCATAATGATTTAAAGTGGCTAGCTAGTAGTCGTCGAACATATCTCATGTATGCATGGTAGCAACTTATATATATATATATATATATATATATATATATATATATATATATATATATATTTGTTTTTAATCTCAGGGGATGGAAGCTGCAGAGAAAAAGGGTAGATTTGATAAAATTAGATTGGAGTCTTTGAAGACATGGTCGGGACAAACATCAAAGCCGCCTCTACACCGATACTTGGATGCCTTGGCTTCGGAAGACAAGAAATGGCCATTCCTTATACGGTTTCCCATCAATTCGTTCGGAATCTGTCTGGGTTTTAGCAGCCAAGCAATTATGTGGAAGAATCTATCATCTTCTCCAGCCACCAACTTCCTGAACGTGACCCCTCATATCAATCTAGCCCTATGGTTAATCTCTGTCGCTCTCACTCTGACCGCGGCTATCATTTATGCTCTCAAAATAATATTCTACTTTGAGGCCGTTCGACGCGAGTTCTACCACCCCGTTCGCGTCAACTTCTTCTTCGCTCCATGGATCACCCTCCTATTCTTGGCTCTTGGACTCCCACCGTCTCTTTCTACAACCCCCTTCCACGCCTCTCTCTGGTACCTTCTCATGACTCCCATTCTCTCTCTAGAAATCAAGATTTACGGCCAGTGGATGTCCGGAGGCCACCGGAGGCTATCCAAGGTGGCCAATCCCTCCAACCATCTCTCCGTAGCAGGGAATTTCGTGGGAGCTTTACTCGGAGCATCAATGGGGCTAAAAGAAGGCCCTCTTTTCTTCTTTGCTGTTGGATTGGCTCATTACACGGTGTTGTTTGTGACTCTTTATCAGAGGCTCCCCACAAACGAGACGCTCCCAAAGGAGCTTCACCCGGTCTTCTTCCTGTTCGTGGCTGCACCTAGCGTTGCGTCAATGGCTTGGGCTAGGCTGCAGGGCTCCTTCGACTATGGCTCAAGGATTGCCTACTTCATTGCATTATTCCTTTACGTTTCTCTGGTTAGTTAAATATTTGAATTTCCAATTTCGATATGATTGTTTGTAAACAAATTAATTAATGAATACGTATAGTAATCGTCGTCTTTGTTAAGGTAGGCTGTTCGTGTTAATTTCTTCCGAGGCTTCAGATTCTCGTTGGCGTGGTGGGCTTACACGTTCCCGATGACGGGCGCCGCCACTGCGACGATCAAGTACTCAGAGGAGGTGAGGAGCGTAGCAACGAAGATGTTGGGTGTGATGCTCTGCCTTGCCGCCACAGTGACGGTGGCTGCATTGCTCCTCATCACGGTGGTCCACGCGTTGGTGCATCGGGATCTCTTCCCAAACGACATGGCTATCGCGATCAGCAACACCATTATTATTCAACCACACCTCAACTATTCCGACTCCGATGCCAAAGATATTGAGGCTCAAACCCCCAACACCCAACCCCAACCCCAACATTAATCCATTCCTCCGTTTCTGTTGCTCAGCTTCAACATCACTACCTACTTCTCATTACTCTTATGATCAAGGGAGGCCATCCATCTCTGCAATTCTCACACTCATTCCTGTGATCTTGATCGACCCACTTAAATGTCATGCATCTGTTTCTTAATACTTATTACCCTCATTTTTTTATTTCTGAATTTTCTCACCAGGGTAAACTCACTTGGAAGGCGTAAATCATACTAGAAAAATCAAATTTGACAATTTGTTACCAATTATACGTGCGTACTTTGTTCGTAAGATTATGTTCATCATTAATAGTTAATACAATATAATATTACAAAATAATTTCCAGTGCCAGATTTTTTCTAATGGAATAAAATGGGAGATCGAGGAACAGGTAACTAATTAATATGGCATTGGGTGGGTTTAAAATTTATATGTATTCTCCTTAAATTTGCTAAAAAATTATGCAATATAATTCATAAGGATTCGTCAAATATTTACATTAGTAAAAAATCAATTGAATTTCATCAAAAAAAAAATTCAATTGAAAATTGAAATGCTAGGTCGTGATTCAAATAATAGCGTTCTGAAAAAGAATTTGAGAAAGGTGAAAAGTAAGGGGAAGTAAGAGAAACTCACTCAAGGAGGAGTTCCGGAGACATTGATTTTTTATTCAATCCACTAAAAAACTATAATAATTTTTTAGTCAAAAAAAATTAAATTTGAAATCCGTCTAATTAAGATTTGAACGTTTGTTCAATAAATAGGCTAAGTTTCCACAAAAACACGCGCGCACAAAAAAAAATAAAAAAAAATAAAAAGAAGCTTAGTTCAAACATTTTTAGCGGCCTACTTATCCCTTGAATAGTTGGCTGATGTTGGGCTTTTGAAAGAGCCCTTCAAGTCTTTCAAGCATAAATCCTAATAGGCTTAGGCATGTTCATTATTTTTTCATAGATATTAAACAATTACGTACAATATATATAGTAGAATGTAAACTTAATTATATATAATATAATTTCATTACATTGATAAAAAAAAAGAATAAATAATATTCATATGTGCGTATAATTCACAAATACAGTCTATCATTTTTATATAAATACTAATTCTTATATAAATTATTGGAATACCCTATTGTTTATCTACTCTCTTTCAAACATCAGTCATCGTTGTTACACTCACACATATTGTGTTACACTGCCGGCACCAAAACATGTTCAAGAATAGTGGCATTGAGTCTCTCGACCCTCTAATTTAGGATTAATCAGTTCTATTTTTAGATGGGCAGAGAAGAGATATAACTTAGCAAGAGAGTGTCATTTTGACTTGGTGGGTGTCATCAGTTCGAGATTTATTCCCGCCCTAAACCCAATGTGAGTTTTTCTATTAGATTAGTCTCTCAATGTGATTCAATGAGAATGGATAAGAGGCTCGTAGGATTGACGTGTGTAACGATCCATTTTAAAAAAAAATTCATTTTAAATATAGTATTTTGATCTTGTAACAACTAAGTAAAATTAAATATTCTACTTTTAAGTGCGTCGCTTAGAACCAAAATTCTGCAATTAATTTATTTCGAGATTTGGGCTCCAACGATCTACAAAACACAAACAACAATCGTGAAGTCGAAGGACTGTCGAAGGGTTGACGATCGAACGGACTCCGACACTTAAGTTAGAGTTGAAATAAGAAGATTATTTGTGTGAAATAAAATAGCAAGAAATGAAAAAAGAGCAATCGAACGAGGAGACTTTGAGGTTGGACATAAGGTCAAGAGTGTTGTAATTTCTCGTCAGTGAATTGTTGTCTGATGTTCCCCTTTATGAAGGAAGCACCAACGACCTTCCTCTATTTTAGGAGGCCTTTATTGGCCTATCTTCAAGAGAGTTTCGACTAAGTCGACTTTAAGAGACTGACAGAGTTTTGACCTAGTCTGCCTTAGCAACAAATTATGGATTTGATATGCTCATTTACCCTGGCGGTGGCTATCCCTAGTTCGACCTCGAACATAATATTCTCTTTTTTGAGGTCGAAACGTTTGAACCTCCAAGGCCTCCTCTGCTCGACTCAGGCCCTTGATCTAGTATGGACCCTTATTGAAAAATGGCCCCTATAGCAGCCAACAGAGAGATTTCAAATTTAATATTGAATGACTCATAATGGAATAAGATATGCAAATCTAGAGATGACAATGGGTAGGGTACTGACAGCTGTGTATTTTACACAATTTTTGGATATGAATTAATGACCATTATTATATTAAGTTGTGCATTTTATATAGCTTTTGTACCATATTGTTATCATTTGGAGTTTTTATGTGTTTGCTAATTTTGCAGTAATAATTATTTGAAGTAAAACAGTTAAATAAGGACGTGAAGAGTTGAATGAGGATTTAATTAGGTTTGAGCTTAATTAAATACTTAATTAAAGCATAATGCACTGGATTAAATGATCAAAACCTAAAAAAATGATCAAAATCCAAAGAAATCCGAAGCCCAGTACGAAAATGGCCTGGGTAGACCCGGAAAGTGTCAGTCGGCCCGACCCAGTGCAAATTGTGAAGGCCTGGGTCGACCCGACCGAGCTCACTTGGGTTGACCTAGTGCAAAAATAGCTCTCTAGGTTGACAGAAATACTTGGGTTGACCCACGTGTACGGATCCGCGGGAATGTGATTTTTTTATCTTCAATTCATGATTTTAAACATATATATAAAAGTCTCCACTATGATACACACGAGAGAGAGAGAGAGAGAGAGAGAGAGAGAGAGAGAGAGAGAGAGAGAGAGAGAGAGGCCCCATATCATTCAATACACTTAGAATACATCAAGAGAGAGGAGAAGAGAAAGAAGAAGGCTTGCCATCTACTCAGGAGAATGTGACAAGGTTGCTAGAGACGGAGTGCTGCTGCAGAAGAGACAAGACAACTGGATTTTCTCGTGTTATTCGGTTCTATTATTTATTTTGTCATGAACACTTTTACTCTAGTTTTTATTGTTAGATTTATTATGTCTAGCTAATTTCATGGCTAGGTTTTAGGGATTGGATACGATGGATTTTATAATATGATTTAATTGCTATCTTTCTGCTATCTCTCGGGGCTTGATTTCTATGAGCTTGTTTATATCTTGTATGAATGCTTGATCACCATTTATCCATGCTAGTAATTAATTTGAAGTACTGACCAGAGAATAATTAGTGATAGAAATATAGAAATCAGGTTATGTGTGATTGGAAAGACCAACCAAATAAACAAGTATTGCATAGGGTTAAATAAATATTCGCGTGCTACATTGGGAGTGATGACATTGTTAAGGACCGACTGCAGTCAAGTACATATTCATTATGTCTAAGTTATGGTTTAGGCCTTTAAAAGCAGTCTGATAATAAATTAGTGATTCCCCACCATTGATAGATTAAAGACTAAAGTCGAGTTGCAAGAGTTAATGAGTATTAATAAATGAAATAATAATCCAGTTTTCCTAAAGCCCATGTTTTTCCTCAATCGATAGTTATTTTATATTCAACATTTATTTGTGTTATTTATTTTATTTCCATTATACCCGTGATTTCAGTGTCTAGATATTGATAAAGCGTTTGTGTTTGAGAACATAAGAATATCAGTCTCTGTGAGATACGATACTCTTGCGCACCTACGTATTACAATAATGCCGTGCACTTGCGGTTCACCTATTTGTTAATAAATAGTGTGTTAGGTACTAAGGTAGTTCCCATACATGTGTTTTAAAAAAATACACGTACTCATCACTATACCCGTTGGGTAGCAACTTTTATGCCCATCCCCATACTCTTTGGGTACTTAGCTATCCATACTCGTTACTCACATTTTAACAAAGTAGTATTTCTCTTAAAAATAATTTTATAAGTTCAAATAAAAAATCGTAGTTAAATATACACACATGTTTATACTTTAAATATATGAAAAATATATTGAATTCGAAATGTAATGTATATAGATGATGCAGTTAAATAACTATTTCTTTTTTAAAAAAATTAAAAAAAGACTAAATTCTGTTTATAAATTCTCATTTTTTTTTATTATAGATCGTTTCTATATAATATATTTGTGCATATATAATAAATAAATATTTTTAATGTATATATCTTTATGAACATCTTCTTAAGCCTACTGAGCATAAAATTAATAATATCTAACTTTTCTTATAAATTTAATGATATTTTTTTCTATAATCATTCAAACATATTTCTATTAGTATTTTTTTGGTCGTATACTTTATATATATATGGTTATATTTTATATACGATATAAATTTTATTAGCATTTATTTATCAAGTTTACAATATATATAAGAATAAATAGCATAAGTTACAAATTAATATTTCAAGCAGTCATTTTATTTTTTATAAAGGCCAGTTTAAAATATATATATGTATATATATAAACTTACAAATTTCTTTATCACAAACTATTTATTGAATATTTAATTTAATAATTATTATTTGTGGTAACCTAATTCAAAATTACGATTAAATCATTTATAATTTTAAAAATATTGATTAAAACTAAATCATAATTCGATTAAAATATGATACGAAGACTTTGTGAATACGACATTACACAAAAAAAAAACTATAAACATAACAATGCTATGAAATCTTCAAAAAATAATATCATATCATAATACAATTCAATACATACAATGTAATAATAATAATAATAATAATAATAATAATAATAATAATAATAATAATAATAATAATAATAATAATATATGAGTATGGGGCGGATTGGGTACTAAGGCACCCGCAGTGGCGGATCCAGAAATATATATTTGGGGGAGCGATATTGTAGTCTTCAATAAAAAAAAATCCATGCAATTCCTCACCTTAAATAAACATTAATAACATAATATAAAAAAATCACAAATTCAAGTAAGTTGGAATTGTATACCAATCATCTCCAAAAAATCTCCAAAATATCTGTTGTAGGCACCGGATATGATTTAGTTTTTCGATACTTATGACTAACTGGTTGACAAACCCCTATTCAAATACTCCTTCCGTAGTTAGTCTTGAATAAAAATATCAAATTCCTCAATTGGTGTTCTCAACTCCGGATCACTAATAATATCAATGGATTTAGTTTTATTTGTACCCGATGTCATTAATTTTCCACTCATCCATTAGCATTAGGTGACTTAGGTCTAGGTACATGAAAAGTAGAGGACGAAGCAACCCCACTAATTTTTGAAAAAAAAATCATTCCATATTCTACATTAAAAAATATTGATAAAAAAATAATGACATTCAAACATAATTCACAATATCAATTTCATACTATAAAGATCATAACCTCTTAACTCATATAGTCATGTTCAAATCCCTAATTCTTAAAGATTCTATTTCAAAATTCTAATCCAATTATCCAACATTCCAACACTAAGTTAAACAATCTCAATTCTCAAACACAGAATAATAGTCTATACAATAATACAATACAATTATACAAATATATACAAATACAGGTATAAAATACAAATTGTATAATTATATAAATAATTGAAAAAAAAGAAATAAATACTTACATATTTCAATACTAATTGTTAGTGAAAGCCCATTTTAGAAAAGCCCAATGAATAACAATTATTCCTTTCAAATTTCAATCCAACTCCCAAATCCACTAACAAATATATAAAAATAGGGGGGGGAGGGCAAACATAATTTTAATTTTAGAAAAAATTTAATTGTATATATTAAAAAATAAAAAAAAATTGTTTGGGGGGGGGGGCAGCTGCCCCCCCTGCCCCGGTGTGCATCCGCCAGTGGGCACCCGTACCTGTCAAAATTTGCGGGTAATTATCTGTACATGTACCCATTAATTAGATAATTACCCTACCCATCGTGGGTAATTTTTGCGAGTACCCATAGTCATTCCTATGCAAATCCATAATTCTTTATGAATTTTAATCAATTATAATTGTATAGTTATTCTAAAAATCTAAAAGATAAATGATGATGATGATGATGATCAGAAAGTATCCTTGGATTAAGCCCACATTATAGTATACTTTATATATATTGAAATCTTGTTTGGCTAGGGACTCAGATAGAGGTCCAGAATTGGAGAGTCAATGGGTTAAGCCCATAGTGTAATATGTTTTATGTATATTGAAATTTTGTATAGCCAGAGACTCAAAGAGAAGTCTGGAATCAGAAAGGATCATTAGGTTAAGCCCATAATACAATATACTTTTTATATGTATATATATATATATATATATATATATATATATTGAAAAATGTTCAGATTGGTAATGGTCCACGGGTTAAGCCCATCGTGCTATACATTTGAAGTTGTTAGTGTAGAAGTGCATGCCTTAGAGATTGTCATTATGTCAATGACATATCTTTGTGTTTTTAGCTAAGTGTTCAATATGGTGTACATGTTAGTGTTCAACTCCGCTGTGCAAAATAACAAGGTTAAAGACGGGAAACTTCAAGGCTTAGTGTTCGCACCAGTGCCAACACATCAGACAAAGACAAGAGACTTTGAATGGTGTTCTGCAAGGTGGTCAATCGAGTGTACATCTACAAGCAGCAACAATCAGACCATAGATCGATAGAGAAGAAGTTTTATGATGGATGCTAGCATGTTGTAGGTTGCTGAAGACTTGTCCGATGTTGCAGTCTAGAAGATTCTGAGTGCGTTCGTGAAATCAATTAGATTAAAGATCAACAAGGAATGAATGTAGAAGAGGCACTCAACAAGGAAAGTTTTACCTTTTTTATCCGCGACAGAAAAAGGAAATTGACTTTCCTTCTTTGAAGAGAAGTCGGTTTGCATCATCTATAAAAAAATGCTTGCAGATCAGATTAAAGTGTCAACAAACAAGTGCAAAATTTCCAGAGTTTAAATTACTATTAGAGATCTATGTGTTTTGAGTTATTAGGGTTTGTCGTAGCTAGAGTTGTTCACTCAGGTGTTCAACATGAAATCTAGTGTCCTCGTATTTAGATTCTTTGTCTAACACTTAGGTTTTGTCATTTTGGGTAGAAGTGGGCTCGGGAGAGTTTACTTACGAGAACTAGATGAATTCTAGAGTGTGAGGGAATCTCATACTTCAATTTACGAAAGATGATACAAATTAGCGAAAGAGTATCAAGTGAAGGGAGTTCTATAAAAACTTTAATACATATTTACGGATTAGTGAATTGTTTCTTATTGGACTAGGTCCCTAGAGTAGGTGTTTACCGAACTGGATTAACAATATGTTAGTATACTTAATTGAATACCTATAAAGAACACCATAGTTCTACGCAGCATCTACAATTTCAGAAGTTATATGTGCATTTATCATGATTGGTTGTATATGATCTCAAACTGTTGTAGTTAGAAATACCACCGTGCAAGCCTGTCTGACAGAACAGGTCTCGACATTACATACTTCAAGGGGTTTGCTTTAGAGATGAGACGAACTGTATGAGCTTAGAAGTAATGCTTTAGTTTCTGAATGGA
This sequence comes from Perilla frutescens, assembly GCA_026008535.1. Taxonomy (NCBI): domain Eukaryota; kingdom Viridiplantae; phylum Streptophyta; class Magnoliopsida; order Lamiales; family Lamiaceae; genus Perilla; species Perilla frutescens. The sequence continues at coordinate 57,495,598 of BRKX01000016.1, forward strand.
GAATATCAAAGCCAAACATAGCTTCTCAATTGAAGAGTACTTCAACTCGTTTGGCGTCATCATTCTGCTGAGATAGTATAGTGCACTCTCTTTTCCATTCTCATTTTCTTGAGCAAGTAATGCCCCCTTGGACCTTTCTTGAGCAGCAATGTATAAAATCAACGAGCGACCTGCCACTGGTGCCACTAACACAGGAGATTTTATAAGATAGTCTTTAATGCTTTTAAAAGCATTACTGCATGTCTCATCTCATTCGAATGGCATACCCTTTTTGTTGGTCCCGGACGAGTCGGTATCAGTTTAGAGGGGGGGTGAATAAACTAATTCAAAAACTTTTACTTCAGATGCAGAAAATAGGGCTCTTTGACTCGCTTGAAGAAACTAATATATGCACCAACTTGATAATCGGTTGAGATAGTTTGAGTGTAGCTTGTGTGATGTTGTGTGCAGTTAGAGATATGCAATGATCAATAAGTACAACACACAAGAGATTTATAGAGGTTCGAAGTCTCAAACTTCTACGTCCTCTCTTCCTTCCGCAGAAGGGAAACTTCACTATATAACTTGAGTTCCTTTACAAATTACACAATAAAGGACAATTGGCTGAACCTGGTAACTGCTCGCTACCTCAGCTGGTCGACGGCTCACACTTGAAGTCCCTAACTGCTCGCTAGGAAGGTAGGTGCTATTGTTGTCTTTACAAGGTTTTAGATCTCTTTCGATCTTCAAGAGGTTAGTCTTAAACAAGGGGGTATCAACTGATGTGCTCCTTTGATTGAGCTGAGTAGTTGATCTTGAATAGCTGAAAACTGAGAAGGCTGCCCTGGCTAGCTCGTCAACAGCTGGTTGGATGTCTTGATTCAGTGAATTCTTCTTCTCAGTTTGACTTTCGCAGTTTCTATCAAACGTTGCACTTGAGCTTGAGTGGGAGGGAGAAAGAAAAGCTCTGCTTGTATATGCGAAGGTTGGCAAGAGGTTATGTTTGTGAAAAGTGTTTAAAACTCTGATTCACCCGTCTTTTATAGAGGAGTGATTTTATGACCGTTGAGCTCCATTGTCCATTTGATCAGTGGCTCTGTTGGCTCATCAACGGCAGGAGATCTTAAATGATAGCTTGGATCATTTGGTTGAAGTAGCCGTTACTCTGTCAATCGTTCTTCATTAAATTCCAGGATCTTTGTAGAAACATTTATTCTAAGATATGCTGATTTAAGTAATAAACTCCAGGAGTCTTCTGGCTTCAGTTCTCTTGGCAGTTTGGAATTTCAGTTGGCAGTTTTGGATTTCTCAGCTTAGTTGCAGTATCGTCCCAGCTGGCAGTTCTGAGCTTGTCAGCTGAGTCTGGCTATCGCTCCAATTGGCAGTTCTGGGCTTATCAGCTGAGTCTGCCTGTTGCTCCAGTTGGTAGTTCTGGACTTATCAGCTGAGTCTTGCTATCGCTCCAGTTGGCAGTTCTGGGCTTATCAGATGAGATTGGCCATCGCTCCAGTTGGCAGTTCTGGGCTTATCAGGTGAGATTGACCATTGCTCCAGTTGGCAGTTCTGGGCTTATCAGCTGAGATTGGCCATCGCTCCAGTTGACAGTTCTGGGCTTGTCAGCTGAGATTGGCCATCGCTCTAGTTGGCAGTTCTGGGCTTGTCAGCTGAGATTGACCATTGCTCCAGTTGGCAGTTCTGGGCTTGTCAGTCTCTGGCATAAACTGATATTCTATCAGCTTCTTCAATCTTTGGTAAACTTCATTTCTCTCTCAATTCAGCTGACTCGGTTGTCAGCCTGCTTTAGCTGGTATGATTCATCGGCTAAGTTGAACTTTAGACTGAATGACGTGTCCTTCTACTTGTGGGTCATTCTTCAGATCGGTTGACTTTGACTCTTCTAGAGTTCTTCTTTGATGATGCCCTGGGCTGATCAGCTTCGATCTACAGCTTGAATTTTGGTCAGTTTTTCATAAATAATTTTGACATCTCATCAAAACCTGATCTAGGGGTTCCTTGATAGTTTTTCCTAACACTTTTTCATGATCCGGCTGAATGGTTGACACCGACCAGCTAGATTTGAGATAAACCTTCAAAGATATGCTAACTTTCCTTGTAGACTCTTTAACTCGTGAAGGTTACGAGGCTCAGACATCTTCATTATTGCATCGATCTTGGCTTGTTCAATTTCTATTCCTTGGTGGCGAATAATAAATCCAAGGAATTTTCCAGACTTCACTCCAAATGCGCACTTCAGAGGGTTCATCTTTAGTTGATATTTTCGGAGTCGCTCAAAGATCATCCTCAAGTCTTCTAGATGGTCAATTCACCATTTTGACTTCACTACCACATCATCCACATAACATTCAATGTTTTGTGAAGTATATCATCAAAAATCTTCTGCATAGCCCTTTGATAAGTAGCACCAACATTCTTCATCAAAAATCCAAATGGCATGATAGTGTAGCAGTATATCCCTTTAGGGGTACGAAATGTCGTTAGCTCTTCATCTTCTAGAGACATACGAATTTCGTTATAACCAGAAGATCCATCCATGAAAGACAATGCTACATGTCCAGTGGTAGCATCGATCATCAGTTTGGCGATCGACAGTGGGAAGTCATCTTTTGGGCATGCTTCATTTAAATCTCTGAAATCAACATAAACTCGAATTTGCCCATTTTTCTTTCTCACAGGGACGATGCTGGATATCCAAGTTCGATATTTAACTTCTCTGATGAATCCAACTTCAATGAGTTTGTTTACTTCAGCTTCAATGAGTGGGATTAGATCTGGACGAAACCGTCGCTGAGCTTGCTTGACAGACCGTATCTCCTTTTTGACTGCTAAATGATGAACGGCTATCTTTGGGTTCAACCTAGGCATTTCCTTATATGACCATGTGAATACATTTTTGAACTCTTTTACCAGTTCAATATATGAATATTCTTCATCGGCAGTGCACTTATGTAGGTGGGTCTTGGGTCATTTTCATCGCCCAAATTGATTTCTTTCAACTCATCTACAGTGGACTTGACACCTTCTTCAAACTGAGGAGGGGCTATCTCTGCATCTTCCTCTTCGACAGTCACTTCTCCACTTGAGGTAATGTGATGTGATGAGGCAACTTCTTCATTCATTTCTTTGGGACTTTTGAAATCTATGAATTTTCTCATTGTTCCGTCCCTTCGTCTCACCCAAACTATGTGTGCCACATTATTTATCTTGATCACACCCCTTCTAACCAGACGGGAAATTTCTCACTGCAACTCGTCTTGAACATTACGAGGGTTCGTGTTTTGAACACCACTGGCAGCATAGTAAGATGAGGCTACACTTTCTCTATCGTCTTTATCTTCAATGTGTTGCGTAAAGATGACAGTCTTCATCTTAGCTTTCAATTCTCTTCCACACGACACAGTCAATGTAGTGCATCTCTTCATGCGGAAAGGGATTAAACTCTTCAAATTTTAAGTTACTCAAGGTTTATCGAATCCATTTGAACTTTCAACTTTTGTGATCTTCTCACCACATTTTCTACCAAGCCTCTTAAAGACAGACACCCTCGGAGTCTTACCAAGTCTCTTGAAAATAGATGTTCTTAGAGTTTTCTTTTTGTATTTGCCAACTGCATCTTCTGTTGACGAAAATTCTCCTTCAAAGACATGGTTTGTTGTAGCCCTTTTGATGGTGATACGAATAGGACTTTGTGAGACAAATCCCAAACTTGCCTTAGTGCTTGGGACAGCATGGCCATTCTTTTTCAACATTTTTTTGTGTGGCATTAAGTCCATAGTTTTGTTGATCTACAACTTTTGAATGGGACTCCGTCACAGGGCTTTCTTGTGGACTATATCCAGCTTTAACAAGAAGTTTAAATGCTTTTGGGCTAAAATATTGAGTGGCATCACCATTCGCACTTTCTCCATGTTCAGTAGCACCGCCTTGTGTTGGTCAAACGAACCCTTTAAGTGGTGTGTGATTGGCTTCTTTGCATCAATTTTGGTTAGAGGCAAAGTGAGTCCTTCCGGTGATTCTGTTCCAGATGCTTCTTTCTTGATCTTTTGGCTGTTTTCAGGTTCTTTTTGATGGACTACTGCCCATTTTCCTACCTTTGTATTAGGTAGGTAGTATTTCGAATCGGCAAAGTATGATTCAGCTTCTGTAAAGGGCTTGTGGTCGCCAACTACCATTTTTACAACTTCATCCCGACAATACTTGAAGCATTGATGCCATGTTGAGGGGACAACTCTATTCTCATGTAACCATGGTCGTCCAAGAAACATGTTATATGAAGTCTTGGCGTCAATCACGTGAAACATTGCGGTTGATTTCATATCATCCATTAGCAAATCCAACCTTATGGCACCAAGAACTCTTTGTCCTTCATGGTTGAATCCTTGAATCATCAACCGACTATCTGAAAGATCTTCCGTAGGAATTTCCAATTCTTTCAATGTTCTTAAAGGCAATATATTCACCGCAGATCCTCCATCAATAAGTCATTTTTCACATGCATAGCCACTCATGAATAAAGGTCTATTGTAAGGATCAGACCCAAGCTGCAAATCTTCATCGGTGAATGTTATTGCAAATATACAATCATTATCAGCCACATGAGTCTCCTTTTCAACTCTTTTATCGTCTTCTTCATCATTCACCACATTACTAGACTCATTGATGACAATATTCGCAGTGGCATCATCTTCTTCAAGAGATTTTTCCCTTGACGAGTCAGTTGCATGATCTTGTCTTTCAATATGAAGCAGTCATGAATGGCATGCCCAACCAATCGATGGTATTTGCAGTATTTAGGGTCATCAGTTCTCTCTGCTTCATTGGGACGCTTTATTTCTGGCAATTCAATAAGTCCTTCTTTGAGTAGGTCATCAAAAATCCCCGAGACATTTGAATCCATAAAAGGATATTGTTTTTGTTGCATCTCTTTCAGGGTCATCCTCTTTTCTGGCTGAATATTCTGCCTTGCATCCTTTTCAACATCCTTTCTGATGAACTTGACAGGTGTTGCTTTCGTTGCCATAAACTCTTTCTTTGGTGCTTTTTCGAAAGACTTGGCACTTCTCTTGAAATCTTGGCTTTCTTTGAACTTGCGAGGTTCTTGCATTGGTGGTCCATCAATTCCTCTTGCCGCCATACTTAGCTCCATATCATGAGCTCTGGTAGCTAGTTCTTCAAAAGTTCTTGGTTGAATTCCTCGCAAGATGTATTGAAGGCCCCAATGCATTCCTTGAATGCACATTTCTATGGCAGATGCTTCAGACAAACAATCTTTGCAGTTGAGACAAAGATTTCTCCATCGATTGATATAGTCAATCACGGGCTCTTCTTTCCATTGACGAGAACTTGTGAGTTCCACCATACTGAATGTTCTTCTGGTACTGTAAAAGCGATTGAGAAACTCATGCTTGAGCTGTGCTTGAGCTGTTCCCAATTGTCAATTGAGTTAGGCTCCAAGTCTGTATACCAGTCGAATGCATTTCCTTTTAGAGAGCGAACAAACTGCTTGACCAAATAATCTCCATAGGTTCCAGCATTATTGCACGTTTCAACAAAATGGGCTACCTGCTGTCTTGGATTGCCCTTTCCATCGAACTATTAAGACTTTGAAGGTTAATAACCTACAAGCATCTTCAAATTATCGATTCTTCGAGTGTATGACTTAGAGTAAACTTCCATTGACTTGGAACTTTCATCGAACCTATCTTTTATGGTTCCTTCAATGAAATCCTTAAGTTGGTTGATTGGAATAGAACCATCAACTGAAACATTCAACTCTTTGGCAGATGATTTTGCATCATCATTCATTTCCAGCTTCTCAGGTATTTCATCGCCATCATTTTCACCATTTTCTTCAAGATTCGCAACTCCTTTCCCTTTCAAGAGCCTCGCAATCTGGTCGTCTTGCCTTTTTATATGTGCATACATTTCCTCCATAAACTTTGTCAAATTTGCAATTTGTTCATCGGTAGTCGATCCATCTGCCATCATGACGGACTCTTCGAGTGGGTAACTTGCTGATGAGTGAGCGTTTAATGGTGAAGCACCAGTCTCCGCTTCATCACTTTTCTTGTTATTACCAGCAAGTTGTAGTTTCTTTTCTGCAAGATTAATTGACTAAGAAGTCTCTCTTGCTTGTTTGGCCATTCTCCGTGTAATGACACCGACACTCTTTAAAGAGCTATCTGGAGCAGCCGTGGATGAAATTTTTGTTTTCATCAAACTCTTTTCAGTAGTTGAGGTTTTTGAAGTAGATGCAGTTGAAGATTTTGTTTTCATTGCACTACTCAGAGCAGACATCGTTCACGAATTTGGTAGAGTGAAAAGATGAGAGGTAGAGTTTGTCCCACTGGACGTGCCAAAATTTGTAACACAAATTTTTGTATTTAATTTAATAAAACACAAAAACAGTGTACAAATAAATTGATTTCGGATCAAATTTGTATTTTTAGATCTAATCTCTATTTCTCCTCTGATTAATCACTCCAGGAACGATCTTCAAATGGTCTTCGAAGTTTTCGGGGAATATTTATCTCCTCGATCTTCCTTGACTTGATATTTGGCCTTTGAAAACGTTAATTCGGAGGGCCGACGCCTTGTTTTCGGATCAAACGTTGATTTTGGGTTGAACTTGACGAAGAACGCTTTTAACTGCCTTACCTGTGGATCAAATGCCGTCTTCGTGATGACTTTGATGAAGAACACCTTTGAATGTTACAAGAACGCCTTGAATATTTTAGAGAATTTCACTTATGGAAGTTCTCAAATTCTTGAACTCTTCAAATGACTTCTGGTCTGATTTTCATTCTCCATATGACCTTTATTTATAGGTGTAAGGAGAGAGAAATTTGAAGATTTAGGGTTGAGGTGGCGCGATATGATTGGCTCCTCAATATTTTGGACTTATCTTTATCAATTCCTTGATTTCTGCACAGATTTGACACGTGTCGACTTCTGATTGGTCGAGATTATCCACATATTTAAATATCAACATTTATTTATTTAATTTAGAAATTAATTCATGTAAATCCCTAAAATATAAATAAATTATATACTTTGATATTTAAATCTTTATCTCCAAATATTAAATATCAATATCTTTTTATTTAATTTAGGAATTAATTTAATTAAATTTCCTAAAATATAAATAAATGATATAATTTGATATTTAATTATTTACATGGCATAATTTAATTTAGCCATTAAAATTTATCCGTCTACAAGATATAAATCATTATATAATATTATTTGAAAGAAAGTAAAAAAATGAAGGAAAAAATGACGAAAATCTTACATGTTTTAATGATCACTTAAGATCCTCTAGTCTCAACTTATGTGTGACAACTGTGTACCAACCCTCAAAATTATTACCTTTTCTTTCATTTTTTCTTCAATTTTAATTATTTAGTTTAGTATAATTTTATAATTTTTTAGGATCTATTCCATCCAAGTAGGGTTTATAATTATTTTTTAATATTTAATTTTCACTTTCTAGTTAATATAATTGAATTTTGGGGTTGATTATTCCAAACTTAAGGTATATAATTTTTAAAAATTTCAATTTTTAGCAATAAATATTAATTATGATAAGCTATAATATAATAAATTTTATTTTTACAAAAAAAATATTATTAACAATATATAATTTTAATGTTTGCACACAAAGTTGGGACTAGAGGATCTCTACTCTTTGATGATAGTTTTATATTTTAATTTAGTGACACATATTGTATATGAATCAACAAAATATATAACAATATGTAATTAATTTGTAAAACTAAGGTTAATTAAAAAAACAATTAATATGTAATTCATTATTCATTAAAGCCAATGTCTTTATTTATATAATTAATATTTATCATATTTTAATATGATAAATATAAATTATAAAACAAACTTATTAAATCCGGAATGTACGTTTTGACGAGAAATAAAATGGCTTCTATTTCTGGGATCATTGCACTTATATATATATATATATATAAAGATTTTATCTTGCACAATTTCACCATTATATAACATGAATACAATAATAGTACAATTAATTAAATGTTTTTGAAATTGCTCTCAACTGATACAAACCATTTCGATAAATCTTTCCCAGCCGAAAAAAAAAAAGATACAATAAAATTAAAGTTGGTTTTTAAACAATGTTGATAAAAATACAATACGAAAAGTTTTTGGATAATGATTGCTTGAGGAGGCAAAATCAAAATTTATAATTGTAAAAAGAAAAGTATAAAAATGGGATAATGTGGAGCAGTGTATATTCTATATTGTTATGGCACGCGCAATGCAAAAGTTAAAGAGGAACTTTTACGAATTTCTGCCGGGCATGATATCAAAAGCCTGCAGCTTTAGCGTTAATTTTCATGTTTTAATGCCTAAATATATCTTCAAGATAATATATATATATATATATATATATATTTATTATGCCTATTGCCTCATATAGTTAATAGTTTAATTAAGAAAAGAAATCTTTTACTAGAAGAGAAGTAGTACGGTTATCTACTTAGCTATCAATATATGTAGATTGAGGGCTTGTGCTAATTATAACGTCCCAATACAACCTCAAACTAAAATGAATACAAAAGATTGAGAGTGCTCTAATAGAGAGAGAGACAAGTATTTTTACTAATTATTAAAAATATACAGAACTTTAAAAAAAAATGGGCTCCTCTCAATTAAGAGGCCTGTGTTGTTGCATTATTTGAATACTCTATTCATTGCATCACTCTATTCATCGCATCGGGCCTACTTCAACACAAACTATTTACTTGGAAAATAACCTTACACATTTCATATTATTTGAATTCGAAATATTAAGCATCATCCTACCATTCTTAATTATTACACCTTCAAGGATTAGTCAAATAGACGACAAGAAAGGATGACTAGAGGTATAGATCATTGTATGAGTAGAAGATATAGTACATAAGAGCATCTCCAATGGTCGTATCTTTTAGGTACAAAACAAAATTTTAGTACCAATTTTTGGTACAAACCATTGTGGTAGGTAATTTAAAAGAAGTTAAAATAGAAATTAGTACATGTATGTGTAACGAGAGGAGGGGGGACTATGCATGTGGGTCCAGTTAGCATTTTATAAATGTTTTTCTTATTTTTCTTTTTCTTTTTTGCCAAACTTTTCTTCCTTTTTCTCCATGTGAAATTTCTTTTCTATTCTTCTTCATAAAAAAAATGCAATTATTTCTTTCTTTTATTGTTTTTTTTGTCTCTTCATCTATTTTTTTTCCGTTAGCATTTCCTTCTATATTTTTATATCGTATATCTTTTTTTATCTACTAATTTAATATCATATTATGTAGGTTTTAAATTCTTACCAAATGGAAAAAAAAATCATTATTTTTTTATTTTAATTATAAATAAAATCTAAAATAAATTGAAGATAAATTTGAATTTAATTTAATTTAATAAAGTATTACTATAACGTTACTAAATGTACAAAATATACAAATAATAATTACAAATTATGAATTATCACATATACATTTAATAAAAACCCATACAACAACAACACCAGCAGCAGCAACAGCAACAACAACAACAACAACAACAACAACAACAACAACAACAATAATAATAATAATAATAATAATAACAATACAATTGTATGAGTCATCTTTTCATATCAATGAGGTTTGTCTTCACACTCAATTATAGCATATGTATATCTATAATTGAAGACGAGGGAAGTGCATCATGTGAATAGTCAGAGTCAGATGATTTGAACAACAACGCGGACAATTCTGCTTCATAAGGAGCCCCACTCGATTTTGCAGTTCGAGTCAATATAGAGACTGAACTACGAGATAAGAAACAACATCACATGCTTCGAGTCGGCTTGATTGTGCACATTTGGGCCCGATACGACAATCATAGTTTTAATAATTAATTTATTTATTAAGTGTTTTGCATTTCAATATTTAATTAAATGTGTCGGTTGTATTTTATTTTTCATCGTTGAATTCATCTTTCTCGTATCAATAAAAATATATTTGTTTTATTTGATGACTTGATTATTAATTCATCTATAAATTAAGTTAATATTTAAAATTTGAATAAACATTAAAATATTATTTCTATGAATTAAATTATATATATATAATTTAAAAATACAAATAAAATATAAAATTTATTAAGGATGGTTTAATTATATAAAAATATATATAAATGAAAATATATAATGAAACATGTCTAAAATTAAAGATGAATTGAGAAAAAATGAGTGATATGGTGGTGGGACCCTCAAGATTAATGTATGTATCTAAATGATTGTGGGTGAGTAAGTATTTAAAAAAGTTGGTACATAACTTTTGACGTGGCGGAGTTATGTACCCAATTTTAAATACACCATTGATGATGCTCTAAGTATTAATCAGATGAATTTATTTTAAAAAGTTCTAAAGAGTAAAAAAAATCGTATTAGAGGGGGGAATGAAAGGAAAAGAAAAAACTCCATAAATGATGATTTTTTTTTTTAATCTCAGTTATCCATTACAGGCGATGAAAATGAAAATTCTGATGATTGACCAACGGTGAGCCAAAAAAAATGTAGAGACAACTAATATTAGAGAATTACATATGTGTTTATCAGCCTTTAATTCAAATGGGTGCGAATTTATCAATTTATATTTCCATCTGATTGGAATAAATCAAACCATCTAATTACTTACGCAACATGCAGAAAATACTAGATTGATTGTGTGCGTGAAAAAATATAATTATTGATTAAAAAATATACTAATTTACAAAAGTGATACAGAGTAATTAAGTTACTTTTGTTTTGATCGAGAATATATATATATGCAATTATAGACTAATAGAGAGTTGGTGATTTTCACATGTAATTTATGTGCTCAGTTTTGTTGTTAATTAATCTCATGGACTTAGCAAAACCAGACGTTGAACAGCTTTGTCCATAATTTTTTCGTTCAAAGATGATGACAATGAAATAATTATGGAACCCATCCTTAATAAATTGAAGTGATGTTATTCTCAAGAAATATACTCAACAATTAACTATGGCCCCCACATTATTTATTTTCTCGTATATGATTACAACTAATAATTTATTTAAAGGCCCACTCTCCAATACACACACATTTCATTTTATTTTTTAATCATAAAAATGTTAAAAGAGCGTAAAATATGTAAAAGAACTCAAAAAATGAAGAAGGCCCCAGCGGGAGATAATTTTCCCTACCCCCTGCACATATCACATGGAAGTTGTTGGGACTCAATTCAAATATTTTAGAGTTCAAAATAATTTGGGCAGATTATTGAATTAATTACTGGCCGTTTCATGTTTGGTTGAGAATTTTGGAGAATTGGAAGCATCGAAAAGAAAGGGATTGATTTTTGGATTAATTGTGTAATAGCGAAAAACTCGTGCATGACTGAGAGAGAGAGAGAGAGAGAGAGAGAGAGAGAGAGATGAAATCATGTAGGTAAAAGTTGTTGAAAGAAACATTCATGTTAATACAGTATGACTCAATATTTGTTTGAACATATATGAGAGATCATTTGTACTGTAATATTTTTCGATTAATCACAAAACATGATCAAATTTCATTTTGCTCATCCACTGGAACCAACCTACATCACATCACATGAAATTTCCTCATGCACTCTATGTGTTACATTCCAACCCCGTGTTGCACTTTTAAATTACAAATATTTTTTTATATTTTTTTTTTCAATTTTATTATTTTGTGATTCAGTTTAATTTAATGATTGTTTTTTAGGTTCACCACATCCAATCAAGGGTTATAATTTTTTTTAATATTTAATATTTAGTTTTCAATTAATAATTCATTATTATGGCTGATTATTTTAAAATTAAATTTTATAATATTTTAAATTAATATTTGTTGATAAATGTTATCTATGATTATTTATATTATAATTAATTTTTATTTTATAATAAATATTATTAAAACCATAAATTTAATAGTGAAACTCAAAATGAAACATGAAGAACTGCAATAGGAAATTTGAACCAAACATACATATGCAGATTAAGTACCTTTTCCAATTTTAAAAAATGTTTATTTCGATTCATAAATACTAGACTTTATATATTTCTTTCATTCTTTACAACACACACACGCACACACATATTATATTACTTCAAACTTCAAAGTAAGTTTTCATAAGTAGATCACATGTATCTTCTTTTTTAACTTGCCTATTTAATAATGAATTTACTACACAGCTACACTAGATGGGTTATGTAAATTATGTGTAAAATATAAGTTACCAGTACAGTATATTTGAAAAACTGCTTCAAATTATACCAATCCATATGCTCCCAACAATATGTCCCTCCTTAAAATCATGATCCATAATTTAATTGATTGTCTAGACAGCTTGAGTTATACACTTAATTAATTTTTGTCACAGCTACACTTATGCAGAGCCAGTAATCCCAACCAATATCGACATAAAAGTCAGGATATATTATTCTGCCTAAACTTCACAAAGAAGAAAAACTCTATCTTTTCCTACTTGGAAAAGGAGAAAAAATAAAATAAAAAAAATAAGCAAATCGAATATAATGTAAATACACACACTATCGAGCAACTATGTGAAATGCTACATGTTTCCATGGCTTACAACCTTTGACAGAAGTTGCTTCCTCAAAAAGACAGATTTAATTCTGCATCATATTTTGTAATTTTAATACAAAGTAGAAAAAAAATGGATTTGAACCACCATTCAAATTTCTCATGTCTTTTCCGCCTGTTCAGCTCATGGATTTCTCTTTCTCACTTGCTTCATACATACATATATATATATATATATCCTTGTTTAATTTCCTGAAATTTTCCAAACAATCAAATAATTAGCACCCAAAGTAAACTCTAGAAAAAAATAGGCCACGCGTCTGGGGGCCGGGATCCAAATACAACCAAACACGTCTAAAATTACAAATATGCCACGAATATGGGTATATTTTGGCCCGTTGGATGCAAGTTTTAATGAAAAATGAGATTTCATCATAAGATTGAATACATAGAAAAATGAAAAAAGAATTACCCTGAGTTCTTTTGCAGTGGAGCACTGCTTCATAGATGGAGCTCTCGGAATCACAGGACCTGCGCCAGTTATCATCAGCAGAATAAGCTACACTAGTCCGCGGCGATGTGGCGGCCGAGAACTCCCAATTCCGGCTAGTGCTCATTGCCGCGTTACTACTCTCAAACTGATCCTGTCGCCGCCTTGTGTAAAATAGAGGCCTCAACAAGAACTTGAGATACTTCTGGAAGAATCTTTTGGACAGCCTCTGGCATCTCCTCAACGATGCACAACGAACACGGCGGCCCGTTGAATGCACCGTTTTCTGAGAGGTGGAAGCAGTCGGCATGCAGCAGTCCTCAGCCTGATCAAACCTATCCATCTTCATGTCCTTCACAAAGAGAGGAACAAGAAAGCCATTGGAGATGAGCTCATCAGCATGAACAAGACCTAATGGGGAGTCAGAAACAGGGAAATCAAAACCAAAATCTGATGAAACTCGGATGAATCTCTTTGACGGTGGCAATCTTGGATCCATCTCGATGAAGGAAGATTCATCGTGATCGGATGCATCCATGGAGGCTATTAAGGAGTCCTCAAACGATGACGGCTTTAAGTTAGCCAGCCAACTATAAGAGAAACTCTCGATGGAGGGAGTTTGCAGGGTAGCTTCCATAGAAGCTGCAGGTTGATAGCTGATGAAGGGGGGGGGGGGGGGGAGGGGGACTCGAGTTTTTTTTCTTTTTTTTGAAGTTTTTAAGAGGCTGCATATGTATATACCTATAATTATCAAGTACATGTGTTTCTCTCACTATGCTGACAATTATATTTGTGGTGCTGTGACTTCAGACAAGTGTAATTAATAATTGACAAGGAAAGAAATGGAAGAAAGGGAATAAAAGTATTAGCCCCACAACTACTCATTTTGATCTAGATATATTTCTTCATTACACATTAAATACGATATATATATATATATGCATTGAAGAAATAGAGTATAAAGATTACAGATTATCAAGAAACAATGTAATGCATAATCCATCATCGTCATGATGTATCAAACACAAAAAAGAAAAAAAGAAAAAAAAGGAACTATGAGGCTCATTCCGTATGCAGCATACGTGATAAGAACTACTCTACTTGATCCACCAATATTAAATTTATTTTAGCTAATTTTACATTTTGTTGCTTATTCTCTCTCCCAGTCTCTCTCCAAATGGGGCATGACCCAAAAAGTCTAAGCTACTATGGAATTTTCATATTGAACATTGGACGTAATTGCCTACTCCAGATTTTGCAATTTGCAAATGTATCCTTGAAATTAACGTCTGTTTTTAGTTGATAAGAAGAATAAATAGACTCGAGTTCGGAGTTCCTTAAGATGTGTAGCCTAATTTCCAAATAAATCAACCCATGAGACGTAATGACAAAGCTAGAAAGAAAACTAAAGTTTCCAAATCTGTTAAGGTTTGGCCTAATTTGAGGAAATCACTGTGTCAATCGCACTAAGTGATTAACATAATCCATTACAGTTAATGAGGCATTATTCTCCATTGCAACTGAAGATTGCTGAATTAGTTTGACAGTTACATAAGACCAAGAAAATGGTTGAATATAACAATAATTCAGGTAACGGATAAGATTCAAGTGAAGCCAAATAGTCAATGAGTCACCCTACGGCACATGCTGCCTAGAGAGAGAAGTGGAAGATAAGCTAACATATATCAGAGCCTCAACGATGCAGATCAGAAGAAACTAAATATAATAAAACAGTAGTAAGTAATAACCAAAAACTGGAACTTGAACCAAGTTTGTCCTAGCTAAATATCCCTCCAGGCCAGTTCCACACGTTGTGTGTGAGTAATGATAGATTGTTTCATGGCGAGAGCAAAGAAGAGAAGATAATTAAACTACATGATACGATTCTCAACTTCATCATCGAATTGAATCTAGATTCTAGATTCTAGATCAGATTAGCTAGCTAGGCAGGGGAAGGAAATATCACGACGGTCTGATGGTAGGGAAAGCTCGGGCCATAACATCCACCAACAACCTGAGTGGTGGTGATTCCTACTCTTTCCTCATTATAATGCTAAAAGAATGGTCGCTTTCTTTCAAAGTCCAGCTATTATTAGATCGCTCGCAGACAACTTAGACAAACAAAAATACCAGACAAAGGTCCCCCCTTGCTGTCTCAGAAAAAGGTAGACATCAAGGATAGCTATTAGGAAGCAAAAACCACAACTCGAAGTGACTTTGAACCACCGTTGGTCCCTCACATTACAAAAAAACTTTAACTTTCAAGGAAAATAATTCGATAGCACCAACTAAACTAGGCCTTATGTTGTCCAAGGATGTAATAAATTTATCAGGCAGACATCATCCAACTGCAGAAATCATGTAGATACTCCCCAATAATACAGTACTAAATAAATCAGAATTCTTGATCTCAAAACATAAATGCCCACAAAACAGATTCTTCATTTCAAATACAGAATTATGCCACATATCAAATAAACAAACACATGGGGGGCATTCTTGAATATATATATATATATATATATATCCCAGTAACAGAAACTACTCTCAAGAATTGTGTCCTAGAAAACTAGGAAACAAAATTCTGACAAATAACAGCCACAAAAACAATAAATACGTGTCTGCATCCCTCTGTAACAATTTAAATATAGCTGAATTTACCGCGGCTTGAAACAAGTGTTATTCATGAATTTGAAAACCGATTCCCGCAAGTGTCTAGTAGTGTGAAATAAATGCAAGGCAGACAGTGGAATGATGAACAAAAACAAACCGCAGCAGATATATATATGGAAAGAACAAGAACCGTTGTTCACAACAAATTGACAGGAATAAATGTACGTACCTTAATAATGACATGCAAGAGAAAAAGATGGTAACAACTAACAGCTTCATAAATATGAGTCAATAGACATGGCCACCTCGCTTGCGAATTTCCTGCTACAGTAACTCCTCCCAATAACCCCAAAATCATAACGAAACTGCATTCTCACACGCGATGAAAAAATAAAATATGGGTGGGTGGCCTACTGTGGATGGAGCGGGAGTGACTGTGGTTGTAAGATTTTAACTTCAAATTGAATTCCAGATTTACATAGAACGCCGGTGTGGATTTTTTATTTTTATTTTTATTTTTATTTTTATTTTTATTTTTATTTTTGAGGGGCTGTGCAATACTTCTTAACTAGTATTTCTCTTATACTTATACTTATACTTATACGATGCACAAATAATTATTATTTTTTAAAAAATTATGTTATGATTATTTTTTAATTTTATATGTTGTGTTCAATTTTTAGAATCAATAAAATGATATACACGTACATTAATTAATTAGATAAGAGAAGAGAAGATTAATTTTGTATTATTACAACAAACAAAAAGAAAATTAAAGTTTAGAAACTAAATGACAATCCACATTAGAAAGATCTCAAATTTTCAAGTAAGAAAATAATATATAAGATTGCAAAAATTTATTAAAAGATAATGGTTGCAATCTAAACCCTCGTGAAAAATACAAGAAAGAAGAAAATTTATAACAATAAATATCATTATTGTTGTCTATTATACAAAAATATTGTCTCATATATTAAGACAAAATTATGAGATAGTCAATAGTTTATACCAGAATGGTTGTACATCACACGAGTTTGCCTTAATATATGTATAGATATATGTTCTCTGTGTGCAGATTTAATTATAGAGTACCGATTTAAACGATATGGATCTATTTAAAAGCACCCTTAAACAATTTAATGTGTGCACTGTTGGTCCTGATGCGAGTCTATGTCAGTTTAGATGGAGGGAGTGAATAAACTGACTAAAAAACTAGAGCTGATAGCGGAATATATAGGGCCCTGACTCGCTTATGACAACTTATCCGTGCATTAAATCAATTGAGATTGATGGCTTGAAGGTTTGACTTGTTAGTGCAGCTTGTGTGCTATAGTGTGCAGTTTAAGATCATGCAAAAGCTTAGAGCATAAAGTACAGCACACACAAGACTTATAGAGGTTCGAAGCTTCCTGCTTCTACGTCTTCTCTTCCTTTCGCAGAAGGGCAATCCACTATGCAAGTGTAAAGTTTATTTATTATAGTTACACAGTGAAGAATTCTGTTGGACCTGAAAACAGCACCCTTCAAACCGAGCCCGGCCTCCTTTCCAACTGTTGCTGTCCCGGAAGAACGGACCTGTCAGTACGTCCTTCCTCAGCCGGTTTCTGGGTCGATAGCTTACACTTACCGGGCCCAACTGCTCGCTGAGACTTTAGGTGCTATTGCTCGTCTTTACAAGATTTTAGATCTTTCTCGATCTTTAAGAAAACAGTCTTGAATCTGTTATCAACCGGGAATGCTCCTTCAACTTGAGCTGAGTGGTTGATCTTTGAAGAACTAAAGTGAGAAGCTTTGCTCTGGATGGAATTCTGCATCAGCTAGCTGCTTGCTTGGAACTTGAAGTACGCCTTCTCAGTTGGGACTTTTTGCACTTAAGAGATTTAAGCTTTGAGCTGTGGGGAGGGAGGAAGAAAGCTCGCTCTACAAAATATAACGGGAGTTAGAAAATCTTGTGAAAAAGTCTTGGCCAAAATGAGATTCACTCTCTTTATATAGATGAGTGATCTTTTGACCGTTGTGATTGGTGATTCTGTTGATTTCACCGATGACAGTTTAATGCCTGTAGCCGTTTGAAGCTTTGAATGAACTAGCCGTTAAATTTAATAACTTCTGCTCCAAGATCGTCAGGATCTTTCCAAGATTTCCTATCAGGATCTTCAATGACTGCTTGTCAGAGAAAGCAAGTATTTTGGCTATCAGTTTTCGACTTTCAGCTGATGGGCTCTCAGCTGTCTCTGCTTTCAGCTCTGAGATTGTCCAGTTGGCAGTTCCTCAGCTGCCCTAAGCTTCAGTCCTGGGAAGGTCCAGTTCAACTCCTTGATCTTTGGCTGCTTAGCTTCAAAAGCTTTCAGTTCTGGATTTTCAGTCGACTTCTTTGTTTGAGCTTTTCTCCCATTGAACTGATCTCTGGTCAGTTCAGTGTTGGCTTAAAGTTATCTAAGCTTTTCTTCCAGCTAACTAATCTTTGATCAGTTTAGTGTTGGCTATTCTTAACTGACTGATCTTTGATCAGTTCAGTTTTAGCTTTCAAGCTGGCTCTTCTCTCATTAGTCCTTATTGACCTTCAGCTAAACTGATGATTACTCATCTGTGGATGTCTTCCAGTCTTTAAAGTTCTCTTTCCTTTTAGCTTTTCTTAAGCTTTGAAGAGTTGACTCCGACTGGCCTGATTGAGACATCCTTTTAAGCTGGTTGACTATGTTTCAAAACAGCTGACTCTCGCTTCAGTTAAGCTGAGGTTTGAAGTCTTACTTGGTAATTACCCCCGACTTCTAGTTTTAAATAACCTGCAGTTTTTCATGAAGCTTTCGTATATGTTTTGACATTTCATCAAAACCATCAGTTGGGCTACTATGATAGTTTTTCCCAACAATTTTTCCCTTTTTGATGATGTTAAAATCAGTTAGTTTGATGATGGAAAACTGCATGAGGTTATTTTTCATGAATGAACATCAGAGCTTGTACCAATCTTTGGTATCAGAGCATGTACCAAAGAATGATCTTTGGTACTATAGCTTTTAAGAGCTATGAATTTGACATTCATGAGTATTTAGATGAGTATCAGAGCATAACAATTTAGGCTTAACGAGTCTTATCTCAGGTATCAAGGCTTTTGCTGACAAAAGTTGTAGCATAAATGGCATTAAGATATACTGACACTCGTTTAGCACAGCTTGAAAAAGCTTTAATTATTTTAGTTCTAAACAGCTCAATCCTGATTATCATGCAACTTTTGTTCATTAATCAAAGCACGCAAAAAGGTATAGTAGCATGATCAAAATATATTTGTATTATTCACAAAGAGTATGTTTAGGAACTGATAAGCAAAGAAGATGAAGAATTGTAAGAAAGTAAAAGAGAGAGAGAAAATATCAAGAACTGATATTTTAAACTTTCTTCTTCAACTGGAACTGTTCACCACTCAGTTCCGTCTTCTTTTGCTTGATTCTTCCTTTTCATCCTTGCAAGGAAAGATGCCCGGTATGCTGTGCATACCCCATTCTTGTTGCTGCTCTAGCTGGGCATTCTTCCAAGTCCAAAATAAGTTTTGAGCTTGTCATTGCTCAAATTGGACTTCTCTCTCACAAGTAGCTTCCCCCTGAAGTTGTACCTCTCTTTGGATCTCATCCCAAAGAGTTAGATCACCTTGCCATTCTTTTCCATCATTAGCATACCCTTCCCCCTTTTTGGCATCATCCAAAAGGGCAAGCTGATGGAATTCATGATTTGGCAATGACAATTGTGGCAAAAGAGAGAAAGAAGTTTCCAGAAGATTGTCGGTGACTTGGGGAGCTTGAGGTGCAGGTATGAGAGTGGACAACCATGAGTAAGTCTCCTCAGTTGGCATCAGTTGGGCAAGATCAGGGAGGGAGAAATGATCTTTCCTAATAGAAGAGGCTGATGCAAGTTCGAGAAGTGGCTCGTCCACGACGGTGAAGAGTATTTCCTCTTGAAAAGGAGTTGTGGATGAGTTGGAGGGCTTATGATTGGGAAGGGGTGCATCATGAGGCACCGAGGTTTAAAACCTCTTAATCATGGAATCTATGATTTCTGAAATAGATGGAAGTGTACTGAGTGGATAGTTCATCCAACTCCTGCTCCATTTTCCTTCCTTGATCCAAAATGAGTTACCTCGTTTGCTGGCCATGTGTAGCATGGTGGCGTCATCTACTTGAAATCTCCATAGATGGTACTGGAGATATCTTCAAAGGTGTTCGAAGAGATAGTGGTTGAGATCCCCAATGAGACCAAAACAACTTTTCAGCTGCTGGTCAAGGCTTGCAGTGAAGCCTTCTTCCAGATTGTCTAGGTCAGCGAAGTAGGAAGGTTTGTTGGTTGCAGGTGTGCAGTGGACTCATTACTCATGTAAGTGAAAGAGTCATTGTCAGTCATAGATTGATCTGCGTCACCTGGAAGTTCAGCTTCAAGGAGTGGCTCTTTTCCTTTAGCTGGGATGTGGTCCTCCATCAGTTGTAGTCTCGACTTCCTAGGACGATCAGTTACTCCATGATATTTTCTGTAGATGTAGACTGTAGGAAGAAGATCTCTTCTGGTGAAGTGTAATCCGTCAGGAATGATTGTTTCAATTTGCTCCTCGATAATGTGACTGAGTCGATTAGCAAACCCTAATTTGGCTTTGAATATGCCAGAGGTTAGATCGAACTCAGCACGCTTCACATGCATACGAAGCTGTGCCAATATAAAGGATGCCCAGTCAGCTTTGCATCAAAAATATATGACGGCCATGAGGTGAGATGTATTGTCATTGAACTGCGAGTTTGTGATGCTACCAAACAGAATGTGCATCACAATGTCCATGATTTGGACAACTATTGGAGAGAGACTATCTTTCAAGTTGTTTGAAAAGTCTCGATGGGTGACATGTGGGAACTTCCATCCATCCCACAGTTCCATCGTGGTGGAGAGCGCGAGTTCATGCACCTTTTGGCCTTCATCAGGTAGCTGAAACAAGTTCGTTAACACATCTTTATCGATGATGATAACCTGATTGTAGACAACAGACATTATGTTATCTCTTTTGATCTCTGCATTGTAGTAGAACTCAGCTACATTGCGAGAGATACTTTTTCTTGGGCATAGTTATCACGAACGAACCGAAGAGCATGCCAGTCTTCTCTGGACCTAATTGAGCATGAAGAAGCTCTCAGTCGAGATACTTATCCTTTCTGAGCTTCTTTATAAGAAGCTTAGTGTTCATCGAATGGAATAGGAGTACCATTTTGCGATGACAGATGATTGAGTAAGAAAGGAGCTTGGATAAGTATGAGAAGACAATGAGAAGGAATGTGTTGAGAATTTTTGTTCTTGCATTCCATCTTCATCGTTGCTTATAAAGCAGTAATTTGGCATGCATTTAACCATAGCAATCGAGTGCTTCTGGCTGATCAACTATCTGATTTGATAGAAAGTTAGCTGATTAAATGATGCATGCATCTCAGTCGTCCACTTGGACTTTTGCTTTTTGATCAAGCGGCTGAGACCTGAGGATTTTTGAAATCTGGGTAGTTGCTATAAATAGCAAAATATTTGCCAGAAGATTTGCTATTTATATCCCTCAGAAATTCATCTCTTTTTACTTTAATGCTTGGCATAGAGACTTTAATGGCAACTTAGATGAACAGTAAGCTTATTTTGAAATGTTAACGGTAACTATTCAAAAATAAACTTGAGGAATAGAGAGTAGAGAAGCTTATTGAGGGGGACTGATCATGCAGCTATTGAGAATTTTGAGCTTGAGACGTCAATTTCCTGCCGAACTGATGATATCGCCTTTAAACTGATTTGATCAGTTTTGGTGATCAGCTGCTGATAGACTTTTTCGTCAGTTTTCTCTTCTTGAGCGGTCGGACTGGGCTAGCTTCTCTGCTTTCTCTAGAGCTATTTAACATTTTCTTTTTTGAAGCTGAACTGTGGATGTCCTGAAAAGGATCAGTTCTGGCTGCTTTCTCAGCTTGCTGAAGTTACTTAAAAGCAACTGTTGAGTTGGTTAGCTTTAAGAAGATCAACTCTAAAATTCCTCTATAGGGGGAGCTGGACTGATTGACAATCAGTTGTGCAGCTCTTGAGCATGACTTGATAAGAGGAGTAACATAGTTTCGGGACAGAAGATCTGGGGATGTGGCAGTGTCTTCAACGTCTTTTGTTCCCTTATGTCCACGATGTTGACTCCTAAGGGTTGCCACAAGTTGAGTATGTGATAGATTCTGATCTATCCTTTCAGTGACAGCCACAGCTTGTAATGATGCCTCTTCTGATTGAATTAAATCAATATCAAAATTCAGTTTTTGGTAATGTCAATCGGCTTGATTATTAACAAACTGATTTATAGTTGTAACTCCTTGCGATCTCAAGCTGGCTTGAGCGTCAGCTAGCATGGCTTTAGTTGGAATTTGATTATCAAGTCGATGTTTCATAATCCGCTGGACTTGCACAATTGTTAGAGGAAATGAATTTGAAGCCCCAATCCATTTAATGTTCCAAGTCTCTTCACATTGCCAAAATCTAATGCCATGAAAGGCAGTTAGCAAGAAATGTGACTGGATTGACACAGAATGTCTCCAGTTGTACCAGTAGAAATACCGGTGTAGTTGTTTGAACAACTGATTATCTTGCTTGGCAACATAGGTGAAGTGAGTGAGAAGGAGATTTATTACATCCTTCTGTGCACTCTTGACTGCATATTCACTACTGTAATAAATACGAATATTGTCTTCAGTCAGCTGGAGAAGAAGGCAAGTTTTCTTGAAATATTCAGCTCTGTAATTTGGATGAGGGATTCCAATAAATAGAATAAGCTCATCTGGATCAGAGCAGGGCTTGAAGTCGATTGATGATCCATTTTTGGAGTGTGGAGAAGGAACTTCATTGGCAGTTGAGCTGCTTGAAGTTGTGTTGCCAGTTTTGACTTTGGATCTCCTCTTCTTCTTGAGCGACTGAAGATGTGCTCTCCATTTCTTGAGAATCCAGTCGGAGATGAGGACTGGTAGTGTGTCATCATTTGGAAGATTCAGTATATCTTCCAGGAGCTTGCTCATTCTTAGAACAAGTCCTACTTTGGACTCAAACTTTCCAGTCTTCTTTGAGTCGGCAGGTTTGATGACTTGATGCTTGAATTAGGAGAATACAAACTCTGCCCAATTTGCTTCCAATCCTTCAACAAGGTGTATCATTACCTTGTATCTTTCTTAAGTTAATTGACTCAAGCTTCCAATGGTGTCGAACATCATTTTATTCGTGATATCGAGTATGACTCCATACTCAGGCTTTAGGTCAGTTTTAGCTGTGGTAAAACTGAATTGCTTGTCGCAAGTTAAAGCTCGCCATTCTTTCCAGTACGGTTCAGCTGAATCTTTCAGATCTTGAACCTTGGAATCCTTTCTGGGAAGTTGAAAGATTTATGCAATCTTTCTTTCAGTAATTTGAAGTTTGTTACGTTGAACCACTGAGGATATAAAGATACCTTTGCTTGAAGCAATAATTCACTCACCAAGTCTTGTTTGAAGAATCTTGGTGGAGTTTCAAGGTAATGCAGAATTCCGGTCTTATGGAGATTGACCAGAAGAAATGGATTGTTTGATTCCTTAAGAATCAATTGAAATTTCTATCTTTTCAGAAATTTTTCTCTCATCATTTGCTCTTTGAAAAAAGTAAGAGCTTTGGATGATTCGACCATTTTGAAATTTTTTTTTTGTTGAATTTGAATTGAAGCTTTTTGAGAGAGAGAATACTCTTCTTTTTTGAAGATGAGTTTGAAAGAGTATGTATGATTGTGCAAAAGTATTCTCTTGAAAGTTGGAGCAAGGGGGTTTTTATGAGTGAGGAGAGAGACTTATAAATTGTTAGTTGAAAGAATTAAACACCTCTTGTTGGTTTCTTTTGGCTTTTGATTTTGTACTTTTGGACCAACAGTCAAAAGATTCACAATAAATATTGATAAAAGCATTTAATTTAGCCAAAAGATTTTTATTAAATATTAAGAAATAAACTGAATTACAAGAAATTGGTCTAAGGCAATCTAGTCAGCTGACTTCTCAAGCCTTCAATTCTTCTTGCCTTCAGTTTTTTTTTCTTTAGAACTAGCTCACTGGGACTGTTAGGTTCATCTTTGATATTTTGAGATTTTTCTTCAGATGACTTCAGTGTTGTGTGAGCTTGCAGCTTCTTGATTGACTTTGGTAGCAGTTTTACCTGTTCTTGTAGGTGTTTGATCAGCTCTTCATGATGCTTTGTGAGCTGAGCTGATGAACTGAGGAGCTGCTCGTTTGGCTGAACATCGTCAGTTACTTCGATTTGTGAGGTTGTTATTTCTTCTTTCTTCTGCACATTGCTTCAGCCTTTTCTTTGGCTTCCTCTTTCACTTATGCAGAGTTCTTCGGCTGAATTAATGTTAAGCTTCCTTGAGCTTTCTTTTCATCAGCCTTCGATTGAACTGATGTTGCAGCTGCTATTTCGGCTGCACTTGATTTAGTCTGTCCCTTACTTTCTTGTCTTGGTGACACGAACTTTGGAATATCATCCTCTAAATCAGATGATTCTGTCTTGACTTGTTTAGTCATCTTGGCCTTTCTTTTTCCTTGGACTCTGGTGTCCTGGTAATTCTCTGCATAGTCTGATATTCTTTGATTTGTACTGGCAGTTCTATGGCTCGTCTGAA
Organism: Perilla frutescens; assembly: GCA_026008535.1. Taxonomy (NCBI): domain Eukaryota; kingdom Viridiplantae; phylum Streptophyta; class Magnoliopsida; order Lamiales; family Lamiaceae; genus Perilla; species Perilla frutescens. Next base: position 57,519,962 of record BRKX01000016.1, read on the forward strand.
TGACTTTGGTAGAAAGTCATCTGGGTCAACTGGTGAGAATATTGTTTCTGCCTTCATTAATTCTGGAATCAGTTTTTCCAGAATAAGGCTGACCCGATTCAGGAAGCACATCTTCTGTGGAAAGCTTTTGTCACTTATTGTTTTCTCTTCGACAATCTCCACATATTTCTTCAGTTGATCGAAGAAATATTGTGCCCAGTTCATTCTTATTTCTCTGCATATGGCTTTGCAGATTTGATACATGGATTTTGTCATTTCAGAATGACTTCATGTTGCTCCTGTGAGCATTATGGCGGCAATCATGGCTAACACCTGATATTTCTCCTTGAATTTGGTTATCATGTGATTGCCATGATACTTCTGAGTGATTGCATCATTTTTCCAGTTGTTGTAGTATATCTCAGGATTTACCCAAACATTTTCAAGCTTTGTACCAGAGCTTGGGATCTTGAAAACCTTCTGCAGAATTAGAGGAGTGATGATGATTTTTCTCCCCCTTACTTCAGTTATGATCTCTTAAGAAATCTCTTCATACTTTGAGTTCAGAAAGAATTCCACCACAGCCTCAGGGTAGACTCTTGATGGAGCTTTTTCAGTAAAGGTTTTCAGTTTGGCTTTCTCCATTAGTGTGATAATCCTTTCACACAACTCTGAGTTTCTACAAACCTCTTTAAAGGCCATGGGGTTGAGGAATTTGTCATGGTAGAGATCTTGTCTAAATGTTGTGGAATCTTTAAGAGATAGTTTGAAATTGTATTTTCTGCGGTAAAGGTTGGCAGAGAATTGGGCCATTGAAGAAGACTTGAGAGTTTTGTAAGGATGAAGAGAATAGAAATTCTGAGTGGAGTTTTGAGAGAGAGAGACTGAGCGCTTGAGTTCTTTGATCAGCTGTATGGTTGATTTGGGAGAAAACAGCTAATCTATTTATAGACTCAAGCAGACGGTGTATCCAACAGTAAAAAGAATTTGGATTAAATTAAAATCGAACGGTTCTGATTAATCCGTCAATTTCATTTCAAATTTATCCGTTGGGGTTAAATGAAGAGAGAGAGAGAGAGAGAGAGAGGGTCCAATGGTAATATTGAGATGACACGTCATTTTATCGTTCAGTAATAAACTCAATTCGAACTTATCTGATTGTAGCTCTTCTTCAGTCTCCACGTGGTATTGAGCTGCTGACGTCATTAGTTGGCCTTACGAATGATGATTTCCTCGGCTTGGATTGATCAGTTCCAACCAGAGTCCCTTCAGCTTTGACTCCTAGTTTCTCATCAGCTTGAGCTGTTCTCTCAGCTTTGCTCTGCCTAAGCTTTTCAGCTGCTTCCTTCAGCTGAAGCTTTTCTCTTTAGTCAGTTTTGGTTTCAACTGCTCTCATCAGTTGAACATGACTGGTTGAGAACTGATACCTTCTGCGATCAGTTTACTCATCTTTTTCTTCAGCTTCCATTTAGCCTTCGCCATTTCTTCAGAACTGATTTGGCCCATCAGTTTAAGCTCCAAAGCTTACCGAACTGATGCCATTTTGACTCAGTTCTCATCTTGAGCTAATGTGTTCATCTTCACTTCTTCTCTTGGCTGGTCATCCTCCTCCTTTGAAGCTAGTTCGAACAATCCCAATTGGATGCACAACTCTATAAATCTAGCTTCTGGCAATGGCTTAGTGAAGATATCGGCTATCTGCTTCTCTGTGTTGACATATTTGATACATGTGTCTTTCTTCTCGATGTGATCTCTGATGAAGTGGTGTCTGATATCAATGTGCTTCGTCCTTGAATGCAATACTAGATTTTGTGATATTGCAATAGCACTATTGTTATCACAGTAGATTGGCACTTCTTCAGTCTCCACCTTATAATCCTTTAGCTGTTGCTTCATCTAAAGGATTTGCGCACAACAGCTTCCAGCAGCTACATACTCGGCTTCAGTTGTTGACATCGCAACTGAGTGCTGCTTTTTACTAAACCAGGATATCAGTTTGTTCCCAAAAAAACTGACATGTTCTACTAGTGCTCTTTCTGTCAATCTTGCATCCTCCGAAGTCTGAGTCTGAATAGCCAGTTAGACTCAAGCTATCATCTCTGGGATACCATAATCCAAGATTTATGGTTCCTTTGAGGTACTTCATGATCCTCTTTGCTGCTTTGAGATGATTTTTCGAGTGCAGAGATCTTTACTTTTGATTCAAAAATTATGTCATCCACATAAGATCTCAGCCGATCATTCTATTCTGAATAGAGTACGATCGATGACTCTTCTCTAAAACCCATTCTTCAGTAAGAATGTTGTGAGGGTTTCATACCAAGTTCTTGACGCCTGCTTCAAACCATATAAAGCTTTTTTCAGCTTGTAGACTTGATCTCCAATTTCAAAGCCTGGAGATTGCTCGAAATAAACATCCCCCTTGAGCATTCCTTACAAGAATGCGCTTTTCACGTCCATTTGATAGACCATGAAATTATTGTGAGCTGCATAGGTGAGGAACAATCTGATGGTCTCCAATCTTGCAACTGGTGTGAATGTCTCATCAAAGTCAATTCCTTCACTTTGTGAGTACCCCTTAGCTACCAGTTTGGCCTTGTTTCTTGTGATCATGCCTTATTCATCTAGTTTGTTGCGAAAGACCCACTTAGTCCTAATGACTTTTTGGGTTTTCGGTCTGTCGACAAGAAACCAAACGTCGTTTCTTGTGAACTGATTCAGCTCTTCTTGCATCACAATAATCCAGTCTGAGTCTTCAAGTGCTTTCTTGATGTTGGTTGGTTCCATTTACGAGATGAAGCATGTGAAGAGAGCATGCTCAGTTGATCATCTGGTTTGGACTCTGCTTCTTGGATCACCAATAATTTTGTCGACTGGATGACTTCGGAGCCATTTGGGTATGGTGGCTTCTGTTGTGCCTTCAACTAGTTCTTCAGTTGCTCATTCTACTGAACCTTCAGCTGCTCCATTGGCTGGTTCTTCAGCTGGTCCATTAGTTGTTGCCTTGGCTCTGGTTTGTTCATCAATTTCACTGATTCTTTCCCCTGTTTCAGTTATGGGGATTGAGGTCTCAGTATAATTTGTGTCCTCATTGACCAAGTTGTCTTCAACTGGTCTGGAATCAGTTTCAATGCCATCTTCTAGTGAAACTTCAAACCGCTCTGGAACAATGTGATCAATATAGTCCTGTGAGTTTTCAGATTCACTAGGCAGTGCTTGTACTGATGTACAATTTTTTTCCTTGTTCCTGTACTCATCAGTAAGCTCATCAAATACCACATGACATGTTACTTCCATAACTAGTGTTCGTTTGTTGAACACTCTGTAAGCTTGTCAATGAGGGGCATTATAGCCGAGAAAGATCCCTTCATCAGCTTTGGCACTAAAGGCTTTCAGTTGGGTTTTGCCATTGTTGAGGATATAACATTTGCAGCCAAATACCTTCAAGTAAGAGATAGAAGGCTTACAACCCTTGAACAGCTCGTAGGGTGTTTTGTCATGGATGATGACGATGGCACTTCTATTCTGAGTATGGAAAGCCGTGTTTACTGCCTCGGCCTAATAGCTTTCAACTATGTTAGCATCTGCTACCATTGCTCGAGCTACCTCCTTTAGCGTGCGATTTCTCCTTTCAGCTATGCCATTCTGTTGAGAAGTTCTTGCAGCTGAGTGCTCATGAGTGATTCTCAGTTCACTCATAAAATTGATCATTTGCTGATTGACAAACTCAGTTCCATTGTCGGATCTTATCCTTTGAACTGATTTTCCCTTGTTAGTTTGCAATCTTATGATCAATGTTGATAGCTTGGCAAAAGTCTCATCCTTGCTTCTCAGGAACTCCACCCAGGTATATCTTTAATAGTCATCTACTACTACAAGAGTAAATTTCTTACCTCTGGAGGTTGGTGTCTTCACTGGTCCAAACAAGTCCATGTGTAGCAACTGGAGAATGGTCCGCAGTTGTTCTTTGAGGATGGCTTTTGTTCTTGAATGACGACTTTACTTGCTTCCCTTTCTGACATGGTCCGCAGACTCTAGCTTTCTTGTAGATCTCCTTGGAAGCCCATCAACCAACTCTTTCTTGGCCAAATAGTTGATTGTTTTGAAGTTGAGATGCTTTACTTGTCGATGTTATAGCCAGCTTGTTTCAGTTGATCCTTTGGAGAGAAAGCAAGCTTCTGAATAGCCGGTTCACCAGCCAACAACATACATGTTGCCCTTTCTTACTCCAGTCAGGAGTATTGCTCCAGTTGACTTGTCTCTGATGTCACATGAGCTATTACTGAAGTCAACTGAGTACCCATTATCACAAAGCTGGCTAATGCTTAGCAGCTTATGCTTCAGTCCTTCAACATGTGACACGCCATTAACGACAACTTTCTCTTTGACTACGAACCCTTCTCCAATGGTTCGGTTCTTTAAGTCATCTCCAAAAGTGACTAGTGGTCTTTTAACCTCTTTATAACCGTCGAGATCATTCTTATCTCCGGTCATATGCTTGGAGCACCCGCTATCCAGATACTAAGTGTCTTTGGCCTTTTTCTTAGATATGATGCTCTTTCCCTGCAAAATAAAGATCAGTTTTTAGGTACCCGCATAATATCGGGTCCTGAGAGGTTAATCATGTTTTTGGGAATCCACATCCGCCACACTTTTGGCTTTCCATTTCTAAGAGATCCTTCAGAACTAGATCTCTTGATCAGCTTTGGACTTTTTGTAACTCTTCGAATGAGAGTTGAGTCATGTGATCTATACCTCCGATGAGAGTTAGGATAAAAGACTTCAACTAATATCCTCTCATCTTGTGACCTTGGTGCTCTATGTCTTGGCCAGTTTCTTTTGACCTTCTGACTTTGAGCTTTTTGGCCTTTGTAAGATAGCCAGTTTGCAAACCAGTTGTAGCTGGGATTGATTATAGGCTCATCCCTTGAGTTTAGATACTCATTATACTGGGTTGCAAGGTCACTTGGAGTGAACTCTTTCAAAGAGATTGGATTATGCTGTTGTGCATAATACAAACTTGTATGCACATTTCTCTTGGGATTTGAAGAACTCCCAGGTTGAAATGCATTTGAGGAGTTTCTAGATCTTTGCTGAACTGATGGCCTATTTTGAACTGATGCCTTTTTCTAAAAGGCTGGCCTTGGGTGAACTTCGGGTCTCGGTTGAGCTGATGACCTGGAATGGAGTGAAGGCCTTTGTTGAAAGGTTGGCCTTGAATGAGCTTTCAATTTTGATCGAGCTGTAGATCTAGACTGATAGGCTGACCTATGTTGAATTGGTGGCTTTGGCTGAGTTGCAAGCCTTTGAAAGACTGATTGTCTTTGAGTTGACTTTCTCGACTGTTCAGTCTGATTTCTGGGCTGAGCATGAGGAGTTTCCAAGATACCTTTATCTTTTGATTCCTCAATTGGGGTTGATTGAGCTGGTCTTGTGAATCCTTTTAGGATTCCAGATTCGCAGCTCTGAACAACTGCGTTGCTCTTCTCTGTGGCAGTGAACTTACTATACCCCAGCCCTGGACTCCCTGCTTCAATTCTCTGATGACTTAGAATCCCATCTAGAGTTTGGGATCTCTTCTTGAAATTTGAGGGTCAATTCATCCTTTTCAAGGATTTCAAGCTTGAGCTGCTCGTTCTCAGCTTCAAGTTCAGCATTTCTCAGCTTCAGCTGATCCATTTCAGTTGACTAAGCTTCAAAACTTTTCAGTCTTTCATTTTCAATGCTCAGCTCTTCAACTCTGCTCCTTAGCTCATCATTCTCACCCTTCAGTTCAATATGCATGCTCGATACATAAGCTAATTAATCTTCTAGGATTCTTAACTGTTTATCCAGTTCATTCCTAGAGATTGAAGCTTTATGTATGTGATAGAAAGAGGTTATGGAATATGTTGTACTAACCTCTCCATCCTTGTCGGCCATGAGGCAAAGCAGGGCTTCATCATCTGAGTTGTATCCGTTTGAGCCGATTCCAGATGGGTAGTCTGAATCATCCAGCACGACATTTTTGGAGTTGACAATCACTGCTTTCCTCTTGAAGAAGCTTCTCCTCACTTTGGCCTTCTTGTCTTCAAGGAGCTCTGGACACTCATATCTGCAGTGCCCTTGCTTATGGCAGTGGAAACATTCTTCTATGTTTCGGTTAGCCACCCTGAATTGTTCAGCGGATCGCTCAACTGGATGCTGGTTTTTTTCTCCCTTTGCAGCTTCATCATCTTGGGGTAGAGTTGATTGTTAATCTTTGACTTTCCTTAGCTTCTCTAGTAATCTTATCATTGACTGGATTTGCTCGTTTATATCCTCAGTCAGTATCTCCTTTTTGTCGGCTGACTCTCTTCTTCGATCAGTCACCGATCTCCCTGGATTCTCTCTGGTAGGTGAGCCTCTTGATCGGAAGTTATTTCTTCCATGACCTTCTCTGAACCGATTTCTTTCAGTGTAGAAAGAAGCATCATGAGCTGAAGAAGTGGATGCTTCTCTCTTTCAATTCAGGCTGTATTCATTGGCCTTGAGAGATCCAAACATTTCTCTGGGTGTAATGCAATTCAAGTCTATCGACTCCTTAATAGCAATTACTTTCATATCCCATTCTTTTGTGAGATTGTCGAGAATCTTCGAATTCATCTCACAATTGGGATAGCTTCTTCCCAGATTATTCATCTCACTTATTATGCCTAGAAATCTTATTTTAAGGCTTGAGATGGTCTCTTTCGGCTGCATCTTGAAGGATTCATATCTGTCAACTGCGAGCTGGAGCTTGTTTCCTTTAATAGCCTCGGACTCTTTGCATAGATCTGCAAGTAAGTCCCAAATCTCCTTGGCGGTTCTGTAGTTCTTTGTATCCTTCATGCGATCCTCATCTAGAATTTGGAATAGTGTTGCTTGAGCCACAAACTCTAGATTTTTCAACTTCTTCTCTTCACTTGTGAGAAGATGAGTTAGCTTCGGGATCCTTGCTAGTTGATTGATATCCACAACGTCGGCTTCATTGTCTATCATTATGTTAATTGGACCGTCTTTAATAACTTTCCACATATTCTCGTGGATCGAGCATAGATGAGCTTTCATCCTTCTACTCCAATTGTCATAATTCTCAACTGAAAAAAGAGATATCTTATGGTTTTCCACAGCTTGAAACGTTAGCACAGATAAACAGATCTGATTTAGTTGATCTGCAGAAATGGCTGATTCTTAGAATCAACCACTCTGATACCACTTATTGGTCCCGGTGCGAGTCTATGTCAGTTTAGAGGGAAGGGGTGAATAAACTGACTCAAGAACTTAAGCTGATTGCGGAATATACAGGGCCCTGTCTCACTTATGACAATTTATCCGTGCACTAAATCAGTTGAGATTGATAGCCTGAAGGGTTGACTTGTTAGTGCAGCTTGTGTGCTATAGTGTGCAGTTTAAGATCATGCAAAAGCTTAGAGCATAAAGTACAGCACACACAAGACTTATAGAGGTTCGAAGCTTCCTGCTTCTACGTCCTCTCTTCCTTTCGCAGAAGGGCAATCCACTATGCAAGTGTAAAGTTTCTTTATTATAGTTACACGGTGAAGAATTCTGTTGGACCTGAAAACAACACCCTTCAAACCAAGTGCGGCCTCCTTTTCAACTGTTGCTGTCCTGGAAGAACGGACCCATCAGTACGCTCTTCCTCAGCCGGTTTCTGGGTTGAAAGCCCACACTTACCAGTCCCAACTGCTCATTGAGACTTTAGGTGCTATTGCCCATCTTTACAAGATTTTAGATCTCTCTCGATCTTCAAGAAGACAGTCTTGAATCTGTTATCAACCGGGAATGCTCCTTCAACTTGAGCTGAGTGGTTGATCTTTGAAGAACTGAAGTGAGAAGCTTTGCTCTGGCTGGAATTATACGTCAGCTAGCTGCTTGCTTGGAAGTCGAAGTATGTCTTCTCAGTTGGGACTTTTCGCACTTAAGAGATTTAAGCTTTGAGTTGTGGGAAGGGAGGAAGAAAGATCACTCTGCAAAATATAGCAGGAGTTAGAAAATCTTGCGAAAAAGTCTTGGCCAAAATGAGATTCACTCGCTTTATATAGATGAGTGATCTTTTGACCGTTGTGATTGGTGATTCTGTTGATTTCACCGGTGGCAGTTTAATGCATGTAGCTGTGGCACACCCGTCGTTTTGGTGTGCAAAATACACTTGCGGGCAAATAGTCCACAAATGCTTAATCTGCCCTCAACGGCTAGTATAGCTGGTGAAGACGGATGTCGATCCCACGAGGAGTGTTCATAACCTTCTGTCTTTTCTTAGTTTTGGTTTGGGTTCTCAGTGTCACTCTAAAAACCTTGCTAATAAACTTAAACTAACTAAATGCTGAAAAGGAAATCACAAGAGAAAATATCAGTAATAAAAGTGTTCAAGTCAAAGCATCAAGTCATTCGGTAGGTATGCGCAATCCCGGGTAAAATATATGTAATTACCACTACTACCCATTGTGCCCACACTAGCAGAAAGGTCAAAAATCGAATCCCTATGGCCAAATATGGGTAATTGTCACTTTGAGGGTTAACTGGTTATAGGAAATGGATACGATCGGCCACTCCCCAATCACTTCTTACATTATATCGTCTAGATGATACGATCGGCACCTAGGGACCTAACTATACAGGAACCTAAGGAGAGAATCACACAAAGGTTTTGCAAGTATAGCAGCTTTGAGGGCAAAAGAGACCTGATTCTAGTAGGTTTGACACGGTTTTGTGCCTGCATATACTACTCAATCTCAACTACCAAGAATGTCACCCCCGGACTTGTTACTATGCGGGTATCGAGGCATGGGTCACCTATACACTCCCATGTAACTAACACTAGTATCAATTAATCAGAAATGCGCGCTTTCATCTCCAACCACCCTTTACCTATGTCAAAGTGAAAAACAAGTTAAGATTGTGAACCTTTAAGGCATTGAAGTCCGATTATCTCATGCTCATATTCTACCCTTAGACCATTATTTTGACTTGAACAGTGGATACTAAGCCACTAAACATAGAAATGAAAGTAAAAGAAATGATAAAAGACATCTTACTTGGAAAAGAAATAACTCGATTAACTTCTGGGCCCAACCCCAGTTTTGCCAACAAAACAACTGAACTATCTCTCGGCGGGCAAATCGTCAGCTTCTTGCACTCCTCCACTTCCTCATGTTCATGCTCCATGTTCTTCCTTGTTTTTAGGAGTGGTAGCAACAAACCCTAGCGTCTCCAGCAGCTTCCTGATGTCCCCACTTCCTTCCCAACGTGTTTAGACCTCCCCAAGACTCGGAACTGACCACCACATCACCTCCACGTGCATGTAGGAACTGTCCCGCGATTCTGTTGTGTAATTCTCGCAACAACCTTGACTGAGTCATCGGCAGGCAAATTAGTCCTTTGTGCCCTCAGCATAAATTGCACCTGTCTGTGCCTATTGTGGTGGTTTTGTGCCCTCATCCTCCTGTAATCAGTTTTAGCCCCAAACCTAGACTCGACTCTATACTAAACACTTAAAAAGGGTGTAAAAATATAAAGGAAAAAGCACGAATTTGAGTCTTCATCAAGCTGTTTGAAGCTTTTAATAAACTAGCCGTTGAATTTAATGACTTCTGCTCCAAGATCGTCAGGATCTTTCCAAGATTTCCTGTCAGGATCTTCAATGACTACTTGTCAGAGAGAGCAGGTATTTCGGCTATCAGTTTTAGACTTTCAGCTGATGGGCTCTCAGTTGTCTCGGCTTTCAGCTTTGAGATTATCCAGTTGGCAGTTCCTCAGCTGCCTTAAGCTTCAGTCCTGGGAAGGTCCAGTTCAGCTATCTTGATCTTTGGCTGCTTAGCTTCAAAAGCTTTCGGTTCTGGACTTCCAGTCGGCTTCTTTGTTTGAGCTTTTCTCCCATCGAACTGATCTCTAGTCAGTTCAGTGTTGGCTCGAAGTTATTTGAGCTTTTCTTCTAGCTAACTGATCTTTGATCAGTTTAGTGTTGGCTCTTCTTAACTGATTGATCTTTGATCAGTTCAGTTTTAGCTTTCAAGCTGGCTCTTCTCTCATCAGTCCTTCTTGGCCTTCAGCTAGACTGATGATTACTCATCTGTGGATGCCTTTCAGTCTTTAAAGTTCTCTTCTCCTTTAGCTTTTCTTAAACTTTGAAGAGTTGACCCTGACTGGTCTGATTGAAACATCCTTTTAAGCTGGTTGACCATGCTTCAAAATAGCTAACTCTCGCTTCAGCTAAGCTGAGGTTTGCAGTCTTACTTGGTCATTACCCCCGACTTTCAACTTTAAATAATCTGCAGTTTTTCATGAAGCTTTCGTATATGTTTTGACATTTCATCAAAACCATCAGTTGGGCTACTATGATAGTTTTTCCCAACAATTTCCCAACATGCATAAATTTTAGAAGAAAAATAAAGTTCAATAAAAACATGAGAACTTACAGAACGCATATAAGACTAATTAAAAGTGCAATTTTCCTATTTCTTTATACAATTTAATTATCAACGAACGTTTTAATAAAAAAATTCCCAACATTTTAATATTTACAATTTAATTCTCAACATTTAGATAGTTTAATAAAAATAATTCAATGTTTTAATATTACAATTTAAATGATAAAAAATATCATGTACGTGGGTTCTCTAGCTTAATTGAGAATAAATTATCTGAAATCGAATGAAATCACATTTTGCCAAAAAAAATATCGAGTCATTTATCTTAAAATATTCAAACGTTGTGAATTAATCTTTTAATATTAATATTAAAAGGTTAAAATATTGGGTTATTTATATTAAAACATTTAAATATTGGGAATTAAATTATAAATATTACAATATTGAGTTATTTTTATCAAAAAGTGCAAACATTGGGAATTGAATGATAATTTACTCTTACAAGTATGTATCACATACATGCACAATATTCAGAGCGGTCCAAACCATGATGAGGCCGTTGTCTTAGCCCCTGAAAACTTTAAGGACCCATAATTCAATAGATTTTATATATATGTGGCTATGCAAAGACCGACCGAACAGAAAAGATCGAACCTGGTTGGCTGAATATTTTGTCAGTTGGATCGATCCCAATTTAATGGATCGAATATTTTGTCGGTCGGACTGGTCCTAAGAAAAAATGAAAACAGACGGGCCAACCGATCGAATAAAGATATTACACTGAAATTTGAAACTTGAATTTAATAAATTAATTTTATTAATAAATTGAATTTAATAAATTGATTTTATTAAAGTTTAGGAAAAAAACAAACAAACAATACAGTCGGAGTGACTGATAAATTCAGTCAGTCTTTAGTCTGGTCCTAAGACCTTATTCAGTCAGTTAGATCCGAAAAAAATACATACAGTCTATTCGATCCTCCTTTGTCGGTCCGGTCCAAGATCGGACCGACCGTATGCACAACCCTAATTGTGTATGCACAATATTTTCAAAGTTGTTTACTAGTTATGTGCTAATGTATCATTTTCCATTGAAGTGGATATGATTTGATACTCACTGGTGGTGTTTGGTAGCACAAAATTATTAATTTATCTTATCTTTTTTTTATGCCCCTTTTTGTATTTATTTTATTTTTTCAATCTTAATTGTATTGGATTTATTTTCTTCATTATTCCAATATAAATTTTAGTTTTTATTGTAACAAGCATCAAATAGAAATACTAAATTATACAAAAAAAAAAGGTTAATTCTTTCCCTAATGCATATATTGTGTAAAGAGTATTTCTTAATTACATCTATAACAATAGTTTTTGTAAGTGTGTGTATGTTTCGTCTCATGCCCCATGTTATGTTAGTACCACGTTGACAATATTAAATAATTGTTAATGCATATTATTCTCACTCAAATAACTTTGATTGGGCTATATTTACATACATATTTTGGGCCATTTTTGGTATTGTTTTGATATGTTAATTGCCTCACGATCGTGTTTTGTGGAAGAAAATGTGTTTTGGGAATGATTTCAGGTGATTAACACATATATGAAGGAATTGGCCAAGATTGTGGAGAGTCTGGAAAGCATGCCGTATGGGCATACTGCCTGGAAGCCAGACCGTATGGGCATACTGCCTGAGTGAGGTACCGAGATGACAGATTCTGGGCCTGAGCGCGAATTTTACTTAAGCCCACGACCTGGGAGCTGAAATAACCTTCTCCACCGCCTCAAGAGTCCTCATCTTGGCAATTACCTAGTTGAGATAGACTAGGATTTTATTTCCATGTTAAATACTATTTTATTAAGGATATTATATATAGATTAGGACTTATCTCTATTTTGATATTCATTCAACACGCCGCAACGCAGCAGACCAGAACGCGTTTCTACAGATTATTTTAATTGAATTCGAGCTAGACTCGTTTTTATTCCGGTGAAGATTAACGAAGCCCTGGCGTAATTATACTGTGAGATCTAATTGTTCCTTTTATTTTGATTAATTGCATGTATCTGTTGTTCTCGGTAATTCGAGTCGTTAATTGTTTCGATATTACTAGATAGGTGCACATATTTAGTAGATTGGAATTAATTAGTAGCCAATTAAACCGACTATCCGTAATTGTGGTTTAAGTTTAATTAGTGGTAAAACGGTCTTCAGAGCCAGAGGAATAGCAGTCTTAATTCAACGGTCCTGTGTCAGAGTCTGTTGGTTTTGAATCGGGTTTCTCTAGTTCTTAATGCTGTCGGCTCATTAAATCTATAGAGTGTCTCTTACGGTTGTCAGTCGATTAGGGAAATAATTGGTGAAGTGTCTTCCTGATTATCGAGAAACTAAGGAGAAATTAGGCTGTGTCAGTAAGTGTCTTCGGTGGCTATAACTGGTTTGCATGTGTTGATTGAAATTATCTTTGCATCAAGGATCGGTTTAGTTCAGCTAGGGTGGAGTTAATTGGAAACCGGAATGCTTTTTATAATCTGTTAAACCCGTTTTCTCTATTTATTTATTATTTTCGTTCAGTTTATTTTACAAACACAAAAATCGTTTGGAAAGTTAAGTTCTGCAGATTGAAGATTTAGAATAATTCTCGCCGGTCCTTTGGGAGACGATCCTGCTCGCCGCTGTACTCTGCAGTAAGGGCTTACCGACTGGTTTGTCGGGACATTTATTTTTGGTGAAAAACGACGCACCAAACTCACAAAATCGAAATATAATAAGGCCTCATTTGGTTGGCAAAGAATCTGACCTTGGAAAGTAATGTAATTCCTTATTTTTAAATTTCTGTGTTTAGTTCAATTTTTAATAATTTTGGAAAGTAATAAGAATCCTCAAAACAAGAAAACTAATACACTTTTCTGGATTCTAAATACCTACTTGTAGTAGGTATTCTTATTATCTTCTAGGAATCTTGTGTTAAACATTTTTATTATTCGATTTTTTCATCCATTATTTTTATAAATTATTACTAAAATTTTATTTATAATTTTTCAATAAAAAATATTGAAAAATTTGAAAATATATTTTAATATTTTTTTGTAGATTATTGTTGGTTTTTTTTATTATAAACTTTAGACTTTCAACCAAAAAGTAAAAATTATAAAAATAAAAATCCTACTAAAATTCAATTATCACGTTTTTTTTTTTGCAATTTATGGTAGTGAAATGACAAACTCAAAATAACGAACTACTCAACTTTAGAATCAACAATAAAATTTGACATAAATAACAATTTATCATCGAATGATGTTGACCATATATAATTAATTAATTAATTAATTAATCCTTATTTATTTATTTGTTTATTTTCTTAATTATTATTTTATTTTCTTCTTTTTTTTAATTGGGGGAGGAGAATGATGATCATACTTCGATCGCTCACTATAATATGGGTAAAGAATAGCCTAAACTACAAGTCTACAATAGTATTAATTTATCTTAATTTGAATAAAAAAATACTAAAATGAGAATTCTGATAATTTTCTTGTTATGTTCCAAAAACATGATAAATAATTTGTAGCATTCATTTTCCTTAGAATCACTTTATTTCCAGACATCTTTACTTACCTACCAACCAAACGAACCCTTATTGTGGATATAATCTTATACAGTTATATCATTATTACCTTATAATGAGACATTAAATTCACGAATCGTGTTGTTTTATTTTATTAACGCCCAACATAATTCATTATTATTAAATAAAATATAAACCAAAACATATTGATTTATCATAGTTTAATATCACACTTATTTTAGCAATTCATTAAAATTAAACACAAAATCAGAAGATGTGGGGTTATAGCACAATACGTTGAAGGGAATCTTTTTAAGGTAATACAGTAATACTTTTAAGGACAATTATGTCGCATCATCTAAGAAAATTTTAGAACAAAAAATATTTGGGTGTGTGGAGAAGTTTCTGGGTGCATCTGGATGGGCCACACAGTTTAGGCATCGAATTGGGCCTTTGGAGAAGACATATTGAGCTTGGGCTAATGATGATTTCGGGCGTGTGTGAGAGAAATACTAAACACAATTTTCATTTTACTCTTCACGGTTCCACTATTTTATAAAGGGTAATTCTAAATATAGCCCTCATTTTTCTTCTTAGAGCCTCCAAAATTATTATAATATATGAATTATTCTATTAGACATTTTTACCCTCGTAGCCACCGTTTAAAAATCATACATAAATAGATTAAAGCCCCCAAAATTATAGCTCCCATTTTTTATTTTTAAAAAATAAAAAAATCAACCATCATCATTCCCAATTCCAAAATATACAATAGGTTAAAGATCAAGTGGGCTCAATCAAACAAGGAAAAACACTTTTGCAGAGAAGTCTTTTATTTTCAACCTATTTTTGGCACCTTCAAGATTTTTTCATCTTTTACTGTTTCAATGTAGGAAGATAAAAATGATTTAGGCTGAAGTTCAATTCCAAATAACAGTTTATCGTGAAGTTACAAAAATTTATAAAAAATTAATTTTTTGGATCAAGAATTCCTCTTCTCCAAGTTTGGTTATTGACGTCCAAAAACATGAAAGCACATCTATAAATGAAAAGGCATCATATCAACGCAGTAAAATCTGGAAAAAAAAGAAGAAGGAAAAAAAATAGAGGGTCGTAAAATTTAAAAGGAAAAGGAATGGGCAGGGCTGATGATTAAAATTTCTAAATATAAATAACAAACGTTAAAATGGAAATTTCTAGTAACATCTTTTATTATAAATAAATATGGGGGCTTTAAAGAGTAAAATGGGAGCTATATTTAGAATTACCCTTTTATAAAATATAAAAATAAATATAATATCACATTTTTAACTTTTAGCCCCCAAAATCTAATTAAAAAAATTCTATCATAACCCTAATAATATAACCTCGTACATTTTCATATATTAAAAAAATGATAAACTGTTGAAACGCTGCGTTTCAGTTGCTGCATGGCTTTATTTCCACGTCATCAGCTCATGCTTCTATCCTCATAATGCAGGACCACATTGCATAAGCTTCTAGATGTTGCAGGAGATCATCTTGATCGTTCAATCAAACGTGCAAGGATTGAGTTGCATGGTCGTTAGATGTTGTTGAATAATTTCTAGTTTGCTAGATATTTTCTTAGCTTGCTAGATATTTTTCTCGACTTGTATAAATACAGAAAACACAACATTAGAAATAAGTTTTCTGATTAGATCTGTAATTGAACTTTGCTCAGTAGCTTCACTGTTATTTGAAGTATTATCAATAAAATTACAGATCAAACATGTATTCATTTTCTACAAATTACGAGTTCAACATGGTACTAGAGCCATGAAATATTGGTTTTCTGGAAGATTTTATTGATCAACTATTGTTGTGGGTTGATAGATTCAGAATTCACTGATTTGAATCTCTGATTTTCTATTTTTGATTGAATTTTTGATACTTGAGATTTTGCACCTTTGTGTTCGATGAAATGCCGAAACAAAACAAAAGAATGCCATGGAATAGGCTCGTGATGGAGGAGAGAGGATTTCACATTGGGAATGATGATGATGATGAAGACCAACCGAAGAGCAGTCACAAACGGCTGCGAATACTCAGAACAACGATGTTATGGAGTGGTATGGAAATCACGATGATCTGAGCAGAGATGTTACTGCTTATCGAGCACAAAGCAATGATGTGCTTTACCTTCACCCTAATGATCATCCAGATATAATGCTTACCATCGACTTATTAACCGGAAAGAATTTTCATAGCTGGTCGAGAGCAATTAGGAGAGGACTTGTTGCTAAAAATAAACTTGATTTTATTGATGGTACTCTGTTAGAACCGGATGAACAATCTGTTGATTATAAGCAATGGTTGCATGTGGATTACTTGGTTTTCTCTTGGATTGTGAATTCCATTTCTAAAGAGTTAGGACGAGGATTTCAACATATTGAAACCTCAAAGGATCTTTGGGATGAGTTGAGTAAGAGGTTTGGGGAGATCAAATGGACCACGCATTTATAAGCTACGCCGAGAGTTGGCTACATATGCACAAGGAAATCAATCTGTACTACTATACTATCATAATCTGCAAAGCCTTTGGGATGAGTTGCAATTATTGGTTCATTGTCACATTTGTACTTGTGGAGCATCCGATATGAATAAAGCCAATCAAGAAAATGAGAGATTAATGCAATTTTTGATGGGGTTGAATGACTTGTTTGAGGCCATTAGAAATCAGATATTGATCCTAGATCCTCTACCCTCTGTGAGTAATGCCTATGCTATGATATTGCAAGTAGAAGATCAAAAAGAGATATCTACTTCTTATGCAGATCCTGTTGATCAGACTGCTATGTACACCAATCAGAGAACTAATGCAGGAAAATTTAAGGGATATAAAAGGCGACTTAGCAAAGAAGAAAAGCAGAAATTGAAGTGTATACATTGTGGAGGCAATGGTCATGAGAAGCAGGACTGTTTTGATCTGTAGGGATTCCAAACTGGTATAGGAGATTCAAGAATGATAAAAACAAGGGTAATAGAGCAAACTATGTTGATCAAGAAGATAATATAAGTGTAAGAGATGATGTGCATAGTCAGTAGGGAGAGCAATATTCTACTGATATGAATAAGATTATTCATGAAGAGATCAATAGGTACCTGGGCAATTATTTCAAGAATGCAAACATAGGAGCTGACAATTCCTCCAATGCAGCTGTGAATATGATAGAAACAAGAAAATTTACTCATGACAAGGATGATGAGAACATGAGTCATTAGGCCTTTGGGTTGCCTGATACACAACACAATGAATGGATTGTGGACTCTAGGGCAAGCATACATATGTGTTGCAACCCAGCCCTCATGCATACTATGAGGCAACTTTCAGAACCACAAAAGATTTTCTTACCTGATGGATCACACTTGCTGGCACATTACTGTGGAGAAGTGTAGCTCAATGATGATATTGTACTAAAAAATGTGTTGTATGCACCATCTTTTACTCATAACCTCATCTTAGTAGGACAAATGGCAAAGGATTTGAGAGGAAAGGTTCTATTCTTACCATCACAGTGCTTGATTCAGAATGAGGCTAATGATCAGATCTTGGGAATAGGAAAGCTAAAGGGGAGGTTATATGTGTTCAGGCACAAATCTCCTGAACTCACATGCACAGTGCAATCTGATAGAAATTTATCTTTACAACTATGGCATGAGTTTCTAGGTCACTCCTCTACTGGGACTATGAGACACATACCACACTTGAAGAGAACTTATTCAGAAGCAGGGTTTGATGAGCTTCAACTCTGTGAGATATGTTGCAGAGCTAAGCAGCAGAGGCAACATTTCTCTATTTTACACAAAAAAAACTGATATACCTTTTGAGATGACTCATAGAGATTTATGGGGACCTTACAAGGAGGATTCCATTATAAACACTACCTATATACTGACATTGGTAGAGGATCATTCAAGATCAACCTGGACTTATCTTGTACACTCCAAAGCACAGGTATTTACAGTGCTTCAGAGCTATCTTGCTATGGTAGAAACACAGTTTGGTTCCAGAGTCAAGATCTTCAGGTCTGACAATGGTTTAGAGTTTGTTAATCAAGCTGTCACACATTTGTTCCAGGAAAATGGAGTCATACATCAAAGATCTTATGTTTACAAGCCTCAACAGAATGGAATTATGGAGAGGAAACATAAACACCTCCTCCAAGTGGCTAGGGCACTTATGTTTCAAAGTCAACTTCTAAGTAAGTTTTGGCCATATTCCATTTTACATGCAACTTGATTAATAGGATGCCCACAGCTGTGCTTGAATGGGTATCACCTTATGAGGTTATCTTTGGTAAAGTACCTGATTTGAATTTGGTAAAACCTTTTGGCTGCTTGAGTTATGTTGTCAATGTTCATCTTTCTAAGTCCAAATTTGATCCTAGGAGTCACAGGTGCCTCTTCCTAGGATTTGCAGTAAATAGGAAGGGATATGTCTTGTTTAATCTGGACTCTTCCAAAATCTTCATATCAAAAGATGTCAAATTTTTTCCACAGACTTATCCTGTGCAGATTGTTGACTCTATACCAGTTTTATCTTTCCCAAGTTTTGATGACTCTCACCCTATACAACCCTTTGTACCTGTGTCTTCCACACATTCTCCTTCCTCTAATGATCAACTTGTCACTTCTTCTCCTACTGTTGTTCTTCCAAGAATAAGCACTAGAATATCACATCTTCTTAACTATTTAAAAGATTATGTTTGTTCAGTCACTCAATCATCTCTACCTGGTCTTTCTTCTCATTTCACTCCACCTACTTTTCCTTATCTTTCTTCTTCTTCATTTTCTCCAGTCTTTCACACTTTCTTGCTCAATGTTGATATTCTCACTGAGCCTTCTTCATACAAAGAGGCTAGTAAATATGTTGAGTGGATACAAGCTATGGATCAGGGGCTTAAAGCTCTTGAATCTAATCATACTTGGGATCTGACTGAGTTACCTCCTGGGAAGCAAGCAATTGGTTCAAAATGGGTCTATAAAGTCAAATTGAAAAATGATGGCACTGTAGAGAGGTTCAAGGCCTGCTTGGTTACCAAGGGATATAAGCAGGTGTATGGTTTGGATTACACTGAGGTGTTTTCCCCAGTGGCGAAGCTTGTCACTGTGCAGCTCTTGATTGCTATTGCTACATCCTATTCTTGGCCTTTGCATCAAATTGATGTGAACAATGCTTTCTTGCATGGGCATCTTAGTGATGATATCTATATGCTTCCTCCACAGGGCTATCACAAAGCAGCTCCCAATCAAGTATGCAAGCTTATTAAAAGCCTTTATGGACTCAAACAGGCCTCCAGGGAATGGAACATAGAATTCAGTAAGATGTCGTTTTCTCTTGGTTTTACTCAATCTCTTGATGATAATTGTCTCTTCACTAAAGGGTTTGGTGCTCAGTTTCTTGCCTTATTGGTCTGTGTTGATGATATTCTCATCACTGGGCCAGACCTTGATGCTATTACATCTCTGAAATCAGCACTTCACACTGCTTTTACTATCAAAGACCTAGGTTCAACTAGGTATTTTCTTGGTGTTGAGATTGCTCGTGGGAGTGATGGCACTTATCTTTGTCAATGCAAATATGTTTTGGACTTATTGGATTCTGTTGGTCTTACTGGATGTAAGCCAGTTTCAACTCCCTTACCCCCTGGGATTCACCTCTCCTCTTCTTCCCCTACACTCCCCCATCCAAATAAATATCACCGCCTTGTGGGTCAGTTGCTCTATTTAAACTTAACAAGCCCAGACATTTCTTACGCTGTACAGTAGCTTAGTCAGTATGTGTCCTCACCTTCTCAACCTCATTGGGATGCTGCTCTTCACGTCGTTAAATACCTCAAGGGTTGTCCCTCACTTGGTCTTTTCTTTACCACTCAAACATCCTCATCTTTATCAGCCTTTTGTGATACTGATTGGGGTACTTGCCCCGACTCTCGCCGTTCTCTCACTGGTTATTGTATCTTTCTTGGTTCCTTTCTCATTTCGTGGCATTGCAAGAAACAGACAACTATCTCTATGTCTATGGCCAAAGCCTAATATCATAGCATGAGTACCACAGTTAGGGAGTTGATGTGGATTCATTATCTTCTCTCCATTTTTGGTGTGTCTGTTTCCTTGCCTCTCCCTCTTTATTGCGATAATCAGGCTGCCGTTCATATCACTAAAAACCCGGTATTCCATGAACGGACAAAGCATTTGGATTTGGACTATCATTTCTCTCGGGAGCAGTACAAGAAGGGTTTTATTTCTCCTTCTTTTGTTTCAACACAGGAGCAGCTCGCAGACTTGTTTACTAAGTCTCTTCCTCCCTCACGTCTTCATTTTCTTCTATCCAAGATAAGCATTGCCGATCTTCACCAAGTTCATCTTGCGGGGGGTGTTGAAACACTGCGTTTCAGTTGCTAAATGGCTTTGTTTCCACATCATCAGCTCATGCTTCTATCCTCATAATGCAGGACCACATTGCATGAGCTTCTAGATACTGCAGGAGATCATATTGACCGTTCAATCAAACGTGCAAGTATTGAGTTGCATGGCCGTTAGATGCTGTTAAATAATTTCTAGTTTGCTAGATATTTTCTTAGCTTGCTAGATATTTTTCTCGACTTGTATAAATACAGAAAACACAACATTAGAAATAAGTTTTCTGATTAGATCTATAATTGAACTTTGCTTAGTAGTTTCGCTGTTCTTTGAAGTATTATCAATAAAATTGCAGATCAAACATGCATTCATTTTCTATAAATTACGAGTTCAACATAAACATCGAAGAACATACCAAAAATCATAAAGCCTCTACAGTTTTCATATTTTTAAAAAATTAATAAAAGTTAGGGAACAAACAGAAAAGGCAAATAAAAAAAATCAGGCAATTCACCAGTTGTTCGCCATATACACCCAATATTGCCACAAAGAATTTCTGTACAAAATCACTTTTTTTTTTTATCAAATCTACTTCATATATTTCGAAAAAACAATTGGCATATTCAAAAGATGTTGGTGGCGATTGAAGAGTTTGATTCAAGTGAAATTAGGAGACTCTTCTCCATAATCATGTCTGTTGACCTATGAACAAAGTTGTAGTACCTAGAAAAAATTGACATGGCTAGAGAAACACATGTACACAAATAAACTATAAGTAATTTTAGACTTAAATAATGAAACATATAATTTCCATGAACGTTGCTCACTGATATCTTCCTCATGTAGTGTATAGGATGAGCAGAACCTGCATCATGTTTTATATCGTCAAGAATTTTCTAATTAATTAAATAAGTATGGGTGGACATTTGAACAAACTATATCTTATGTATGGTCCTAGTGGGGATGATCTAGTGGTGGAGTGATGTTGCTTGGAAATCAAATGTCACGATTTTGAATCTTCTTAATACCACAGGTCAGGTCTGTGAGTAAGAAAAAAAACTATATCTTATGTATGACACATATGGCTGGTGAATTGTCCGATTTTTATTTTTATTTTTATTTTTATTTTTTGTCTCTTGTCTAGTATTTATTGGTTATAAATGAAATGTGAGGATGAAAGGGCTATAATTAAATTATTTTTGGTGTTCTCTAACATTTTTCTTTCTTTAGTTATATAAAAATGGATGACGGCTATATTGTAGGGACTATGATAGGGTTTTAAGTTTTTCAGGGCTAATAGTTAAAAAAAAAAAAAAAACTCTTTATCATATTTATTTTTCTATTTTATAAACTAGTGGGGACTATAAAGAATAAAATGAGGGTTATGTTCATAATTTTCTCGTAAGTAAATGTATGGATCTCATCCAACCCTTGATTTAGATTTTTAAATCAAATGATTTTTTGTGGATTAACTACCTTAAAAATCACAAATCTTGATTTTTTATTTTTACTAGATTTTCGCCCGTGCATCCTTTCAACCCCAATTATTACATTTTTAATATAAGCATAACATTTTCGCATTTTATAGATAATATTTTAGTTAGCAACTTAATATTATTTTTTATTTGTTAAGTAATATTTTTTTAGGTTAGATAATTATTATTCTGAATCTAAAAAGAGTTAAGTTGACAACCGGTAAAAAAAAATTGCTTGAACACACACATATATTTATATATTCTCGCACATAATGTAACACCCCAAAATTAAATAATATGCTCAACATTATTTTATTGGTTCTTGACTAGTCAAAATATACTCCCTTCGTCCCAATAGCAATGTCCACTTGCTATTGGGCATGAAGATTAAGGAGAAATGAATTAGTTGGTAAAGTAGTGGGTAAAATAGGTGGGGTCCATTTCTTTAAGGAGTATTATAATAAAAAGTAATATAAAGTAAGTGGGGTCCACTTTGATGTTGACATGAATTATTTCCATATTTAGAAATGGACCTTGCTATTGAGACAGCCAAATAAAGTAAAGTGGATCTTGTTATTGGGACAGAAGGAGTATTATTTATTGGTGTTTGACTAGTAAATACAAGTTTCTTTTTATCATAACAAATCCTAAATCGATTGCTCTATTTAGAAATTTTTCTATTGGATTTTCTTCTTTCGTGTATATTTTGTTAGCACTTTGACCTTTCCTGATTTGGGGTGCTACATGTAATATTATATATATTATATTATAGTACATTTCAAATATTTGCATAAATAATTAATAAACCACTACAATTAAAATATTATATTATAAATTATGCAACACCTATTTGTACGCATGTTAATTTATAGTAGTATTTTTTGAATTCATAAATATCAATCTTTATTTGATTTATACATTGGATCAAAATGTTAATTTAATTGTTAACTATTTCATATTCAATATAATTAAAAAAATTATTACAAATTATATATCTACACATAAAGTATAATAGAGCATATGACCGTTTATGATATTTTACCAAATAATTTACTTGATTATTTTATTTTCATATATTAATATACGCAGGTAATTATTTCACATAATAAAATCTAATAAACATTATCAATTACTTCTTAATTAATATGCGAAACCTCACATATTTATTTATTCATACAAATAAATTTTGAATGTCATGTATATAGTGAAATATATTATTGAATATAACGTAAATGAATTATATAACTAAAATTGTGTGTGACACGTGTGTATGTGAGAGAGAGAGAGAGAGACTCTCGGAGAAGATGAAGAGGCAAAAAAAATGAAATATATATATATATAATTTTTTATTCATAATAACTCTTGATGATTTAATATTTTTGAGGGGTAAATATTTTTGGAAGAATCTCCATTTTATTATACTAGATAGATTTTTACCAGAGATATTGTATTGGTTTTACCAGAAATCTGATGGAAGTTTAATCTCAAATAACTAAAAAGTTAGTTTTGTATTGATCCAATTCAAAAGATATATAGGTGTTGGCGGTGTTTGTGTCGTGTCAATAATCGAAAGGCTTATGTATGTTAAGTAAGTGTTTATTTTTATTTTATTTTTTTGAGGAAAAGTAAGTGTTTATATTGATGGTTATATAAGCGGCCTGTGTACACAATTAATATAATTAGTTTTCAAACTAAAGCCACTTAATCATTAGATTTTCAAAGTTTTATTTTTTATTTTTATTTTTATTTTACTCACACACCCGATGGTTTTGAGGAGATTCGAACTCGTGACCTTTGGTCTCCAAGCAACCTCACCCACCACTAGACCATCCATCGGCACCGGGACATTTTCAAAGTTTTCCAATGAATTATTCACATAGAAGGACTAGAGTTCGAGAACCCGCTGAATTTCAAGATTAGAAAACTAAATAAAATTGATGCTGCATCTAATTAAATTCAGAAACAGATAATTAAGATCACGTAGTCCAAGTAGTGAGGTCAGATGTAGACTAATTGTGTACAATCAATCATTGATAATAATATGCATGATCAGAAATTTTGGTCCCGCTCCAACTAATTTTAAGCCTGAAATTTCAGCAAGATAACGTTTTAATTTCTTCAAAATAAGAGGTCAACGTACAATATAATTTAGTTGTATGACTAAACCTAGTCCCAGCGACGGAGCTAGACATTTTAGGATTGGGGGTCCAACTTATCATAAGATTCATAACTATATATGTATATAAATTCACAAGTAGATTTCTAAAAACAAAAGTACAATTAAATAACAACATTTAATGTTTAGATAAGAAAAGATAAGTACAGTCAGCTCATAACATGTCTCTTCTATTCTTCATACTTTGAAATCGCTGCATAATAGCTTCATTGGTGACATTTACAAACACATCCTTCTCGATGTATGGAACTAAACAATCATTCAATAATCAGATATGCTGCAGCAAATCCAAATAAAATTAATTACCTCTGAACTTTCTTCATTTTTGCTGCAAGTCTCCAGACTCCAAGAACCTCCAAATTTTTTTGAAGTCGCATCGGTCTTCTACAGAGGGTTGAAGTAAATTCAGAAATTCGAAATCAAAAATAATAAAAATAAAATGTGGAAGGAAAAGGGGAAGAAAATCTCACCAGAATCCAGATAACCAGAAACTTGCTGCGATGCTATCGCCAACAAATAAGTTCAATTGAGATGGTGTAGCGGGAAGTATTTGATTTGAACATTGAGAATTGAGATGGTGTAGCGGGAAGTATACGATTTTAGGAGCAAACATTTTTAATAAAATACAGCCTGAATTATGTTTTTTATTTATTTTAATTAAAATTATGAAATTACTAATATACTCCTACCTTTTTACCAAATTCCTGAGGGGTCATGGACCTCCCTAGAACCCACGCTCCCTCCGCCATTGCCTAGTCCTATATACAGATGATGTTAATTACATATATACAGGTACTTATTATGAGATGTAACATCTTGTAAATATACTAGTAAGTAACTAATAGAGAGGTATGTGTATTACATATAGTTGACAAAAAATAAAGAGAGGATCGATGTGAATTATAGTTGACAAGCATATGCCTGCGGTGGACAACTCTTGTGTCCAATTAGTCATGTTACCACTTAATTACCATTAAATCATCCATCCATTTTGCGTGATGTAGATTTTGTGTAAAATATATGTACAAGAGGAATATGGGTACGTGTACATTAAATAAAAAAAAATACATTTTATTTTATTTTAGTTTTAATATCAAGTACATATATATTTTAATTTTTCGATAATTTGGTACATGCTTTTGAATTTCGATCATAATGAGCTGGAATATATCATATAAGGAACATTTTATATTACCAATCATATTTTCGGCCACCGTCTCATACTTCCGGTTGCCGCATCACGTACGTAAATTCCATCAAAGTAGTAGTGAAAACAATTTTTTTATTTTTTATATCCCAGCAAGTGTGAAAATGTTTAAAAAGAAGAGAAAAGGATATAGAATAGGGCAAAACGTTGGCTAAGAGTTTGAAAATCATGCAAAAACAAGCAACAATATTGTCAAAAAAAACTAGAAAGAATTGCACACGTGGCAAACTATCCAGCCGACCATACTTCAATTTTCAACGTTATAGCTCAACTACCATGCCCACGTGTCACCCTCCCACCACTTTTATTCCCCACACAACTCTAATTCCAAACTTTCTTCCTTCCCTCCAATCCCTCTCATAAATAATATTGCTACCCCACTCCCAAACCAGACCTTCCTTCCAAATGAAATGAACCATATTTTTCCATCATTTTATTCTCTACTAATTTCAATCCCAATAACATGGCTCCTTTCTTTTATTTTCCTATGTATTGGGCACTATTTCCACTCCTACTAGGATCCATTGTGGAGGGTCGGGTCGAGCCGGGCTCGAGATTGCTTGCACGTGAGAGGCAAGCATGGGTTTCGGGAAATGGAACTTTTGCTTTCGGGTTTGCGCCGGTGAACTCAAGAAATGATCAGTTTCAGTTCGGAATTTGGTTCGCTCAACTTCCCGGTGATCAGACATTCGTTTGGACGGCTGATATGTAAGTATAATTTATAATTATGCTTATTAAATAATTAAGTTTCATTCATGCTACAATATTATCTAATTATATTTTTTTCGGATGATAATACTTTCACATATAGTTAATGTCTCATCTCCTATATATATATATATGTATAATATAATATTTCAATTCAGCAAGCAAAAGTATAATAAAATTAACATGATTTTGGGTTGACCAAGTAGAAGAAAAAAATAGAAATTTCGACACCACCAGTGTTTACTAAAGGTTTTGCAGGTATGTGTAAATTTTATTGGCCAACCAACCATAAAACCATTCATTTTATCTGAATAATATATAAATAGAAATTCTCCAGTCAGCAAAGATGCAATCTTGGAGTTCCAAACCAACGGCAACCTCGTGCTCAGCGACGGCAGCGCCACCACCTGGACATCAAACTCCTCCACCGGTCTCGGAGCCGAGAGCGGCGTCATGTCGGAAAACGGCAACTTCATCATCTACGGCCCCGGGCAACGCATCGTGTGGCATAGCTTCTCTCATCCGTCCGATACACTCCTGCCAGGCCAACCGCTGACGGTGGATCTCGAGCTCACATCATCCAAGTCCCCATCGCACGGTGGGTATTACACCATGAAAATGCTGCAGAAGCCAACTTCGCTAAGCCTCTCCCTCACATACAATCTCCCCGAGTCGTACGAAACGCCGTCCGATTCATTAGCCAACTTCTCGTATTGGTCGGGACCGGACATATCCAACGTGACGGGGGAGGTTGTGGCGGTTATGGATGAAGGGGGCAGCTTCGGAATTGTCTACGGTTCGTCGTCGGACGGAGCTGTTTACGTGTTCAAGAATGACAATGACAGCGGAGGTTTATCCTCGAATATAAACAGAACCAGTAGCCCGCTTGTTATTCGTAGATTAACCTTGGAGACTAATGGGAATCTACGATTGTATCGTTGGGATAATGACGTCAACGGATCCCGGCAGTGGGTGGCGGAGTGGGCCGCCGTGTCGAAGCCGTGCGACATTGCCGGAATCTGTGGCAATGGGATATGCAATCTGGACAGGAGCAAGACTAACGCGTCTTGCTCCTATTTGCCGGGGAAGGGAAATTCATCCGGGAAATGCGGCCCGAATCACGAGAGCCCGACTTCTGAATTGAAGATTTCGAAGCTTCAGCAGACTAATTACTATTTCTCGGATGCATCGGTGATAGCTAATTACAGTGATGAAGAGACGGTGTCCAAGTGTGGAGATGCATGCATGTCGGATTGTGAGTGTGCTGCTTCGGTCTATGGTCTGAAGGAGGAGAAGCCGTATTGTTGGCTTTTGAAGAAGTTGGACTTCGGAGGGTACGAGGATACAGGGTCGACGGTGTTCGTGAAGGTGGAGTCGAGTGAGAGTGGGTTGAGCAATGAAGAAAAGGGGAAGGTTTTGGTGCTGCCTATTGTTTTGAGCATAGCTGTTCTAATAGGCCTGCTTGTTTGCTTGTTGTATGTCAACCTTCATCGAAAGAGGAACTTGAAGAGGGCTCTTGAGAAATCTTTAATCGTCTCAGGGCAGCCCGTCAGTTTCAGCTACCGCGATTTGCAGCTCAGGACTAGTAATTTTTCACAAATACTAGGAACAGGTAATCATTATGCATGAAACTTATTAAGGTATATGTATGAATATGATCAATTCCTTATAATATATTGTTGAATTTGGGTACGTGCAGGTGGATTTGGGAGTGTGTACAAGGGAAGCCTAAGCGACGGAACTTTGATAGCAGTGAAGAAGCTGGACAGAGTTCTGCCTCATGGGGAGAAGGAGTTCATCACAGAGGTGAACACTATTAGCTCAATGCATCATATGAACTTGGTTCGATTATGGGGATATTGTTCGGAGGGGAGACAGAGGTTCGTATTTATAATATATGTATATATTCTTTGCTTTGTTGATCTGATCGACTGATCATGATATGTCTTTTAATGCATGTGTACGTACAGGCTTCTGGTTTATGAGTTCATGAAAAATGGATCATTGGACAAGTGGATATTTCCTACGTTTAGTTGTAGAGAGAGCTGCAGCAGGCTTCTGGATTGGGAAACTCGATTTCGTGTAGCTGTTGGCACTGCACAAGGCATTGCCTACTTCCACGAGCAATGTCGTGATAGGATAATACACTGCGACATCAAGCCAGAAAACATTCTGTTGGATGAGAATTTCTGCCCCAAGGTGTCTGATTTCGGGCTTGCTAAGCTGATGGGGAGAGAGGCCTCACGCGTTGTCACAATGGTACGAGGCACGAGGGGTTACTTGGCACCCGAGTGGGTTAGCAACCGTGCCATCACTGTGAAAGCCGATGTTTACAGTTATGGGATGCTTCTGTTGGAGATAGTCGGTGGGAGGAGAAATCTGGACATGACTTATGATGCAGAGGACTTCTTTTACCCTGGCTGGGCTTTCAAGGTATTAATTAATATATAGGATCAATATAAGAAATAATTGCTTTTCTAAAAAAAAATAAAAAAATGCTTGTTTAAATAATTTGTTCAGGAAATGATGAATGGGAAGGCAATGAAAGCTGCAGACAGACGGCTTGAAGGGGCGGTGGAAGAAGATGAGGTGATAAGAGCCCTAAAAGTAGCATTCTGGTGCATCCAAGATGAGCTCGGGATGAGGCCAACGATGGGGGAAGTGGTGAAGATGTTGGAGGGATCAGTAGACATAAACATGCCTCCAATGCCACAGACTGTGTTGGAGTTGATTGAAGAGGGATTGGATCATGTGTATAAGGCCATGAAGAGAGAGTTCAATCACTTCAGTTCCTTCACCATCACCACTCATCAATCATCTCATGCAACATGTAGCTATTCCACCATGTCACCTAGATAAACATAAATAGATGCATGTGTTTTTGTTTTTTTTTGGTTTTAGGATCAAAGAGATGATCAGTTGCTTTTATCTGATCTCTTGCATACAAATTGGCTGTCTTCTTGATGGCCTATTTGTTTTCAAGATGTTTTATGAAGCAAAACACAAATTGCACAAGCTAGAAAAGGGGTATCTAGTTTGATGTACTTGAGAATGGAACAAGAGTGATTGAGATACACTATATAACTTCAATAGGAGGATCTTTTCTGTAGGCATACTTTAAGAGGAATTGGAACCTCCTCTTTTGCATAGTTTTAACTTTTGTTCTTGTAAATCTTACATTCTTACTTCATTAATCACAATAGTATATATAGACTATATATATATATGTAGTGATGATATCACAATTTTTTTGCATTAATTGATCCGACATCATGGTGGAAAATATTTGGATTATTTATTGTTGGGCACAAACAAAGTCTTGAGTAAATAAGATTGCATTTATGAATTTGTAACTTATTAATAGGACCCTCATATGAGAATGTAACGAGTTGATTTTTTTTTCTTTTTTAACCAATCTCGTTCAAGAGAGCTCGTACCGATCATATGTAGAATTTAATAGAGGGTGTAAATTAAGTGGATGTCAAGAACTTATATGTACACGACAAACCACGAGTAAAAGAACTATCAATTCGGACCAACCCGGAAATTGGTCGAGTCGAGTTCCTATGTGGAATACAAGCCCAAAAACTGGGCAGGTTAGGCCGGAACATTTTTCACAACTCTACTCATAAAAGAAAACAAATATAAATCGTTGAGATTTGAACATCCACACCGTAGTCCTAGTAAAATTGAGAACTACTTTTATCTCTTGTTATCACACCAACTGAACTATGCACCAATATAATTTACAATTAATACATACTTATAAATGCATTGATGCCCTTCTTAAAAATAAAATAAAATAAAATGCACCATCATTTGATTTAATTGCAAAGATTTTCAAAGCTTATTTTTGTAATAAAAAATGTAACAAAAGTAATCACTAAATTCACGGTTTGCACGTCAAAAAATTTAGCTGAAATACCTAGCAGGGCCAACAGCACCTTTTAATTTCCAAAAATCGGAAAAGAGGTCCGAAAATTGATGAGATTATGAGAACCAACACGTGCGTAGCTAAATCAAAGATTTTGTAGTGCAGAAATCTCCAATCCAATTTTGTGAAAAATATAAATGGAGAAGATGAAATTCGCGGAGGAATTAGTGAGAGAATTTCTCGTGTTTAGAGGATTCACCAACACTCTGCAGGCCTTCGAGAAAGAGCTAGCAACTGATATTGGCAAAGGATTTCAAGTCGATAAGATTTTAGACCTAATTTTTTCTGCTTACATCCCCAAGTTTGAGGCTGAGAAGTTGATCGATCTGCTCAGCTTTTTCAAAAACTGTTTTTCGTATTCTGATTCCAATCTGACTGATGTTATTTCGAAATTGAACCAGTCAATTCTTCGTTATTACGTTGTTCATGCCTTGAAATGTGGAAGGAAAGACAAATTGTTGGAGTTTTTCGGAAATTTTGGGAATGATTTGATGCGGAGAGATGAAAGTTGGAGTTCCTGGTTCGGTGAGTTTTTCTTTTTTTTTTTTGATGAATTTTGTACTCTTTTATGGGACTGATTTTTGATAATTTTGGTCGTTGCAGTGGTTCCCTATTTGCAAAATCCGCATTTGGATCCTCAATTTCGCGTGTACTTTTCGGAAGAGTGGTTCCGCGCTTTGCACCTTTCTGTTAGGAATTTCTTGAGTGAAATGCTCAATGGTACTCATATCCTTGATGAAGATTGAACTTTAAGTAAATTTAGTTTGTTTCAGTGTAAATAATTGTTTTCTAGTTTGTATCAATATATGTGCCAGCTTTCCTTCTGTTCATTGGAATTGGTGGCTTATATACGTTAAAAAAAGAAGCTAAGATGCCCATGTCAATGCAGGTTACATGTTTTCTTTTCTCTTATTTATATGTTTGAGGAGCAGATTATTTGGACTGTTAAAAATCAACTTCTCTGGATTTTCACTAGAAGAGATTTGAGTGTTTCCTTAGCTTATCCACGCACCCCTGCCCTATTGAAGATCAGTTTGGAAAGGGATACTGTGAACCGTCTGAAACAAGAAATGTTGCAGCTTTCTCTCAAGTTATCTCAGGCTCAGACTTTGTTGGAGGAAAAAGAGGCACAATTATGTTTGTCAAGGAGGTTAGCTTATTTATGATTGCCCCAAATTCCTGTATATCTCAGGTAAAAGGAACATATCTTATATATACTACTGAGTAGAGCTTTTCATTTTGTTTTGTTTAACTTATCTCAGCGGTGCTGAAGCAGCTAGCATTCCACCTAGTGTGACTTATGAAACTCATGTGAGTCCTTCATCACAAATTGAAGAAAGACCGCCATTTCTTATTGGATACAATGCTCAAGTTGTGAAATCTCGTGTTTCTCAGGCTAGTTTTAACAACCATGCTGATGAGAGTTGGAGTAATGATATTGGCCAAGGTTTTATAGAAGACTCTGCTGCAGGTCAGTCGCTGCCTGAGTTTTCTGTTTTTCTTACAGACAAAGCAAGTTAAGGGTGTTGTCATTTCTTTGTTCATGTAGGAGGGGATATAACAAATACTTAATACTATATCCGTGTTATGAAAAAACCGTGTGTTTATCTAACAGCCAATTGGAATGGGCGACAGATTTAAGGTTGTGCCATCACAGATTGCAACCTTCATGTTGATGTTAAATATATTTTCCCATGACAGGCAGTAGTTCTGATTTGCATAATGAAGAAGATTTTCCTGAAGTGAAAATAGTGTTTCAGGTTATTTCTTTTGACACAACTTACTAGTAGTTTCAGTGATAAGGTCTGACCTCTGTATGAACCTTTTCTTTATCTTCAGATCGATTTCCTTTCTTATTTGTTATCGAATTGGTGTTCCCAATATCCTTGTTCTGCAGGATACTTTCCTGGGCCACACAAGTCCAATCAGTTGTAGCCGATTTTCTGCTTCTGGTGACAATATAGCTAGTGCTTCTGTGGATGGCACAGTCAGGTATATTTAGTCAACTTACAAGACTCTTTCAGGAAGTTACACAAATATAAAATCAATTAAATCATGAATTCAAGTACAGAATAAAGATGCAAAGTACTGCTGCAGGCAGGCCACTATCTTTCTTATTTACTCTGTTCTGAGGCTGCCAGTTTGTATGTGTGCCTAATGTCAACCTGAACTATACATTTTACAACTCATCCAAGTTTCACCTCTGGGCTAAAGCCTAACTGTTGATTTAAAACTTTGGTTTACTGGGATGAATAGGGACTTTCCAAGGATTACATGGGTTTATACATGGTTAACTCTTTCTGTGACATCTTACATGGCTTTGTTGCTCAAACTATAATTATGATGCTTGTGAAAATCATTGAGCACTGTCGATGAGTCTGATGTAAAATCTTTTGTAATCTTTTGATATAATCTAAGATTTTTTATTAGCTTTTCACGCGTCTCGTGTCTCTTTACATATTTATTGGCCCATCCTTTACTATTTTCACGTGCTGTGGTAAAGGATATGGACCTATGATTCATCAGCACCAACATGTAGAAATGCAACAATCTATTGTGGTGCCGAGATCATGTCACTTGAGTGGGATTGCAAATCTGACCGTTTGGTATGTAGCTAAGTGTTGTTATATTTACATTGAAGTTTCTTTTGGTTTGGTGTAATGTTCTGAAATATTTACCAAGTAATGATGACTGGGCATTTGATTTTATTTTATTGTCTATTTGACTAAAGCTACTGATAGGCACTGCTGATGGAGGCATAAAAGCTTGGAATGTAGATGCTAAGCGGGTTGTTTGTGATCTCAATTCTACTGAAGCATATCCGAGGTGCAATTCTCAATCCTGTGTATATTCACTATAACCCCTGTTGTCAATCGTCTTTGTTCCTTTTGCTTTTCACCTTTCCTGAGCATCCTTTTGCTTTTCACCTTTCCTGTTGTCAATCGTCTTTGTTCCTGTTGCTTATGTACTTTTTGTCCTCAGCATTTTGGACCTGAAATGCAGTCCTGTGGAACCCATTTTTGTTTCTGCAGCAGCATCTAGGAGGTATTTCTGGACTTTCTATATTATTCTTTTTGTCCTGTGAAGCATGCAATTCTCTTTCTGAGAAGTGATAGTTTTTCGCCCTACCATTGTAAGAAAGAAAGAACAGAAATAATCTGTAAAAAATAGCGTCCAACACCCTTTTAAATTACTAACCTCAGTACCATCCTTGAGGTGTAATGAAAATCAATTTAGCAGTTAGCTCATTGTATGTCAATGTTATGGAGCTCTGGGATGCAATTTATATTTTAACTTGATGCACGTCCATATATTCTTGACTCACTTTTGCGTTGGAATAGTATTGATCATGTTGTAGGTATATCTACTAAGAACAGGGAATAAACAATACTTAATATATTGGGAAAATTTTGATATTAGCCATTTAGATAACAAAAGAGCTTTTTAATGGCTCAAAAAATGAAAAGAAAATAGCTTTTTAGTCAATTTGACCATAACATTATTAGTTTAGCCAAAGTTACAAATATACCCTTAGTAGTGTCTGGCAATCTTCACTTTTACATACCATCAGCAACCCTGCTTACATCGGACAATGACATGATCACACGATCATGGCTGTGCAATCATGTAATCTTGTCAACATGAAGATTTCCTTCATTTTCTTCCTTTATTTCTGCAGAATTCCTTACTTTTATATTGGTGGCAAGTCAATAATCCTTCTTCTTCCTTTGCAGGCAAGGTACTGGCTATTTTGATAACTTGGGATTTGCCTCATTGACTGTATGGAACATGAGGACATGGAAGGCTATGGTATGTAATTGCCTTTCTCATAAAGTTGTATGTGAATCAAGACTCCTTAATGCTCATACCTGACCCTTCTGAATAAATAATCATGAATCCTCACTTCTTTCAACTTTTCTTGAAGACAGTCCTTCCTCTTGGTAAAGATCCGCCAGCAATAACCTCATTGTGCTTCAATCACAACGGAAAGCTTTTAGCAGCTGCTGCAACTGATGGATTGATTCATATGTTTGGTATCCTTACTCTGGATCTTCTAAGGAATATCACTTTCTTAATCTTACATATAACAAACACATACCTTAACTGAGAGAAGATATGTCTGCTGGCCAGCAAGTTACTGGATGGCCTGCTCATGATTGTGCAATTAGCTCAATTCTTTTTGGGCCTGATGAGACCAGTATTTTTAGCCTGGGAACTGATGGAAATGCAAGTACCCATGATTAATGCTTGGTTCCACTTTGCAATTATTTACTATTGTACTAATATTTGCAGTTCCCTTCAAATGAATATAAATTTTGCGTTACTATACTAAATATCAGGAATCTAACCTGAAAGTTTTTGCTCAGATATTTGAGTGGAGTTTGCACAATCAAGGCAAAATACTTTGGTCAAGAAATTGCAGCAGGTATAAAGTTGTTATGTGGCGTACTATTATTCATGTTCTTCCAATAGATTTGGAATCAGCAATACTCGCATAAAAGCTTGCAAATGAACAAACTTTTTTTATTTTGTAATGGGAAAAGTGCCATGCTTGTTGAGCTTTTTCTCAGCTAAGCTTCTCTCTTTATCATCGGCATGTATTGCCATGCTTATTGAGCTTGTTCTTGGCTAAGCTTCTCCCTTCTTGAGGTTGGCATCTCCTGCCATGCTCGTTGAGCTTGTTCACGCTTATGCTGTCACAAAATAGAATAGATATTGGGCCTGATATCTATTCAAATTGAATATTCTATATTTTATTTTCAAAGAAAAAGGAATACAAAATTTTCACATTATGAATTTTCTTGAGTATAATATTAGATTCCGTAATAAAGATTTAGCAATAAGTCAGTCGCCTGATATAGGTTTTGCAACCCTGAGAATTCATCCCAATGGAGACATCAAATGGCTTTAGACGCTGATGGGAAGAGACTTCTGGTGACATCTAGTTCACTAAGAGCACCAATATACCAGGTAAGCTAACTAGTATTTTTTGTCTCGAAGGTTGAGCATTAAGTCTTAACCAGTATTTAGATACTGGTGTCGGGTGGTGTTTTCAACATGTTGTCTTCCTTGCTTCTTTTTTTATTTTTTATTTTTTTCCGTGCAGGTCCGAGGTGAAATGACTGGCATGAGAACACTCCCTCATAGTGGATCCATCACAACAGTAGATTGGCATCCAAACTTGACCATCTTCTTGACAGGGTCAGCTGATCACTCTGTCAGGGTCACGTCATTATCATGATGGTACTTGCTATTTTTGCAGCTGTTATTCCTCAATCCTTATACTAGGTCATTTATTCCTTTTTTTTTGGCTTGGGAGTTAGAGAGGCCACCAGCCTGTTCTGTGTGATTGCTGTTGTACTTGTACCTGTGGTCTTTTGGGGAAGTTCTTTTTCAAATATAGACTTACAGAAGATGATATTGAAATGTATATGATTGCTCATTTGTTGGTTTTCCATTACTTTCCTACTTTAGTCTGCAAAGATCAAAATTGCCAAACTCTGGCAGACTGCACTAACAGAAATAGCAAATGAGATCCTCTATACAATTTTTTTTAATAATGAATGCTCATTAGGGTTAATTTTATATCATAATAACTTTTATTTTTATAATAAGTATTATTAAATAACAAAAGTAAGAGTGAAACATACAAGATGTTAGAAAAGATCAGGCTCTGTCGAAAACTAGTGTCCATTAATAGTGATTGCAGATGCAGACAGATGGAATGCATGAGCATCTGGAATGAAGATGAAAGTTGGGTAACATACAAGTGATTTCAAAATCCAGCTCTTGCAGCATGCATTTGTTGTTATTAGGATATATACAAGACGGTATTTGTGATTGAACAGCAGAGTTATTCTTCATCATCCTCAAAGTCTATTACCATCCTCCGCTGCCTTCTCGATGCACTGTTTTCCTGTGTGATGCTTACGGGCTCTGTGTCTTCATCAAAATCTGCCAACTCATCATCGAAGGGCTGCTCTGAAGTCTTGGAATCATCTAGTATATTCAGGTTTCCCTCTCCAATTGTTTCAGTTGCTATGTCAATACCAACTGCACCATCATTTTCATGGGAACCTTTCTGCTTGGACTGCACCAATTCATCCCTGGAACTCGAGAGTACTAATTTCAGGTAAACGCCCAAAATAACGACCAGGATTAACAAATGCAGACATGTGCATACCTTTCTGAGACTTGGCTGTCCATCACATCAATGAAGTCTGTTTCAGATAAACTCTTCCCAAATGCATCCGCCAGAACCTCATAATCATCACTACCACGTGACTTTTTCTTTGTTTTCCTGAGTAAATAACAGAGTATTTAGCAAAATATAACAGAGAATCGGAATGGAAAGGCCTGCATGGTAAAATCAGCTTCTTTATGGTGACTACAGCACGGTTTAAATTTCATTACCAGCAATCATTTCCCCACTGAACAGCGTACAGTCACCATAAAGAAGCTGCTTTTATGGTGACTGTATGCGGTTTAAGTATCACTAGTCAAGACTCTGTAATCCATGGGATGTGTATGTGTGTGCGTGCATGCGTGTGTGTGTGTGTGTGTGTGTGTGTGTGAGAGAGAGAGAGAGAGAGAGAGGGAGAGAGGCACATACGCCAAAACAGAGCTAAGTAATTCATCCTCGGAGATGTCTTCTGGCAATTCTCGTGCTGCCTTCTTATTGTTAATCTCATCGTAATGGCTTCCATTTCGCTTATGTTTGCCCCTAAAAAGACAGACAATATAAGGTGCTAAATATTCTCAGATTATAACAGGCAATTATGCCATTTTCCACTGGGAAAGAAAACT
The DNA here is from genome assembly GCA_026008535.1 of Perilla frutescens. Classification (NCBI taxonomy): domain Eukaryota; kingdom Viridiplantae; phylum Streptophyta; class Magnoliopsida; order Lamiales; family Lamiaceae; genus Perilla; species Perilla frutescens. Next base: position 57,556,589 of record BRKX01000016.1, read on the forward strand.
AACCAATCAACTATGTCATCGCTACTTAGGGTTCGTGAGACATAGAATGCCACAGACGCTAGTGCCAAATATGGAAAACTTGGGAATTCCAATGCTCACGATATTGACTTTTCATAGAAATTTCATACATGCAAGTATAAGGTGTTTTTGTTTCCTAACGTTTAACTAGTCTGTGGTAAAAAAACAAAATGTAGCAAGTCAAATTTGAGTGACACACGATAATAATTTAACCAGTGTAGATGCAATTTGCATGCAAGTGGTGCAGTGATTCGAGGTTACCTAATCCTCAGAGATGATAATGTTTCATCGTCAGAGTTGCCTGCACCTTCTGAAGGAATTTCACTTACAATCTCATCCCTCAAATGCAAGCTAGTCTGAGACTTCTGTTTTGGCCTAAAAAGGCCAAGTTGCTTGAGTTTTCGAGAAACCTGAACTGTGGAAATACTTCCAGCACTATCAAGTGCATTAGCAATCATGTAGCTGCACCTCTTGTGATCTTTAAACCTTCAACAAGAACCGAAAGATCTTGTTTATTTGAGCAAAAAGCAATACAAGTAAACTATGATTGGCATAGTTAAAGAACTCTTACTGTTCAAACAGCTCTTTAATCTGCTGCTCCTGATTAACACTAAATGCATCTACTCGTTTTCTAGAGTGCCTAACAAGGAAGAGTAAGGACCATCAATCAACTCTGAGAGAGATTACTGTTATACAAAATTTCCACATTGCCATTATTCCAACATATGCGTAAATCACGATTGAATAAACCCGAACCAGGCCTAACAAGCTAGCGATAGATAGACAGACCATTCAAAAAGCTCAAAGCATACACTTACAGTGGTCTCCTTGAGGATAAACTTTTCTTTACGGGAGTTAAATTGGGATTGGTAGTATCCCTTGAAGGATCCCTCTTGTCGTGCTGAAGTTGATCGGAGGTATCAGAGCTCTGCATCTTTGCTTTAGCTGGTACTTTAAGTCCAAGCTGTTTAAGCAACTTAGAAACTTGTGGTTTTGAAATAACTCCATCTGGATCAAGCTCTCCAGCAATGAGCTTACTACAATCTGGGTTGTCCTTATACCTAGCATACCATAAATGTGAGTACAATGTTTCAATTGGAAATGTCAAAGTTAAAATAAACAATCACAGTACTCTAAAAGCCAGTTGATTGTGAAAAGCCGAGTTCGTGCTAGAGTGCTAGTGTCTTCGAATATAAAGGCTGGAAACCAAGTCACAAGATACCAGTTCTTCTAATGGCCCAAAAGGTTTATTCAAATAAAATCAGATTTTGGAAGAACTAACTTGTCATAGAGATCCTTTAGCCTTCCATTCATTTCCTCACTAAGCATAATGTCATCTCCTCTCCTTGAAAATCCACCAGATTCCTCTCCAGAGCCCTCCCTGAATCAGAGAAGCAACAGAAAAATGAGGACAAAAATTAGAAACCAGAAAAGAACAAAAACCGTCAAAAGAGACCATGCCTGTCATATAATGTGGCAGACCCATTTACTTCCCCAGAATTTTGTCTGAACTTCTGAAAGTTATCTTTAAAAGGATCATCTTTCCTGTACATCATTCAGTAGAACATTACACCAAAAAAAAAAATCAACTTTCTAATCTGGAACTCATGCCAGTCATTATGCAGGTCACAAGGAGAAACATGTATCAATAATCCAAAATAAATTACTTATGCCTTACACAGCTGCATCAAAACACAATGCTCAAATTAGCTATTCTTCTATTCCAAATGACAAACTACTCCAACAAGTTGATCAACTGTAAGTTGAAGATATCTTACTCTTGGTTGCCCTGGCCAGATGTTACAAAATCATCATCACCTAGGGCATCAGCTATACTCCTTCGAACCCATTTTTGATCTTCAAAAAAACCATTTCCTCCATTTTTAGCGCCTTTTCTGCCTTCCATGGCTTCATTTCTCATACTGTTTAGCTCATTAAGCATAGATCCACAGTTTATATAATGGCTTTCTTTTCGTGTCTTATGAAATAGAACCTCTACAAAAAGAAGGGGATAGCTCTTCATTTTCCGTAACATTCTCCGTATCAAACTCGACAAAAAGTTAACAATGTTTTCATATTCTTTGCATGGCCTCAATTTCTGCTCCTCCAGGATCTCATTGAATATTGTGAGTAATGATAGCTGTAGAATTGTTTGAGATATTATTGTGAGACACGCGTTGATTTAAAATGGCATTTTCTAAATGAATGGGCTAAATATTAGAAATAGTTGCTCATACAAATACCTGGTACAGCATCGGAGATAGTTCCAGATCATCACAAATTCGTCGAAGCATGGTTATTATATAATGATTCGTTGTTATGGAATTCGTCTTATAGAACTTCAGCAACCAGCATACTTTCTGAATAATAGTGTTGTTAGCAAGAGCAGAAACCAAAGTAGATACCTTAAAGTCAACTTCATCTGCCAATATTGGCTGCTCATCAGAAGAATCATCGGTTTGAGGATAAAGACCACAATTATCAATAAAATTTCTGTCATCCACCTCTGCGTCGTTGCATCCCAGATTAGCAGGATTTGCTACATTTTCATCAACCTTAATTGAATCCCTGATGCTTTTATCTGTCTCGGTCTCAAACCCATCAAACTCCTCGTTTCTTAATGTATCCTTTTCCAAAATGTTGACATCAACTGATTTTTCATGAGTAGAGCTGCCAACCTCGTTCTGGATATTAACATTATCTATACTTGGTTCAGAAACACTTTCATTCTTGGTCTCTGCCTTCTTCCTTTTCTTTCTCAACTTTTTTGAGACCTTAATTTAAGAAAAGTTAAACTCATGAATATAAGGGCCATACAGGATATCTATTTAACTAAGTTTGATTATAAATTGAATCCGGCAACATATAAGAAAAGATGAGCATTTGACCTTTAGAGTAACAATATGCTTGCCGCTTAAACAATTTAAAGAAAACAGTACAACATAAAGCATTTAAACGGCTACTCCTTTCCAAGTCTTGGCAAACGTATAACTCAAATAAAGAGATAAAAAGTATTCTTCCAGAAATGTTTGCTGCACTGTGACATGGTCATAAATTGGAATGTAATATTAATCTGAATGACAAAAATACATCATTTACTTTTCTCCAGGGAATTTTTTATTGTTCAATTGACCTTTCTACTGCGAGTAATTAGTCAAGAAAGTTAAGATTCCAAAAACCCAGTCTGATTGAATCAAGCAGCAGCATATTTAGAGAGCACTTAAAGGCATCTGATTAAGATTAGGACAAAGGTTATCAACAAATCTAACAACTGGCAAGAAAGTCTTTTCAAATTATGCAGTAAAATAAACCTCAGAAAATAAATCAGGTGACTCATAACTGTAACTAGAATCTGAAATAATTGGAAATACAAATCTATTTAGTTTTTAGGCATTTCTACGTGTCGCTTGATAAACTGCAAAAATGGGGATTTCAACTAAAACTACAGTAAACAAGTAGCTACTAAAAGTTAAAACTTGATTGTAAATCAAACGTACCCTCAGTGTGCCCCGTGCTTGAAGGTTTTCCAGTAGTCGTAAAACCAAATGCATAGTTTCCACCAAGTTGGCAAGATCACTAGAAAAATCATGGAAGCAGGATTAACAAAGCAATAAATACCACTGCCTCCAATGTCAAAGAGCAAGCAAAAATACTACATGTAGCGTTTCAAGGAAATAAGAGTAAAACCTTTTAGATTGTTTATGAGTATCAAAGGATTTAATCAGATTCAAGAGAAACTGAGTCATCCCTTCCTCAGTTTGATCGTAGAATAGCTTGTATAGAAGAATACGAGCTGTCTGAGGTTCCTTTGAATCTTCTAGGGATTGCTTTAGCACCAAATCCAGCATACGTATCTTCACCGACATAATTATATGTCAGAAACAGTGATACTAGGAAACTAACGCAGCAAGCGAAGGGTGTTCTAAGAAGTATGAAGATGAATATGGTTAAACTTAAGCTGGAAGAATAATTACCATAATTTTTGCAAGAGATCCAGATGCTGAAAGAAACTTATAGTCATTTGTTTGTTTCAAGCCTTCAAATGCATATCGCCATTTTGAAATGACCATTAGGAACATCGACTCAGTCAATGTTTCAGCAATTGGGCCACATATACTACCTTTAAACAAGGTGTCATCATCAAGAGAAGCCGTTGATTCCTCATTTTCAACATCAGTACTAGGCTGTCAATGGATAGGGAAACCAACATGAGCTTCAAAACATGAGGCAAGAACCAGATAAAGATTCAGAAAACTTATTTATATCTTTAAAAACATCAATATCCATGTACCGACAAATAACTGAGATGGTCATGGTACTACAGAAACTAAAATGACTAGGTATAATATCCTGCATCCAACCAATAGGCTATCAATCTGGATCAGCCACCTTAACAGGTTTAACTTTCACAGCGAAGCATACATAAAGATTCACCATCAAAAGCATGTTTTCGTATCTAAGTTGCAATTTCTGGTTTTCTGTACAGAATTGGGGCCAAAATTCTGATTGTTATTTAACGCGCTAGACATAAGCATGTTTTCATAAAATTATATTTAAACCAGAGAGTGAATGCAAATCATGTCATGATCAAACATTTGGTTGCACCGGTTCAATCTTACCTTAGAAGTTATGCACTTGTGATATTGAAAAGACGTGACAAATTCAGCAACCCTAAAAAACATGATGATATCGGTGCTCTGAATTTCCAGGTGCTCTTTATCAATATCTTCGCGAATTGACTGCATCAGAACTGATGGAAACAGAATTTAAATGAGATTCTACATCAGAAAGAATCTTACAAAGAAGTAAAAATTTGGAAAATATTTGTTGTAATAGATGCAAAAAGTAGTACCATTGTATCCCCCCATCAGAAACTGGCTTATAAAACCATCAAGTAGTTGCAGAATGTGATTTTTTGTTGACGGCAGTTCTCTATTATCCCACATCTCTCTTTTGGATGGACCTCGGATAATTTTGTGAGCTTTTAACAAAGCATCGGCAGAAGCAGAAGGGTTTCCTTTCAGCAGTGCTTTAGAACCATCCTGTTGTAGATTTCAAATTAACACCCAAAAAGGAAAAGATAAAATAAATTTAATCAGAAAAGAGATTATTGGAACATCAACAATAGTTACATCATGTGCCATACCAAGGTGACTCGGGTATATGTTCCCGTAAACTGTGAATAGCAACTTAGGTTGTGAAATCTGGTAAGCTTTCTTTTCTCTTGCTCCTCTTTCATAATAGATTGGAGATTGCTAACTAGATTTTCGGCATTGTCTTCCACCTAATAGATATATCATAAAATGTACTTAGCTGAAACACAAAGAATGAAATATAAAGGAGCCACTGTATGTGGAGGAACGGCCCAGAAGAAGCATATAAAAATAACATTTGATTCAATAGAAATAAATATTTATTTCCAATAAATACAGTGCTTCATATCAATATGTAACCTATGTCCATTTTATACGTTATCCAGATATATTTCACCAGTAAGCATTGGGGAGAGGGTGGTCAGGCATATCTTAGAAAAACAACAAGCTACAAACCTTTGAGCTCTTCAAGTATGCTTTAGCAATCAACTCGGGATCTTGACCCTTAAATATGTAATAATAAGTTTCCAATAAAAGCAAGTTATCTTGACGTAGGCAGCCCTGAGAACCACCAGTGTGTTGCGATAATACCAAAATCAGGTCCATGACATTTTCCTGGAACAATAATTCTAAAAACCTGTCTCGAATAAATAGGAATCGAGTGGCTGATCCTGCAGCTTTCTGTTGAGTTGATATATCTTGAATAGCAAGTACATTTCGAAATAAAGTAAGGACCAGCTGAACTAATTTCCAATCATCCTCGGTAAAAGACTCACTGGGAAACATGAAGTAAATTGTCAGATTGGATTCTATGATCAAAATTTAAAAACAAAGTAAAATTCAGATAAATAATTTTAAATAACATCTTGAACATGTTCAACTCATCCTCCAAAAACCACCTAAATAAAGACATGATAATCACAAGCACCACTAACCTTTCAAGATTTTCTAGTGGACTTTCTAGAAGGGACACTATAACTGGAACAATATCACTAAATGTAATAGCGGACTTCAGTCCCCACAGATACTCAATCTGCTGCAATATATCAACGGATGTAGGCTCAACGGGCATAGTGAGAAACACCAGCACTTTCACTACAAAAAGGTTAAAAAAAACTCAATAGTCAATATTTTAGCTTGCATGTGAGAATATAACATTCCAAACCCTAAGTCAGAGCTACCTGCATTCAGCACCAAATTACGATCGTCAGGGAAAAACTCGATAATTGGTATCAAATCTTTGCCCACAATATTCCATTTACAGACTTGCTTGAACACATCTCGTTTCTCCGGATCATCGCGCCGTAGAAACCTTAATAGATCCTTCAAGTTATCTGCCAATATATTTCAAACAAAATCGAATCAAAATCGTCTAAAGAAACACCACAGATATCTTAATTTCCATTCAAATAGATAAGAAAAAAAAAAAAAAAAAAAGTGGCACCTAAACAATACTCTCCCTTAGCATATCCAGAGCGCTTCCCGTTGTCATCTTCTTCTAATATTCCTAGCCCCGCGCAAATAGTTGATAATCCATCCATGGTCCTAGAATTAAACCCTCAATTTTGGGGGAAACTGATATATATGAAAAATGCTGAATGCTGGTGGAATTGGATGACTGGATCTGAGCATTTCTGGCATTAGGGATTTCAGAGTTGAAAGTTCCCGCCTTTTCTGAGAGTGGCGGGAGTCGGTATATAAGTTCTGTGCCGTTTTATAATCCCTATATTTAAAGAGAGTCGTAAATTATAATAATCAATTTGGATAGTAAAATATTTTTTTAATTCCTATAAAACATACATTTTAGACCCTTTTTATTTTAAAGTCAAAATTTTAAATAAATATAGGAAGTTTCTAAATGCACCACTAAAATTACTCTTTACACTACACTTACTCTATGCACCACTATTTTTACTTTTTGCACCACACACATTTACATTACTACCCCTCACTCCAAAAATATTTGTTTTACATGAAAAAAAAACAAAAAAAATATGTTCGGAAACAAAATTTTGAACACGTTCGTCTTGTTCGAAAATATTAATTCGAACAACTCATACTTAGAAAAAAAAAGTTGGTTCGAAAATTAAAGTTTGAACAACCCTCATTTATTCGGAAACTAAAGTTCGAACAACCCTCATTTGTTCGGAAACTAAAATTTGAACGACACTTAGAAAATTTCAGGATACAAAGGTGTTAGAAATTATTTTCCGAACAAACTATGTTCGAAAATTAAAGTTCGAACCACTACAATATTTTCGAAAAATTGAATTCGAACACATTGAACTCCGTTTTTTCTCCAAGTGTTGTTCGAAAAATGGAGTTCGAATCACTCCAAAATGTTCGAAAAATGGAGTTCGAACCACTCCAAAATGTTCGAAATTTTCAGTTCGAACATATCGCGATCTGAACAAAAAAATCCTCCACAACACTTTCTAAACTCGATTATTTTCGATCAATACACTCATACTAGCATCTAATACTTCTAATAAACTATTAGAAGGTGATGAATACTTCGATTAATTTATTTTCTTTTTAAAAAAAATTTAGTTTTGAATTTGTGGTGCATTGAGTAATTTTAGTAGTTTGAACAAGTAATAAAAGGGTATTGAAGTAATTTCATAATTATTTTATTTTTTCTTTTTTTATTTTGTGGTGCAAATAGTAAATTTAGTGGTGCAAATAGAAACTCCCTAAATATATTGACTTAGTAAAAAGTGTTTACAACCACTAAATATCTCTATTGTGCCACATGAGATAGTATCTCATGAGGCGTACAAGAATTTCCCAAAATATATATGTTTTTAATCATTTGAATATAAATACCATCTGCATAGCGTGCGATAATGTAAAATTGTACTTAGTTCAATTGTATATATCATTACACCCCACCCATACACCTAAACAGTACACTCTAATTGTGCACCCACATGATTTTTTCTTTTTTAATGAAATGTAATTAAATATATTCACCGAAAAGGTGAATGCAAATAATAATTTAAAATTAATGGCTAACAATATTATTTACTATCATTTTTATTATTGTCAATTGTCATATTCTTATTTTTCACCCAAAATAATTATGATTTTTTATTTTTCTATTAAAATTTTGGAAAAAGCATAAAAAATGTAAATCAAGACGTGTAAGCAATATATCATTTATATTAAATTATATATTTTTTGGTACCGTATTGAACTAACTAGAGTTCGGTAAAAACTTATACTAAGACATGCATAAAATGATGAGTCAATGAAAATTACGCATAATGATAATATCCTCGTGTGTTAATTTTCGGCAATGCAAATTAAATAGTGATTTTTTTATTTATTTATTTTACTTATATATCCTACCTGGTGAATTTTACGGCTGAATAAAAAGGGCGGGGGGAGAGAGAGGGAGAGAGAGAGAGAGAGAGAGAGAGAGAGTGTGCGCGCTCTCACTAGCATAGTAGCATAGCTGCGTTGGTTGGGCCAGGAAACGACACCGCTAAAGCATCAATCAACCACGGCCCACTCAATCACCCAAATAGAAATGGCGAAAACCCCATTCTATCCCTTAAACCCCAATGTCAACCGCTGTCAACAAAGTTTGCTGAGCTAACTGCTCACTGCTGACCAGCCTCCAATTTTCGTTCGATACAAACGAAGGTTGCGCTCCTTCAAATTCATCGACGATTTCTCCTTACTCTCCCACAATCTACACTCGCACCCCTCTTTCTCTCTCTGCCCCTCACTTTCTCTCTCTCGGCATCTCCAGCATTTATCTACGAAAGGTTGGTTATTGAGGCAATGGCGCAGGCAGCGGCGACGCGATTGATCCACTCCGCAGTAGCGGCGAATCCGGCCTCTGGATCTCCGCAGGGACGAGCGGACAAGCTGAGACCGAGTTATGGCTTTGAAGCCAAGGTTTTGCGACAAACCGAGAAGAAGAGCCGCCGAGGAGTTAGCGCGCAGGCAACGGCTGGGAGATTTGTGCGCTCTGAACTGCAAGTGATTCCGGTGTCTCCTGAAGATGTGCCAAAGGTTTCGAGTTTTGTGTGTTTGTACATATTTTTTAATTTCTTAATGGTGGTAAACTTAGGTAGTAAATGCTTATTTCAAGCTCTATGAGGAAGACTTAGTTGAACGTTTTAAGCTCCATCTTTTATGCATGATGCGGGTCTGTGGATTCCTTCTCCCCCCCCCCCCCCCCAAATTATCAAATATGATTTCTGCTTTTGTTGGTGTCTAAAAACAATTTAGTGTTCAAAGTTTTCTCCTTTTGATTTTGAATTGCAATCAACCATATGCATGAGTAATCTCATAGGAGTTAGGACGTTGTCTCCAGTTTATCCCAATCTGATTTAAGTGTGTTACCCTGATAATATCCATTTCAATAATAACTCATGGATCAATATTCTTATGCGGCATCTGATTTTGTTCACTGAGAAACAAATTATTGAGCAGGCAATTCTGCATAAGTAATCCTGCTAATAGTAGTCTTATTTATATTCTCTTAACCAGGCAGAAGAGAAAAATCAATATTTACAAGGGATTCCACAACTTGGTGGAACATCAGCGGCTATATGGTCTAAGCCTACTGTCAGGCGCAAGACAAAGATTGTTTGCACGATTGGTCCCTCCACTGACACCAGGGAAATGATATGGAAGCTGGCAGAGGCTGGAATGAATGTTGCGCGTCTTAATATGTCCCATGGAGACCATGCATCTCACCAGAAAGTCATTGATTTGGTCAAGGAATATAATGCCCAATCCAAGGACAATGTCATTGCCATCATGCTTGATACCAAGGCAAGTCCCTTTCTTTATTAGGGATAGGAGCAGAGGGATTGTATTTAGTTGGCTAAGTTAGTCACCATATCTGGTGTTTTATTACTATAACTTTGAAATCATGTAAGCATATCACAAAAGTGAGTGTGATTTCATTCATAAGCACTCCTGGTAGTAGATGGGGCCTTCTTAAAATTACAACATGGAAAATAAGCAACTACATATAATGATATTCTCAGCATGTCTAATGAATGTGCTTCTAATGCTTTGTGAAGTCTAATGACAGGGTCCTGAGGTTAGGAGTGGCGACTTGCCTCAACCTATTACACTTGCACCTGGTGAGGAATTTACTTTCACCATTCAAAGAGGAGTTGGCACGGCAGATTGCGTCAGTGTAAACTATGATGATTTTGTTAATGATGTTGAAGCGGGGGACATGCTTCTTGTTGATGGTATAATACTATGAACTTAACTTAATTGTGATTATTTTTGGCCAAAAATCAGACTCTGCTAATACTTCTTTAGACGGGATACCTCTTCCTTGCTCCTTTATATTAGGCTGGGGAAAGGAGTTCTGGAGTTGACTCATTAGAAGGGAGAGCATCTTAGATAACTGGTTGAGCAAGAATCAATGCTGAACATTTGTTTTCCTTATTATTGGATCTGTATTGCATCATAAGTTTTATATATTATTTTATGAAGTATATGTTTTTCGTTAGCCTAAATAGTGGATAAGGGCATGGTTACCAGTGTCAATTTTTAACAGTGTTATTTTTGCTTGTTAGCTGTGCAGATCCTCTTGCATTGTTGTCTGACTGTTGGTTAGCTTAATATTGCTCAACCAGTTTGCCACAATGTTTGCCCTTTTTAGTCAGCCAACTCAGTAACTCCCTTTCCATCGTCTGATTATTTTTAGCTAAAAATCAGACTATACAAATATGTTTTTTAGACGGGATACCTCTTCCTTACTCCTTTACACTATTAAAGTTCAAATCAAATGAATTTGTAGAAATAATTATGATAATGCTTTTGATTTTCCTCTGTTAATGTCTACTGCCTGATGATGCAGGTGGTATGATGTCATTCTTGGTAAAATCTAAGACTAAAGATTCAGTGAAATGTGAAGTTGTTGATGGTGGAGAGCTCAAGTCTCGAAGACATCTCAATGTTCGAGGAAAAAGCGCCACACTTCCATCCATTACTGGTTAGATCAGGAATTGCTCTTTCAGGCATCTGCAATACTTCTAATTAATGCTCACTATCATGTTGCATATGCGTACTCAGTAACTCTTGCTTTGACTGTTGGGTATTATTTATGCCTTTCCTTGTACCTTTTGTTTCAATGAGATGACTTTTGTCAATTATCTATAATAGAAAAGGACTGGGATGATATCAAATTTGGAGTGGACAACAAAGTTGACTTCTATGCCGTTTCCTTTGTCAAGGATGCAGCTGTGGTCCATGAACTGAAGAACTATCTGAAAGGTACAAAGAACATTTATGCTTCAGCATACGAGTATTGGTTGTATGTTTGACACAATTAGTGCTGAATCTTTAACTGTGAATGTTTATCCTTGTAGATGCTGGCGCAGACATCCATGTTATTGTGAAAATTGAAAGTGCAGATTCCATTCCAAATTTACATTCAATTATAACAGCATCTGATGGGGTAAGAAGATCAATATTTATGTCACGTTTTTGGATAAACACGTTATTTGCACCAATGACTGAGTTTGCATTATATAATTAGCTAGGATGCTCTCATTAATCTTGGGATAACTCGTTCCTTTGTACTGTTCCATTTCTTCTAGTAACATATTTCTGTTTCTTATAAATAAATAAAAAAAGATTTTGAGTTTATAGAAATCTTGGGATAACTCGTTCCTTTTGGTATATTTCTCGTTCCTTTATTTCTGCTTTTTTTCTTTCATTTAGATCAATATTGACTGTAGACTGCAGATCTAGCTGAATCTTGATTTTTGGTCCAGGCTATGGTTGCCCGGGGGGATCTTGGTGCAGAGTTGCCGATTGAAGAGGTCCCGATATTGCAGGTAACATGATTAATGCGGTGTTAAGGCCTAAGGGAACACATTTCTTTTACATTTACCCTTTGGTGGTAGTATAGTATAGACTGCAGGAAACGTGGGTAGATGGATTGTTTTATGCTAGTGACGTCACTCAAGTCCTGTCACAAACACAAATTTGTCAATTTGTCGCATTTGCAGGAAGAAATTATTATGTTATGTCGTAGTATGGGCAAGGCAGTCATCGTGGCAACAAATATGCTGGAAAGCATGATTGTACACCCCACTCCTACCAGAGCTGAGGTATCAGATATTGCGATTGCAGTTAGAGAAGGGGCCGATGCGGTTATGCTCTCTGGAGAAACTGCTCATGGGAAGTAAGTAAACTTTCCTTTGTTACAACTGACAAGGCCAATATTCTTCTCCTATATATTTTTTCATCATAAAGCCTTCACCTGCATGGTTGAACTGATTCTGTTAAAATCCCATGTTAGGTTCCCACTGAAGGCAGTGAAGGTCATGCACACAGTGTCTTTGCGCACAGAAGCTACAATAGTTGTGCCACAAATTCCAACAAATCTGGGCGAAGCCTTCAAGGTATTGGGAAGTCTGTTCTCGACAATGAATTATTCTGTGTTATCTGATGTGCTACGTGATGCATGTTACTTGCTTCTGATTTTTGTCTTCTGCAGAATCATATGAGTGAAATGTTTGCATTCCATGCAACAAAGATGTCTAATAACCTTGGAACTTCAATTGTTGTCTTCACTCGAACTGGTTTCATGGCCATTCTACTGAGCCATTATCGACCATCTGGCACAATCTTTGCTTTCACAAATGAGTGAGTTTTCTGAATTACACTATTCAACTCAATGACTGCTTGCTTTCTCATGAGAACTGTCAGCTATGTGAAAATATGGGGCGAAGCTTATTCAATCCACTTTATTTGATGTCTTAGTTATCGAATAATCAAACTTGATAAACATTATGATTTATGATACTTGAGGAGCTGAGTCACAAGCATTTCAAATTCTGTGTCTTTTAGCAAGTCTGGTTTCTTACCTTTAATAGATGGTATCATTTAATTGTCTTATAGGAAGAGGATACAGCAGAGATTGGCCCTGTACCAAGGTGTTTGCCCCATACACATGGAGTTCTCTGCTGATGCTGAGGAGACATTTACCGTTGCTTTGGATTTGTTACAGGTGAACATTTATTAGGTTTATCTTTTCACAATCAAGTGTTTTAAAACAGTTACAAAGTAGAAAGGAGAGTATGTGAATTGCTGCTTCAAAGCTACCTTAATGAGGAGAAGTATAATCAAAACTAAAATAAATAATGCAATGATTATCCTAATTCTCTGTTGGTATACTGCTTCCCTTTTTTGTTCTTTTTTCTTTTACTCCAAGCATAAACAGTTAAGGTCCGTTATATCTTCATACGTGGTACATTTTTGTTTCACTTCACTTCTCTCCTATATCAGGGGAAAGGAACAAAATATAAAATTCTCATGCTTATTTCTTTCCATTTATAGAAGCATGGACTAGTGAAGGAAGGCGAGCAAATTGCCGTTGTTCAAAGTGGTAAACAGCCCATCTGGCGCTCTGAATCCAGGCATAATATTCAATTGAGGAAAGTATAGATGGGAAAGCGGATTAGAGAATGAATCTCATTGTTCATTGCTCGTTCATTCACTTCACTTAACTTATGTTGATCATTGCTTGTTGGATGCTTCAGCCTTTTGTTTTACCTTTCAGTTGGTTTGAAAGCTTTTTGCTCTCTTTTTTTTTTCAGCCTTGTACCCATGCCTTCATCGATCTTACTGTAATGATATATTATAGTTGAATGCAATTAAGTGAAGAATTTAAGAAAGGTTTTCTAAGTATATCCAATTTCCCTCCCTTCTCCCTTTGTCCATATATTCATGGTTGTGTAGTTATTGACTGTATTTTTTTATTTTTTTTTTCAATTTCCAACTGCTGTCTTACTGTTGTAATGCAGGATTTTTTTTTTCGACATTTTTTACGTACTAAAGTAGAAAGTCATTCTTATTGAGTTGTCGCATGAAAAAATTGTTTAAAATGATAGCCAGAGCTCTTCCCAAGTTTGATATGCACAACACGTTGTATACATTATTTACGGTTAGAACTACCAGTGTTGGCCTAGTAGATTGTTTTCATCGTCGGTGCAACCTTCAACAATTTACACTTTTCAAAAGTTTTAACAATTGTCAGAGTTGGGTTTCAAAAGTAAAATCGAAAGTCAAATGGAGCTCAAAATAAGATTGAAAACAACTCTGGCAAACTCTTGAAGTAAAAGAATGTAATGGTGCAAGGAAAATGTCGTCGCCAGCGGCTTGGGTGCACGTTGGGGAATGCATGTCTTTTTTTTTTCCAACTACTTGTTCGACTGTTTCCTTACAAGTTCAGGAGCTTACATAGAGTCGAAGATGGAGACACTTGTGTTAGAAACAGGCGATAAAAGATACCCATTTTGTGTTTGGGAATTTGAAAGTGGATGAATTAAGACAAGAATTTGCAAACAAGTAATTAAGTATCTAGAATGTGTCATTATGAAGCAGTTTATGAGAAACACATCTGCAATTGAATATAGAGGAATGATGGATGAATCTAAAGAGAAACAGAACACGTCTTCAACTCAACAACATCAATAGGCAGCGTATCAGCAGGGAAAGCGCAATCAACTTGTTTCTCCGGCAGCAGACCACAAGCCTTGGGAGTGACCCTGCTCGACACTCCTCCGACATCAGTGCAGCTCCACGGCAACTTCTTCGCCTTCTCCGCCAGCTCCACGGTGACGTTTGAAATACAAATGTTAGTGAAGGGGTCACCCTGAATTCCAGAAAGATCTCCAACTATGGAAACATTCTTGCCAACAATGTCCTTGTAATTGATGTTGGTAATCTCCGGCAGCGCCTTGGGATCGTAGCCGGGGTCGGGGTGGGAGCCGTAATCGCCGTTCATCCAGAAGACGTACTTCATGGTATTCATGTTCATGTTTCGTACGAAGATGTTTTTAACGTAGGCTCCTCTCCCTGCGCCTGTCTTGATCCTCACCCCCGACTGCGAGTTGATGGCGTATATCTCTTCGGCTCGAACGTCCTCGATCCCGCCCGACATCTCGCTGCCCAGCGCGATCACGGCGCTGTCCGGCGAAATGCATGTAAATCTCTTGATGCTCAGCCCCTTCGTTGGCCGCCCGAATTTTATGCCGTATTGATCCCAACCACTCTTCACTGCGATGCAGTCGTCGCCCGACACTACGTACGAGTCTCGTATGCGACTGTTCGTGCACGAGTCTACACAATAAATAAAGGGAATATTATATTCCACCATATATATACTAATAATAAATACTGTCAATGTCCCTGCCTACATTGACCTTTTTCATTTTTTCTATTGAACCCTTGAATTTACCCAGAAAAAGAAAAAAACATAAAAGCATAGAAATGAGAAAAGAAACCTGGATTGATGCCGTCAGTGTTTGGAGAATCAATGGGGGCGAGAATTGTAAGCTTTTCAATTATGACATCGCTGCAATTTTTCCAGATCATCAAGAAAATTGTGACTATATATAATTATTCGATCGGATAGTTATTTATTTTTTCCTTTTTTTAAGAAGTAGATCATATTTATTGGAAGGAATTGAATATGTATATATATACCTGCAGTAAGTAGGGTGGACGTGCCAGGAGGGGGAGTTGATCATTGTGAGATGAGAAATCTGGACGTGATCAGAAAACAAGATTTCAATCAAGTAAGGCCTTGTGTTTTTGAGCTGTTTTGCCTTGAATTTTTTCCACCAGATTGCCCCCTGCCCATCGATCGTTCCATTGCCACCTGAAAATTAAAAACACATTACTCAATCATACATATATATATATATATAATTTTGAAGAATTATTTACATGATCTAATTAATCTTCAAAAACAAAATAAAAAATATATATGTATACCTGTAACAACAACATCGGTAAGATTGGTGCCAAAAATGAGACTGGCAAACCTTTTCCCAGCAGCATCTCTTCCTCTACCATAGGATGGCAGTGGATCAATCAGAGGATAATCCGACTCTTCCTGTAATAATATTTATTATTTCATAATTATTAAACATATATAAGCAACGTAATTAAGATTAAAGAAAATATTAATTAATAATGGTTGCTAGAGCCTTGAGGGTATATATATACAACCTGAGAAGCAAGAAGCACAGCCTTTTTGTGTATATATAGTGTGAAATGGCTAGTGAGATTAAACGATCCCGTTAGCCATTTTCCGGGGGGAACGACGAGCAACGCACCGCCGTCGGAAGCAACCTCGCTCAGATTAGCAATGGCTGCCTTAAATGCTGCTGTGTTTGAGGTTTTTCCATCGCCTTTCCCTCCAAAATCTGTCAAAAATGCAGTGTGCTTCCGACAGTTTATCGCCGGATATGGGATTTTCTCATTGTAAGAATTGCATCTGGATTCTGCTACCTTCAGAAACAGCAGTCCTAGTAGAAAAAATGCCAACAACTTCTCCATAATTACCTGATCCAAAATTAATCAAAAAAATTAGTAAAAGATATATATCAAGAAATTAGTACGTATGGTTACATATATATGATTTATTAATTTGAAAGGAGATCGAAAAGGAATCATCAAGTATGTGTGATGATACTAACATGGGACATGGTATTGAGATGATTGTGAGGTTTGTTTCGTAGGAGGTTTGATTTATATAGCAATATTGTAATAAATTTTTTATACCATCAAAATCTGCAATTAAGGTTTTCTAGCAACAGTCCATATAAATTGACAAAATCTCGACGTATATAGATTGCATCGCGCATCTCATTAAGAGAAATTTACAAAAGAAATAGAAAGTCAAAAAGGAATATTAAATGGGTCTGATTCCATGCATATTTTGTGAATAAATCAGCCATTTTATTATCCCTCTCTTGATTCAAACGGTAGATTATGTTATCTACTCTTGTTTGTGGATAATTTCAATATTTAATTTTGATATGATCTACTCTCTCTCTCTCTCTCTCTCTCTCTCTCTCTCTCTCTCTCTCTCTCTCTCTCTCTCTCTCTCTCTCTCTCTCTCTCTCTCTCTCTCTCTCTCTCTCTCTGAATAAAGTAAAAGGCCTTTTTCTAGCAAGTAGTATCTTTTTTTCTCTTCTCTTTTATTATAAGGGTTATGTTAATTGTGCCATAATATTTAATTACAATAAAATTTCAATTTTTAATAAATTATTAATTAAGATTCTAATTATTGATTAATGTATGTTTACACTTATACCTTTGTAGTCAATTTTAAAAAGAGGTTTGTCTTATTGTTTTACAAATTTTGAATGTAAATACAAATCTCTACAAAGAGGTTAATGAATTTTTTTTTATTTTTTTTTTATTTTTACTCACACATCCGACCTATGGTATTGAGTAGATTCAAACATGTGACCTTTGGTCTCCAAGCAACCAATATGTTAATGAATATTGACTTCAAATAATAATAATAAAAATCTCGAATAAAATTTAAAAAATAAACTAATTTGTACCAAAATAAACAAGAATTTCATTTGAAAATTATGTGCTAATCAACTAAATTTATTCTGTTAATTATCGATAATTATAAATATAATATATAATATACACAATTGCCTTAACTTGGATGCATTGATTTTCAATTAGTTAACTTTAATTTAATTATAAGAAAAACTTAAAATATTAAATTAAATATGAAAAATGGGGAGAAAAAAAACATATGGTTGAGAATTTTGAATAAAAAATTAATCGACGCTTCTCCTTAAATAATGATTGGCATCGATACAAAATAGGGGTGTGCAAAATCGAATAAAAAATAAAAAATTGAACTGAACCGAGCTATTTCACTACAAAAAAATGTGGATATAGCGACGAGAACCGACGACGGGGGCTTTTCGGGTCGCCGACGGTGACGGGCTAGCGACGGATCTCCCGTCGCCAAAATCAAATTTATTTTTTCTTTTTTTTTTATCATTTTTTTAAAAATTGGTGAATCCGTCGCTAATCCATTTTAACGACGGATCAAGTCCGTCGTTAAACACGTCGTCGTTAGACAAAATTAACGACGGAAAAATCTAGCGACGGATTTAACGACAGATTTTTCCGTCGTTAAATAATTTCCAAATTCAGTCGCCAGAGAAAAAAAAAACTTAACGACGGAAAAATTCCGTCGCTAAAAAAAAACTCAATTGAGCCGAGCCGAGCCGAGAAGCCGCCAATCCGAGCCGCACCGAGACACCTAGCCGAGCCAACCAATAATTCATATTAAACCCTTCGAAGCTTGCGCCCAAGTGAGCTTGAACCCGAGACCTCTGGGAAAGAGAGTGATGCACTAACCAAATGGGCTAGTGAGTATTTCATGTTATGATATGAAAATAATATATATATATATATATATATATACACCACACGAAACTTATTTATATATTATTCGTTTATATTATTTTTAAATTAAATAATTATATATTTTATTCATTTTGTAACATCTCACTTCTACGTGATTTAAAATTATAAAATTATTTGATTGTTTAAAAAAAATGAGTTTTTTATTTATTTATTTAATAACGCTCAATAGAATTAGTTGGGCTTGAGGGAGTTCGAAGTTGCGCCCCTAGTATCAAGAATATTTGTAATTATTATTTAGGTTTTAAAAGTTTAATTAGTTTGAGCCATATAATATATATATATATATATATATATATATATATATATATATATATTCTAGTCTTGTTTAGATAAAAGTTATACAAGTTAAGAGTATAATTTTATTTTGATTACATAAATCACTTATGATGAATTATATATGTTAATTCGTGTGTATATATATCTACATATTAGATAAATTCATTGTATAATAATAATAATAATATCAAAGATATTAAGATAAAGAAGAAAAATAAATGATAAGGATTACAACTATGTTAGGTATGGGATTTAAAAATATAAAAATAAAATATTTTGAAAAGATAATACAATAGTAATAAATAGTGATAATAATTATGAATACATGTGTTTTAATTATAGGTCTTGAGGTATAATTTATTATTACTATATGTGTGAGTGTATATTAGATTTTAAAATAATTTTGATAGGCAAAATAGTTATAGTAGTCGGTCAAAGAGAAGAATATATGTATATATATATATATATATATATATATATTGACTAGATAAATCCAAATTAATGTATCTTAAAAAAAAAGGAACTAACCGACTCTTCAATATTTTATCCCCTAAATGCAATATAATATATATATAGTTGATCAAGATGAATATGGCGGCGGAATTGAGAGGATTATGAAATGAAAAGTGAGGCGGCAGTAGCTTGTGGTCTTATATATATATATATACATCTACTAATATTATTGATTCATTTTTGTGCATAAGAAAAGAAAAATATATTGAGCAATCTATTCACTACAAAGGTGGCAAGGAAATAAATAAAAAAAAAGGTTATACAACAGTAGTGAGGTGGAGATAGAATACAAAGAAGGTTAGTTTTCAAATCTAGTTTAATTTTAATTTTATAATTCAACATAAATGATTTAATTGATATTATTTAATACTAGGTGCGGCGCAATTAGGATCTTCATCTATTTTGTGATCCTCTGCTCAATTTGAGGTGCTCATTATTCTCAGGTGGGTAAATGTATGCTTTAAAATTGTATTATGAAATGGGTCATTATTATTATTTACGAAAGTATATGGTATATGTGTTTTTCTTTTAAAGCAAAATATTTTAATCCTACTTGAATTTATCGTGGATGGAATATGGATAAGAATAGCGTTTCATACGCATCAGAATAGTGTAACGCACATACCGAGAGCGTGACTTACACAATAGAGAGGTATGTCCTGTGCACAGTGTGATATATCCGAAAAGAAGAAGAAGAAGAAGAAGAAGAAGAAGAAGAAGAAGAAGAAGAAGAAGAAGAAGAAGAAGAAGAAGAAATACCCTAAATCCATTATTCCTGCGATTTAAATTTAATTGGATAAATAGAAAGAAATGCCCATGATCCCCACCACTGAGTACGTTTTATGAGTGCTCACCCCACATTTTTACATGTTTTCAGGACAATGATTTTGGAGCAGCGTGAAGGAAATAGGAGGGTGGACCTTCTCTAGACTTTTCGATTACTTCACCATAACTTTTGCACTTGTTATTTGAAGTTAACTCTTTTGAACTTGATATTATGTGCGTGTTTAACTGTTTTTTTTTTACTAATCTAATTTAGTGATTGTATATTATGGTTTTATCGATGTTTCAAGTTAGAATTTTCATATTCTAGAGTTTATGTGTTTTTTTTTTTTTGAAATAATCTAGGAATATAAATTTCGAAGAATATAAACATGTTCAATTTTCTTATTGGAATTTCTAGCATGATTATTTTGAAATAAAAATAATAATTTGAATTGTTATTATTAGAATCGCTTTCCGCTTTAAAGAATAGAAAGAGTAACATCTTAAATTAAAGAATTTAGGGTGTTACATTTAGTGGTATCAGAGCGGGTCTGCCTTCCTGTAGACTCGATGTGTTTGAGAGAATTTATATTGTTTGATTTTGTGATACGCCACCCATTTCCGCCACGTGCTCCTGCTCCAAGGTACTTTGTTTGATTTATTTATTTTGCAAAGTTATTGAATGTGGTGAGCATTAAGAAATTTCAGATATTATGAGAATTGTTGAGAAATGATTTATGCAGAAAAGTTTTATTATGTTTAAATGCATTTGATGAATGAGAAATAAATTATTTTAGTCCTCGAAATTTAGAGTGAACATGGAAATATTTTTTTTGTAGATGTTTTTCCCTATTTAGATCCAAAACATTCAGATTCATATCATTTGGTTTGAACTTAGTAGTATGTTTCTTTATTTACCCATGCGTACAGAAGTATGAGACGTGGACGACCGCCTCTCAATCGTAATCCACCTCGTAATCCCAAGGCCAATCAACCACCAAACGCAGGCGGCGGAAACTTGGTGCCAGAATTAATTAGAGCACTACAGGGGTTCGTACAGCAACAAACACATGCTGCAGTAAACCAAAATGCAGCGCCTAATGCACCTGTTCCGCCAACCACTAATCAGGTGATCGAGCAGTTTCGTCGCTACACTCCACCTAGATTCAATGGTAGGAGTGGACCACTAGCTCTTGAAGAATGGATAATGGAGCTCAAACGGATCTTCGAACACATAGAGTGTGATGATGCACACAAGGTCTCATGTGCAGTCTTTCAATTCACTAAGGATGCTGGTCGCTGGTGGAAGTCGTACAAAACTGGTATGACAGAAGAGGAACGTCAAGGCTTGACTTGGGATAAGTTTAAAGAGATCGTTATGGACAAGTACTTTTCTCGGGCTTTTCGTATGCAGAAGCAAACTGAATTCCTGGAGCTGAAGCAAGGAAATCTCACTGTGACAGAGTACGAACGAAGGTTTAACCAACTCTTGCGTTACGCAGCGCGTCTGCTAGACACTGAGGATCAAAAAGCTGACTGGTTCATAAGAGGTCTTCGACCAGAGATACGTGGAATTCTTGCAGCACAAAGGATCGTTGACTATGGACAAGCTGTCAAACAAGCTCATGAAGTAGCTGCTGGACTAGAAGTAGATAAAACTCTTCCAAGAAATGCAGATCCTCGTGGTAAAAGAAAATGGGATAGTCGCAATAGGGGGAACGGGAATTTTCCAATCAAGAGAGATAAACTTGAAGCACGCCCTACAAATAGAACACCTATGGGCATCCCTCCGTGCCTAGAATGCAAGAAAACACATTTTGGACCTTGCTTATGGCGTAAAGGAGTTTGCTATATCTGTCAAGAGCCAGGACACATGGCCACCAACTGCCCCAAGAAAGGAGTTTGTTATAATTGTCAAGAGCCAGGACACATGGCAAGCAACTGCCCCAAGAAGCGACGTGAAGAGCCGAAGAAAGGTGGTAATGCGCGACTTTTTGCCTTCACACAACAAGAAGCTGGGGAGAATAGTGGTACGATGTCAGGTATGATATCGATTCTCGGAATGCCAGCTTTAGCTCTGTTTGATTCTGGTGCTTCACACTCTTTTATTTCAATTGAGCTTTGTGCTAAGCTAGGACTAAGTTTAGAAGTAGAAAACTTAGCCCTCGATGTTAGAATTCCTGCTGGAGAAACATTAAGAACTAATAGGATGGCTAAAGATGTTAGATTGGATTTTGGGGGAAAAGAGCTTGTGGCTGATTTACATGTTCTCAAGATGCAAGAATTTGATTTAATCTTGGGAATGGACTGGTTAAGCAGAAGTTTTGCAACTATATGTTGTCGTGAACGAGAAGTTGTATTTCAAAAACCAGACGAGGAAAAGTTTATCTTCCATGGAGCTAAGTTAGGTGGAAGACCAAGAATCATATCAGCAATGAAAGCTATGAAAATGTTGAAGAAAAGTGGGTGCCAAGGATTCTTGGTAAATATTGTTGGGACCACGCCAGCAAACCCAACATTGGATGATGTGCCAATTGTTAGAGATTTTGTGGATGTTTTTCCCGAGGAGATACCTGGATTACCGCCAAATCGATAAGTGGAGTTCATGATTGACTTAGTGCCAGGAGCAGCACCAATGTCAAAGGCACCATATCGAATGGCACCATCAAAGTTACAAGAGTTGAAGGTCCAACTTCAAGAACTACTCGACAAAGGATATATTCGGTCAAGTGTTTCGCCATAGGGAGCGCCAGTTCTATTTGTGAAGAAGAAAGATGGTAGTATGAGAATGTGCATAGATTATCGAGATCTAAACCGTCTCACAATAAAGAATAAGTACCATTTGCCGAGGATTGATGATTTATTTGATCAACTTCGAGGGGCTAGTGTGTTTTCAAAGATAGATCTGAGATCAGGATACCACCAATTGAAGGTGAAGGAAGACGATATCCCTAAGACGGCTTTCAAGACAAGATATGGTCATTATGAGTTTGTGGTGATGCCTTTTGGATTGTGTAATGCACCAGGAGTGTTCATGGATCTAATGAATCGGGTATTTCATCCATATTTAGATCAATTCGTCATTGTGTTCATTGATGACATCCTGATTTATTCAAAAGATAAGGAGCAACACACAGCACACCTGAGAGTTGTGCTGGAAACCCTAAGAAAAGAGAAATTGTATGCTAAATTCAAAAAGTGTGAGTTTTGGTTAGATCGAATAGCATTCCTTAGGCACGTAGTGACTGCTGAAGGTATTGAGGTTGATCCAACAAAAGTAGAAGCTGTCAACAATTGGAGTCCACCAACAAATGTGGGAGAAGTGAGGAGCTTTCTGGGAATGGTTGGATACTACCGAAGGTTTATTGAAGGATTCTCCAAGATAGTTGGACCACTCACGCAATTGACACGAAAAGGGGTACCTTTTGAATGGACAGAAAAATGTGAGAAGAGTTTCCAGGAGTTGAAACGGAGATTGGTAACAGCTCCAGTATTGACCATCCCTGATGGATCAAAGGGATTTGTCATTTACAGTGATGCATCAAAACAAGGACTAGGATGCGTCTTAATGCAACAGGGAAAGGTAGTTGCTTATGCTTCTAGACAATTGAAGCCTCATGAGTTGAATTATCCTACTCATGATCTAGAGTTGGCCGCTGTTGTGCATGCATTGAAAATTTGGAGACATTATCTCTAAATTAGTTGCTTATGCTTCACTTTCCTTTTTTTTTCTTCATTTGACCCCTCAAATTAAGGAATTTCTCTTAATTGTCCTACTATTCTATAAATTCACGACTCCCTTTCAGTTTTTAGGTTTTAATTTTGGCCACTTGTTTCTTTGTTATGTTTGAGAGAATTTTGGGTTTCATCAGTTTCTGTTTGGGGATTCGGATTCTACGGCTTATGTAGTTTATGTGTTTGCATAAATGCCCACTCGAACTATTTTAAGTAAAGTAATTTTTTTTTTGAATAATTTTTATGTTCTTCGAGTCCGTAAAGTTTGTGAATTGACGATTAAAGCCATTTCAGGGGTTGGCCCTCGATTGAATTCTGAAATTCTGATGGGAGCTTTTATTTAGGAGCATAAACCGTATTTTTTTCTTCTTATTATTATTTTAATATATTCAGCTGTTTTGGTCAGTTTTAATATATTATTTTACCTATCTTGCTGTAGTATTATTTTGGAATCAAATATGTAATTGTATTTTAAGCTGCTGCTACTTGCTTGCTAACTATACTAGTTTTTTAAGCTTAGTTATTTGTCGTGCTTTTTAGTATTTTATTTTTTGTGGGCTTTCATGTTAATCTTTGAAAAATCAAGACCAGCTGGTAGTTAAGGTGTTTTGGATTTCTGAGATCAACAACTATATCTCCCTATGTGCTATTACTGAATGTTGATTTCTAAATTGTTGGAGAGGCTTATTGGTCGTCTAGTCTTGAAAGATAATCTTTTAGTTGTTTATCTCCACTTTTGATCGACGATCAGTTAGTAGTGTTGTTTTTCTTTCATAATCAATTTCCACTCCCTTTCAGGATTTAGTAAGTTTGGTGTAAGTTAAATCAATCAACTTGGGTCTAGATAGAACGATACATAAATAAATGAATAAGCACATTTTTTGCCAAAAGAATGGCCTCCCTTGTTTAGATCTCTTTTTGAATAGATAATTTAAATTAGTTTCACAATGCAATTCTGCACTTAATTAGTTATTCTTGTTCTGTTAGCAGATGGCTTAGAGTATGTCTCTTTGATATGACCTTTCTCATATTGATTTCTATGTAGTTGTTTTAGTTTGATGTGAACTCTTTTTTCTATTTTATATGTGTTTGATGTTTCAATTAAAGTAAATATGTTGCAGAGGATACGAGACATTGCCTATGAAGATAATCAGGAAGTGCCCAATGGCTTGATAGGTACGTGACAGTATCGATACCTCTTGCAATTCTTGAGGAAGTCTTGTAAATATAAAGAAAGAATAGTGCTAATTCCCTTCTTAGCTGTCAGTGAATGGAGAAAGAATAGTGTTAATTTTTTGGTTGAAAAATGGATTTGTAAATGCTGATTTTTCTAGCTTCTATGCACGGTGATGCTGATATATATTGTATTTTCTTATCATAAGTGGGATATTGCTACGTACTCTAGTTCTTTGAGAAGCTGGAGGAATCTGGATATAAGTGAATGCTTCCTATATAAATAGATCATGGGGAAGTTCTCGCCTTCTAAGGAATGAAATATACCAGAGTCCATTTTGTAGTTAGTTTATTAGATTTCATGTCTTTCCTCAGCAACTTACTACCAGAAAATGGTTTCAAGATCTGATATTTAGATAGTTTACTAGAGCCTAATATATGATATCATGTCAAGTGGTTGTAAATCCTTCTTTGGGGTAAATATATTTTAGACTACCCCAAAATAATTAATTCGAGGTAATAATTCTCGCAGACAGGTTTCTGTGATGGTAGGGATATGGTTGAAAGACAAATTTATATGGAATGATGGAATTAAACATGTGCCCTCTTCAATCTCACACTACATGATTAGCTTCTCTTCAACAAATTGAAAACCTTATTAACACATGTATATATGGTTTATCAGATTGACTTGGGAACAGACGACAAGTTTTGTTTCTGCAAAGCAAAGTGACTTGTTGGCCGTGGTCGAGTAGATAGTTTGCAGAGAAGAGCTTCAAACTCTTTTTGGTCGGATCGAGTCATGTCTTAAAGCTTATTTATGTATTTGAGATATTTATACATTGATACTTGATATTTTGTATTAGAAATTATTTTATTTAGTGCATTATCTTTTATTTTAGTAATATTATTTGTCATGTTTTACAAATAATTGCAATATAAAATAAATATACAAATTAATTTATATATAAATAAATAATAATTAAAATTTCAGACTAACAATTTAAATTAGTGGCGACGGATCTCGAGATAGCGACGGATTTCGCGACGGGGTCCCCGTCGCAATGTAGCGACGGATCCCGCAACGGGGTACCCCGTCGCTATTTAGCAACAGATTTAGTGACGGAAACCCCGTCGCTATCCGCCAAACTCGTCGCCCCAGCTACGGATATAGCAACGGGATTTCCTGTCCCTATATCCGTCGCTAAGCCATGGTGACAGGCGAGCCACTGTCGCGCGTGATTAGCGACGGGGGTTTTCCGTCGCTATCCCGTTGCTAGAGGGTTTAGCGACGGGTATAGCGACGGAAAACCCCGTCGCTAGATCCGAAATTTTTTGTAGTGTTTGGTTTGGTTGATTTGGTGATTTCTATCTTTTACTATGGTTCAATTTTGAATATTAAAACCAAAATAAGTTTGGTTTGGTTTCGGTTTTAATAAAATATATTTCGATTAAAACCAAACTAACCAAAGTTTATAAATTACATTTTGTTAATATTACACATAAATTAAAAAAATACAAAAATAAAATTATACGCTCATTAATGAACTTGGGCAAAGTGCAACAATGTTTCAACTTTAAAGTAAAAGATTTGCGAGATGTTTTTATGCATTGAACTATTAACTGTTGAATGTAATTGTGACATGTGATAAGTTGAACATGTACGAGATTGAATTTAGGAATAATTTTATTATAATTTATTTAATGTATCGTTTGTTATTTATTAAGTTCAAATATTATTTTTCTAGCTTTAGATGTATTTGTTTAGAAAAAAAATTAACATTCTATTAAACCAAAAATCAAACCAAACGAACCAAAAAAATTATGGTTCAGTTAAGCTCAATCATATCAATTACTTTGGTTGGTTTGGTTTTCATTTTTTTTCAAAATTTTGGTTTATGGTTTTATTGATTTGGTTCGATTTTGCACCAAACCAACCATTTGCACACCAAATTGATGTGTGAAATTTTAGTTTTAAAACTCGAATCAACTTGCAAGTGAACAAGCAAATGTAGCACAGGGTGAAACGAGGTTGAATCCACAAGGAAAAAGAAAATTAAATAAGTACGTACTACGACATCGGCTCCTATTTGTTATCCAGACGGCGAAATGGATAATTGTTTGATTTAAAATTAACTAAATAATAAAGCAAAGTAAATAATTACAATTAATAAATGAGTTGGGCAATTAAGAAAAGTAACACTCTAGGGGTTGGTTTTATTGGATTACTTAACACAAAATCTAATTATAATGGATGTTTAATTTCCAATTCAAGATTACCAAGGCGATCACTAACTTATTCTAAATCTCCTCTCGAAGCATTTAGAATATGGGGCACATGCATATGATTATTGTCTCCAATTAATACCTAAGTGTGCTTACCAAGAGCACCAAGGATCTATGCCTTAACAACTATCTCAAACCTCTCGATTTTGTTGACAATTTCTTTGAATTCTAGGTTCCTATGTTGAAGCTCATCTCTCAAATTTTGAATCAACATAAATAATCATGCTATTTAATTATCAATTAATTTTCATCAATCAACAATACATAACACCCATACATAATAAGAATCCAAAGCATAATCAAGAACCATTAAACATCCAAAATAAACTTCATTTATGTCTCATAATCCAAATAAAACCAACACCCAAAAATATCAAAGATTTAGCTCCTCATAATTACACGGGTAACTAAAATCTCTACAAGAAGGAACATGATTTTAACAAAATTAAAGAACAAAAGAACCCAGATGGATATTTTGGCCTTCAAATCTTGCTTCAACTTTGTTCTTCTTGCCCAATCTTTAATTTCCTTTCTCTTATCTTCTTCTCCAAGTATTTCTCTCTCTAAAAGTGGCTAAAGGTGGAATAGAATGCCCTAATTTCGAATTGGGGTTGGTTTATATAGTGGAGGAATAAAAGAATTAAAAGAAAATCAAAAATGGGGAAAAAATGATGGAAAATCGGGAAATTATTGCGCAGGGCGCGACCACGGAGGTCACGCCTCCTTCTTCTCCAGAGCGACTTTTAGGGCCTCTGTGTAAACGTCCAGTCACGCCGCTCCTGTGCATGGGTCGCGCCGCTCATTGAGTTGGTCGGGTCGCGCCTCCGCCCCTGCTCCGACACCTCTCACGGTTGTGCTTCGTTCTCTCTCATTTCTTATCCGATTAAGGTGATTCAACTTGCAGTATGCTCCAAATTCGATCATCTATCTTCCCATTGAATTGATTTTCTCAAAATGTCTTTTATTTATCCTCCATTTTCTGTACAACTCAAATAAGAAACAAAACTTCCAAGTCGTGAGGTTAAAAGCCCAATTTGGGTGAAAACACATATAAAACTATTCAATTAACTTCATTTAAACCTAAAAATGTTGTGCCAAAACACCTCTCATCACAAATGTAAAGTCGTAGTAACCATGCTCAGTGCCACTCATAAAAATTTTATACTCTTACAAAATTCAAAATTTTATACTTCTTTTAAAAAATTCAAAATTTTATTTTTATTTTTTTCATTTCAACAATATATTTTACATCCATCTTATTAACTTCAAAATTATTTATATAATAAATTAGTTAGTATATTGTATTAATAACTTTGACTATTAGGTGATTCAATTTTTTAAACTAAAAATATATACTACAAGAAAAATGGATATAGACAACGGGTAAAACCGTTGTTTTTAGGATATTGAACCCGTTGTGCTTGATGGTGTTGTCTATAGGGGTCTTCAAGCCTGAAGACAACGGTTTACAACTCTTATCTTAACAACTTACGACAACAGATGTAATCTGTTGTGATTGAATTAAAAATGTTGTCTCTTAAAAGCCTTAACACAATGGTTCTGCTCTAAAAACAATAGAAAAAAAACCCTTGTCTTAAAGAGTTGAGATAAGGGTGTTCATCTGTAGTAATAGAGTCAAAACTGTTGTCTTCAAACCTTACGACAACGGTTTTATTCTTAAGACAACGGGTAAAACCTCTTGTCTTAGGTTCATCAAACAACGATTCTTATCTGTAGTAATAAATTTAAAACTCTTGTCTTAGGACTTTAAGATAACGGTTTTCCGGTTGTAAGCTATTATATTTATTTAGCCTGATATTAAAATCTATAATAAAATTCCAAAATAATAATTTATACTAATCATCCATCCAAAATACAAATTATAACAATTCATCCAAAATATAACCAATTACAACAATCCATTCGAAATACAACTGCTTCACAATAATTCATATAAAATATTCACTGTTTGCTTACATTAATGACATAAAAACATTATTTCTTCTAAATAAATCTCCAACACGAGTAGGGATGGAAATGGGTAGGGTAATAAGGTACCCGTCCCCGTTCCCGTGTTTTAGAAAAATACACGTACGCGTCCTCATACCCGCTGGGTATCAACTTTTATGTTCATTCTCATATCTTTTGGATACTTAACTACCCATATCCGTACCTGTTACCCATATTTTAACTATTTCTCTTATGCAGTACACAAGTAGTATCTTTTTTTTCCTTCTCTTTTATTATAAATGGGAAATATTTAACATTAAGCAGCTTTTGTATGATCACTTTCTTTAGTAAAAAAATAGGGATGTTTTAATTGCTACCAACTAAAATATATGGTGGTGTTGATTGCAACATTTTAAAAAGGAGAATTAGCAATTCAGGGTCTGAAATATGGGTAATCTGTCAATTCAAAACATAAAAGATGAAAATTATCAATTCAGGACCTAAAAGATGAAAATTGTCAATCTAAAACCTCAAAAATCATGAATTTTGATTTTTTTTAATTAATTTTATATTAATTTTTCAACGAAAATTTCTTTATTAAAAAAATAAAAAGAAATTGAAAAATGTGATTTTTGAGGTCCTGCATTGATAATTTTCATCTTTCAAGTCCTGTATTGATAGTTTTCATTTTTCGAGTCCTGAATTGATAGATTATTCATCTTTCAGGTCCTAAATTAATAATTCTCCTTTTAAAAAATCATATATTATCTATCTATATATATATATATATAAGTGGCCGTTGTGTGTAGTGTGTGTGTTTTGATATGTAATTTTATGTACTAAATACTATATATTTATTAGAAATTGATAATTCGATTTTTGTGGATGACATATATTATTAAGGGGCAGACTTAGGTGAGACCGTCTCATACATGAGACGGATCAATACTCACATGCGGGGATCATTATTTATGGGTGAAGTATCATTAACTCACATGTGAGTATCATTATTTATACCCGCATGTGAGTATCATTATTTATGGGTGAAGTATCATTAACTCACATGTATCATTATTTATGGGTGAAGTATCATTATTTATGGGTGAAGTATCATTAACTCACATGTATCATTATTTATGGGTGAAGTATCATTATTTATGGGTGAAGTATCATTAACTCACATGTATCATTATTTATGGGTGAAGTATCATTATTTATGGGTGAAGTATCATTAACTCACATGTATTGATCCGTCTCATGTATGAGACCGTCTCATACAAGTTTTTATCTATTATTAATCATTATGTATGTGTATGTATGTATATATGTATTATAAATCAAAAGTTGACTCGTTTGACCTACCACATAGGGAGAGAAGTAAAATCACAATATAATCCTATACATGCGACGTATCGTTGTTTTGTTACTCTAGTTTAATATAATAACATACAAATGCATCTAAAGCAAATGAAATTATCGGATCCGCTTTATAAATTGTATTATTTTTTCTTGGAGAAATATCAATCCAAGGCCTGAAAGATGATGATTTAAGGCTTGGAGATTTAACGGTGTTAAAACTCCATCCAACAGAAGGTGATGTGTCTATTAAATATTCACATCATTTTGACACGTCATTTTTATCCTAAATTAAATTAAAAAAATATATATATAACTTTACATTAATTAAATTAAACAGAGGGTTTTATTATATTATGTAAATTCAATCTCTACTTAATTCAATAAGAGATTCTTATAAGTTTAAATTAAATTCAATGATTAATTAAATTCAGTATGTAATTGTAATACTTTTTTTTCCGATCACAATAATAAATTGATATAGTTATTTTTATTTTTATTTTTATTTTTATTTTTATTTTCAATTTTGATGGAGAAATGATTATTTTAAAAAGAGATCCGGAGAGAGAGTAAAATTAACATTAATTAATTTATTAAATATTTCAATAACATTTAATAGTTTGCGATGTAATTAAAATCATAATAATTAATTATAAATATAATAAATTTTAATTAATCAAACAAACAGAGATGAATTTCAAAATAAAAAATAATGAGACCCGAATGACAAAAAGTGATGGTTTTTATTTGATGAAATTTAATAAAATTTCATGTTTAATTTAATTAAAATAATTAATGTAAATTTGTGTTTTTTTGTTTAATTTAATATATGAAATGATGTGGATATTTAACAGCTACATCACCTTTTATTGGATGAAGTTTTAACACCGTTATCTACAAGCCTTAAATTGATAGTTCTAGATCTTTCAAGCCTTGAATCGATATAATCTATCTTTCGAGCTCTATATTGATAGATAAACCATCTTTCGGGCTTTAAATTGATAATTCTCCTTTTTTGTTCTATTTTTTCCTCTCTCTTTCAATTTCTTTTAATTCAATTTAAGTTATAATTATTATTTAGGGTTTTATTCCACTCAATTTTGATTTATAATTATTTTTAAGTGTTTAATTTTCATCTTTTTAGTTAATTATATGATTATATATTAGGGTTGATTGAATAATTTTTTTTTAATTTTATTTTTTTAAAAAGATATTAATTTTTTAATGGAACACAATGGCGAGATAGAGAAAGTGTATTATGGGACTTCATCTCCATTTAAAGAAGCTAGCAAAAGAAATCAAATAATGAACATAAGTTGGACATTTTGAAAATAAAAATATCAAGACCTTTAGCCATTAATTGATCTAGGTTAATCAACAAAAGTAAAAGGTTTATTTTTTCTATTCTTTTTTTAAAAAAATTATTTGTTACTCGGAAGGAGGTAGTGGTGTGATTTAAATCTAGGAAAAATGTCCAAATTAGCCCCTAAACTATTTTTCAAGATACATTCTGACCCTCAAATTAATTTTGGTTTCAGTTAGACTCTTTAAATATTAAACTCGGTCTAATTAGACCCTTCAACTATCAAATTCGCCAAGTTAGGCACTTCCGTTAATGACACTACTAACACCATTAAATCTACATTAAATTGATTGTTTGTTGGGATTTTTCGAGGGATTTAGATAGGTTTCATAATATTTTTATCCCCAAATTAATCCTCTCAATTTTTTATCTATTTCTCTTCATTTTCTCTCTATTTTCATTGTGGCTCAAAACTTTATTTTTCAATCTTTCCTTCGATAATTTATTCTTAGTTTAATAAATATATTCATTGAAGTTTATTTTGATCTTTTTGAATCTTTCCTTCAGATAGCTTCAAAGTAATGGCAAACTAGTTTGTGGTTTTTGAATCTAATTTCTGGTTATTTGTGATTTTTCAATATGATTTGTAAATCAGGCCTAAAACTCCTGTAGACGTGAGTTTAGGACATTTTATTTTTTTATGGCATGTGAAAATGTTATTATGCCAAATGAATCTTTTGAATTATAATTGGAACTATTTGTGGGAGTAAACTTCTTTGTTGTTTTAAAGTGTTGAAGGAAAAATTGAAAAAGATCGAAATAAATGAATATATTTATTAAACTAAGAATAAATTATTGAAGGAAAGATTGAAAAATAAAATTTTGAGCCGAAATGAAAAATAGAGAGGATTAATTTGGGAAAAAATATTATGAAACTTAACCTATCTAAATCCCTCGAAAAATCCCAACAAACAATTAACTTAATGTAAAATTTAACGGCGTTAGGAGTGTCACTAACGGAAGTACCTAACTGGGCAAGTTTGATAGTTGAAGGGTTTAACTGGACTAAATTTAATAGTTAAAGGGTCTAATTGGAACCAAAATTAATTCGAGGGTCAGAATGTACCTTGGGACAGTGGGGATGGCCTAGTGGTGAAGTGAGATTGCTTGGAGACCAAAGATCATGGGTTCGAATCTCCTCAAGACCACAGGTCGGGTGTGTGAGTAAAAAAAAATCTCTACTCCTACGATCATGAGTTGAGAACAATATATATATATATATATATATATATATATATATATGTGTGTGTGTGTGTGTGTAACATCCAATTTATAAATTCGTGATCGGTCAACTTAATACAGCTCATGACCAAACTTGTATATGATA
This sequence comes from Perilla frutescens, assembly GCA_026008535.1. Taxonomy (NCBI): domain Eukaryota; kingdom Viridiplantae; phylum Streptophyta; class Magnoliopsida; order Lamiales; family Lamiaceae; genus Perilla; species Perilla frutescens. The sequence goes on from BRKX01000016.1 coordinate 57,589,689, forward strand.
AATTAGCACTTACGAGCCTTGAATAATTATAATGCACATATTACATTCCTATATTACTCCCAAATTATAATGTTTTATTATTATTTATATATTTATGAATTTTTAAAAATAGATAAAAATAACCGGCGATATTACGTGATTAGTTAGTATTATAAAAATGAGTTGGTATTTAAAATATCCGAATCAAGTAGACAAATAGTTGATAATGAACATTGTTGAACACTTTTACTATGCTTCTGAATTACGAACAATCTGAAGTACAAGAACAGAATCGAACATAAGACAAATATAGGAACTGATTTGAACTATATTAAACAAACTGGAATTTACAGAATTCTAACAAGACAAGTCGAGGGGACCTATCTCCGCAAGACAAATATGCCTCGACTAATGCTCACGATCTTTCATTCTGTCTCTTAAAGATGAAATGACTTCGTCCTTCCGGCAATAGCACCACAACACCGGCAAGGCTCCGGCGAATTAGAGAATGCAGGGGACTGAGAGCAGACACTAGACAACTATGATGATGCAAAATAATGATCTCATTTTTTGTGTCATAGCATGATTTGGGATGTCTTATATGGAGCATTCTCCAGCTTCAGGTGGGGATCAGCAGATTAGGGTTTGAGAGCATTTAAACTAGCTGAGTAATCTTCAGAAGTTACTAAGCACCATTACTTCTCATGTGTGTAACTTCCAGGAGTTACCAACTCCACTACTGCAACATTGAGACCAAGTATCGGTTACACCACTCCACATTCAACCAGGTGGCCATGTAAGAGCAGTTACCCTGCAGTCCACTAATTCTTCCAGCTCTAGGTGGCTTCACGTGGAAGTTGCGGATTTGAATGTCTGTGTGAGCCATTAAGTGTACCCGCGAATCGGATGATTGACCTGTCATTTCGTTAATGGCGAGGCCCCGGAAGCTCATGCATGCCCAAAGTCCATCCAAAGTTCAATTATCCAAGATCCAAGTCTGAAGATGAGATGAGCCGAGACCGAACCCGGGCCCAGGCATGGGAGAGTGCGCTCGTGTGGGGCTCATGGCCCACATCCTTGTGCACTTTAGATATTACATTTAAGTGTTAAAACACTTAAATACACTTTTTAACTAGGTTAAGAAATTAGTGTGGGATCATTAAATGTGCCTTAAGAACATTTTGCCACACGCCATAAATGCTCAATCGTGTGACCGACTTCAACAATTAATTTTTGACTCATCGAAAATCGAATTTGAGAAAATAAAAATACTATGATTATCTACTAAAATGTAGATCAATCGTACGCTATTTAATTCCTCCAAAATTAAATAACTTGGTCACCAAAAATCAGATAAAATGAGTCACGGCTCAATTTATTACATCTAATTTCTAACAATCCCCCACATGAGTGGATATAGCGCATGCATGAATGCAGACAAGCAACCCAGTCTTCAAGAGACATAGCTCAATAGGAAAGGTAGCCTTGTGACCTTGAACCTTCTGTTTGCAACCCTATCGAATATATCGGTTGATTAGTGGACCCGATGCCTTGAACTATTCATTTTTAGTGTATATCGAGACAATATGATTGACACATCATTGTCTCAAACATTATATGTTCTCATATTTGTGTCCGTTTCTGGACATGGACAACCTATTTGATTTTATAAGTATCGATTAGAAGCGGCCCCACTTCTCACTTACACAAAAGATCTTCTTTTTCTGAGTATTTTGCCATCCTCAACCACAGTTAGGTTCTAGGAATCATTAAAAGTCATAAGACTTAGCCTCACCATAGTGATAGTTGCACACTTGGCTTGCACACGAGGGAAGGGTTGAGATTAAAAATCTTTCAAGTGCTACTAACTGAACGTTTGTAACTTAGTTTTCCCATTGAACCAAGTTCTTGGGATCTACAGTCATCATGGTCGGGTTACCACTACAACCATTCTTAGATTGTGGACTTTAAAACCATTCCCTATAGCAATTTATTCATTTGATCTCGATTTAACCATTTGGTTAGCGGATCCGCTAAATTGTCCATTGATTTCACATAGTCAACTATGACAACCCCACTTGAGATCATATGTCTCACGGTATTATGTCTCTGATATATGTATCAAGACTTATCATTATACATAGCATTATGTGCCCTTCCGATAGCTGCTTAGCTATCACAGTGAATCATCATTGACGACATCGACTTTTTCCAGCATGGAATATCCTCTAGAAAATTACGAAGTCATTCAACTTCTTCACAACCTTTATCCAAAGCTATAAACTCAGATTCCATGGTGAATCGGGCTATATAGGTCTGTTTTATGGATTTCCATGACACTTCTCCACCGCCAATAGTGAAGACAAACCCACTAGTTGAGAATGAGTCTTTTATGTTTGATATCCATTTCACATCATTGTACCCTTCAAGTACATGAGGAATCCTCGTATAATGCAGCTCGAAGTTCATAGTATACTTTAAATATCTCAGAACTCGTACTAGAGTTTTCCAATGCTCTTTGCTTAAATTGCTCGTGTACCGACTAAACTTATTCATAGAACATGCAAGATCAAGTCGAGTGCAGTTAGTGATGTGCATCAAACTCCTAATGACCCTTGCATATTCTTCTTGAGCTATCGGTTCTTCCCGGTTTTTACTCAAGTGCATGTTGAGCTCCAATGAAGTCTTAGCCGGTGGACTATCAAAAGCATTGAATTTCTTAAGCACCTTCTCCACATAATGAAATTGTGTTAAGATAATTCCATCACTTGTCTAAAATATCTTGATTTCGAGAATCACATCAGTTAAGCCCACATCTTTCATGTCAAAGTTCCGTTTTAACATTTATTTCATTTCAATGATAACTTGGTGGCTACTGTCTATGATCAACGTGTCGTCTACATAAAGACAAACTATAACATAGTCATTAGAACTGCTCTTTATGTACATACACTTATCACACTCATTGATTTTGAAACAATTTGATAACATCGTGTTATGAAACTTCAAGTCCTACTGAATCGGTGCTTGTTTGAGACAATACAATGATCTAACAAGTTTACACACATTTCACTTTTGCCCTAATACAACAAACCCTTTAAGTTGTTCCATGTATATTTCATCTTCTAGCTCACCATTCAGAAACACGGTCTTTACATCCATTTGGTGAATTTCAAAGCACCCAAATAGATGTAATCCTCGTTATTGATGAGTAGGTATCGAAGAAATCGTACATCTCTCTTTGTCTAAAGCCCTTGGCAACCAAACAAGCTTCGTACTTATCAACAGTGTCATTTGTCTTATACTTTATTTTTAAGATCCACTTGTATCCTGAGGGCTCAAGTATGATTTTGCATGATGGAATCAATCTCACTATTGATAGCCTCTTTCCAAAACAAAGCATCTGGACTAGATAGAGCTTCTTTCAAAAACTCTGGCTCATCGTCCAACATATAGACAATTAAGTCCGGACCAAATATCTTAGCCGCTCTAGCTCTCTTGCTATGTCTCAGTTCTTTATCCACAAGATCAAAACTAGTAGCAGCTTCAGAAGTTTGTTTCTTAGAACTCTCTTGTAGCACATCCTTATTTCTACAAGGATATATATTCTCAAAGAATATAACATTCCTCGATTCTATCATCATTACTTCCGTCATCTCGGGTATTTTTTATTTATGAATAAGAAAATGACATGCGCTACTGTTAAGTACATACCCAACAAAGATACAATCCACCGTTTTAGGGCTAATTTTAACTTGTTTCGAAAATGGAACTTCAACCTTAGCCACACTTTGAGGTATTTATAAAATGGCATGCGTCATTTCCACAACTCATAAGGCGTTACATCCTTACCTTTAAGTGGAATCTTGTTCAGGATGTAGTTGGTTGTCAACATAGCTTCCCCCTCACAATTTCTGTGGTAATCCTGAACTTATCAACAAAGCATTCATCATCTCTTTTAGAGTCCGGTGTTTGCATTCAACAACACCATTAGATTGTGGTGAATATGGAGTCATAGTTTGATGAATTATACCTACCTCTGCGCATAACTCTTCAAATAGAGCAACATACTCTCCACCCCTATCACTTCGAGTTTCTTTAATTTGACTATTTAGTTGATTTTTGGCTTCATTTTTTAAGTTCTTAAAAGCTTCAATAATCTCATCTTTACTTCTCAAAAGATAAAGATAACAGTACTTTGTCTAATCGTTAATAAAAGTAATAAAGTACTTTTTACCGCCTCTAATTTGCACAAATTTTAAGTCACACACATCTGTGTGAATTAGATCTAGAGGTTTAGTGCTCCATTCTACCGAATGAAATGGTAACTAAGTCAATTTAGCTTCAACACAAACTTCATACTTTTTTGTCTATTAAATTGGTTCACTTTTAGCAAGTCTAAATTTACTAAATGTTTTATAGCATTTAGATTAGCATGTCCTGATCTAAAATACCATAAATTTGAGCACTCAACAAGAAAGTAAGCAGAAGAATCAACTTTATTAGTACTTTCTTTTGGAACATGATGCATAGCCATTACATTCATTTTGAAAAGCCTATTAGTGAGATAGCATCGACTAAGGAACCTTATGTACTTACTCAAAATAAATTTTTCAGACTTAAACACTAGCCTAAACCCATGTTTGACCAATAGTGAGCCTGAAATCAGATCCTTCCGGATGTTCGGAAGATGCAGCACATCTTTCAGAGTGAGCTTCTAGTTTGAAGTGAGTTTCAAGATCACGTTGCCCACACCAGCCACTTCAGACGAGGCTTGGTTACCTATGTGTAACTTTCTACCTTCAACAGCTTGTAGGTAGAAAATGAGCCCTTGACGAGCAAACATGACAAGTGGCCCTGGTGTTTACAAAACACTCCATCGGGTTGTCCACATGGTTGACTTCAAACACAACTGTAGTAAAGTCATCATCATCCCAGGCATCTACAAGAACCATCCCTTCAGCATGAATGTCGTGCATAATAAGCTGAAGCTCTTGCACTTGATCTATCCACCATTTTGTAATCGATGAACTTTTCCACCATGAAATTTTTAGTTCTGATTGGGGTCCAAATTTACATTTATAATTTCCGGTTTATGCTCACTAGACACTACTTAGGACCACACCCGCAATTGGACGGGGTCAATTGTAGAAGTGATGAGCTTAACCCGAGTCGATCTCTCAAGGAAGACTTTATTTGAAAGAATTATCTAAAGACTACACATGCTTTCAACAAAACAACTAAAATAAAATCTAAACATTCTAACAAGGGTTTTGATGAAGATTATGCTACAAATTCAAAATAGACAATAAGGCAAAGTAATTAAATGCAAAAACACGAATGAAATCGAGATTAGAGGAAACAAGTTTGATTAAGGTATTAGGGTGTAGATTCTCTCAATGATTTTATCACTATGCTTTATTCAAGTTGACAATGTTATTCTCACAAATATGATAGACCCTTCCAATTAGTTTAACTTCAATTCCTGTCACCGTCTATCCGTTAAACCTCAGTGGGGATTAATTCAACCCACTTTGAAACATAATAAGCTACAAAGTTCAGGAATTAAAAATGGCTCACACTGAGAATTGAAGCAAAAAGTCTACTCTAGAATTTTAGGTAATAATAAGCTACAAAGTTCAGGAATTAAAAATGGCTCACAAGAAGTCCTTGAACTGATGCAAATGAGATCAGTTGGAACTAGAGTGAAAAGAAGTGGAAGGGAAAACTGGACCCGAGAAGGAGAGGAGGCAGCCCGTGCGCCGACGGGCTGCAGGGCGCGCGGTGCGCAGTGGGGGCCAGCCCCGCGGGGGAGGTAGGCGCGGCGGGGGCGCGAGGCCCTCGGCCATTCCGCGCCCCGCCCGTGCTCCTTAGCCCACCCGTGCGGGTGCTTTTTCCTCTATTCTTTTTAACATCTTGTTCTTCTTATTTAAACAACCAGCTCAATTACTCGATTTGCACATGCCACCTAATTGTCGTAAAATACCTGCTTTTATGATTAAAAGCTCAAGTTTTGCAACACTTGGCACAATCCACCATTAGAGCAATAAACACAAATAAACACATAAAATCAACACATAACAATATAAAATTAAACAAAATAAATACTAAACACAATAAAATAAATAAATGAAAATAACACAATTAGACACTAAACAAGTTCCTGCATCTTTCATTTTGTACTTATATTCTAAAGCCTCCCGCAATTCTTTTGCACTTTTTTACATTTGCATATACAGAATAAAGGCTATCAACTAAACCATTCAGAATGTAATTTTTATATAGAAAATTATCGTTGATCCATTGGTCATATGCCATTTGTTGATATCCGGCTCATGTTCCACAATGATCGGAGTGTCTTCCTTGACATGGGCTACAACTCTCAATGTGGTCTGATAGAAAAGTATCTTCTGCTACCAACTCTTAAAGTTCAGACTAGAGAACTTCTCTGGCTTCTGTCGTCATATCCAAAGCAAATGAACAATGTGTTTTTGCTATTTGTCTTGTGATAAGTTCGTTTATTTTGCATTTTTATGGGTATTTTAGGTGTTCTAAATATCATTCTTAGTCTGCTTTAAGTCGAAAAAAACTAGGAAAGTGGCATGGGGCATTTCAGAGGTCGAATCTGCTGGAAAAAGACATTTCTTGCCTAAATCTCTCTTGAATATCTCCATGTTATAAATAGCATTCAGAGGCACTCAGGAACTTCTTCAGTGATATCCTTAAATAAGGAAAGCGGAATGGGCATACCAGAAAGGATAAAGCTGACTAAATGATGTCGTCTCTCATTGCTCGTACAGATTTGACTAGGGCCGTGAAGAGAGCACATGCGGAATTTGTGAGATTCTATTGGCTGAAGATAAAGATGGGTAATTTGTTCAAATCTGAAAAGAGTTTGTGTAAACAAGGACTGCTGGAGGGATCAGCATGAAAGAATGAGAAGAAATCTCTGAAATATCGGGATTAACCAACAACTCTTAGGATAAGGTTGACGCGCGGTTATTTCGTGGTCAGAATAATTCTCAAGAGAGAGACTTATTCTTATGCCTACTGCAGACGTAGCTAGCAACAAGAGTAAGGGTCAATCCCATGAGGTAGTGAACACAATTCTAATTAACGAGTGATCAACCACGATTAACTAACTTAGCCCACTTTAATGCAACAAAGAAAATGATTACACGACAAAACCAAATTCACACAGTTTATGTCCATAAGCTTTACGGTTCTTACGTGTTCATTAAGTTCTTATCTTTGTTCAATCCGGAATAACGAGTCTAGCCACTCACGCTAGACTTAGAACAATAATAAATATAAATAAATAAAGACATAAATTAAATGATAAACTTACTTGATTAAATAGCAAAATGATCCAACACCAACGTTGGATTTAAATACATAAAACTGGAAATCTTAAATGCTTGCGGGCATAAGGCCCGATTCGGGAATTAAAATGAAGAAAAGTAAAATGTATCTTAAAACAAAAATAAATTGTAAGTGTTGTATAGATTGTGTGTTCGGCCTCTGCCATGAAAACTACTTATATAGGAGTACAAAACACGAGGTAACTTCCCCCACAGGTCGGGGGATCTTCAGCCTAATTCGAAGTCATTATGCCCGAGACTTTCCATATCTGGTAGATTCTTCCCTTATTTAGAAGATCTGTCTCGCAGATTCTGTACTCGTCGTGCCCTAGATTACCAACATTCAAACTTCCTTAATTAGCCAATCCACCTTCTAGAATCTGGAAGATACGATCAGACTTGCCTTGTAGAGCTCTTTTTTCCTTCGGTGGCTAGAGTGCACTGCTCCTGCTCCAGCTGGTAATTGCTACTCTTGTGCTCAGTCTCATCTCCTTTTTCTATCAATCACTATGGGTTTGTTGTGAGCACGATCATGAACTTCTCCTTCAGCAATGCTGGAATGGTGGGCATTTCTGCCAGGCTCAAGAGAGAGCTTTCCGTTGAGAAGTTGTTGCCCATCTTTCGTATCATTGGCATTCAAATGCCCTCTAGATGCAATTCTGCTGTAATACCCCAAATTTATTATTAAGGTTTAAAGGATTCTTAATGATAATTAAGAAGTTAAGGAAGAAATTTAATTAAGGTTAATTAAGGTCAGATGTCAGTCACGACTTTAAGAGTCAGTTTTTGTGAGGATCGTCTTTTCGGAAAATATGATCTTAATTATTTTATGGCCATTCATGGTCTCGTTAGAAAGGTTTTAACTCAAGGAGTATGCCGGTGCTTTCGGATTGTAATTCTGAAGTCATTTAAGTTCCCGGTGATGAAAAACATATTTAAAGAATGAATGAATAGTAACTTTTGCGTGCGTTCGTGTTTTGAAAAATTTACGAAATCCTCCTCATTGATCCGAGTCTAGTTCTGTCAAGCCCCTCTTATGGGAAATTGACTCAAGGATTCCGTTGGCGTTCACGGATTACCATTCTGAGGTCAATCCAACGCTCGGGAGCAAAATCAGTCAGTCTGAGTGAATAGTAAAAAGTAATTCCAAAAGGAGAATCTTTGCTTGTCTTTCTTTAGACGACCCCATCTTTTTCACGAATCAAGTTGGTTCACTAGTATTCGAGCCAATGAGTCTCCCGGTATTTTTAGATTTCGTGTCTGAGGTCATTTGGACCTCGACATCGAATAAAGCAGCTTTTAACCGAACCCGGGGTAACTTTTGCAGTATTTTTGCATTGAAGTGGCTTCCCTTGGAAGCCAAAGCTTTTCCTATAAATACAAGGCCACCACTTTGCATTCATTTGCTCATTTCCATCCATTTCACTTCATAGAGAGTGGGAAAGCTCGTAAGAGCCGAGAAAGTTCTGTCGAAGTAAAAAGCGTTCTTCGTGAGTGTTCTACAAGACGACGAGCGGAGTGGCGTGGAAGGGATGCGGTGAGGGAAGGTGCTAGAGGCGCCGTTGGGTTGTACCAGGCGGCTCTGCCACCATTGCAACTCGATGAGATGCCGAGCTAGCCACCTTCCTTCGACGCACCTAACCCCGTCCATTCTTGTTCGTCGGTCTCGATCTCCATTACTTTTCCGTCTTTAAATTCCGCATTTACTTTCCGTTCTTTACGTTCTTCGCGTTTTTCATTATTGCTCGTTTACCTTCCGTCTAAGTTGTATTTCAATTTTTGTTGAAGTTCTAAGTTAATAACGTTTACGTTATATTTCTCGCTTTATTCCTGTCGTTATTATTCTTGAGATTAGTCCCGTTTATTCCGTTTAAATTCCGTTCAAGCTATATTTAGAGATTTCGTTGTTATTCTAAATATTTAAAGAAGATTATCGTGTTTACGTCGTTATTATGCCAAAATTCCTTTTAAACTTAAAGCATGTTGTTGCATGTTAATTTCAAGTATGTTGGTTTTAAGAAAATTCAGCTTAATTGTTCTTCGTGTTCGTGAAGAATCAACGAACACGAAGAACTCAGTTGAAGAACACAGTTGAAGAAACCCAGTTGAAGAGAAAGAGAGAAAAGGAGCCCCGCGGCGGGTTGCGCCGCCGCGCCACACCCCCCTCGGCCTCGCCTAGCCCGCCGAGAGCGGGGAGCCCGCCGGGGCAAGATGGCCCCGCGGTGGGGGGAGCCCGCCGGCGCCCATGTGCGCCGCGGCGGCCCCCTCTTCTCCGTGTTGTTTTTCCTCCGTTTCTTTTCGGCTATTTTCGTACCCTCTTCCCGAGCTTTTCAAGCTTTTCAAGTCATGTTATTTCCAAGTTATTTTCAAGTTAAATTTTAGAGAAGCAATCAAGATATTCTCAATTTATTTCGAGTAATCTATTCAAGTTATTCTTTGTCTAAAAATTGGGAAATCAAGTCGAGATGTTCTTTAAATAAATTCTTCTCGAAATTTATAAAGTCATAAAGGCGTGCAATCTGTATTTAAGTCTTAGATTTTAGTCTTTGTGTTAGATGTCATTATTTCTCGCTTTAAATAGTCGATTTCTTCAAAGGAGGTCGCTAAGTCGATGATTCGACTTTTGTAGGAGGAAGTAAGCCTCGTAAGAAATTGGAGAAGGACCTTCAACTTGTTGCTTCATCTTCTGTCCAGTAATCAAGGTGGGTAAATCTATACTCATCTAAATTTTGAGCTAATAAGCTCTAGAAGCATATGGGGCAAATGAAATATCCAATAAAGCATTTTTGCTCTGCCTGATCGATCTCCGTACAAGGAAGGAAGGAAAGAAAGATATTATGTTTAATTGAGCTCTTGAGCATGTTTAGAAATGCTAGAAATATTAAAGTATTGTTTATGCTTAGCATAAGATGTTTAGAATCGTCTTTAGTTGAAATTTGTATTTATTTACGCTCATCTCCTTGTATTTGAATGTTTATGCCGTGTTAAGGCTCGTAAGTTAATAATTAAGGATTTCCTTGTTAGGGTAGCGTTAAAACCCTTATAGGCCGAGATTATGCTTTATTAAAGGACTAGCTCTTAGAGGTTGCTCTAAGATTGGTTTTGCTAGCAAGATTAAGGAAGAAAGGAACTTAGCATTTCGCTTAAGCAGGAATTGAGCTCACAACTTTTAGAGGGAGTCACTGCTGGGTTAATTCCCTCGCAAACTCGTTCAGATATTTGAGGTAACCCCTCTTCTATCCTATGGCATGCCTAAGGGTACAATTGACATCAAGTGTGAGCTAAGGTTGGGCCCAAAAGTAAAGAAAAGGTTTTGCGGATATGGAGAGGGCTTTTGCGTTTTGCTCTCCATATACCGCCAGTTTATCATTGGATATTTCTTAAGTTGTTAAAGAAGCTTTTATTAAAACCCACTGAGTACATTAGTGCTCACGTCCCTCTTTTTCAAATGTTTTCAGGTGGAGATGCTGAGGATGATGGTGGCTGTGGATGTGGGTTGGCTGCCAAGATTATTTTACTATTATATAAAGTTTCTTTTGGAACCCATGATGTTTCTGCTACTCTGATACACTTTTTTCAAGTTCTTTCAAGTTCGATTAGGTTTATCAAGATTCTAAGGATATTCTCCAAGACATGATTATCTAAATATATATATATAAGTGATGCATATTCAGTTTTATTCTTACTTCTCGAGCATGTATTTCCTTCGCCTATGAAGAGGCTTGTTCAAATTGGTATCTGTCTATCCGTTTGGACCTGTAAATGGGTCTGTGCATGTTGGTATCTGATTAGTTAGTTGTTTAGTTCTGCAAAAGCATGTTTCTTTCTTAATTAATTAAACCCGAGTATCATCGCCTATCTTTCAAAAGTAAATCTTTATCCCCAAAACTTTTTTTGTTAAACTTCCGTCTTATTCAATAATCCCTTAATAACACCCCGTCCCCATTCGTTCATCCCTATCTCGGGACCGGGCTGTTACAGTTGGTATCAGAGACAGGTTTGCAACTCTGCAGGCCTGTCTCTTTGTTTAAGTTAAGCTAAGGGTTTATGTGCATATGAATTGCTTCGTGATAAGTTACAGCAGCACCCCACAGCTCGCCATCACCCTCGTATCTTCAACAAAAAATCGAGGTATGATAGTATAGAGATTTTAGATTTTGAATTCATAATTTTTGACTATCGAAAATGAAGAGATTTGAGCAAGGATGCCTCTTTTATGAATAAGGGGAAAATCTTGAGAATGAAATTCCAAGTAAAAAAAAATATATATATATATATATATATTCAGGTAAAATGATTTCCTGAGGAAAAAGGTTTGTGAAAGAAGTTCTTGATCACAAAGAAAAGTGTTTAAAAACTTATTTTTAAACCTATGTCTTAAGAAAAGATAAAAGTTTCGAAGAAGAGTTCTAGATTTAAAAGAAAATGGTTGATTCATTCTCGAATTTTTTTTTTAAAAAAAAGGTAAAGTTTATGATTAAAGACTTGGGCACCAAATTTTTTTTTTATAAAAGTCAACTGCTAAAAGGATCTATGCATGCAAGATAAGTAGTCTGAATCTAGACGATAGCATGATCTCAGGAGAACCTTAGGTCTCCCTTTTATAATCTAGACTGATTAAGCTTCATGTTTCTAGATGGTTAAGCATCGTTCAACTGCTAGGAATAATGTGCCTCTTTTCCGCCTTGTTCAAGAAATGAATGACTTTGGAGGAACGCCATGAAATGTATCCGATTTGGAAACATGCATCCGCATGTGTGAGCAAGCACCGCCCGCTGAAAGGCCAGCAATATATCGCATCTTGCAAAGCATGATCTCCCGTGATCCCGAGACGTATGTTGTAAACGGGAATCTGACAGAATTCTCCTCAGCCTTGATGGCTCTTTGGGAGTTAAAGTATGGCCACGTGAATATTCTAGTCGAGCAAAAACCCTCCTCCATGGTAGAATCAGAATTGCTAAGGGCGACTCTGAACAGTCCCCCTGGATTTCAAGCACCATGCCCTCGTGCTGAAGGAACCTTAGAAGCGGGATCCTTGATCGTCCAGGACACCGAGTCTTTGCCCTCTAGAATGCACTAGTGGGCCCCTGCCTATCAACCAGTTGCCCCTCAGAGTCTGGGACGGTAAATGCCCCATCAGTTCCCCAAAGGAAGCTTAAGGCAATTCAAGTTTGAGGTACCAAAGATAGATGAAGATGAGGAAGAAGGGGACCCAGCATATAGTTAAGCTTTAGAAGTAGGCAAAGGAGGTGTTGTTGTTAAAACACCTTGCTGACCTGTTGTCCGTTTATCCGCTTTAATCCAGATCTTATTCTGAAAGTGTATTAACCAACCATTTAGATTTTGATAGCAGCAGTAATTCTCCAAAAAGTAGCCCTATTTTCGGATGTAACCAAGAACCTCTTTCTTATTTATGCCAAAAGTCCTCTTATGAGGCAATTTTCCCGCTTTGCTTGATCTATCATCTAAAGACCTTATTGAAAGGCATTTCATTTTGCTTCGTGCAAATTCGAGCAAGCATCGCTAATATGTAGGATTCTTTAGAATGTCGTCGAGAAGACATCAAGCCGAGAGAACGAGGCCGCAAGCAAGCAAGTCTTGAACTGCGACTCAAGAGCCAAGAATGTGTTTTTCAAACACAACCTTTTCGTTCTAATAGTCTAGGAGACCCAATGGGAGTCAAGAAATGGGTTATTCCCTAGAAGTAAATTTTTGATTTTATAGTCTGATCGGAAGATGAGGAATTAGGTTGTGCTCTTTTTTTTTTGAATACGAACTTCGAGTAGGAGTCCGTTCAAAGAATGATAAATTTGAGGCAGTGAGCGTAGTATGATTGGAAAGACTTCAAGTACGAGTTATATCAGAAGTATATCCCGAATTGTTCATAAGAGAAAGGAGGTAGAGATCTGGAGCTAGAAGCAAGGAAAAAGGACATTGTCAACGTACGATCAAGAGTTCCATCAGTTATCAAGGCATACCCTACATTTGTGGTTTCAGACGAGAAGAAAACTCATATAGATCAGGTCGATTGTTGTATCCCTTCTAGTAGGTGAAAATGATTCCCGTATGTCACCTTTTCCAACCAAGTGTAGCTAAATGAAGGCCAACCGACTCATGCTATTTCATAGCAACCTAGTAAAGAAGAAGATGTGTGAAGATCAAGGAAAGAAAGAGAAAGAACCTGAAGAAGATGGTTAAGCAGATAGACCTAGAAGCGGTAGATTAAAAGTTTCAGTAGGATAAGAAGTTTTGACGAGTCTATTCATTCATTCTCGTATCAATTAAAACAATCACCTTTCAACAGCTTCATATTAATTGAAATTCTTCATTTATATCATTTGAATTTCTTCAATATTATATCATTTTGGACAAATTATAATCTTTTGATGATACTTCTTTAATCATCCAGAATCAGTGATAGCATTCCCTTGTTAAAGTTATGCTGACACCTTTGCAAATATTCAGTACAGTTCTCAGTTGTTAATCATCGATTGTCTCCCATACGTTTGCTACACGTAAAAACCCCTTTTGAGTTTATAAGTCCTCTGAAAAGGCAATGTTTCTAGTATAAATAACCCAGTGTTATATCTCTTCCAGCTTTTGGAACTTGTTAAAGAATTATTGATCAAAGATAAAGTCCTCACTCAGAGGCAATCATTTTGTTTTGTTCCCACTCATAGAGCTCGAGTGTGGATCCTTGATTAGAGCAGAGAGTATAAAGCAATATTCCTTTGGAAGAATAAGAGGGAGTAGTCCCAATAGGAAGAAGAATCCAAGTATGATAGTTAGCGCCCTTCTAGTAGGACGCGAATCTCTAAAAGTGATTTTTCAGCTCGTCCAGTACTAAGAGGCAATCTAAAGAATGACGTTAGGTAAGTTCTGAGCTTACGTTCAAGGTCCAGTCATGCGATCTTTGTGCCTGCAAGTGATGGTGATCCCCAACAGAGGCTATAAAGTCAGAATACCATCGAAAAGCGGTTGTGACGAAGAAAGAGGAAGGAGAGTTTGCAATAGAAGGCGTTTCAGGCACAAGAAAATTTTGAAGAAGTATTTCCAAAGGAGCTACCAGAACTACCACCATGTAGGCAAGTGGAATCCACTATCGGTTTAGAACCAGAAGCTGTATCAGTTTGAAAGCCCCTTACAGAGTGGCGCCTAAGGAGTCGCAAGAACTTAAGGTTCAACTGCAAGAGTTATTAGACCTAGGTTTTATCCAACCTAGTGTGTCGCCTTGGAAAGTTCCAATCTTGTTCGTGAAGAAGAAGGATGGCATTGAGAATGTACATCGACTATAGAAGGCTTAATAAGCTGGCCATCAAGAATCAATACCCTCATCCAAGAATAGATGATCTCTTTGATCAAGCTTAAGGGAGCAAGTGTCCTCTCAAAGATAGACTTAAGATCTGGGTATCATCAGCTGAAGATCTGAAAGGAGGATATTCCTAATACTGCTTTTAGGACTCGCTTTGGGCATTACGAGTTTGTGGTAATGCCGTTCGGATTGACCAACGCCCCAGCAGTGTTCATGGATTTAATAAACCGGGTTTTACCCGTATCTAGATAAGTTTGTGCTAGTTTTCATAGATGATATCCTCATCTATTCGAAGGACGAAGAGGAGCATCAAGAGCACCAAAGGGTGGTGCTGGAGAAGTTAAAGAAGAGAGAGGCTCTACGCTAAGTTTAGTAAATGTGAGTTATGGCTTAAAGAAGTTATGTTTCTAGGTCATATGGTTTCAGTAGAAGGAATCAAGGTGGATTCAGCTAAGATTGAAGCTGCAAGCAACTCGAAGTCTCCGAGGAACGTGAATGAGATCAGAAGTTTTCTAGGACTCACAGGATACTATCGTAGATTCATTGAAGGATTCTCGCCAATAGCTAAGGCTATGACGCGAGTGTTGAGGAAGGACTTCAAGTTTAGGTGGACGCCCGAGTGCGAGGAAAGTTTCCAGAAAAAAAAAGATGTTAACCACAAGCCCGATGATTGGCCATTTCGGAAGAAAATGAAGATTTCGTGGTTTATGCTGATGCGTCGAGAAAAGGATTAGGATGCGTGCTGAAGAAGAGAGGAAAGGTGATCGCTTATGCTTCGAGGCAGCTTAAGAATCACGAGTAGAACTACCTCACGCATGACCTAGAGCTAGTAGCGGTTGTTTATGCGCTGAAGATCTGAAGGCACTATCTCTACGGAGCCAAAGGTGAGAATCTTCTCAGATCATAAGGGCCTAAAGTATTTCTTCAAGCAAGAGGATCTTAGCATAAGGCAGAAAAGATGGCTAGGACTTGTAAAGGATTACGACTGCACGAGTCACTACCACCCAGGCAAGGAGAATGTGGTAGCAGATGCCCTAAGTAGGAAAGAGAAGGCAGAGTTAGGATTCGTTTTAGTTCAGAAGCAGCTTTAATAGAGAATTCAAAAAGTTAAGGATTGAGGTGCTAACACTACCTGCAATCATTTAAGCACAATCGCTGCGATAGTCGCTCATCCCGCCCTGAGGTAAAGGATAGTTAAGGTTTGGAAATGAAATGAGTTTCACGAGAAGAAAAGACTAGAAGCACGATTAGATAGCTCGCAAGACTTCACAGAAGTCGCCGATAAAGCGCTCTTATTCAAAGGAAAGCTTTGCGTGCCAAGCAAGGATGAACTAAATGAGGAAATCATGTGCAAGGCACATGACACGCCACATACAGCACATCCCAGAAGCACCCAGATGTATCAAGACCTCAAAAAGAACTTCTAGTAAAATATCATGAACAGAAAAGTAGCCGCCTTCGTGGAAAGGTGTTTAAACTATCAGCAAGTGAAGCATTGTATCAAAACCTTCTAGTTTGCTCTAACCCATAGAAATTCCTGTATGGAAGAAGGATTATAGTAGTATAGACTTTGTGGTAGGTTCTTCCAAAGTTTAAGTGGTAGAATACTGCTATTTGGGTAATCCTGAATCAATTATCGAAAGCAGCACCTCCCATTGCTGTTATCATGACAGATGGGCTAGATCAATTAGCCCAGATGTATGATAGGAAATTTGTGTATATTGCACGATGTGCCAGTCTCGATTATATCGGATCATGATACAAGATTTAAGTCAAGATTTTGGAAGAGCCTACAAGAGGCAATGGGATCAAAGCTCAATTTCAGCACGGCCTTTCATCCTCGAATGAATGGCCAGTCCGAAAGGACTATTCAGATTCTAGAAGACATGCCTAAAGGAGTATTCATCGATCAAAGAAACAGCTGGGAGGAGCTACCGCAATTGGTAAAGGTTGCGTACAATAATAGCTACAAGTCATCGATCGACATGGCCCATATGAAGCCCTGTTCGGAAAGGAAGTACAAATCGCCCTTATATTGGGACGAAGTTAGAGAGAGAAGGATACTTGGACCTGAAATGATCCCGGAAGCGGTCCAGAAGATCGAGCTTGTTCATCAGCAAATCAAGGAGATTCAAGATAGACAGAAGGCTTATGCAGACAAAAGAGAAACGGAACTAAGATTCGACATTGAAGATAGTATTCTTGTAAATGTCTCCGTCAAGGAGTGGTTAGTTTGGGCAAACGAAGCAAGCTAAGGCCCAGATTTATTGGACCTTTCGAAATTCTAAAGAAGGTGAATGAAGTAGCCTACT
Source organism: Perilla frutescens (assembly GCA_026008535.1). Classification (NCBI taxonomy): domain Eukaryota; kingdom Viridiplantae; phylum Streptophyta; class Magnoliopsida; order Lamiales; family Lamiaceae; genus Perilla; species Perilla frutescens. The sequence goes on from BRKX01000016.1 coordinate 57,606,653, forward strand.
GATGAGTGCATAAATTACACTCATTTGGACTCATTTTAAGTGCTTTTGCACTTGGTTATATTATACATATTTTGTAAATATTGTTTATTTTTTGTTAAATCTTTTGTTTAATGAATTGTCGCCAATATAGGGAATTTTTGGGATCCAAAGAGCAAAAACAAAGTCAAATTTATAATGGGATCAACAAGGAATACACAAGGCATGGAAAAATGAAGAAACGAGGAAGAAAATGACCATCACTTGAAGACGCGACCCCCAAACGCGACTTCAGGGGGTCACGCTTCAAAAGCATTGAACAACGCGAGGGACAAGCGCGACCTAGGGGGGTCGCGCCTCGGCCTTCAGGAGAAACGCGACCAGAAGCTCACTTTGCAGACACTTCAGAGAGCCGATTTTCTTCGGGCGAAACGCGGGCCCAAAGCGCGAGTTACTGGGGTCGCGCCTCGGCCTTCAGTCGAAACGCGACCCCGAAACGCGACCTACATCCTGTATTGCAAAGCCTTCAGAAACCTGATTTCCTTTGTTCCAAACTCGACCCTCAAACGCGAGTTCTTGGGGTCGAGTTCCGCACTGACGAAAATAAAAAGTGACTTTTGGCATTCAATTATTGGTCCATTCATTTATATATCTTTTGGGCATTTCAAAAAAAAGAGAAGGAATGAACCCTAGGAACGAAAATCACTTGGAGAAATAGCAAGAGAAGGGATTTTTGAAGATCAAGAGGAAGATTGAAGATTCAACCATCCACTTGAGAATCCAAGCCATAGGATTGAAGAAGGAGGACTCTACATTGGGTTCTATCACCTCTTCTCTCTTCTTTGATTTGTATTTAGAATGGGTTATTGTTCTTCATTTTGTAACCTTGATTTTATTGTGAATGTGGTTGGCTAGAGCCTTAGGGCTCTAGGATGTGGTGAGACAATGTGAATATTGATCCTTGGTTTGGGATGTATATATGTGTTGTTGCTTTGTCAAGGTTTTGATCTATGCTAGGGCTTGAATGATGTTGTTTGGTTGGCTATCTCACTAACATCACATGTATGAATCACTTGCATCTAGTCAATCCCGTGATCATAAGCATGCCTAGATCAAATCTACATATTTGTCTTCTTAGTCGAATGTCATTATGTGGAAGGAAATGTGTCATGTAGAGCCTTTTGTAGGTGCGACCTTAGAATGCGTTAGAGATAGCTATCTTTGTCGCATTCGCAATTTAAGAGATATTCAAGAGATGCTCTTATTATATTTGTGGTCTTCTTATCTATGAACTTTGCAGCAATGTATGTGTAATCCCACATTGTAGGTCAATATGAGTATTGTGTAGCCATGTCCTAGAGTTTCGCCTTATTTGTCATCTTCAAAGCTCTCGTTCGTTTGGTATTGCCTCCTGAGTGATAAAAATATTGATAATTTTAGTGTTTATACTTTTATGTCTTTTGTTCTTGTTTGACGATTTGATTTAGTAAAATACACCCTCTCCTTTCTAGTCGTCTAGATATTTCACTCATCTTCCGTCTTGGTAATTACTTTGTCTAATTTCTATTCCATTTCCCTATGGATCGATCTCGTATCATCATATCTACAATCACATGCTTGTACACTTGTAGGCATTGACACGAGTTATAAATATTGAAACAAATCACAGTAGGTTTAAGGTAAACTGAGCCGCTGTCACCTACAGGTTGGCCTTACCACCCAACCTGAGTGACGTTCATGACGCCTTTCATGTCTCAATGTTGAGAAAGTACGTGTTTGATCCAAAGCACGTGATTTGCAAGGAAGAGATAATCCTGAATAAGGACTTAGCCTATGAAGAGAAGCCCCATGCCTTTGTGGATCAAAAGATCCAGAAGATAAGGAATAAGGAGATTAATCTTATGCAGATGATCTGGAACCATCATGGTTCAAAGGAAGCAACATGAGAGCTCGAATCCGAGCTACTCAAAAATACCCTCATATCGCTTGTCATGGTTAGTAAATTTCAGGATGAAATTTCTTTAAGGGGGTAGGATGTAATACCCCAGATTTTTGATTAAGGTTTAAAGGATTCTTAATGATAATTAAGAAGTTAAGGAAGAAATTTAATTAAGGTTAATTAAGGTCAGATGTCAGTCACGACTTTAAGAGTCAGTTTTTGTGAAGATCGTCTTTTCGGAAAATATGATCTTAATTCTTTTATGGCCATTCATGGTCTCGTTAGAAAGGTTTTAACTCAAGGAGTATGCCGGTGCTTTTGAATTGTAATTCTGAAGTCATTTAAGTTCTCGATGATGAAAAACATATTTAAAGGATGAATGAATAGTAACTTTTGCGTGCATTCGTGTTTTGAGAAATTTACGAAATCCTCCTCATTGATCCGAGTCTAGTTCTGTCAAGCCCCAATTATGGGAAATGACTCAAGGATTCCGTTGGCGTTCACGGATAACCATTCTGAGGTCAATCGAACGTTCGGGAGCAAAATCTGTCAGTTTGAGTGAATAGTAAAAAGTAATTCTAAAAGGGGAATCTTTGCTCGTCTTTCTTCAGACGGCCCCGTCTTTTTGACAAATCAAGTTAGTTAACTAGTATTCGAGCCAACGAGTCTCCCGGTATTTTTAGATTTCATGTCTGAGGTCATTTGGACCTCGACATCGAATAAAGCAGCTTTTAACCGAACCCGGGGTAACTTTTGCAGTATTTTTGCACTGAAGTGGCTTCCCTTGGAAGCCAAAGCTTTTCCTATAAATACAAGGCCACCCCTTTGCATTCATTTACTCATTTCCATCCATTTCACTTCATAGAGAGTGGGAAAGCTCGTAAGAGCCGAGAAAGATCTATCGAAGTAAAAAGCGTTCTTCGTGAGTGTTCTACAAGATGACGAGCGGAGTGGCGTGGAAGGGATGCGGTGAGGGAAGGTGCTAGAGGCGCCGTTGGGTTGTACCAGGCGGCTCTGCCGCCATTGCAACTCGACAAGACGCCGAGCTAGCCACCTTCCTTCGACGCACCTAACCCCGTCCATTCTTGTTCGTCGGTCTTGATCTCCATTACTTTTCCGTCTTTAAATTCCGCATTTACTTTCCGTTCTTTACGTTCTTCGCGTTTTTCATTATTGCTCGTTTATCTTCCGTCTAAGTTTTATTTCAATTTTTATTGAAGTTCCAAGTTAATAACGTTTACGTTATATTTCTCGCTTTACTCATGTCGTTATTATTCTTGAGATTAGCCCCGTTTATTCCGTTTAAATTCCGTTCAAGCTATATTTAGAGATTTCGTCGTTATTCTAAATATTTAAAGAGGATTATCGTGTTTACGTCGTTATTATGCCAAAATTCTTTTTAAAGTTAAAGCATGTTGTTGCATGTTAATTTCAAGTATGTTGGTTTTAAGAAAATTCAGCTTAATTGTTCTTCGTGTTCGTGAAGAATCAACGAACACGAAGAACTCAGTTGAAGAACACAGTTGAAGAAACCCAGTTGAAGAGAGAGAGAGAGAGAAAAGGAGCCCCGCTGGGGGGTGCGCCGCCGCGCCACACCCCCCTCGGCCGCGCCTAGCCCGCCGAGGGCGGGGAGGCCGCCTGGGCAAGGTGGCCCCGCGGTGGGGGGAGCCCACCGGCGCCCATGTGCGCCGCGGCGGCCCCCCTTCTCAGTGTTGTTTTTCCGCCGTTTCTTTTCGGCTATTTTCGTACCCTCTTCCCGAGCTTTTCAAGCTTTTCAAGTCGTGTTATTTCCAAGTTATTTTCAAGTTAAATTTTAGAGAAGCAATCAAGATATTCTCAATTTATTTCGAGTAATCTATTCAAGTTATTCTTTGTCTAAAAATTGGGAAATCAAGTCGAGATGTTCTTTAAATAAATTCTTCTCGAAATTTATAAAGTAATAAAGTCATGCAATCTGTATTTAAGTCTTAGATTTTAGTCTTCGTGTTAGATGTCATTATTTCTCGCTTTAAATAGTCGATTTCTTCAAAGGAGGTCGCTAAGTCGATGATTCGACTTTTGTAGGAGGAAGTAAGCCTCGTAGGAAATCGGAGAAGGACCTTCAACTTGTTGCTTCATCTTCTGTCCAGTAATCAAGGTGGGTAAATCTATACTCATCTAAATTTTGAGCTAATAAGCTCTAGAAGCATATGGGGCAAATGAAATATCCAATAAAGCATTTTTGCTCTGCCTGATCGATCTCTGTACAAGGAAGGAAGGAAAGAAAGATATTATGTTTAATTGAGCTCTTGAGCATGTTTAGAAATGCTAGAAATATTAAAGTATTGTTTATGTTTAGCATAAGATGTTTAGAATCGTCTTTAGTTGAAATTCATATTTATTTACGTTCATCTCCTTGTATTTGAATGTTTATGCGGTGTTAAGGCTCGTAAGTTAAGAATTAAGGATTTCCTTGTTAGGGTAGCGTTAAAACCCTTATAGGCCGAGATTATGCTTTATTAAAGGACTAGCTCTTAGAGGTTGCTCTAAGATGGGTTTTGCTAGCAAGATTAAGGAAGAAAGGAACTTAGCATTTCGCTTAAGCAGGAATTGAGCTCACAACTTTTAGAGGGAGTCACTGCTGGGTTAATTCCCTCGCAAACTCGTTCAGATATTTGAGGTAACCCCTCTTCTATCCTATGGCATGCTTAAGGGTACAGTTGACATCAAGTTTGAGCTAAGGTTGGGCCCAAAAGTAAAGAAAAGGTTTTGCGGATATGGAGAGGGCTTTTGCGTTTTGCTCTCCATATACCGCCAGTTTATCATTGGATATTTCTTAAGTTGTTAAAGAAGCTTTTATTAAAACCCACTGAGTACATTAGTGCTCACGCCCCCTCTTTTTCAAATGTTTTCAGGTGGAGATGCTGAGGATGATGGTGGCTGTGGATGTGGGTTGGCTGCCAAGATTATTTTACTATTATATAAAGTTTCTTTTGGAACCCCATGATGTTTCTGCTACTCTGATACACTTTTTCCAAGTTTTTTCAAGTTCGATTAGGTTTATCAAGATTCTAAGGATATTCTCCAAGACATGATTATCTAAATATATATATATATATATATAAGTGATGTATATTCAGTTTTATTCTTACTTCTCGAGCATGTATTTCCTTCGCCTTTGAAGAGGCTTGTTCAAATTGGTATCTGTCTATCCGTTTGGACCTGTAAATGGGTCTGTGCATGTTGGTATCTGATTAGTTAGTTGTTTAGTTCCGCAAAAGCATGTTTCTTTCTTAATTAATTAAACCCGAGTATCGTCGCCTATCTTTCAAAAGTATATCTTTATCCCCAAATTTTTTTTGTTAAACTTTCGTCTTATTCAATAATCCCTTAATAACACCCCGTTCCCATTCGTTAATCCCTATCTCGGGACCGAGCTATTACATCTGCTGCCTCTTGTCCCTCTTGTAGCCATACTGACTCTTTTCGACTCAAAAAAGAGAAAAAACAAAGGACAAAAGAATGAGAAAAAGACACAAAAACACGAGAGAATTTGGACTTGTCAAAGGTCTATCCAGATCAGTGAAATGGGGCACGCCAAATCTGGAAGAGGTTTAAGACCTCCCACCTGTGGGAGGAGTTTGAATGAAAAGTGTTTCTTATTCAAACTAGTTGATGGCTGGGAACAAATACATTTTTACTGCGTTTTTACATTTCTCTGCAGTTCAATTTTTGCTTTCAAGCTACCTCAGCAATTAAACAATCTCAGGCCGTATGCCCATAGGATTAGGTTTACATTTGATGCACTTTCAGTTCAGCATTGGTGTTGGACGTATTTTAATTCAATTCCAGTAAGTTTCTTAATTGTAATGTCTTTCATTTCTGCACTTTCAATTCAGTCTAGCATGAGTAGCTACATTTCCATGTCCAGAATTTGAACGATAGATAATGGTTTAGACAAATTCTGAAACTTGTGAGGCCATGTAGGCATATTACTGCATGATAAGATTTTTGCTGATTTTTGTTCTTGTTCCAAATGAGTGTGTGTGTGTTTAATATGGCTAATGTGGTTAATCACTCTTCAGTTGTAATGGGTACACCGGGGTTAATTAAATTAGCGAATCGTGACTTCATGGGAAATCTGTGGGTTGTTGTGGACACACGAGGAATTAGTAAATACAACAAACTTAGGTTCATCTAGAGCACAAGGCTGCTTATTCATTTACATCTCTTAGGAGAACCGGGGTGGGTGATAGGTTAGGGTTTAATCGACGAGGAATCACTTTTTAACCTATTCTGAAAGGAAGAATGAGGAGACATAGTGAGGAATCCGGTTTCCATAACTGGGTGACTTAATTATGTAGGAAGATCAATGTGCCCATGATCGAGTGAATAAAGTTTACATTTGATTCTAGTTCAAATTTCGTAAACCATTGTTATTTGATATTTCTTTTAGTTTATTCCTGCAGATTTACATTCTGATAAAGTGACAAAGCAGTACCAAACCCCCTTTTGTGATTGGTGACCTGAAACTAAAATTGCATTGGCCCTTTATGGGATCGACCATTATTCATAGCTAGCTACGCTCACAGTAGGCACAAGGTATAAATATTATTTGAGCGTGAAATGACCACACGTCATCTTGCGATCATTGAACACTTTTACAATGCTTCTGGATTACGAACAATCCAAAGTATAAGAACAGGATCGAACATAAGACAAATATAAGAAACTGATTTGAACTATATTAAACAAACTAGAATTTGCAGAATTTCGGCAAGCCGAGTTGAGGGGACCTCTCTCCGCAAGACAAATACGCCCCGACCAGTGCTCATGGTTTGGCATTATGTCTCTCAAAGATAGAATGACTTCATCCTTCCGGCAGTAATACCACAACAACGGTAAAGCTCTGGCGAACTAGAAAATGCAGAGAACTAGAAGTAGACGTTAAATGACTATGATGATGCAGAATGATGATCTCATTTTTTTTGTTTCCTAGCACCATATATAGCACTCTCCAGCTTCAGGTGGGCATCAGCATATTAGGGTTTGAGGGTATTCAAACCAGCTGAGTAACCTCTAGGGCTTCAGGTAGTGATCAGGAGATTAGGGTTTGAGGGCATTCAAACCAACTGAGTAACCTCTAGGAGTTACTAAGCACCAAACCAGTTGAGTAACCTCCAGGGCTTTAGGTGTGGATCCTCCAAGGCTTCAGGTAGGGATCAACATATTAGGATTTGAGGGCATTCAAACCAACTGAGTAACCTTCAAAAGTTACTAAGCACCATTACTCATCAGGTGTGTAACCTCCAGGAGTTACCAGCTTCCACTACTGCAGTATTGAGACTAGGTGTTGGTTACACCACTCTACCAATGTTGCACATTGACTCATATACATTCAATCAGGTGGCTCGGTTACACCACTCTACTAATGTTTCACATTGACTCCTCCACATTTAATCAGGTGGCCATGTAACAGCCCACTTGTGTAACCTCCAGGAGTTACCAGTCTCCACTACTGCAACATTGAGACCATGTGTCGATTACACCACTCCACCAATATTGCACATTAACTCCTCCACATTCAATCAGGTAGCCATGTAACAGCCCACTAACTCCTCCAGCTCCAGGTAGGAGTTACAGATTTGAATATCTGTGTGAGCCATCAAGTATACCCACGGATCGGATGACCTCCGGGTGTTATCACTGCAGCATTGAGATTAGGTGTCAGTTACACTACTCCACCAATGTTGTATCAACCCACTAATTCCTCCAGCTCCAATGTTGCACATTGACTCATCCAGGGGTTACAGGCTCCACATTCAATCAGGTGGACATGTAACAGCCCACTAACTCCTCCAGTTCTAGGTGGGAGTTATAAATTTGAATGTCCGTGTGAGCCATTAAGTACACCTGCGGATCATATAACCTCTCGGATTTACCAGCCTCCACTGTTGCAGCAGGTGAGAGTTATGACTTTGAATGTCCATGTGAGCCATCAAGTGCACCTGCGGATCGGATGACCTTCAGGAGTTACCAGCCTCCACTACTGTAGAATTGAGATCAGGTGTCGATTACACCACTCCATCAATGTTGGACATTGACTCATCTACATTCAATCAGGTGGCCAACTGCAGAATTGAGACCAGGTGTTGGTTACACCACTCCACCAATATTGATGACTCATTTACATTCAATCAGGTGGCCATGTAACAGCCCACTAACTCCTCCAGCTGCAATGTTGCATATTCACTCCTCCAGGTCGTCATGCTAATGAAGTATTATCATCATGCTAACAAAGCATTATAGTTATGCTAATTAAAGTTTTCAAATATTGTTAGCAAAAAATATATTCTAAAAAATTAATTATAAACATAATTTGATTTAATAAACCCTAATTAAATGGAAGAAATCATAATTGGATGAAATAAACCTAATTAGATGAAATAAACATTGATTGGACGTGGTAAACCCTAAATGAATTGGAACAAATCATAATAATAATATATTTATACTGCGTTAGGTTTGTTTCATCAGCACTGTGAATACATTATATTAGCATATGACAATACTCTGCCAACATACGTTATAAACCATAATTGGTTGGGATAAACCATAATAATCAATTGGGAACTAAAAATGAAAAATTAAATTCAAAAAAAGTAATCATAATTAGATGGAATAAACCATAATTGAGATGAAATAAACCATAATTGAGATTTAATAAACCCTAATAAATTTGTACTATGCTAGTATTATGATAATTCTTTGTTAGCATAGTGAATACATTGTGTTAGCATATGACAAATGCTTCGTTAGCATACGTTATCATATGTTATTATAATGCTAACGAAGAATTATTATATGCTAACGAAAGCATTTACAATGTGGGCACGCATAAAAAATTATCTTTTTTATTTTTCGTTCATATTTTTTCATCTAAACATAGTCTTTCGACATCTTAAATGAAAGAGCATGAAGAGAGCTTTAATTTGATATATTTTTTGTGTGCATTGGATTAAAAACGAGCAAGTTATGGTCGTTTAAGTTTTTAAGATTTTTTTTAATTACTGACATCATCATTTTTAATGGGTTTAGACGAAAATAACACTCTTTCCTTTATTTTTTGCCCTATTATTTACGAAATTGTCACCATTTCTACATTAAAGGGGGTGTATTGGATTGAGATTTCATTGGATTTTAAAGGACTTTTAAAATCCGAGTGTATTCAATCCAGACTTTTAAAAGTCCTTCAAAATCCTGGTATATTCAATCCAGACTTTTAAAAGTCTTTTAAAATCCGGATGTATTCAAAAATCCATGGACTTTAAAAAGTCATTGACTTCATTGGATTTCACCAGGAAATGACGTAAAAATTACAAAGGATAAAATTCGACCTCTGGACACAAGATTTCAATGGATTTGGAAAACCCGGCGAGCCCTGTGTCCCAGCGGCCGGTGAGGAGTTGAAATCGGACACCCCAGCCGTCACCCGACCCCAGCGGTCGCTGACTTTTTCGATGATGGCACTTCAGCGGCCGCTAGGTGCCAGCGGTCACTGGGAACAAGACCACTTGATTCCAGCGGCCATTGCGGAATATTGAATGAGGGCGCGCTACAACTACTCAATTGTAGAAATTAATGATGCAAACTAGGCAAAAAAAAGAAAAATATGCAGAACATAAATGAGGGCAAGGTGACACGATCTCCATTATTATTAATATTAAAATAGATTTGTATGGAATAAGGAGATGTGATCCAAAGGAATCCTCTCTCATACTCTCTCTCTCTCTCTCTCTCTCTCTCTCTCTCTCTCTCTCTCTCTCTCTCTCTCTCTCTCTCTCTCTCTCTCTCTCTCTAAGCCAGCTGCATAGTAATAACCAATGCAAATTGGAGTGCCCAGCTGCAAATAGATCCAAATGCAAAGCTTTTTAACCAATTTAATTAATTGAATCGAGGTTTTCCCAAAGCTTTCCAGCAGTCGTTGGGGCAAAGCCGTCGCTGGGAGTAATCGGCCCCCTTTCTAGCGGTCACTGGATTTTATTTTTTTCGGGTCGAGCGATCGCTGTGTTCCATCGAGCGCTGTGAACAAGGATTTCAAATCCATTAAAATCGTCTGAAATCCATACACAAAATCTGGGAGACTCTGCGTGAAGTTGGGAGACTCCATGTGGAGTCTATGGATTTATAAAATCTATAGACTTTTTAAAGTCCAATAAAATCCAACAAAATCCTAATTGAATACACCCCCCCTAAATCTCAATCACTGGATCATTAAATTGGATGATGTAAGATGAGGTCTTAGTTCTCATACCAGAAAAATGGTCTCATTTGATCCATATCCTATAGTTATAAATTTATTTTATTTTTATAATTTATAATTATACATATGTAATATTTTAATTTATAAATATTATTAAATGGATCATCTAGAGAAAATTTATGCGTTCGTCACTAGTCATGAGTGACTTAATTAGAGAAATATAAAATTTAATGATTTCAACTTAATAATAACTAGTATTTCTCCTGTGCGATGCACAAATAATTATTATTTTTTAGATTTGTAATATTATGATTATTTTTGAATTTTATATGTTGTGTTTAAATTTTAAAAATTAATAAAATGATATGCACATTCGTTAACTAATTAGATAAGAATATCAATTTTGTGTAGTTATGATAAATAAAAAGAAAATTAATTAATTTTAGGAACTAAATGAAAATCCATATTAGAAAAATCGAATTGGAATATTTTCAAATGACACAATTTTATAAATTGAAATGTATAATTGTCCACGATCAAAGAATGTTTGATTACTTTAAATATATGACAGGAATAAAAAAAAAATTATTTAATTATTTTAAATGATGAAATTGAAATAAAAAAATAATAAACTATTGCAAATTATTATTATTATTATTATTATTATTATTATTATTATTATTAGTGTAACACAAATGAAAACTATTTTTTAGACGACATATGTAGAGTACTACAAATCCTCCACCCATGCATAAAAAAAAGTAAAAAATGTTACAAATCTCAAATTTCAAAGTAAAAAAAAAACATAATAAATAAGATTGCAAAAAATTTGTTAAATACAACAATCGTAATCTTAACCGTTGTGGAAAATGCATAAAAAAAGAAGAAAATGTACAACAATAAATGTCATTACGGTTGTCATCAACTAAAAACTGTTGTCTAAAATATTATTGTTAATGCGATGCTGATATTTTATGCTACCTCCTGGAATCGAACACGGACCTAATAGCTATTTGTTGAATACTATCAACCACTGGAATAACTACAGTTTTTTATTTATTTTCGGAAAACTATTTACTTAACTCAATTTTTGGCTAAATTTTTTTAATGATAATTTTGCCCATATAATTTTGCCTTAATATCTATATAATATATAATAACAAGATCGTGACCGCAAATAGAAAAAATACATTTTCCCGCCCAAATAACATTTCGGAAGAAATCTATATTTATATAATATGAAGTAATTAAGAGTTGTTTATATTAAAATATATTATTTTCCACAAATCAATATAACTATCCGCAAATCTGTAAATTAGGATACAAGTTTGAAGTAAATTAGAATAGTGAAAAGTAACTAGAAATTCATTTATTGAAAATTACATTCATTAGGTGCATATCATATTCGTGCATATATTTCCCATTTCTATAGATATGCATTATCCATGACTATGAGAGTAATCATATTTAAAAGATCGATTAGTATACTCATCGTGATTATAGAAAAGTTTTGTTTTCCCACTCAAATTACATTTCTGAATTTGAAATTTTATATTTAAGAAATATTTATATATAAATTATATTTAATTAGAGAGGCATTAGTTATATGTATATGTGATACGTTAAATTATATATTGTCAATTAATTAATATTTCCATATTTTGGGGTAATTATATTCAATCCGAATATATTTGCGTTCAATCTAGAACAGTAATAGTAATAGTAATAGTAATAGTAATAGTAATAATAAACAACAAATTATCAAGCAATCTTCTAAAATTTATGGTAAGAATAAATTATATTTTCTATTCTATACAATATGTCTAGCTATATAATATTATTCCCGATTTAAAGCTATCTATATACACTGAATTCGAAATATATATTACAGATTTAAAGCTATATATATGTACTAGATTTATTGCTAATATATCAATAGACAAACTAAGGTATTATAAAAAAAAAGTATTATCACCACTTTCCCAAATCCTACATCGATATATATGGATGTATTTTGCATCACTTTGTACCTAATCCTAAATCTAGATCTTCAGTTATACTGAATTTATTTTCCTTCTGATGCAATATTTAGAGATATTGTTTTAAATTTTTGCAACTAATACTAAATTTTTACAACGCAGATTTTAAAAGCATTTGTTTGGAGCAATTGTGTTGTTCTTTGGTGTAGAGCGATTTAATGATAACATTGAAATTGATTTGAATCTACAAAGCCACTAGCATTGAGGTTTGCATAAAATAAAAAACATTCGAGTATAAGAATGGTTGAAATAGAAATGAAAAAAAAAAAATAAGTTTTTTTTGTAATTTTATATATTTATATTTATGGATTATTAATTAGCGTTCCATTTCTTAAGTATACGTTGTGTCAATTCATGTATTATTGATTATGTGCTAATTTGTGTTCTATTTTTATATATATTAGTTGAATGTATTTTTGTATATAATAGATTCAATTCAATCCAATTTCTACTTTAATCATTTTTGCTTCAAAACTCAATGTGTTGTAACATGTTCCACTATGTGGTTAGTGAAGAGATATACAGAACAACAAAGAAGCAAAATTGGCCTTTAACAAGAATAGTCAATTTTATGAATTTGATGATTTTCTTCGGCAACAGTATAAGTTTTTAAAGCCCAAATCACATTTCTGGATATATAACTTCCTAATAGAAAATTAGAATAAACTATTATTAAGTCAAATTTTTGAAAAAATAATATCTATCATAATATCCATAAATAACACACAATCAATATTAATTATTTTTCTACTCCGTAAAAAAATAAATTAATAATATAAACATTAAATAGCAAATATGTTATTTCCATATGAATCTCAATCATTTTTTTTTGATGATATTGATCGGTCAATTACAAAAACAATTCCACTAAAAAATTACAAAAGCAATAAACCTTGCAAACATATTGTCTTATTTTTTTTTTTATTTAAAGACTTAATTAATGAAAAATATTTCTACCAGCTGTTCATTTTATTTATCAACATCATTATGCATCGGACATCAGAAAATGGTCTTTCAATCCAATTCGAATTGGTTGGTGTTGATACTATAATATGTTTGATAACATTTCCATTCATATTTGAAATATATAACATATTGATGGTGAACATATGATAATGTATTATTAATTGTTATTATATAATTCCAAATGAAATAAAAATATATTAATATTATTTCTAACTTTTAATTTTAAACTAAGAGAGGTGGCAACATTTTAGTATATTTAAAAATATTTATCATAAAATTTATAATAAAAGTTGTATATCCACTACGTATATATATTACATAACTACTACTTATCAAATCGTGTTGCTTAACATTTATAATTTATGATAAATATACATGATCAATGATAAATAGATGAAAATTTTGAAATGATTGCATTTTTTGAAAATTTAATGAATATATGATTCAAAATGTGTTATATATCATTTTTCTAAACAAATAACTTTTTAGAAATGTATATACATAATAATTGAAGTATTATATTTTATATGCATATTTTTATATTTATTATTTTACCATTATATTGTATCAATACAAAAATAACAAATTCCATATAAAATATATAAAACCTTGAAATTCATACATTAAAAGTGTTATTAAATTTAGGTAAAATTTTAAAAATAAAAACTTGAAAATCACAGATCTTAGATTTTTTATAAAATAAAAAATATTAAAAACACAATAATAACTCTTCCTCTTCTTTTTTTTTTAGCTGAGGAGAAGGAGGTAGTAGATTTAGAATTCTATATGTCTCTCTTTTACACAAGTATGTCCGCACTGTGTAAACTCCGCTCCTATATAATAGTTTGCAAATCACAAATAAGATGTGAATTACACTTGATAAACTAGGTGTAACAAACTCACACCTAGCGGAGTTGGTGGGATTCGAGCTCTAGATCTTTTGGTCTCGAGCTTACACCATCTCACCAATAAGTCATTTATAAAGGATAATAATTGTAAATATCTTATCCTAGCGGTATTGGTGAGATTCAAACATGAGATTCGTGATCTCGAGCTTACAACATTTAACACTAGGTCATTCAGAAAGGATAATAATTGTAAATATCTTATCCGTGCATCTCAGGTCATTCTAGTACATATAGATAATGAATCAGAAATTCATAATAAAGTTTACGACAAATAGGATAGCTAAGGAATCGTAAGATTTATAAATAAAATATTGTCAAGCATTCAATTTTCTAGTAATAAATAATCAAATAGATGAATGGAGAAATGGATGAAATTTTACATGAATATTTATAATTAAGAGAAAACTATTATGAGTATATATTTTACCATTATTTTTGAGGAACGTACGTCGGCAACATATTTTTAAGTGATTTTTTGTTATTAAATTTGTATGGGTTGAGCGAATTTGCTGCTAATTGTCTATATCTCACAAGTCATAACAATGTCAGCATTGCCTAATTTGCCTTGTATTTTTCTAGATTTGCTATGTCTGTGGCTCCTTTTTCTCGCTTTCTCGAACCTCCTTAAATATTTACAAAAGAATTAGACGCAACTTTAGTTTCTACGAAATTTCCAGTCATTGATGCGTAGATTAGGAAAAGGGGAAAAAAGAAAACAGAGATCAGAAACGTCCAGTTTCTCTACATCGATAATTTTGAAATATGACGAAATGAAATACGTGGATTCACGATATCTTATGTCTAAAATTCAAAGTCATCAGTTCAAAATTTGAGCATTTCAAAAATAAAAACTGTCTCGGTAGAGTTATTTGATAGATAATAGTAAAGAAAAAGATGAAGAAATTGAACTGTAAAAAATGAAAATGCAGAATGGCATAGTATTATATATTGAAGTAGATAACCAGAAGCCATCATTACATTGAAAGGTGAAGAAGTTACAACAATTATGCTCTTAACTTGAATATCTACAGGAAACTAAAACCAACCATATATTTGTAACCACATGTGATATGATATATACTAGACATGACATAAATCTCAAACCACCATAACCATACCCAATTACCCATTGCCAACTAAATGCAAACATGATATAGGAAATAAAGTACGTACCAGATACTTTAACTAAGAGAGAGGGAGAGAGATTCTTGCTCATACCAACCAACCGACAATGATGAAGATCAGCCACTGCCTTTTTCAACCCTACTGGTTGCCCCACCAAGAAATGCCATCAGGCTACCTCCATGTACCCTGCCTTCTGGAAGAGAGAGATTATCCCAGGAAGCATTTGCAACTCTCAAGTTTTGCTCTGCTGCAAATGGTAGAGCTGCCTGGGGCTGCTGTGGATGTCCAAAACCTATCGAACACATCGATGTTGCTCCATGCTCCTTAGTGGTACCATGGTATGGAACACTGGCTCCAGGTGCAAAAATATCATTCATCAGTGTAGATGAGCTAAAACTGGGTCCCTGTGATGCAGAAAACAATGTGAAGTCATCGTTGTTTCCTTCTTCTTGCACTTGTGCACTATGGGCAGCACAGAGCCCAGATTTTCCCCTAGAAAATTTATCACAACTGCCAAATCCCGAGCCCAGATGTCCCCAACAGCATCTTTTCCCTCCACCATGTGCCTTGCAGAAATCTGTACTTCCTTGTGCACTCTTTGGGCATTCATCAAACTTGCACCTTTTACCACCACCATGTCGGACGCAATAATTTGTGCGTCCCCTTGCACTCTTGGTACATTCAGGCACTGCACACCTCTTGCCCCCGCCGTGACTGACACAAAATAAAGTACCCCCATGAACACTCTTGGTGCATCCTTCTGATGTGCATCTTTTGCCACCACCATGGCCTTTACAGTACGGAGTGCTCCCTTCCGCCCCTTTTGTGCATCCCAAAAATGTGCACCTTCTGCCGCCGCCATGAGCTTTACAGAACATTGTGCTTCCTTGAGCACCTTTTGTACACTCGGAGTATTGACAGCGCCGACCACCTCCATGAGATATGCAGAGCCCAGCAATGCCCTCAGCACTCTTAGTGCAATTTTCTACAATGCACCTTTTACCGCCTCCATGACGAATGCACAGACCAGACCTGCCTCTCGCCGCACGAGTGCAACGCTCATGACTGCACCGCCTACCACCACCATGACCTATGCAATAGTCGGTACGACCTTCAGCACTTTTAGTACACCCGAGATGCTGGCAACGCCGACCACCCCCATGAGCCTTGCAGAAAACAGTCCTACCTTCAGCTCCCTTCTGGCAGCCGTCTTTCTGGCACCTCCTGCCACCTCCATGTGCAATGCAGAGACCAGAAGCACCTCTTGCACCCCTGGAGCATCCTTCAAACTGGCAAGTTTTTACGCTAACTTTCCTTTGTCTGTTAACAACTACACTACAAGCAGTTCCAGCAGAACTTGGTGTGGCCACTTCAGTTGGCGAGATATTCAGGGCCACCATAGTAGTAGGATTGTTAATGCCATGGTCTTGGTCAAAAGGAATAGAAATCTCTTGTTGACATTTCAATGGAGGCAGAAGAGGACCATTTTTCCACCGAGCAGATGTTGATCCTTCATCTATTGGTTGAACTGTCGGGGCTAAGACTAGTGACTTCGAGTAATTCTTGTAAGGAATGAACCCTTTGGTGACAGTGGTTACATCAGATTCAGCAGTTTCAGTGGACAGACTTAATTGAAGGTCTATAACAGGCCTCCTCACCTTCACTGCATTTAATGTCCCAGCAGAAACCTTCTTTAGATTTGATAACCTGTTAACTCCCACATTAAGGTTCATACTTAAGCCAAGATCCAGAGAAGACTCCTCTTCTGTCTCCTTCCCCGAGCATATGGTAGTGCAGGAACTTGATGAAAGCCCCAACTCAAGATCCAGTGAAGACCCATCTTTCAAGTTAATAGGCTGATTGGTGGAGCTACATTTTCTCTTGCTTCCCTTGGAAACAAAAGATCCCAACACATCGGACGAACCAAAATCTACACAAGAAATAAGTGCATAATCGACAACTTTGCCCCGATCTTTTGATGCGGAGGCCAAAGTAGTATTATAGCCAAGGGTGCCATCCATGCAATAAATTTCTTATTTTATCCAACCAAAGTAAAAGGAAAAATTATATGAACAGAAAAGGAATGAAAAGAATAGATTTCCGGACTTCTGTGGTATATAGTAGGAAAGGGCAGAAAAAAATCTAATGGCTAGAAATCACGGCAAAGCTTCGAATGAAGCAACCCCCACTAACAAAGCCTGATGTGTCCTGGCGATCCATTCTAGGAGCTAAGAAAGTTGATTGAGCACTTCAAAATTTGCAAGAAAATATTGAAAACATTCACATCTGAGGCTGAATGAAATGCAAAGCTGCCATCCTGTTTAAACAATTAAAACTCATCATCAATTCACAGTTTCTAGATATAAATTGGGAAAGCTTGAAATTGAAGTAATCCAAAATCACTAATAGCTGAGAGCTTAAAATTAAATGAAATGCTAAATTGACATAGTTAGTAAAGAAAACTAACAACTGCAACTACATCAAGAAGGAAATTAACCCGACCACCATGTCTGTTGATATTTCCTATGTAAAACAAGAAAAACTCCAGAAGCAATAAATATACTTAGCGAGTGTGTTTCCTACCTTGGGTAACCCATGCTTTTTTCTATGCATATATCCGCACAAAAAAATGGTAGATAAAATGGACTGTTGACTGCAAAATAATTTCCCAGAAATAAAGTTTCCAAGTATAATAACTTCAAAAATATATATATCATTGGGCACACTAGAAACAAACTCGCATCCCGCAATGCTTTTTTCTATAAGAATTCAAACACAATATTCAAATAATGATGAGGGTAGCACAATTCAAACCCACATAACTAGCCTGGAAGGCAAACGGTTGTAGTCAATGTTTATTCACCGCTATGCATGTAGACACTCAACAGAACCAGAGTAGGTGTTCTGCATAAGAAACCACGTCAGCTACTCTTATCTTATCAGGCTCACGTGTACAAATTTTCTACATCCAGAACTACAAGGTATCTAACTTTGCCTGGGCTACCATCTAAAACAAAGGTATCTACTCATATTTGTATCACTGAAAGATGGTCAGCTATGTGGCTTAATACAACTATTGATAAATGTGAACTCGAATTTAGGGGTATAAGTGTCTGTGTGGCCAAGGCTTCATAGAAGAAGCCAGAATAAGCATTCATCATGAAAACATAACTATGACATATGCTCCATCATACACCGCCTCATCCTTCAGTTGATGAGATATGGGTGGTGGAATAAAATATGAAACTGTATTTTCTTTATTTGCAATTAGTTATCCAGCTTTGGGAGGGTTTTTTTTTTTTTTTTTGAAAAAACTATTGTCTCTGTCCCATTTATATATTTATATTGGCTGATTGAATTTTTCACTAGGAACACAATTAAACAAGTATAATATGCCCATATTTATTTATTTGACAATGAATTAATGCTTAATGTAAACATATTAAATAGGAATATATATTAGTAAATTAGCTAAATATATATATAAATCAGCCCATATATTGGGAAATTAAAAAAATAAATCTATATGAATGGGATAGAGGGAGTAATAAAAAAGTCCGTTTCACGTTCATAAACTAATGAAAAGTAGTTTAGGGACAAAATTATGAGAGAACCCACAATTACAAAAAAGGTTAAAAAAAAAAGAGAGATGATTTCAAGCACCAAACGTTTTAGACTTAAATTTCAATCAGATAATAAAAATGGCATTAAACAACACAGCTCATGTTCCTTTTCAGTCACATAGAAAGATACGGTTACAATGGTCTGCGTGAATCCGGCTGGCATCCCAAATCCCACCCAGAAAAGAAGGTAGAATTGATTAAACGTGATTAAGATTATTTCAAATATGTACACAGATAGATATTAAAAAATTCTTGACCGAAAAGCGTGAAAATATCAATTCACGTTTCATTCATGCGCAGTGGCAATTCCATAGAACAGAAACCGCACCATGAAATACAAAAACCTTGAAAAACATACATAATTCACAAAACCACCACTTTAAAAAGACATCGTTTTATTTCCAATGCTGAAAAAGGAAGGAGAAATTAATGAAAACTAAAAAAAATCAGTTTAAAAATAACTTTCTTTCCTCCATCATTCAGTAATTCCGGAAGTCAGAATTTCTCCTCTAGAATAACTACCAACAAAAATCCAATCACTTACCACATAACAGGAAAACAAAATTAAATTCAATCATACATAACAGAAAGCAAGAGTATTATGAATGCTAAAAATCAAAGCACGGATCAAAAAAATCACCTAATGAAATTCAAGAGAATTGGCCCGCAGCTTAGCAGGGGATGCGCCGCCGTGAAGAGAACTAGGGTTTATGAAGAAGGTTCCGGCAAAATTCGAGAGAGTTTGAGTGAGACAAAAAGAGTGGTGGGAAAACGATAGAAGCATTATAGTAGTGAGAGCTGTGATTAATAGTGGAACAGGATGCGCATGTTAGGAAATAGGCGTACGTTAGGTGGGGTGGACCGCATCATCGATCTTCCGCGGGCAGCCTCACGTTTCTTCCTATGTTCCCTCCATGGTCAACGATCATATCAACAAGACAATTAGACAACCATGCTAATAAAAAAAAAAGTAAATTATACTTAATGATGCAACCAACATTTACAATTTATAATAATAATAATAATAATAATAATAATAATAATAATAATAATAATAATAAAATTTATAGTTAATAACAATCTTATCCCAACGTTATAATTTTGTAATAATTATATCCTCTATGAATTTTTCCAATAATTAAAAATTGAATCTTCGGGAGATTCTTTGAAGAATTAAATATTGATGATGGCTTTGGTTGGATCTTGAAGAATCCTTATCATCATAAATCTATATGTACAATATATTACGGTTTTTCAAATTTTTTTTTGCATAAGCGTGCGCACGTATTTCGGCGTGATGTCTTAACTTTTAATTGTCGAAAAATTTAGAGTTGGATTATCATAAAAATAAAATGTTGGGGTAAATCACTGCACATCAGATCACTTGTTGCATTTTCTATTACATTTTCTATTCTAAGTTTTCATTTTTAAAAAATAAAAAAAAATATTTTTTTAATTTTTAATTTATTATGATTTTATTTAATTAAAATTTTCCCTTTAGGGTTCATCCACCCCCAATTAAGGTATATTAATTTTTTTAAAAAAAATTAAAAAAAATTCTAGTTATGCAACACCAAATGGAATAGGATTTGCAACAGAGGATCTGATCTGAAATCACTGCCTCTCCAGTTTCATAAAGATTCATGATTTAGACTCTTAATTTTATTGCAAATTATTTGATGTTTTACACTTTTTAACAACATTTCTCCTAATTTTAATTACCCCATAAAATCTCCTACATAAATATGTTGAGAAAATTAAGAGGAGATATAGTAGTGTGTAAATTACAATGAGATAAATTAAGATATGTTAAGAAAAATATAACTTAATAGGAAGAGAGAGTATATTTATCACATATTTTTTACTTTTATTGTAAATCCTGAAACATTTATTTTTATGAAATCGAATGAGTATTAGAAAGAACTAGTATCTACTTGAACTAAATCACACTTACATACATACATCCATACACACACACACACACACACACAGATATATATATATATATGCTTCCTACACTACATTCATGTAGATTTACTATTCTTTTTTTAAAGTCCCAATGTATATGGACAAATTTTCATATTTATTAACTCATTCATTAATATACTCATATTTAATACGTTTGCATTAAGCATTAATTTATTGTTAAATAAAATAAACATTAAAATATTAGATAATTAATTTATTTAATTGTCTTTTTCAATAATTTTATTAATCCTAATAAAAAAATCGAACTAGCCTAATAGGACGGAAGGAGTATATATATATATAATGCTCAGGAGAACATGAATTAAGGGATCGGTGCGTTACTGGGGGAAGGGGTTGTTACACTAAACTTGGGCAATTATGAATTCTTAATTATATACTTAAGAATAATAGGTTATGTGTTCCAGAAAATTGGACAGCATAACCTCTATAACTAGATCAAATTCACATTTTTACATGTATTATAAGGGCGATTTGGCTCAAAAGACAACCAAAAAGACAAATATGATCCAGATAAATAACAAGATTAGTACATCTGATCGCAAACAGACATTTATTTCAAATATAAACAACTGGGCTTTATCCCTAGCTAAAATGCGGAATAATGTTCAAAGTCCAACAAAAAGCAAAAGGCCATAAACATAATACACTGTTTGATAATCAAAGCAAAAGAACCGTAAATGAAGAACACATAACGAAGACACAAAGGAAGCCTAGCTAACCCACTGCATCCACTCGCACCACCACTACGATCATCATTAACCTAAAAACATTTGAAAGAATTTTGGTGTGAGTACTAATGCACTCAGCGGGGTGAAGAGTTTGATAAAACAATTGATAAATCATTTGAGCAAATATATCCAATCAACTGTGAACACAATAGAACATTGAAAAGATAAAACTGATTATGTGTATGTCAAAGCTTCTTTTATTCTGAAGCGCTCTTTCTCCAGCTACTTCTGTCATCGCCTACAGTGAACTGACGTTATATTCTACCCAGAACTGCTAGGTAGGTACACGGCCCTACTGATTATGTGTATGTCAAAGCTTCTTTTATTCTGAAGCGCTCTTTCTCCAGCTGCTTCTGTCGTCGCCTACAGTGAACTGACGTTATATTCTACCCAGAGCTGCTCAGGTAGGTACACGGCCCTACTGCTCAGGGTATCAAATATTCAAATAGTAACAGTCACCTTTTATTTGGTAGGAATATACGACCTCTAAACAAAAGAGCTAAAACCATTTTTCTTGATATGCATATCACTTTCATTTGCATAATTAAAACAGAGTTTATATAACTCAAACATACATTTTTTTATAATAAAAAACACCCACTTTGCTCTGGTATCTGGGAATATGTTACTGCGGCAATCGGTTCTTATTCTATCTTTCTAGCTCAACAGGTCCTACACAACATAAGCTTCGACTTATGTCTGCTACATGATTTTTCTAAATCAAACTAAATATAATATGAATATTCTAAACTAATATAAATGGCTTCGCGCTATAATGCGCAACATTAGAGTTTCATTCTCAACTCGCACTTTAGGAAAATAAATTCAATGAATATTTTTTAGTAAGTCAACCTAAAACATTTAGAAAAGGTGAAGGTCGACCACTTGCTCATTTACCCGATTCTAGCTAAATAAATTATACATGCAGTTTCGGCTTTCATAAAACTATTAAATTTAATTGACAAGATGTTTCACGTAAAATTATGCACATGTTAAAGTTTCATGATTTTCAGATGACATATGAACACGATGCGAATTTAAATAATTGGCTAAACCCGAAAATCAGTCTAGACAAAAACGGAATCGGAAGCTTAATAAAGAATCCACCATAGGACAATAATACAAAAGGAATATTTTGGATCGGGTGGCCCGAAGAGGCCACCGTTCACGGCGGCGGTGTTTCCCCGATGGCCGGAATCCGACCGCCGATTTTGTCGAGCGTTTAGGGAATTAGGTTCTATGCAATTACATCTATAACATACTCGAAATTGAAAGAAATCGGAAAATATTTCATTGGGGAGGCAGCGGATGGCGGCGGTCGGACCCTCTAGCCTCGGCTGCTGCGGCTCCCCTCCCTCTCGCCCCGGCTCGGCTCGACTCTTATCTGCTCGATTTTCTCTTTTTAAAAGTACATTGAAAATGAAATTCTGAAGCCGTACTTATAGTTTTTCAAAGTTTGGGGCTGACATAAAAATATCATGCATTTTTATCAACTAAAAATTTTTAACAGCTGGTTAAATCCTTTTAAAGTGCTCCTTTAAATCCATTGGATTCATTAAAACTCCAACACAGAATCTGAAAATACCGGGAAGATCCATGAAGTATTTGGAAATCTCTCTCTATATATATATATATATGTACTAGCTAGAAGATCTTGTATCTAACCTTTTTTGTATGAATTATAGCATTTGTATGATTAACTCATTTTAATTCACTTATACATACGCTATTCTTTAATATGATTTTCTAGATGCATGACTACAACCGTATGTTATTCACGTGTTGCATATATAAGTAACTGGAAAATAAAAGAAATTGGTAAGATCTAAACTTACGAAATTTCATTCATAAAATCGTCAATTTAACGAAACACAAATTTATGATCTTTACGTCATAACAAAAACTTGAATAAGTATATATAATTTGTATCTAATTAAGTTGAATAATTTTAATCATCCGCATATCACGAGAAAGCATGAAAGCTATATGATAGATTATATAATGTATTTTTTTTTTACTCACACACCCGACTTGTGGTATTGAGGAAATTCGAACTCTTGACTTTTGATATTCAAGCAACCTCACTTATTCCATTAGGTCATCCCCGCCAGAATAATATAATGTAATTTATTAAACGTAAGACCAAATCAATTTAATTTGATATTTTGCCAATGCACATAAATAAAATCTAAATTTTAAAAGGTTTGGATAAATAGGAATTGACGGAACTCTGGATCATAGTATAAGTATTTATATTTATATGATGAGACGCATTCCTAGGTTGAATAGTGAGAGGTTGCAAAAGAAAGAAGTGTTGCAGCAATTGTGCCAAAGTATTGAATATGTAGTGTACTTAGCACGTGGTCGCACAGAAAGAACGAGGGCCTGCACACATGCAAGCACAGCCAAATATAATCTGAGCTATAAGTGACGTCATTGCTGATGTAATGCAGCGCCTCGTAGTCGCTAATCTGTTCGCCACATGTAATTATGACGTTTTACCAAAATATTTATTATTGAGGCGGCGTCGAGGCGTATAGTTTCTCGATCTACTGTATCAAAATTTTCATTTTATTTTAACTCTTGCAATCGTCATAGGTATTTTTAGTGCCTAATTATTTATACTCACACCCTCACTTTTATATTACTTGATATTTTAAACTTTTTTTTATAAAAATTATAATATTAATAAATTTAATAGATGTACCTTTTTTTCTTCATCTCCTTCTATATCAAATTCAAATAAGTAGTATTTTATAATGTTCTGAGGTGTAAAAGTATAAACATCAAATATTTTGAAATAAGGTTAAAAGTCTAAAACATTAAATAATATGAAATAGAGGGAGTGATAAATATTTATTTTTTTCATTGGACCCTCAAACGATTTAAATACTTTTATTACTTAATGCATTTATCAGGATAATAGACTACTAAATTAAATTGAGATCGGAAAAAAAAATCAAACATTCATTTAATTATTGGCGCTTTATCTTTTATAAAAGCCATATTTCAATCTCATGTAATAACAATAAATTTCTATTCACAAATGTATGATTTATTAGGGATGTAATTAATGTTCTATATATTTTATTATCAAAATTATATATTATTTAACATTTTCTATGATCGTTGTTGCTACACATCAACATTCAACCGTAATTTGGAGTGATATGAAATTATTATTCAATAAAAATTACTAATCACTGAACATTTATTTATATAATGTCATGAAAAAAAAAGTGCACATATACTATATATATATATATATAACATATGTGACAACACAACAATTAGAATAAATCGAACCAAACTGGCACTAGAAAGTGATAGTGAATCCTACAATTAGTTGGATACAATTAAATTATATGCTGCCGAATATATTTCATTAACTAAATAACAATATGCCAATATGCGACTATAATCAGGGGCAGCTATTAACTAGCA
Source organism: Perilla frutescens (assembly GCA_026008535.1). Taxonomy (NCBI): domain Eukaryota; kingdom Viridiplantae; phylum Streptophyta; class Magnoliopsida; order Lamiales; family Lamiaceae; genus Perilla; species Perilla frutescens. The sequence continues at coordinate 57,631,632 of BRKX01000016.1, forward strand.
CCATATTGCCAGCTAACGAAAATATGAGAAAATCTCAAAATAACAAATTATTGGATACTCCCTCACTCAACCACATAATTCTTCACTAATTATTAAGTCTATAATCTCATATGTGATCAGACCTCTTAGTCCATTAATAAACCAGAAATTATAGCATAATATATCTACCGTGTAAAAGTATAAAATTTATAGTTTTTTTTTATGAATTATGTAACCCACAACCGCTATTGGACAAACACATGAGATGTAAATCGTATTTGAAAAATCAAATGTGACAGGCTCATGCATAGTAATGTTAGTGTGGTTTGAATTCAAGACATTCTCGATCACAAGCTACATTACTCTCACTCCACCATTAGACCGTCACTAAATATGACAGACCTCAATTACCAGCCAATAAAACAAAACTTAGTGGTGAAACATATATATAAAAATTTGGCAAATTCTATCGTATGATGATTGTATTTAAATCTTATATCAGACGAATATTTTTTAGTGTTAGAAGTTATATTTTTGTCAATCCAAAAAAAGTAGTAATAAATACAAAAATGACACTAGCCTTTTTTAAACCATATTTTCTAGTAAAATAAATGAGATACTATTCAACTAGTATGCGCGACACCAACCCTAAACTTTTTAATATATATTGGCAATTACCCGTTAAAGATATTATACGAACTCGACTGGTCAAATAACTACATGAAGTTTTTCTGTTTTTTTTTTTTTTACTTGAATCACAAATGGAGTTTGATAATATATTTTCTTTTGATAAGATTAAAACAAAAGATAAGTTTCGGTTTGAACTGATTGGCAAATCAAGTCCTTATAACTTAATTTGGATTTCCACCTAATCAGACGGATTAAACTTCAGGACCCCCAATTTAATGTCTTTTTACATTATATGGATCAATAATTGTTAAATTTTAATATTTAATCCGAATACATTTATTTTGTGTAGAATATTATAAATAGAGAGATGAGAGTGATTAGGAATTTAGGATGTCGACATTATATCTAACAGTCTATATGAAGAATAGTTTATTTATGGATACAAGATAAATTTCGTAAGATGCGACTGAAATACAAAAAGTGATACATTTTTTCTTTAGAAGAGCAAACACACAGAATGAAATCCAACTTTCAAGAAATAAAAATTATTCAAATTCAGCATGGCACCTATGGTTTATTCCCAAAATTAGATTTGTAGTCAGCCTAAATCAAAGAAGAGATAGCGAAGAGAACCATTAGCTAGTTAGCAAATAAAAAGAGAATATTACATGTAATATTCTGCTCCAATTCCAATATATCTTGTAATTTAGTTATAATTTTTGTTCTTTTTATATACTTTATTGTGTTGTGGAGTTTGTGTGGCAAAAATTAGTTGCTTCTCAAGTGTAGAATGCTAAAGGGATTTGAAGTGTTTGTTTGATACTGATAGGTGGAAAAAAAAAGGTCTGTTAACAGGCTACAAATTATTATAACATTTATTAATCACTATTTCGATTTTTTTTTTTGAATAAATCACTATTTCGAAAATTAATGGTGTAAACGTTTAATGTTTCTTTATTTTGTTCCAATCTATGGCCCAGGTGCTAATATGCTTTCTGGCATCTGAGATTCCCATTTAAGGCCCAACCAGAAGAGGGCTTCTAGTAGCTCAAAGGGAGTTTGATTGTTGCTCTCTATTTTTTTTAATAAAAATCTTGAAATAAGGTATTTGATGATCCTTCAGTCAATTTTAAATTTAAGACCAATTGATTAGAATGATAATATATATTTATGTTTGACAAATATCCAAAATTATTATTATTTTTTTTTTCTGAAGGAGGGGAACAAATATCCAAAATTCTAAGGGATATTATTAGATTTTAACCCGACCTTTCAAGTAATTCAGAAAAATGTCTTGAACTTTTATAAATAACAATTTAATACCTGATCTTTTGAATTTATAACAAATCTAACCTGGAATTAATTTTCAGACTTTTAATCCCCAACGTATATCTTTTTACATACGGTTTGGAGTAAAATATAATTTTATTTGATCAATTGACGTGGCACAAGTATTTTCCACGCCAGTAAAAAAATTCGGAAAAAAGATATACGATGGCAACTAAAAGCTCAAAAATTAATTCCAGGCTAGATTTGTTGTATATTCAAAAGATCAGGTATTAAATTGTTATTTATAAAAAGTCAGGACATTTTTGTGAATTACTTGAAAGATCAGGCTAAAATCTGATAATATCCCAAATTCTAATAGCTTCGAGCCGAAGAAGGTCCACAATGGACCAGTAAAATTTAACTTCAATAAATTTTAGGTTTAGTCTGTTAGGTCATGGTTCCATTTATCTGTGGAAAATGAGTCAAATTTCGAAATGAAAATGATATGAAGAGATTAAATTGAAGTTTATTATTATTTTTTAAAAAAAGATGCAATATATACACGTAGCCGTTATAATGACTGTTTGGTTGGCCAATTTGAAGCATTCGCGTCAACAATCTGCGAAATTCTCCTCCACAGCTCGCAATTATTAAGATTAGGATGATCTCATTCACATTTCTCACCTCTATTAATTTGTTTGACATTTAATTAGATAAAAAGTCAAAACTATCATAAAGATTAAATAAATACTGGCCAAAGAACAAACATACTTAAAAGTAACTAAAAAAAGGAAGAAATAGTGAACATAGACATTTAATTATATAAAAAGTCAAAACTATCATAAAGATTAAATAAATACTCGCCAAAGAACAAACATACTTAAAAGTAATTAAAAAAGAGGAAGAAATAGTGAACATATATTTATCGATGGACTCTCATATAAGATCGTTTGACAGATTTTCTACATTAGACAGGTCTTATTTGATACAAGAAGGTCATCCCATCCCTTTTTTTCTTTTCTTTTTCAGTAGCCCCCTTCTATTTTTCCTTTTCTTTTTATTCTTTTTATATTTTTTATATAAATATATATTTAATTTTTTGAATTAATTTAATTTTTATCTGACATCTCACGCAGTACACTCATTCGATACTAATGCATGGGCTCGTACACTGCGATCAATAATTTTTTTTTTTGAAATAAATATATACCATAAAATGGAATTAGATTCCGAAAATTAATTGAATTAATTTAATTTTTTATCCGTTGTCTCGCGCAGTGCACTTGTCCAACACTAATGCATGGGCTCGTGCATTGCGCTCGATAATTAATTATTTTGAAATATATATATATATATATCATAAAATGAAATTACTGATCCTTGAAATTAAATTGAATTAATTTATTTTTTATTCGGTGTCTCGCGCGGTGCACTCACTCAATGTTAACGCATGGGTTCGTCGACTTGCGCTCGATGATTAATTTTTTTGAAATAAATATATACCTTAAAAATGGAATTAGTGAATCCTAAATTGAATTGAATTAATTTAATTTTTTGATTTAAATTAATTTTTCATTCGAGCGGCTTGCGCAGTGCATTCGCTCGACACTAAGGTCATCTCTAATAATTTTCACTATAATACAGTTAACTCTACATTACTGTACAGTTAAAGTTACAGATTTTCAATTTTCATCACCAACAGCACCACCCCACATTTCACTTTACAATCGAATATTCCTTTTTATACTCTTTACTATTGATTTAATTTTTGTTATCGAATTATTTAATTGAATATGATTATATATATATATATATTAATATTCTTGCTCATTATTTTTTATTTTAAATTAATATATAATTAAATTTTATTTTTATTTTACAAAAATTAAAAGGTTCCTGCAAAAACAATTGGCTTATTCAAAATAATACTTTCGACTTTGGAAGTTATTTTTTAGATATTCCCAGTGCATGATTTGGATCCGGAAGTGGTTTAGGGGATTATTAGCTAAAACAATTGTGTTGTATTTTTAATATTTTACTCTTATTGTATTATGTTTGTATTTTTATTAATTATGTATTTGTATTGTTTATTGTAATATATTTGTGGCTTTGTATTATTTATTATAATATATTTGTGGTTTTGTATTGTAATTGAAATGTTTATGTAATTCTATTTTTATTAATTATGTATTTTGTGTTTATTTATGTGGAGATTTGTTGGCCCAATGATCCTTAATGGGCTTATGATTTTTTTTTTGATAGCCCATATTCCTATTCTAGCCCAAATCTCCCTAATTAGCCTAAATCCCTAATTAGCCATAATTACTCTTCTTCTTCTCGTTAAAAACCACCCGTGCCGCTCAAATCAATCGAAGCTTGAGAAAACACATAGTAATCGGGCTCTGCTATTCTCGATCAATCTCCTCGCCAGATTCTCTGTCCATCGGTGTCCTGTTGGCGTCGAGTGTGTGTGAGCTTCGTGAGTGAGAGAGTTAGGTAGTCTTGGCCAATTTTCTGACGTTCCTCTGATCAATTCTTGGTCTGTAGTTGAGCCGTTCGTGTTTGGACTCCATTGATCGTTCTTGTTGCCGGAAGAAGACGCCGCCGCACTCTTGGATCCTGAGCCGCATCATCTTCTTCAATCCTCTATTATTTTATCTATATATGTATATTCATGATTTGGGAGTTAGTTGCATTTGTATTCTTCCTGTGATAAAGCACTAAGAGTATTTCATGTTTACAGCTGTATAGCAGTTCGCCGGAGCCACGAGTCGCTGTTGTTCGCTGCTGTAATTCTGCTCGACTGCCAGAATCTGTCCATAGCTGTCCTCTGCTGAAGAAGACGACTGCTGCAGCAGTATTGTTGTTCGAATAAGGGCTGCAACGTTGCTGCTCTTGAATCTGTCGTGATTCTAATCCAAACATCATTCTCTTCTTCTTTCTTTTATTATTCTGTTTTGTCAGCTTATTGTTACAGATATATATATGTATATACATATTGGTCTATCTCTGTCTTTTATTTCACTTGCTATTTAATTGTCTTAAATTTGATCAAGTTGTTATCTTGCAGAGTTGTTGTTTGTGTGTATGAGGAAGAAAACTAATGGTGAAATAATCTACGAGAAATGCACTGCCACATCTCTTGTTGAAGTCCAGGCGGTTGTGTGGCTGACTCAGACGAGTCAGGAACCAAGACGGTGAACCCCGGCAGGGCACGGATACCCAACAGTGGTATCAGAGCCACGGGGACCCTTGCCGGGGCACCCTCCGACTCGCACCAGCGCACCCCACCGCCATTGGCTGCACCGTTTCGCTCCCGACGAGTAAGGAACACGGTAGGTCAGATTTCTCCCCTTCCCGGGAGAATCTGCTTTAGTAAAGTGGCGAAACTCTAAGCTCCCTAGAACTTAGGCTTGGTATTGTGGAGTTTGGGAGATTATTGGAGTTTGGTGGTGTTGTGGGAGAATTTTTTGGAGCTTTGTGTTGTTTTTGGGAAAATATTTGAGATTTGTGGCAATTTGTGAGAATCCGTTATTTTGGTTGAATTTATTGGAAAATTTTGAGATATTTTGTTTTGAAAATTCATTGTTGCTATATCTCTTCTATTTGTTTGGTATCTTGCGATCCTATTAATTGCTTCCGCATTCTTTTTTTTGTTGTGATATCTCTGTGAGTATTTTGGTTGCGTTTGGTAGTGAATACCTGGTGAAACTCCAAGTTTTGTGAGTTTCTGAGTAACTGACTCCGGTATTTGAGTCAGTTGCTGTTGAAACAAGTTTTGGGATTGTCCTGAGTGAATCCTTGCTCCACAGATAAATCTGTGCTGAGGACTGGGCTAGCCTCAGCACTTTATCCCCTGTGTGTACTTGTTTCTGTGCTTTGGAAGTGTTATCTTCCTGTTCTGTGAGCGTTCTGCTGTGTTCTCTGTTTTTTTGGTGATATTTTGTATTCTTGTTGCTTCTGTGACTTCTGTGGTACATATAATCATGAATAATCTTCATTTGTCCTCCTTTAATGGTAGAGATGATTTTCAAGATTGGAAGACTAAAATTGAATGCATTTTGGTTAAAGAAAAGATTTATAAGGCCATTACTACTAAAATTGATAAATCTGTGGATGATGAAAAATTGCATGAAATGAATGATAGTGCTAGGGCCACTATTTTGTTGAATCTGTGCAGTACTGTGGTTAGAAAAGTATCGCATCATCAATGTGCCAAAGAATTGTTGGATAATCTGATATCTTTATATACTGCTGCTTCTGAGGAATCTATGTGGTCTTTGCAAAATCAATTTATGTCTTTTCAAATGGATTCTTCTAAGGATATTGATGCAAATATGGATGAATTTTATAAATTGTTACAAGACCTTAAACTTGCTGGTGATGATTCCCTTGAAAAGTATGCTCCTTAAGTTTTACTTGGTTCTATTCCTGAATCTTTTGCTGAAGTTAAATATGCTCTTAAATATGGTGGTTCTAAGGTGAATTGTGATATGATAGTCACTGGTTTAAAAGCAAAAGAAAGTGAAATGAGGAAAATGAAATCCCAGCCTTTGCATAATGAGATCATGTATGTGAATAGGAATAATAATAGAAATCCTCCACATGGCTTTAATAAACCTCTTAACCCTGAGAATCCGAGTGTGATTGCTGCTGAAAGACATAGGAGGGATATGCAATTAGGGCAAAATCAACATCATAATCAGAATTATGCTCAAAATCATAATCATGCTCCTAATTATGCTCAAAATCATAATCATGCTCCTAATTATGCTCAAAATCATAATCATGCTCCTAATTATGCTCAAAATCATAATCATGCTCCTAATCATGCTCAAAATCATACGTTTGACCAGAAACCTAGGAAAACATGCTGGAATTGTGGTAAACCTGGTCATTTTTCTAATAGATGTAGGCAACCAAAAAGAAATCAAGGTTATGGAAATTATGAGTCTAAACAGCATACTAATAATGTGTATGAGGATGATGGTATTTACATGGTACATGATGCATATGATTTTCAGTTCATCAATTACACTAATGCTGTGTCAAAATCTGTTTCAAATAATGAATGGCTCATTGATTCTGGTTGCACGTTTCATTTCACTCCATTAAGCATCTATTTCATAACCTGCAATATATGAATTCTGGACATATAGCGCTTGCGGATGGTCAAAATTGTGACATTCAAGGAAAAGGTGATATCTGCTTGAGATTTGAAAATGGGAGCCTGCTTACATTAAGTGATGTCAGATATGTTCCTCAATTCAAATTCAATCTGTTATCTGTGTCCAAAATTGCTGATAAGATACTTGATGGTTCTGTGAATTCTTTGAGATTCAAATTTGAGAAAGATTCAGAGCTTTATTTTATTGCTCCCCGAAAGAGTGATTTGTATGCTGTCCATGCTGAGTCTGTGCCTCTGCTTGTTGTTAATGTGATTCAAGAAGATAAGACTGCTGTATGGCATGCTAGACTAGGACATATGAGCAATAAAGATCTTTCAATTTTGCATAAAAATGGTGCATTTGGCAAATATAAAGTGCCTACTATTCCTTTCTGTGAAACGTGTGATATGGGCAAACATCATAAAACTCCTTTACTTGTCACTATGCCTTATCCTAGGAAGCATGATTTTCCCTATTTACCTGAATCCTCACCGTATGTTGCTCCAAGTGAGGTGGAAAATTTGAAAAACTTAGATAATAATTTGTTTGATTTGATGTCTGCTCCACCTGTTGCTCCAAGTGAGGTGGAGGATAAGGTGGAGAATGTGACTCCTATGCCGTCTGAATCTGAAAATGTGTCTAATGATTTACCTGCCACTGAGCATGAGTCTGATAATCATAATGTGGATGAGTCTGTGTCTGAGCATGAGGCTAATGATGAGCCTAGAACTTATAATGAATCTATGAAATCTGATGATGAATCTGATAAATGGCTTGCTGCAGTGAATTGTGAGATGAAATCTTTGCATGACAACAATACTCGGATACTTGTTGAAAAATGGGAAGTTTTGCTTGATAAGATCCCCTCTGAATTTAACCCTGCGGATATGGGCACTAAGTGTCTTCCAGTTGCAAAGCTAATGTCCTGCAAGAGATCATTGAACTTTGATCTTGGTTAAATCCTTCTATGTGAGCTTTATGTGATGGTATTCTAGTCTTGTGGCTGGATACCTTATTTGTCCTATGTGTTTTTTCTACTTGTTTTTGTGTGTGTTGGTTACCTTTTCCCGTTAGTACTGTGCTAGGTTGCATGTCAGTCAAGGATAGTCATCAAATGACTTGAGATGATTTGCAAAAGGGTTGGTCTCTAGTGTTGAGATTGAGCTCAATACGCATAGTATTGTTCTCTCCCTCTCTTGTCTTGTCTTCGTGATAGACGGGAGTAAAAATAGGCGATAATGTTATCCATATTAAGGTGTGCGGTGTTTTCTTCCTTGGCGACATAATGATCAGTGGGCCAAAGGTGGAAATGTGGAGATTTGTTGGCCCAATGATCCTTAATGGGCATATGATTTTTTTTTTGATAGCCCATATTCCTATTCTAGCCCAAAACTCCCTAATTAGCCTAAATCCCTAATTAGCCATAATTACTCTTTTTCTTCTCGTTAAAAACCACCCGCGCCGCTCAAATCAATCGAAGCTTGAGAAAACACATAGTAATCGGGCTCTGCTATTCCCGATCAATCTCCTCGCCGGATTCTCTGTCCATCGGTGTCCTGTTGGCGTCGAGTGTGTGTGAGCTTCGTGAGTGAGAGAGTTGGGTAGTCTTGGCCAATTTTATGCCGTTCCTCTGATCAATTCTTGGCCTGTAGTTGAGTCGTTCGTGTTTGGACTCCACTGATCGTTCTTGTTGCCGGAAGAAGACGCCGCTGCACTCTTGGATCCTGAGCCGCATCATCTTCTTCAATCCTCTATTATTTTATCTATATATATATATATATTCATGATTTGGGAGTTAGTTGCATTCGTATTCTTCCTGTGATAAAGCACTAAGAGTATTTCATGTTTGCAGCCGTATAGCAGTTCGCCGGAGCCACGAGTCGCTGTTGTTCGCTGCTGTAATTCTGCTCGACTGCCGGAATCTGTCCATAGCTGTCCTCTGCCGAAGAAGATGACTGATGTAGCAGTATTGTTGTTCGAATAAGGGCTGCAACGTTGCTGCTCTTGAATCTGCCGTGATTCTAATCCAAACATCATTCTCTTCTTCTTTCTTTTATTATTCTGTTTTGTCAGCTTATTGTTACAGATATATATATGTATATACATATTGGTCTATCTCTGTCTTTTATTTCACTTGCTATTTAATTGTCTTAAATTTGATCAAGTTGTTATCTTGCAGAGTTGCTGTTTGTGTGTCTGAGGAAGAAAATTAAAGGTGAAATAATCTACGAGAAATGCACTGCCACATCTCTTGTTGAAGTCCAGGCGGTCGTGTGGCTGACTCAGATGAGTCGGGAACCAAGACGGTGAACCCCGGTAGGGCACGGATACCCAACAATTTATATGTTTAAATTCATGTAATATTATTTACTTAATCAATGTATAAAATAATTTTAAAACAATCGAAAGAAATCTAATAAAAAATATGAAAAAACAACTAAATAAAATTGTCGACAATATAATGAAAAAAAGGAGAAGGTGTTGCCGTGAGGGTTAACCAAGGTACTGTTCATATTCCCTCATTCTATCGAGCCGAGGAAGTAATTGTTGGAGGAAATAAATTCCATATTTTCACGCCACATTCTATTTACCGAGCCGGAACGAAGCTTTTGGAGAAGCTCTAACACATGAACTCATGCATCTCACTCGATAATTAATTGTGGTGAAATAGATGGTTTTAAAAAAACAAAAGAAAGATTAAAAACGAAAAAAAAGGCAAAAATGCACTTGATAGAGAAGCGGGCTGGGCGGATTTCGAGATATTTTGAATGGATTTTGATCCGATTTGATCAATCTAAAGAAAGACTCGTATAAATTTTTGTTTACCAATACTTTTGATAAGAGATCTGCTACTCGATTCTCTTTAATTAATGGAGTGCAAGAGTTAAGCTTATAATCTTTAAATGGGAGCGAAAGTGAAAGAAGGGGTAAGATATTCTTATGAACAATTGTGGCGATTGATGGACTCGTTTTAGAAATATAGTAGAATAGATGCATTATCCGCAATGAGCCTTGCTCAATAAACAAACTCAATTTCACACTTTTGTAAAATTTCTTACAATTTATTCCTAAAAATAAAATAAAATAAAATAAAGATTAAACATAGTCTACACACGGTACAAACTACAAACCTAGTGTTTTTTTTTTTTTTTTTTTTTTTTTTTTTGAGATAACGGTACAGACCTAGTTGATAATTGATATATGTACAATGTGCAATAAATTCCGTCTAGATAAGTTTGATCTAATAACAATAAAAATAAAATATTGTTAAAAAAAAATCCAGACAACTAATCCGACAAGTTTATATTTTTTGTTTTGTTTTTCTGTGTCTTTGTTTTTGTTTTCATGCGCATACAAATTAAAGTCAAAATATTCTGTTAGCAGAGGAGTTTATAAAATGAAAATCAAGATTCTCCGTGACTCTATCCCTATTTTTATGGAAAAAAAGGTCTCCATCGACCCTTGACGAATGACAATTGAATTGAAACCTTATTCATAATACTAAATATAAAATGTTGAATCATAATAAATCATTGTAGAATGATCTAATTGGTTAAGAAAACAACCATCTCATCGATCTGGAAGAACTAATGATATATCACATATATCTTGAACATGATTTAGTTTGCAAGATAAAATAAAAATCAAAGCATTACAAATAAAAATCAAAGCATTACAAAGTGCACAATTAACAATTTGAGTAATGAAAACTAAATCCTTATATGTAGAATGCAATGAAGGTTTCAGAATCAGACACTGTTAACAATGGCGGAGCTATAACCACTCTGATCATCCCAATACTTGGACCACAGCATCACTCCACCATACTTCTTCGACCTCCGGATCACCGGAAGAATCTCCTTCGTTAGCACATCCGCCGGAATGAATCCGCTACCGGCGGCCTGCGGTGCCGCCGGAAGCCCTAGAAATATCTTCCCCGCATTAACCGAGGTCGTCCACCGCGTCCACGAATTCTCCAAATTCGCCGAGTTTCCCGACGTGTACTGGCATGGCGGATTATTGTAGAACTGCACCCAAACGTAATCGAAGAGGCTCGTATTCAGCGCCGCTCCCAATAATCGATCGGGGAAAGGGCACTGCGGCGCGCCGGTAACGTACACTTTTCTCCCATATTTGCTGAGTCGTGTCAAATATTTCACCAGATCGTCGTAGTATAACGGCGATCCGAGCTCGATATCCAAGTCGATACCGTCCAAAACGGCGTCGCCGAGGGGGCGGGAGGCGGAGCCGCGGCCGCCGCCGAGGAAATTGTTCCATAGATAAACGGAGAAACCTCGGGCGTCTTGTCTGGAGGAGAGAGAGTAGTTCCCGACGCCGCCGCCGATGGAGAGCATGACCTTGATGCCGCGGCGCTGACAGGCGCGGATGCCGTCGCTAACGACGCGGCAGGAGTTGGTGGCTGGATTGCAGTGGCCGGCGGGTTGAGTTCGGGGGTTTGGCCGCCGCCGAATTTGACGAGGAAGGCGATGTTAACGTAGGAAAATCTGCCGGTGGCGCAGGTATCGGCGAGAGTGCCCTCGTTGCCGTTTTGGCCCCAGTAGACGGCGATGCCGCCGCCTCTGGCGGAGGTGCAGAGGAGGGCTTGTAGGAGCAGGAGGAGGAGGAGTGGAGGTAGGAATCCACGTCTAGTTTCCATTATGGTTGTTATTTTTCACGAATATATGATTGATTAGGCTCTATGTTATTTATAAGTGTGCCAATATATGGGTTTGAAGAAAGTAAACTCTAATAATAATGGGACTCGGAATATTTTGACCAGAAAGGGTCTGACATTGGAATTGGAGGGTTGATGAAGTCAACTATACAATATTGCTTCGGTGCATCAAATTTAGACCACTTTTTTATATAATTGTGCGGCCTAAATTCTTTTTAACTTGATAACCAAACTTTTCATAATTTTGTCTTTCTTACTTAATATATTGCAAATTTTTTTAGTTTGGAGAAAGAACTGTGGATCTTGAACCGAAGATATTTCACTTTCTTGTATAGCAGTTTATATTCTATGGATATCTCGAGGATAACAACATATCTTCCAAAATGTTTCACCTTTTTATTATATAATAGGGGAATTTGAGATCAAATCTTACTTTTATTTAGGTGATAGAGACCAATAAAGTGTACGCTTGTCGTTAAAATATTATCCTATTACTATCTGAATTATTCAACTTTTATTAGTTGTTGTCTTAAACCCACCAATCACACCTATTGAACATTCCAAATATATTATATAATTTATATATATAGTAGATAAGTTTGATTTCAATAGTGCATAGAAAAAACGAATAGTAAAATCCATAATATGAGTCTGATTGGTAGCAAACTTTTACACCTTATTGAGACAAAAATTAAAATAGCTATTTTTGATGGCAAAAGAAATTTTTTAACCACCTTAGTAAACTTCCGATAAATGAATTTTTCTTTGAAAAACAAAAATACTTTGAACAATGCACTTCGAGTCATATATGGGAAGCGACAAAGCAATAACAAATTTCTTAATACAAAATGTGAAAAGTATCGTGCATGGGCTTTCCACTATATAAAATATGAGTCATACAACTGTCACTAAAAAAAAGTTAAATACATCGTATTAAACTACGAAATCAGTTGAGGTAAATAAGATATACAACACAGTTTTGAAAAGAAAGTTTTTTTCTTCACCAACTTATTGGCCATTAGTTTCTAAGTACAGTGTTTGTTTCTTTATCACGATTCAAGGGAATCATCATCATCATCATCATCATCAGTTGTCTTGAAACAAAGCCTTGGAAACAGAGGAGCACGAAGAGTTATCAAGATCATGAGCTCTAGCTCTAGAGCAAGTTCGCTTATTTCCTGTCATTGGAGTCTCACATACCACACTATAGCTAGGCGTTCGCCTATCCTTCCTTTTTGATTTCCTGGGACGAGGATCATACTTACATTTCGTCGCCTTGGGTTGCTTTGGGGCCCAGACTCTCTGTAGATCAAGGGCCTTGCTTACGAAAGGTGCAAATCTTCGAGCCCTCTCTCTTCTCTCCCGAGCTTCATTTAGGCTGCGGGTATACTCATCCATTCCACTCTCTTGTAGACTATTGTAAGCATTTGGGAAAGGCTGTGAGGACTCTCCTTCAGTGGAGACTGAATGGTTGAGGCTGTTGGCCTCGGCCTTCTCATTTCTATCGTACTTCTCTCTCCATGATTGATTGCTATCCTCACTGTTAAACAGGAGACTTGGAGCTTCATCTTCCTCACCAAATGGCAGCAAGTCCATCTCAGTGTATATGTTTTTCACTACATCTTCAAGTTTGTCTGAATACCTGAAGAATATACGGATGTTAGAGCTTATTCCTCTTCTTCACCCCCACTTCACTTCTCCCTTCATGTTTATTCATGAATGGAGATAACCTACCATTCAAGAAGATCAAAAGCTTCTCATAAAAATAAATAAAAAGATGAGATTGATGTTTGATAATTTCTGGATGCAGGACTTAATATGTAGCCTCAAAGAAATTAGTTATCTAGTACAGCTACAAGAGAAGATGCTGGCCCAGATCAACACTGAAACAATGATACTGACCCACACAAAACCAATAGTACCAGTAACCAAAAGAGCAGAAAATGTGTTAAAACCAAATATACTTCCATGCTAGTTTATTTGAATTCCATACCTTTTTCTTGATCTTTTGAATTTGAGAAATTTTGATTGGATAATGATAGTATGATACAAAGAGGAAAAGGATCGAGTAATCCTTCTATGATGAAAATAGAATGGCCACCACACATTAAAAGAAAAGGCTACATACATAAATAGATAACAAGCAGGAATTGTTAATTTGAACAGCTTGTTTACCTTGCTCTGATCGTACGCTCAACATAATCATATAAGCTAATGTGACCATGAATTCCTCCTCCTGCCACGAGGAACTGAGTGATCTCCAACAGGGAACATATCTGCTTCAGTAGCTTCTGTTTTCTAGATTCTCCCATCATTGCTGCAACATCTGACCGCAGAATCTCCATTCGAAGCAAAATCTGCAATTCGTATCTTGTGCAAATCAAGGGAGAACATTGGGCTAAGAAATGAAAAAATTACTTAACGGAGATAAATGTTACTGAGTTACTGACAACAGGAAAATAAATGCTTAAAAAGGATACTCTCGATCTATAGTTTCTGGTGATGAAGAGGAACTCGGATCCTGGTGCACCTTCTTCATTTCCTTAGGTGATCTAAGTAGAAGTTTAACTAATTTCTCACCAACATCCACACTACTAGGATCCTCTGACGTTCTTGTCGATTCTTGACTTTCAGTCTTACTTTCATTCTCACACTTCTGATGCAGCCAATGAATAGATGATTTGACAACTCGCTCGGCCAGCTTCTGCAAGTCCATACCTGATTCCAAACCATGATTTATTCTTCTAGAGAGAATGTTCAAAAATGCATCTAGAGTCTCTGCTTTCGAAACGGGCATAACTTCCTCTTGGGCTGGAGATGACTTAGACGGCAATGCATTACAAGCAGATGTTTCCTCCAACGACTTGATTCCAGGCAATGTTTTTACGAAACATTGTTCAACTTTGCTAATTTGTTTCATCCAGCAGTTAAGGAACTTCAGCTTCTTATATTTCTCGAAATATCTGGCAGTATAAACCTCAAACAAGTCAAAATTAGATCCTTCAAAAGCTGCTTTACGGAAAGAACTCCATGTCATTGCCTGATAGAGACGCCTTCCAGTCCTTCTCCTTTTCCCATCACCATACTGTTTACAATTACCAGAAGTTGAGGCATCTGTATGGGAACCAGAACACGTGTTTGAGTCGTTCATCTCCTCAATGCTAGTATGACTGGTTATACCATCAAATCCACTTTTACCTCTATGAGACACATGACCAGCATCTAAGATGTGGAGGATAGCCAAATGAGCAGTGAAAGGCTTGAGACTACCCATTAATGTATCTCCATTGCTACTCGAAAGGGAAATCAAGGCAAAGTAACCATTCATATAAAGAAAACTCAAAAACATTTGCCAAGTGGGCAGCTGATTTCTGTAAGTGAATTCTCCCATTTCTTCGTGCAACATCTCAAGAACCCTGTCTGTGAAAAGGCTCTCACCACTTTTCTTTTTGTTTTTCTGTGACTCCTGGAAGAATTCACGTACTAAAAGGATATCTGACGAGCTTCCAGTATTCTCATACACATTATAGCTACAAACATTCTTAACTTGTAACTTCATTGTTCCTTCACCAAATAGAGTCCAAAATGCATCTCGACTGTAGAAACTCTGTGAATCTCTAGATTCCGAGCCATTAAAAATGTCATCAGTTTCAACAGTACAAGGCAAACTCTTTAGGTTGACAAACTCAAGATCACAGAACTTACATTCTAAAGGCAACCCATTCATACCCAATATCTCAAGATTCAACTCTCCACTACATTTTCTTCCACCAAAATCAACAAAATTGGATGACACCCCGATTTTTGGATAGATCAGCCCTAGAGGCAACAATACTGAGCAAAAGATGATTAAATCGCTAGAACAAAAACCCCACCCAATTTTCCTAATCCCATCCCTCATCGCTACTAATTTTTCCCTACATCCATTTTTCTTCTCATCAACCTCAAGAATTTCTGATTCATCAATCTTGACATCTACCCAGCACAAATGAATATCCCTAATGGAAAATGCTTCTTGCACAACGCAAAATGCATCATTAAACTCACGCAACTCCAGATAATCAACCACATAATTAACCGATTGACCAATTGGTGAAAACAAAACAACCAAATTAGAAGGGATTCTCACAAAACCGCTATCTGTAAATTGATCCTCACCTAAGATTTTATCCTGTTCGATCTCCCACTCATAGTCATGAGCTAACTGAAGCAATGAGCTGGCGGCATACGAAGCACGTGGGCAGAACGGTGAATTCGGCGGATCAGTGAGAGTAGAAATGCAATTTAAGGTGGTGGAAAGGGAAGCTACAGTCTCTGAAGGGAGATTGAAGGAGAGGGAAGGGGTAGAGAGTTGGCGGGGCAGAGCTGCGGCGGAGCGCAGCGGAGAGAGGGAGGAGAAGAAGAATTTGAAGGCAGAGAGGGCTGCGGACAGCGGAGGAAAAAGGAGAAGGCGGTTTGCGGCGGATATGACGGCGGAGAAGTAAGGGGAAGGGTTTGGGAGCGTGAGAATTGGGTCTAGGTCTATGAGGAAGACTAAACGTTGGGTTTTGGAGAAATCCAGTGGTTGTCGATTTGCCGGCACCATTGGTGGAGGGTTCATTTTGGCGGTGGCGAGGCTAATTTGCGCCGGATATAAAATGTTCCGGCATCAAGAGCCTATTAACTGAGTGTAGGGAAGAAAGGAAAGGGAGAAAATAGGATAGATCGGAATCGGAGGGAAAATTCTAATATCCGCTGCGGGCGGGAAAAATTGTGGAAAGAGGCGGGCGAATTTTTTAAATAGTTCTTATACTTTTTAGGGGCATATTTGACATTTTACCGAAATAGAAACGACGACGTATTAAACCCTATCTTCATCTTCTCCACTTTGCTCTGCATTCATCTCAAACTCACTGTACGTTCTCTCTTTCAATTTCATCTCCAAAAAACTATTGAATCAGAAGAGGTAAAAAGAAAAGAAAAACCTCAAACCATAGAAAAAAAATGCCCTCAATTTCTTCCTTCAAATTTTCAATTCTTCCACACTCACCACTCTCTACCCCAAGATTATTTCCACCAACAAGCCCTTCAATTTTCAGAAAACTCCCACCTTTCCCACATTTTCCCTCGTCAGCATCTATTTCTAGAAGGAACCTTTTTCGGCACAAGTCGTCGGAAGAAGAGGCGAATGTTGCAGGAGCGGAGGACGAGTGGCTGCAAAAATTGCCGGAGAAAAAGAAGGCGTTGTATTCTCACAGTTTGCCATGCGTCGAAGCGTGGCTGAGAAGTTTGGGATTTTATCAGAGCAGAGATGATAGAGCTGTTTGGTTCGTGGAGAAGCCTGATTGGCACGCACAGCTTTCGCTTGATGTCACGGATTTGTACATCAGGCTAGTGCTTCTAAAGATTGCCTTTTTATATAATTTGATTCGTTTTTGAAGTTTGTCTGCAGATTATTATTTACGATTCTTGGGGGTTTGTGTTTTCTTGCTTGTTCTAACTTCTAACTAGTGAGTTAATTTGATGGGGGTGAAGTAGATTACATTGATAATTTCATTGTTGCTTTCAGAAGACTTCATTTTTGTTTCGATTTCAAGTGAGTTTAAGATATGATTATGTTCGAATACATATATGTTCATAATATTTATCACGCTTTCTTTGGTTGGTGTATTTGCTTTAATAAATCGGCATTAAGTGAAATAAGTATTTATGTGGTTGGACTAGTAATAAGCGTGGATTCCACTGCATAGAAATAATAATGATCAAGCCTACAGGAAGATAGGAATTCCAGTTTCTGTAAATGATGGTGATAAGCATGGAGAGAGGGGTTCCAGTAGTAGGAACTAATAATGGAGAGTTAAAGCATAGAGCAGAACATAGCCATGCATTTTAGAGAATGCAGTAGATTCGATGGTCAAGTCAAAATCTGGACAACACAGTTAACCTTTTTAATGATCTATGCCATAGCTTGGGAAATTCTGGGGTGTGAGATCTTGTATTTTATAATATTATTCTCATGTCTGCTTTTCGCTTGTCTGTTTCTCTATTTGACGTGCTTGAAATATTTATTTTCTGTATTTCTCTGTCTTAAGTGCATGTATATTATTATTTATTAGTGATTAATCTGTGAGAAGACATCGGCTCATGGCAGGCAACATTCTTGTGATTGTACTCAATGAGTCCATATTTTAGGCAAGACTTGCCTAAAATAAGAGAAATTCTAGCTTGCTATGACAGATTCTTCAACTATTGCAACCATTCTGATGAGTTTCTGTTGTATTAGTGTTTTGGTATTTAGATGCAAAACCTCAATAAGAATTAATCAGTATGAGTTTTACTTGCTAATGAGTTTCTTCAAATACCACAAATAGTAATGCATCAGTATATAGTAAAGCCCTGTTCTGACATTCAGCAATAGGAAAAAGCCCTTGTTGAGAATCCTTATGCAATCCCTGAGTTCTGGTCTCTACATGGACAAAGCTTCACAAGGCAACAATATTTCTAACAGGTCTTGTTAAACTATTGGAAATATGCTCTTTAGAAGATTTTTTCTGGTGTAGGTTGACTCTGAAATTGATATTTTTCCTTTTAAAAAATAAGTAGTCTCTCATCCATAAGAATAAATATTGCTCTCTTTTATCAAGTTTTGGGTTTCCAGACCTATGATTCTTTTCATCATCTCACGAAACATGTTTCCTTTGTCTATCTTGGCCATCATCCATGCCAAGTGCAGGTATCTGAAGAGTGGAGCAGGTAATCTTGAGAAAGATGTCGAAAGAAGATTCAGCTACGCGCTAAGTAGAGAAGATATCGAGAATGCCATACTGGGAGGACCATGAGCTGATTAATTTGCTGCTAGTATGGTGTTTCTTCCAACCAAAATATTCTCTGTAGTTACTGAGCGGTGCATATTATATATCCATGTCGATTCATCTAAATAGGATGATTTTTCTGATAACTCAAGCACCAACAGTCTTGAAGGTTAAGGAGAAGATGGCACAGTTGTAAGACTAGCAAAACTTGTATATTGTTCCTACCCTTTCATAATGGTATATATTTTTGTCCATTGGATTTGAAAATGACGAAATTAAAGTTTGTTAGCTCAGATTCTATGGAGATTTAATCTTGCATCGTTTAGTAATGAACTTACTCCAAGTTATGACATCGAAATGAAGTGCAACAAAGCTTAAGCTGTGCACAATCCACTACTTGATCACATGTCAGGATTAAAGATGGATTGTTTGATTCATTACTAAGAATAACAGGAGATACTGCAATTTGATTTATTGTGATTGTGCAGCTTGATTATGAGACCAATATTCCTTCACTAGCTGAGCGAACAATGAATCTTCTCTCTTCATTAGCTTCATTGGTTCATCATACTCCACCAACTTCCCTGTAAATCAAATCAAAATTTCGAAGTAAGCCGCGTTACATAACAGATCATCATGTTTCTTTCTCGTATTTTATTTCACCAGAGGATAAGAAACACTCACCATCACTAATGGCTAGAACCATGGTAGAGTCCATCACTGTGGGTATTCTATGAGCCACAGTGATGACGGTGCAATCAGCGAATTCTGTCCTTATAGTTTTCTGCAAGATCATATCAGTTGCATTGTCAATTGATGCAGTTGCTTCGTCTAGAACCAAAATCTTGCTTCTTCTCAATAAAGCGCGGCCTAAGCAGAATAATTGACGCTGCCCCATACTCCAGTTTGATCCATCTTCCACAACTGTAATCACATTTAGTTTAGAAACAGACTCATACAAACTTCATTAGCCAGTTTTTCAAAGCTTACCAGGTGCATCTAATACCCCTTCTTTCTCCTCAACTACCTCTTTGAGCTGACACTTTCCTAGAACCTTTAGATTTCCACACAAGAAAAAAGTTATAATTAAATGCATTGATCACAAAACAGAAATCTTCATTGAAGAAGTGTCTCCGAAGATTTACCTCCCATATTTCCATGTCACTATGCTGACCCAATGGATCCAAATTGTATCTCACAGTTCCTGTGAAAAGAGTAGGGTCTTGAGGTATAATCCCGAAGTGAGACCTCAAATCGTGAAGCCCGATTGTTGATATGTCGACTCCATCGACCACAATCCTTCCTCCTGCTGGCTCCACCAGACGAAAGAGGGCACCGATAAGAGTAGTTTTCCCACTGCCAGTTCGGCCAACAATGCCAATCTTATGTCCTCCTTCAAATGTGCAACTAATTCCCCGTAAAACAAGTGGTGCATCTGGTCTATATCTAATCTGTTTCAATCAAAACAGTTCATTATGTATGTATGCTTTGGAATAGGCTGAGGCCTCAGAAGTAATTAACTAGGTAAAGAAAGTTACCTGCAGGTCTTGAATCTCTACTTTACCCTCACTTGGCCACGTGGTCGGGGGTCGACTCTCTTGTATCACTTCTGGTGCCTCACTCGGTATGTGCATATACTGGTGGAGTCGTTCTACAGAAATTATGTAGTTCGACAACATACATTGGTTATTGATGGAGAAAACCAGGGACATATTTAGTGACAGACCATAGGACAAAGCCATTCCAATGAATCCTGCAACAACAATTGAAGGTCATGTAAGAAATGCAATAACATCAGACAGCCTAACACGAAACTCCCCTTAATAATATATATATATATATATATATACTGAGGTGAATTAGTATTATGACGCACCAGAGCTAAAAGTTCCAGGAGGAAGTAGAACCATGCAAAGGCCTGCAAAAGAAAGAACTATTGCACTAATGGCTTCCAGCCTTTGAATCAACCACTCGTTTGCTGAAAAATAGTGGAAGAAAGGACTGCCATTCGTGTCGATCAACTCAAGAGTCTTTGCAAAAAACCGATCTTCCTCTTTAAAAGCTCTTATGGTAGTGACTCCAGCTACAGATTCAGCAAGATGGTTGGCTACAAGAGATTTTGTGGTTCCGTTTATCCGCATCAGCTCTTTTGCAGAGGAGAAGTAGTATCTCTGTAGACGTAGAAATTCATATCAGATTGACAAAGTCTGTAAACAAGGATCTATATCCATAATTGACAGTTACCTGTAACCATATAGCTAGAATGATCATTGGTATCGAAACGAACATAACTTGCCATGTTACAAAAGCCAACACAGCAAGGTTAGTATAACAATTTGTTGTTGATCCAACAGTGAATATCAAGTTGAAGGGGACATCAAGATCAACAATGCTCAAATCAGCAGAGACCTGTCACAAATGCCGATCCAATTATGCATCAATATTTATTTTCAAAGTTATCTTATTTTCATATAAGTTCAAAATTGTAAAATTACCCGGCTTAGTATTCGTCCCAGAGGTGTAGAGTCATAAAATGACATCGGTGCACGAAACAAAGATATCAGCAACTGCGAAAACAATGCTCTTGACGACTGCATTCCCATAACAACGGTGGTTAGAGTTCTAGTGAGCAAAAACAGCGTTGATATAACCCCGATTAGCAAGTATATGAGGATCAATCTCAAATTGTCAAAATTTGGATCATCAACATTTGCTGCCATCCAAGAATTCTGTATTATCTGACCAATAGCAAACGTTAAGTGACATAAAGCGGCCACGCTGAATGTCAAGAAGCCTTTGTTCTGCTTTAGATACAGGACATAAGGCTTAAATCCAGTATCTCCCACCTCTTTCTCTTCTTTTTTTATCAACTGATCTACCCCAACAACGGATAGCACTTTCTGCTCAGTGAAACTCTTACGAATCTCTATTGAAGAAACTCCACTTGTTCGAGTGCCAGTTATCTCTGAAAGACTTTCAGAACCAGCAGTCTCTTTGTGTGCATGAATAAGATCCTGAAATTCTTTGCTCGAGTCCAGCAATTGAAAATACGGAGCAGCACACAAAATCTCACCATCAGACATCAACTGTCAAAGGAAAGGAATGATTACTTCATTTTCTCATTACAGGTAAAAAAAACATCTGTCCTAAAACATGAAGAACTGACCAAGACTTAACTCACCACAACAGAATCAAACGCGGGAAGAAAATCAACTTGATGAGTCACCAGTAAAACTGTCTTCCCTGAAAGTGCTCCAATGATGTATTCCTGTCCATTTAGAGTGAGCTCGTAACCTCTCACAAGTTTAAAAGAAGAAAAAAAATAAAAAAGTATATAAAGATAATACTTACATTAAACAGGCTTGTGGCAGTTTGAGCATCAACAGCACTAAAGGGATCATCCAAGAGATATATATCAGCATTCTTATACAGAGCTCGGGCGAGTTGAATCCGCTGCTTTTGACCACCACTAAGATTAACTCCTCTCTCCCCTATCTCAGTGAGATCACCATAAGGTAGTAGCTCAAGATCCTTTACAAGTGAACATCTCTCCAACGTATCTTGATATCTCTTGCTGTCCAATGCAGACCCGAAAATAATGTTGTCTCGGATACTCCCTGTCTGAATCCATGCTGATTGTGAGACATAGGCAATGGACCCTTGTACTTGAACCTGCACATTTGAAAAGATGAGGCCAATATATGTACCAGCATTAGCTAAACTTAAAATAGTTTGACTATCAAATGAATGAAGAGAAGAAGAGTGACTCACCACTCCTCGGGTTATTGGAACCTCTCTAAGAACTGCAGCAAGGAGGGTGGACTTGCCGGAACCAACCTCTCCACAAATAGCAATCTTGTCACCTTGTTTAGCTTCCAAATTGATATTTCTGAGTGTTGGCTTCAATGGATTCTCATCCCATGACAGATCAGTCGACTTAAACGAAACACTAGAATTTTTATCATCTATCCAAGATTTGCCCCGGACATTTGCAGTTTCCAGCTCAGATGCCTCAAGAAACTTCACTATCCTAGCAAATGCAACTTTAGCTTGAATGAACACTGCAACAACATCAGGAATAGTTCTGATAGGATCCTGAACCAGGCGTAACGTTGCAACAAACGTGAAGACGTTGCTGGAAGACAGTGGAACCCCGAGAACATAGCACGCCCCAAAGGTAGCTGCAGAGACTAATACAGGAGAAGACCAGAAAAGGAAGGAGTTGTATGCTTTACGCAGCTGAACAGACTTGAGGCATTTATCTTCAATCTTCCTCAAATTCTCCACGACGTGCCTGAAATGAGTCTCCCAAGCGTATAATTTCAGCACCTTCATATTGACAAGAGCCTCACTCATAGCCTTCAACCTTTCATCCTGCGCCACCATGAGTTTCGACTGGAACTTGTGTTGCAACTTTGCAAGAGGCATATTGCAAAAAACAGTTAGAACTATGACTACTATAGATGCAACTGTTGCAAGTCCAACAGACTCGAAGAGAATGATGATCGCGAGGCAGAGTTGGACAGACGTTGTCCATATCTGATGGAACCAGAAAGGGAACTCTCCAATTCTGTAAGCATCAACAGTTACATAGCTCATAATCTCACCACTCGAATGCATCAGTTTAGCAGCATTCGATAGTTTCAGCTGCTTTTGGTAAACTGCTGCAGTGAGTAGTGATCTTATCTTAAGACCAATCAATCTTGATCTAAAGTACCACTGTCTTTGAGATACAGATTCCATGATCTTTGTAATAAAAAGTGTTGCAACCAGCACATATTTCTCATATTCGGAACTTGCATTGCCTTCTGCAACCTTAATGAAGGCTTTGAGCAGCACAGGACCTGCAGAGACTGTAATCACCTTCAAGAATGCAAATAAACCCGACACCACGATCTCTTTCCAATGGCACAACAGAATGGTCTTCAAGATGGAGGGACGGGCGGAAGGATCAGATTCTTTCCGCCTGCTATAAACCTCCATAAATAGCAAGTAGCACGACTCTGCTCGGTCATCCTCACGCAGCTGGGGCATATCTTCATCCTCTAGAGTCTTCTCCTTCCCCGTTTTCATCAGTGGATTCAACCACCAAAAAGTAAATTTACTCATGAACCCTGCTTCTGCAAATGGAGTCACTTTTGCAACTGAGCAGGTTTTACTGCTGCCATTGGCAACAGTAGTACCGAGCAATGGATCATGAATATAATCATCATCATCTCGATCTCTGTAACCTTTATACACGCATAAGATCAACAAACTTGATCCAATAAAGGATAACACATCCAAGATTATCTTAATCGACATCTCTTTATCAAGAATGGCAGTAAAAACCGATAATCCACACACAATGGCAGCAAAAAGGAACACGAGAATGGATAACAGCCTCAACGGAGCTCTTGAAAAACGCGGTCCCCTGAGGCTGACAGTTAATCCCAGTAGCAGCCATACTAATCCATGAAACATGTATAGCATCCACCAATGCAGAGGCAAAGCAGAACTCGTTTTTCGCAAATTCTCTTCCAAGATCCAGACTCCTGAAGCTAAATAGGCCAGTCCCAGAAAACCATTGTAAATTGCTGATGCTAGCTGCAAACTTGAAATGTTACGAAAGGATGCAGCCGCATGCGAAGATTTGAATGATTTCTTGGAGAATATGGTGAAGAAGAACGCGATCAAGAGCATGACATCGAAAGAAATAATGAAGAGATGATTGACACAAGAAGAAGGTTGCGTCAGAAATATCAAATCTGCACCGCACGAAGCTCCATCGCCGCCTGCACAATCACAAAACACACTCCACAGACTCCCCATCCTTCCAACTCCCTATGCTATTTCACACCTGAATTTCCACACACAACAACTAATGCAAATCAGCGAAAGTGTACTTGGAAGTAGATAATCAACATGCCATAACAATTTGAATTATCATTTTTACCAAGTCACCGAACATCCTGCACAAAAGATCTAATCATTTTATGATCGACTCAAAACATAAGAAGATTAATCAATGATTATTAAGAGCAGACATCGTGGAGAGGAGTCGAAGGAAGAAAAGTGGAAATATAATTGTTTCTATCTTTATACAAATAAAGCTTGGACAAGAAATGATGAACTCGTGCACTGCTATAGTTTCCACAAGAAAATCTCATTTGACCCAAAATTACCCTACTTTAGTTTTTATTACTTACAGCTGTATCACCTTTCTTTATCCAGGAATTGAGAGTAAATTAATTTGGAAGGACACAGCAAACAAAAACTAAAAAAAATAAAATAAAAGAGACGGAGACCCTTCATAATGTAAATCAGTCAATTCTTGTTTATTATGAACAATCTCAAATGCATATATACATGCATATCATGTCATAGGCGTTTCCATGTTTCAGCTGCACAGCTGTGTAACATTTATATGCATTAAAAAGGAAAGAGCAGCTAGCCGCTGACAAAGCAATCTCACTTACAAAAAAATATAAATATATGTACTCGAATAAAATATTACTCCTGAGTCCTGAGTAAGTGCTGGAGATCAAATACATATATATTATATAATATGGGGGGAAAAAAGAAAAAAAAAAAAAAAAGATAGATAGATTAGATATGGAGAGAGTAAAAGGAGAGGTGATGGGGTGCAAACTGCAAAGACTAACCAGACAAACCCCAACGGCTTCGGAGCTGTCAGTAGTCACTCCGAATACGTACACACACACACATATAAGGAGTGAAATATAAATGTGGTTTTAATTTTCATAAAACATAGTAAATCAAGATTGAAGAATTCAATAATTATTTGTTGTTAATGGTAAAGATTTTGCTATAAATGTACAAGCTAGCCGTTCACGGACGTATGTAGATTATGGAGTATCGTGTGTATAATTAAATAAATTAAATATGTATACATACACATACACTGTACATGTATATGCGATGAGATATCGTCGGTTGAAGAAGGCGTCATTGCTGACGTCAGTCACCGGTCGACAAGTGTCGCCCGTCTTTTGATACTCCCTGACTCTACTAAATTACACTGATTTCCAATATTCTAATACCGAATAGTCAATTTTTGGATCATTTCATTTTCCAGCTTGCGGCGCGCGCTAAATTGTTGTTTGCAAAGTGTGTTTATACATAGTTCGGTAAAATTCTGACAAATGTATTCAATGACAAAAAATTGTATGAGACCGTCTAGTCTTTTATGTTAGATTTCAAATCCGTAAGACTATAAATATCCGTGATCAATTGAAGTGGTTGTCTGTCCATGTGGTAATAAAAAAAAAGTTGAGATTGGATAAAATGGGTCGAACCATTAATGGTCTCTTCTCAACCATTCTTTTGGCCTATAGGATGGAGACACTTGTCTCCATTCTATTGACCAATTAATTTTATTATGAAATATATATAAAATTGATATATTTTTTATTTTATGTAATTTTAGGAAATATCATTTAATGAGTGCGATTTTATTTTTTCTAATTTTATGAAATGTCGTTTAATTAGTTTGTAATATTTTGGCAAAAGTTTGGCCGTAAAAATTGAATCTTATAATTATAATTATTGTCATTTTCTTGTTTATAATTATAATTTTTTATATTATTTTTAGTACAAGTAATATTTTAATCTTATAAATAAACTAAAATAAAATAATTATATATAGTGGTGTGGTTGGGTGGTCATGAATAAAACATGCAAAATAAGTGTGGTTGGGTTGAATTAATATTGATGATGTGGAAGAAGGAGAAATTAATTAAATATTGAAGTGGTTGGGTGGTTGGATGATTGGAGTGGTTGCTAATATTTGTAGTCTAAAAAAGTCAGGTGCATGGATCCTACGCGTTATAGTATTACTAATTATATATTAAAATATCACTTAATAAGTTAATATGAATTGAAGTATCATCAACTATTAAGTATTTTTCAAATGTTAAGAATAAAATAAATTAATTATTTTCTACGTAAATCATAATGTGAATTTTAAATTTAGTTAATTCATTTTTTTAAAATATGTTTGTTGATGTTCCAGACAACAAGTACCAACATGTACATATGAAGTAAAGTATCACTAGCAATGGAGCAAAGTATCATTACCTATGAAGCATGTGTTTTCTTTTTTCTTTTCTTTTTCGCTTTTTTTCTTTTTTTATTTTTATTTTTTCAGTTTTTTTTTCAAATCTTCATTTTATATCGAGCCCAGTGCATGAGCCTATGTATTGGCATCAGGCAAATGCATTAAACGAGACGCCATATACAAAAATTAAATTAATTCAATTCAATTTTATGCTTCACTAATTTCATTTTAGGGTATATATTTATTTCAAAAAATTAAATTAATTCAAAAAAATCAAATATAGAATTATAATAAAATGAAAAGATTAAAAAGTGGCGAAAAAAAAAAGAAGAGAAGGGGGACACTAAAAAAAAAGACCACGCACGAGACAAATAAAAATGACAATCTCACTACCTCATAATATATGTGTGTGTGTATATATATATTTATAGTGATGTGAAATTAAAATAAGATCCAACATACGATTACAAATGTACAGTGTTACAACTGACAACTAATTAATTAATTATATACATTGTGAAAAGGACTTATAAACGTAACTAGCTATACATGTTTATCCTAAAATAATAATTATATATATTGAATCTAAAAAAATGTATAATGGGTGATATTTTCCGAAATACTCAATATGCATCTTGAATCTTGACTAGGACATTGTTACGTAAACATTATACCAAAAATTACATATGGTTAATTACTATAAAATACATAAACTTTGACAAGATTTGCAAATTAGACACAAACTTTAAAATTTTACAATTAAAACATAAATTTACATTTTTTTGCAAAATAGACAAACTCAAAGCCAAATTTTAAAATCAATTGAATTTGATTGAAAACCACAAAGCCACAAAAACTGTCCACCTTTCGATTTAGATAGCATTGCATTGGCTTTAATAAGTGAAAATGAATTATATGTCACAAATTCTCATTTTTTCGTTAGTCGAAAAAAATTGAGTTTGTCTATTTAGCAAAAAAATGTAAATTTGTGTTTTAATTATAAAATTTTAAAATTTGTGTCTAATTTATAAATCTTGTCAAAGTTTTTGCATTTGATAGTAATTAACCCAATTACATATATACCAGGAATGTTTTGGGAGTTGGGACAAAAAAAAAACTTGCAACGTTAGGAAGGTAATTAATAATCTAGAGAATGGTAAGTTAACTTTATGAGAAATAAATCACAAATATAATAATATCTCGAAAATCTATCATTTGCTCTTGAAAGCTACATTAATAAAAAATATATTCCTTCCGTTTTAAATTAGTTGTTAATTTAGAATTTTTAATTTGCTTCAAATCATTTATGATTTATTATATATTCATACACACTTTCTTAATTTTAATCCAATATTTATTAGGGGAAAGCTTTTCCCTAATAAAGAGAGAGAGGGTATAGTGTGTATATATATATATAAATATATATATATTTGTCAAAATTATTACATTTTAGTTCCGTGAAAATTTCCAAAACAATAATTAATTAGAAACAAAAGGATTGGGGGGGGGGGGGGGGGGGGTTCGCAAAACTGGTCCAATAGCTCAGCCCTTTTTTAACATTTTAATTTTATACAGTATGAGTTAGTTATGTGCAATTTCAAAATAAATTGCATGGAAATTCAAATTTTTGATAGGAAATTGTAGTCCGTAGTAAATTGTTTAGTTTATTAACAAATATATATAAATAACCTTATACAGGGAAATACAAGGCCTAATATGTGTCTTTACGAAAAATATTGATGGTGAATAACTAATCTAAAACAATAGGCAAAACACATAATTAGGTCGTTGTATTTTTATTTTATGTTTTATTAGGTTCCTGTACATTTTTTTCGTTTTAATAGGTGATTGTACTTTAAAGTTTGATTTCATTATGTCCCTATATATATTGTTACTCTTTATTTTATTAGGTCCCTATACAATTTTTTCGTTTCAATAGATTCTTGTACTTTTATATTTAATTTAATTGGTCCTTATTTATCAAATATAACAGTTTTGTGTTAACTTTTTTCATTAAAAATATAACACGTTATCAATTTTTATTTAATTGAACTATATCATGTCCTAGTTAGAATTTTACATAATTAGTATGCAAAAGAAAATATTATAACCTCTTAGAAATTATGTAAAAGCTAGGAAAATCAATCAATGAGTATGCCGCCAAAATTGGTTGAAAACTTCATGCAGCTAATCCTCATTATTCTTCATTATTTTTAAACTTAATTATTTTGGTTTGTTGTTAAATTATGATTGGTATAAATTTTCAAGAATTAATTATAAAATGCTCTATATTGAACGAATTATACGTGGTTACTTTAAGCAATTTTAATAAATAATGAGTAGTTACGAGATTTTTTTAAATGGTTTCTAATATTGCTTGTTGGTTTTTTTTTGTTTTTTTTTATTTTATTTTACAACATTTATTTTATAAAGATTTAATTGAGAGGTCATAAGTTTGCCATTTTTTTGGAATAACAATCATATAAAATTCCAACTAGATATGATGTGTGATTCAATTAAATAATAATTGACATGTTATTTTTTAATGAAAAAGTTAACATGTACATTAGATCCAATCATGAACAAGGACCTCGTGAAATCAAACATAAAAGTACAAGGATCTATTATAACCAAAAAATTGTACGTAGACCTAATAAAACAAAAGGTAAAAATATAATAACCTATTAAAATGAAAAAATTGTGTAGGGACCGAATGAAATAAAAAATAAAAGTACAAGGACCTACAAATGTGTTTTGCCAAAACAATATATATACATGTATGTGTGTGTATGCATGCATGTATGTATGTATGTATGCCAAACATGTATTCCTAATTAACAAGAACATATCATGCTCCAGTTAATTTGGGAATATTTTTGCAAGAATTACTTATTTTAGATTTTTCCTCTAAACTGGATGTTGAGATGGAGATTAATTTACTGCAGCATGGAATTTTATATTATATATAAAGTAAATCTAAAAAAACATTACATTTCAAAATAAAATGTGGCAGTTTTTTTTTTAAAAAAACAAAGTTATAATTAATATGGGAATATTAATTACATGGTGGGAAAGATAATAATATTCACAATTAATTAATCTAAAAATAATATTAATAAATATAAAATCACAATAAAAATATGTATATTTTAAAATATCACTGTCTAAACTAACATACGATGTCCACACTTAGTGTAATTAAAATAAGAAAATAGAATATATAGAGGCATCATATTAAGAGTTGGACTTGTGTGCACTAGTTGCACTCTCAGACGTGTTGACCGGTCAACGTCAAAATCAGTATCAACTGTAACACTAAAAAGTATCATTCAAAAACCCAAAAGTATCACTTGTATCCTTAGAAAATATACACTATAAGAAAAATAAAAAAATGCCATCAAAATTAGTATAAACCGTAACACTAAAAATAACGCTCAAAATTCTAAAAGTATCACCCGTGTCACCATTCTTATTTTTTTGCATGTTGATCGGGTCAATGCGCGTTGACCGTGTTGACCGTTTGATATAACACTATATACAACTAGGGTTGAGAAGTTTTTGCCTAATATTAATTAGGGTTTATGTTATACGTACGTACTGCAGTATATATGGACAACATCGTTATTTTTTTTTATCTTCGTTTTTTAAAGCGAAATTGGAATCTCAAGGAGTTCCATTGTCATGAAGGTTTTCATCACAATAAGATGAATGTAGCCCATTCTTTCATCAAATTAATATAATTAAAGACATTAAATCATATTCCCTCCGTTTCTGAATAAGTATCATTCTAACATTTTAATTTTGTTTCAAAAAAAAATGTAATTCTATAAATTAGAGACAAAAAAAAAATCACATTTTCACACATTTGCTCTCATTTAATGTATTCAAACATCTATATTTAAATAATTTAATGTATTCCCATAAGAATATGTTAGGTAACTCAATTAATTTATCAATCTCTATGGATTCATCCATAATGACACTTGATTGAAAAGGGGAGGAGTATATTATAATTTATAGCCACAAATTTCGTAGATTAGTATTTAGTAGTTTCGTTCGTTCTTTTATGTAAAGAGAACTCAGGCTCCAGTCCAATCCAACCCATGTACTTTCAAAAAATTAGCAGAGAGAACGTGTTCACGAACAAATGTGCACATTAACAACACACGGCATATGTTATATGAGGGAAATTCTATCACGCGTGATCACGTACGTAGTGTGTCCTCTGTCACAATAGACCTAATGTGACACTTCGATGTGTCACAATAGATCTATTGTGACACATCGAAGTGTCACATTAGGTCTATTGTGGCAAAGGACACATTGAGTGATCACGCGTGGTAGAATTTCCGGTTATATGAGCAATTCTCCTCTCCTATGGGCCTGTGGCTATCGGACGGTCTCATCGCCAATTTGCTTTTTTTTTTCTTTCTATTTTTGCCCCCAAAATATATATCATAAAATGGAATTGCCGGTGCATGGTGCACTCGTCAAGCTTGTAGGTTCATGCATTGTGCCTGTTAGTTTTTTTTTTTTGAAATAATTATATGCTCTAAAATAAAATTAGTAAATTCTTTTCTTTTGAAGAAAGTAAACCCTAAAATTACAATGCATTAAGTTCATTTTTTTATCCGGCGGCTCGTACAGTGCATGATTCTATAATTAATTTTTTAAAAATAAATATATATTCTAAAATAAAATTAGTGAAACATAAAATCAAAGTGAATTAATTTTTTTTTTTTTTATCTAACATTTCCTGCAATGCATTTGACAATTAATTTTTTCAAATTAAATATAATCATTAATTTGAGTGAAATAAAGAGTTTTAAAATATATATATATATAATATATAAAGGCTCACCTATCGGATTGTGAACCGAGACTATCTTGTATAAAATTTTGTCATATTATATAAATATTTGGAATGTGGATGAAATCATCAGCTACTACATTTTGTACAGCATTCTATACTACATGCTTAAAAATATTAATTTTTATTCCGTTTTTCTTTTCGATTTCCATTGATTGTGATTAGTTTAATTTTACTTTTATTAATCAAGGTTTATTTTTTTCAATTAGGGTACATAATTATTTTTTAAGAAAAGTAATCAATTATAATTAAAATTGAAATTAAATATTGAAAAAAATAATTATATATATCCTAATTGAAAAAGGTGAACCCTAATTAACAAGTGTAAAATTAAACTAATAGCACAACCAATTGAAACCGAAGAGAAAAACGAAATACAAATTAATATTTTTAAATATGTATTATAGAATATTGCACGATATATAGTAGATGATTTCATCTGGAATGAATGAGATGGTTGCAAAAATTTAATTGGTAGAAAACTGGAAATGGGTTAGGAAGAATTTGAAGCCACAAATCATTGCTCAACTGATTATAAACACACACACACCCACACACACACACACACATATATATATATATATATAATTAGTGAATCATTCCTTCGTGAATAATTAATCTAGTGCATAATTTGTGGATAAATCATATTCATTATATTTGTTACATATATGGCTATGATCCATTTTATTTTAATTGTTTTTAATAGTTATTTGACAGATTTATGCTACTTTTACGTGTCCAAATGTTTAAATTGTATGATTTCGTGATGTTTTTGCATATCTAAGATTATTGTATACTGTTAACATTTCAAAATGATTAATTTATTATTTTTTAATGGTTTCCCACATTGAAGATGTAATGCATCTATAATGAAAATAATAACATTTTTCATAATTTTCTCAAAATTAATAATGAACATTAATCTTAACAAATTAATAAATATGATTTATTTATAATTTATACGTAAAGACACACATTCACATGCTAAGACACCCTATAAATGTATGTACGTATTTGTTTAGAAATAGATGTAGGCATAATATATATATGCAAGGAAATGAGCAGTGCGGTGACTGACCGGTGAGGTCGTTGTGTTTATGGATTTGGATTAGAAAATCTCATGCACTCTCTCACTCCCATTTTTAATTTGCTACTCATCTCTTTTTTAAATTTCATATAGATCAATGCCTTTGTGGTAAATAGAATAATGCGTTATTTGTCAAGATATAGTGCACACTTTTGAGCATGCACTAGTTGTGACTTGTGAGTATCTAAAAATAAATAAATATATATATGCATTGTTAGGAATCTATACAACGTTTGATCGCTACCAACTATTACAGATTCCAACTAGAGACTGGAAAATACAGAAAAATACTAGACTAGATCGAAGCCGACAAATGGCTCAGAACTATGAACCAAGCACTTCTCCTCCAACAGACGGGAACACCACAGAGACAGCCACGGCGGCACAGACCTCAGACCACCAGCGAACACCACTTGAGTTGCACTACTCCCCAGAACCCCTCACTCACAGAGAATGAAGATCACCACTCAAAAGGAAGAACACAGAAGAGATAGAGAAGAAGAATCACACAAAGCTGAGCACATAACCGTCTCAGGTCTTTTTTTTTTCTCTCTCTCAAGCAAAACCCTAGCCGTTCACACACTCAAATGAGAACTGTGTGTGAATCGGAGTGAGATACCTAATAAATAGGTCGGTGACTTAGAGTTGTGGGAGATGGGCCTTCTCGGTGGGCCGGGTAGTCTGGACCCAATGCTCGAATAATTAGAAGCCCAATAGAAATGGGCCATATACTCTAACATGTATATATATATATATAGATAGATAGAGAGAGAGAGAGAGAGAGAGAGAGAGAGAGATGGGATCATGTGAGAACCACACCCCCCTGTGAGAACTGAGAATCAATTTTAACCACAGATCTCGCCTATTTGGACGGCCAAGATCTGTTCCAAACTTAAAAAAAAAACACGATGACATTACTGTAATATTACTGAACTTTTAATGAAGCAAGGGTATTTTCGTAATTTAGAAATTCTATTATTTTTGGCATGAAATCTATTCCCGTCTTTTGAACCCTCATATCTCTCTCTCTCTCTCTCTCTCTCTCTCTCTCTCTCTCTCTCTCTCTCTTTTCCTTCCCACCGCCACACAACCCCATTCGCAGCCGTCGTGTGGACGCCATGTCGAAGCACTACCGTCCCGCCGTAAGTTCGAATTTATCATCATTCGCTGAAAGATCTCTTTGATTTCTCTTTGATTTTCTTGTGTTTATGTAATTGGTGTGAATTTTCTTGTATTATTTGTTATGTGTTTATCCTCATTGATATTGTTAGTTCATTTGTGGAAATCAGAGGAAAAATTATTTAACTGTTTTAGTTGGAGAGATGTGATGATAATAAGTAATTTTTCATGATTTTTTTTTGGCTTTCTCTCCTTTTAGATCTGGATTGGGATATTCTTTGATACTTGTTTATTAGAGGAGATTGTGTAATGGGTTTTTACATATGTTGAGGACCATTTTGTTTGGTGAGTTTTGTGGTTTTTGATTATTAGAATATCGGTGCATCTACTGACTTAAATGTTATCATAGATGTATGAGTATATCACTGTATATATTTTTGGTGTTACATTTGTTAATTTTTTGTGGATAGATTCATTTTAGCACTACTGTGATCTATTTTAGCACTGTTGTAACATATTTTAGCACTTCTGTAAACTGTTTTAGCACTGACATGTACTTTAGCACTACTGTGATCTATTTTAGCACTGTTGTAACCTATTTTAGCACTACTGTGAACTATTTTAGCACTTAGGTTGACGAAGCTGATTAAGCTGTTATTTTGAATTTTTCACTATCAGTATTTTAGCACTACTGTGAACTATTTTAGCACTGTTTTAACCTAGTTTAGCACTACTGTGAACTATTTTAGCACTGCTGGACTTGAATAGAAATCAAATGGATTGAAGAGGAAATTGTGCAAGAGAAGGAGCACGCATTGATTAAGGATTTGACTGCTGTTGGTGGAGTTGAATCTCGACATGGCTACAAGAAGGAAGTTGATACATTGATGGCGAGAGCATTGCACAATAGAGGGAAAATGATAGGAACATTCGATAGAAGTGAGCAAAAATGGTGTATATTTAAATTAGTTTCGTTTATTTTCCACTTGTCTTTTCTCGTGTATGGCATTAAATAGCAAACATAAAAAAAATTAATGTTTGTGGGATTTTATTTGGATTAATTTTCCAATTGCCTTTTCTTGTTTTACTGATTTATGAGATGAGATTATTTTTGGATTTATTTTGTATGTTGATGAGTTGTATTAATGTTTGTGGGATTTTATTTGAATGGATGAAGGTTTTTTAAGGAACATCAACATCCTGACGAGGATCAAAGACTACAAACTGAGCTATTGAAAATGTTGAACAATGAGATTGATACACAAGCTGTTGAGATATCCCGCTCTGGCCTTGTTTCTGATTTGATGGAAGTCAAAATAGGACCCAGGCATTCATCAAAGTTCACTTCTTCGCCAGCAGTACAGCTAGTTCCCAAGCACGATAGATAGCAAATATGGTTTTTTTTTTCAGACATATTAATTCCTTGAGGCTGATTCTATTCATTGTACAAAAAGAGGATCATATATGTGAAGCATATATATGTGTGTGTAACATTTTTTCTTTAATCTGCAGCTGTGAAATGATTTTTGCTTAATAGTTAATTCTACTCCGTTTGATTATTGCTGGAAGACATATAAAACAGAACTACTCGATGAGAAGCAATCTAAAGAAAAGGTTAAAGTTGGCTAGGAAACAAAAATTAGGCTTCAATTGAGTTCATCCATTTAAGGTAAAGATCTCTTGTGATTTCACTTCAACAGCACGTGCTTAATTTGGAACGGAAACCTTGCTTGGAGCAATGAAGTAGGGCTTGACCCTAAAGATGCCGATTATATTTTTTTATTATAATGCTAAACAATTGTCATGCTAAACAAGGGTCATGTTAGTGCTAAAATAAGTCATGACGGTGCTAAAATAAGTCATGACAGTGCTAAAATAGGCATAGCTGGTATTTCATTTTTTGTACATTTTTTTGTATATTGATTTTTTTTATTAATGATAGTAATATTCTTTCTTGTAATGCGAAATAGGCATAGATGGTATTTCACTTTTTGCATTGCTAATAAAGTTTTTAATATTTCTAGCAAGTGTGCAACAACAGTGCTAAATAAGGAAACGTAAGTGCTAAAGTAGAAAGTACAAGTGCTAAAATACTTTATAAAAGTGCTAAAACTTCAGAATTCAAATACTATTGCTAAAAAAGGAATGACATAACTGATATTTCATTTTTTGCATTGCTAATAAGGGTTTTAATATTTCTAGCAGGTGTGTAACAACAGTGCTAAACAAGGAAACGTAAGTGCTAAAGTAGAAACTACAGGTGTTAAAATACTTTATAAAAGTACTAAAACGTCATAATTCAAATACCAGTGCTGAAAAAGGAATGACAAGTGTTAAAACCTCAATTACCAGTGCTAAATATCGCATAAAACTGCTGAAAACTCAGAATAGTGAATCTAAATATTAACTAGACAAACCTAGTAGTCTTATATGATAGTAGCGGTGCTAAAAAATGATTTGTAAGTGATAAAATTCAAAATGCAGTGTTAAAACTTCAGAATTCAAATACTAGTGCTAAAAAAGGAATGTCATAACTGATATTTCATTTTTTGCATTGCTAATAAGGGTTTTAATATTTCTAGCATGTGTCTAACAACAATGCTAAATAAGGAAACATACGTGCTAAAGTAGAAACTACAAGTGCTAAAATACTTCATAAAAGTGCTAAAATGTCAGAATTCAAATACCAGTGCTAAAAAAGGAATGACAAGTGCTAAAACCTCAATTACCAGTGCTAAATGTCACATAAAACTGCTGGAAATTCAGAATTGTGAATCTAAATATTAACTAGACAAACCTGGTAGTCTTATATGATAGTAGCTGTGCTAAAAAGGGATTTGTAAGGGCTAAAAGTTAAAATGCCAGTGCTAAAACTTCAGAATTAAAAGAGTAGTGCTAAAAAGGAATAACACAGTGATATTTCATTTTTTGCATTGCTAATAAGGGTTTTATTATTTATAGCAGGTGTGTAACAACAGTGCTAAACAAGAAAATGTAATTGCTAAAGTAGAAACTACAAGTGCTAAAATACTTTATAAAAGTGCTCAAACTTTAGATTTTAAATACCAGTTCTAAAAAAGGAATGACAAGGGCTAGACGGCTGCCTTTTTGCAACATTGGTCTCAAGTAGTACACAGATAACAAATTGTAACATAAAAATATATTGGAATTAGAAATATTCGAGGGCAAGTGACCAGTTTTCCAGCCACTCAACACTTGATTTCCTTCAAACCATGGGCAAAGTACAAAAATGTTGGATCAATAGCACATTCCTTGTAGTAAGCAAACACCAAGGAGCTGTCATCATGCATGCTCTCTCCGACAAAAAATTGGAGATCTTTGATTTTAGAGATGAGATATTTGGTTGCTCCCTCAATGGACTTCTTGAACTCTTCTTGCTTCTCCCCTTCAAGCTTAGCAGTCAACAACTTGATAAACTTCCAATGAATTGCTTCTTGTCAAAAGGAGGTTGTTCCTGCAGCCTGAATGTGTCGACAATGTCGACCACTTTCACAGCTTGGTCATCAACACCTTCATCCTCACCACCACCTTCGGCAGAAGGGTTTGCCCCAATGTCAACATCAACTGATCCCGTAACTACCCACTTGCCCTGGACTTCCCAAAGACATCCATTCTCAATTTCAGTGTATGGAAACGAGTCCGAGAGGAGTTCGTCACCGGTGAGCAAATCTTGATAGACCAACATGATTACATAATTTTCTGCTCTCAATCCCAAGCCCCAACGACAAAATTCGGAGAGCAAGGGGTTCTACTCTTTGTCTTTTGTGTTTGCTACAGCCTACAAATCTCAGCTTTTGGGATGGTATGAAATGATCGAGAGCATTAGATCGATCGACCACGATCCTCTCACAATAGTTCATATATATGCAAATCTAATCCATAATAGCTTGCATAAATTAAAATAACAAAATCTGCTGGAATAAAAAGAGTCATGCTAAAATAAGTCATGACAATGCTAAAAAAGACCATGACAGTGCGAAAATAAGTCATGACAGTGCTAAAACCCTTAATTGAAAAATATACGTGTGAATCACATATACATTGAATTTTCCGATTTTACCCTCGCCGAGTTTCAGGGGCAGCGAAGTTCGGAATTATTACAATTATGCCACCGCGGTTTTTTAATTTTTGAACAGATTTTGGCCGTCCAAATAGGCGAGATCTATTGTTGAGATTGGTTCTTTATTCTCACATGGGGTATGGTTCCTTCTGGAACCCAACCCTATATATATATATATATATATATATATATATATATTAATTGAATATTTTGGTTTTGGAATGAGACAATGAAATTAGAGTATGCCAATAATTATATTTTGTTGGGAAACTTGTCTTTGTACGGAAGACAACACATGAAACATGCTCGCTAACACATGGTGGTTGATATTTCATATTAAACATAATATAGTTAGTCCTGTCAGAAATTTTAATTTTTATTTGATTAATGACATGATCTAGAATAATATAATATGTGTATTAAACTATAGTCTAAATCTGACTTGAGATTGATGAGCATCGATCCCACGGCACGAATCTTACATCTAATCTATTATCTTACAAACAAAAAATCTATTACAGATATATTAAAATCCAATTGACAGCGGACAATTGTCTTGTGAAACTTGATTCCAATCAATGAGGTGGGTCTTTTGGGAAATAAGAATTAATTATACTTTTCAAGGGGAAAAAAATAGTCCTATTAAATTCATACTT
The DNA here is from genome assembly GCA_026008535.1 of Perilla frutescens. Lineage (NCBI taxonomy): Eukaryota > Viridiplantae > Streptophyta > Magnoliopsida > Lamiales > Lamiaceae > Perilla > Perilla frutescens. The sequence continues at coordinate 57,670,016 of BRKX01000016.1, forward strand.
CAATAAGTCCAAATGTAATATTTTGAAGAAAAAATAAATACGTTCCGAAGATAAACCAAGTCATAATCCGACTCACAAAATTCGCCTTATTTGTATTATTGATACAGTTGGATTAGGAATAGAAGGCAAACAAGCATGGGAAATTTGTTTTAATCTATCACAGTTTCAATCTTTGCGGTGTGAATTTGGAGTTCAAATTCATAGCACGAGAGCTAAATTATTGCACCCGACTGTTCAAGTATTTTTATTCTAGATATATTTATTTTTATTTATATTGATCATTATTACTATTTATATGGAGTAACATTTTTCAAGGAAATGATTATACAGACTATTTAATTCACTCCAACGCAGCATCGAATTTGGTGCGAGTAGGCTGGACATCATTTTATAATTATTTGTTATATTTAAAATGTTTATTAAATTATAACAATGACTATAATTTTCTTTTACTAAATTTAATCTGTAAATTATCTCAATAAATATTTAAAAAAAAATCAAATAACTAAATTATATAATAAATAAATGAAGAATTATCAATTCAGGACCTAAAAGATGGGTAATCTATCGATTCAGGATCTGAAAGATGAAAACTCTCAATTCAGGACCTGAAAGATTAAAATTCTCAATCTAGGACCTCAAAAATCACGAATTTTGATTTATATTTATTTTTTAATTAATTTTAACAATTTCCTTATTAGATCTAATAGATAATTAATGAAGGAATTTTCATTGAAAATTAATAAAATATTAATTAAAAAATAAAAGAAAATTAAAATTTGTGATTTTTGAGGTTCTGAATTGAGAATTTTCATCTTTCGGCCCTGAATTGAAAGTTTTCATCTTTCAGGCCTTGAATCGATAGATTACCCATCTTTCAGGTCCTGAATTGACAATTCTCCTAAATAAATTGAAACTGTGTCACAAATTACTACTATCTATCTACACATAAATTAAGATTTAAGGAAACATTACATGCATGAGCAATATTTTTTATAAAAAAATCAGTCAAAATATGATTTAAAATAATATTTTGGACGAATAAATCCAAAAATTTCTTTGTGTTGAAGTGATTTGTCTAACATCCCTAGAACTCATGTTTGGTTTCACCTCTTTGGTTCAAGTCCTAGCGTGGTTGGTATTACTTTAAAATTCTTTAATGCAAATAAAAATTGCATATATCATGTGAGTTCACTATGATATTGTATTTATTTCTTGATTTAATAATTCAATTTTCCAAAAAAAAAAAGTATAATATTCCAAAGTCAGTAATTCAATTTTCCAAAAAAAAAGTTTAAGGGGGGTGTATTGGATTGGGATTTTGATGGATTTTGTTGGATTTTAAAATGTCCATGGATTTCTATGGATTTTATAAATCTATAGACTCCACGTGGAGTCTCCCAAAACTCCACATGGAGTCTCCCAACTCCACGCAGAGTCTGGCGGATTTCGTATGGATTTCGGACCGATTTTGAACGATTTCAATGGATTTCAAATCCATCTCGCCAGCGCTCGTTGGAACACAACGATCGGTGTATCTGGTAAGAAAAATTGAACCCAGCGGCCGCTGGAATCGAGCGGCCTTGATCCCAGCGACCGCTGGCACCCAGCGGTCAATGGAGTGCCATCATCGGTAAGGCCAGCGGCCGCTGGGGTCGGGTGACGGCTGGGGTGCCCGATTTTAACTCCCCACCGACCGCTGGGACACCGCGCTCGCTGGGTTTTTCAAATCCATCGAAATCTCGTGTCTGGAGGTCGGAATTCATCCTTTGTAATTTTCACGTGAAATCCAGCTGAAATCCAACGAAATCAATGACATTTTAAAGTCCGTGGATTGTTGAATACCGCAGAATTTTAAAGGACTTTTAAAAGTCTGGATTGAATACACCAAGATTTCGTTGGACTTTTAAAAGTCTGGATTGAATACACCAAGATTTCATTGGACTTTTAAAAGTCTGGATTGAATACACCAGAATTTCGTTGGACTTTTAAAAGTCTGGATTGAATACACCCGGATTTTAAAAGTCCAACGAAATCCAACGAAATCTCAATCCAATACACCCCCCTAATATTCCAAAGTCAGTTTTGTGTATTATGGACACACTGTAGGTGGCGAAAATTTGAATATATATTCATTTAGTTTTGGAATCATATAAAATTTAAAATTAAATAAAATATTTAAATAATAAAGATATTATTTTATGATAAATATCAAGTTTTTTTTTATAATAAGTAAATATCTTTGAAGAGAGATATATATCAATATTCAAGAGCTAATGAAACCGCGTCACGTCAGCTCTAATTCTCCCATATTTTCTCTCACTACAATTATATAGGGGATGAGATCCTTTAATTCAAATTTGGTGTTCCAATCCGTATCCCATGATCGAATTTACAAGTTTAATAGTAGATATTATAAAAATAAAAATTAATTATAACATGATCAGCCTAATCACGTTTATCAACAAATGATTGAAATTTAAAAAAATTATAAATCATATTTTTAAAATAGTGGGACTTATTATAATAGTCAAATTGCTATGCGATGAGTGCATAAATTGCACTCATTTGCACTCATTTTGAGTGCATTTGCACTTGGTTATCATGTATATATGTTGTAAATAATGTTAATATTGTTTAAATCTTTTGTTTGGTATAATGTGACCAATTTAGGGAGTTTTTGGGGAAAACAAATGCTAAAAGAAGTCAGGTTGTGAGTTGTTCGATCAACGCTTGCATAAAGACGAGAAAAGATAAGAAAAACAAGAAAAAGCCAAAATTTGAATATATATTCATTTAGTTTTGGAATCATATAAAATTCAAAATTAAATAAAATATTTAAATAATAAAGATATTATTTTATGATAAATATCAAGTTTTTTTTTATAATAAGTAAATATCTTTGAAGAGAGATATATATCAATATTCAAGAGCCAATGAAACCGCGCCACGTCAGCCCTAATTCTCCCATATTTTCTCTCACTACAATTATATAGGGGATGAGATCCTTTATTTCAAATTTGGTGTTCCAATCCGTATCCCATGATCGAATTTACAAGTTTAATAGTAGATATTATAAAAATAAAAATTAATTATAACATGATCAGCCTAATCACGTTTATCAACAAATGATTGAAATTTAAAAAAGTTATAAATCATATTTTTAAAATAGTGGGACTTATTATAATAGTCAAATTGCTATGCGATGAGTGCATAAATTGCACTCATTTGTACTCATTTTGAGTGCATTTGCACTTGGTTATCATGTATATATGTTGTAAATAATGTTAATATTGTTTAAATCTTTTGTTTGGTATAATGTGACCAATTTAGGGAGTTTTTGGGGAAAACAAATGCTAAAAGAAGTCAGGTTGTGAGTTGTTCGATCAACGCTTGCATAAAGACGAGAAAAGATAAGAAAAACAAGAAAAAGCCAAAAACGCGACCCTGAAGCGCAAGCACCTCAAGGTCACGCCACAGCCGCCCTATAGAGCGACTCCAAAACGCGAACCTTTTGGTCGCGCCTTGATAGCTTCAGAGACCGTGTTTTCTCCAGTTGGAACGCGATGTCAAAACGCGAGCATCTGGGGTCGCGCTTCAAAAGCAAAGGGAAGCGCGACCCGAAAACGCGACTACTTCAGGTCGCGCTTCCAAGGCAGAAACGAGAGCGACGGAAAAGCGCGACCTCTTCGGTCGCTCTGTATAAGCTTCAGAGAGCTGTTTTTCTTCAGTCCAAACCCGACCCCAAAACGCGATCACCTGGGGTCGCGTTTCGCCTTGACGGATTTCAAAACTTGACTTTTGGCACTCCATTATTGGTCCATTACTTATGTATACATTTGGGGAATTTCAAAGAGAACCCAATCGACCCTAGAACTGAAAAACACACAAGAGAAACATTAAGAAAGGGGATTTTTGGAGATCAAGAAGAAGATTGAAGATTCAACCATCCATTTGAGCATCCAAGCCATATGATCGAAGAAGGAGTACTCTACATTGGGTTTTATCACTTCTTCTCTCTTCTTAGACTTGTATTTAGAATGGGTTATTGTTTTTCTTCTTGTAATCTTGATTTTATTATGAATATGGTTGGCTAGAGCCTTAGGGCTCTAGGATGTAGTGAAACAATGTGAATATTGATCTATGATTTGGGATATATATGTGTGTTATTGCTTTGTCAAGATTTTGATTTATGCTAGGACTTGAATGATGTTGTTTGGTTGGCCATCTCACTAACATCACATGTATGAATCACTTGCATCTAGTAAATCCCGTGATCATAAGCATGCTTGGATCAAATCTACATATTTGTCTTCTTAGTCGAATGTCATTATGTGGAAGGAAATGTGACTCTTAGAGCCTTTTGTAGGTGCGACCTTAGAATGCATTAGAGATAGCCATCTTTGTCGCATTCGCAATTTAAGAGATATTCGAGAGATGCTCTTACTATATTCGTGGTCTTCCTATCTATGAACTTTGCAATAATGTATGTGTAATCCCACATTGTAGGTCAATATGAGTGTTGTGTAGCCATGTCCTAGAGTTTCGCCTTATTTATCGTCTCCAAAGCTCTCCTTTGTTTGGTATTGATTGATAATTATAAGTTTTACATGTTTATGTCTTTTGTTCTTGTTTGACATTTTGATTTAGTTAAAACACACCATCTCCTTATTGTTCGTCTAGATATTTCGCTCTTCTTTCATCGTGGTAATTGCATTGTCTAATCTCTATTCCATTTTCCCTGTGGATCGACCTCGTATGATCATATCTACAATCACATGCTTGTACACTTGTAGGCATTGACACGAGTTATAAATATTGAAACACATCACAGTAGGTTTGAAAGTAAAATGAACCTCTGTCAAGTTTTTGGCACCGTTGTCGGGGAAACAAACGGAATTAATTTGATAAATGCAATATTGTGATAACGATTGAGTGGATTACTTTAAACATTTTTAGTTGTTTTATTTGAAAGAATTGTTCTTGATTTGTTCGTCCTTTTTTATAGGAAGTGTATGCACACTCGTTCTCAAGGAGAACCACTTATTGCATTGAACTTAGAGATTGAAGCAACGGTTCGCTACAACAACGCACGTAGACGGAGAAGAATGACGGATCTACCTCCACCGGTTCAAGACCCAATGATTGCCCAAATGCAAAGGCAATTGGAGGTGATGCAAGAGCAATTGAGAGCCCAAGAGGAGGCTCGTAATAGAAATGTGGAGGCACCAATTTGGAATCTTTTCCAACCTGTCGTTGATCAAGGGGTGGCCAATGGACCACCCATTCAAGCCAACAACTTCGAGTTGAAGACCTCTCTCATACTAATGATCCAGCAAAACCAATTTCAAGGGACACCAATGGAGGATCCACATGAGCATATCCGAAAATTTCTCAATGTGAGTGGGACAATGAAGATAAATGGAGTCCTGAATGATGCAATCCGCATCCGACTCTTTCCATTCTCATTGATCGACAAGGCGGAAACATGGTGGTTGAGCCATGCTCAAGGAACATTTCAAACTTGGGATCAATTGGTGACAAAGTTCCTACACAAGTTTTTCCCATCCGGAAAAACCCTCAAATTGAAAGGAGAGATCACCGTGTTCAAACAATGGGATGAAGAAAGCTTATATGAGGTGTGGGAGCGCTTTAGGGAGATGCTAAGGAAGTGCCCCGGATATGGTTTTGGAACCGATCATCAAGTATGTATTTTCTATGGAGGAAGCAAAGACGATGTGAGAACACTCATGGATGCGGCCGCGGGTGGATCATTATTGGCAAGAGGGCCGGAAGAAGCCTTGAGAATAATTGAAGAAATGGCTTCAAATTCCTTTCAATGGCCGGCGGAAAGAGAGGGAGTCCAAATTCTAAAGAAAGTGGCTTCTGCTTCAAGTACGGATGCACTCGGGCTTGTGGCGGCTCAAATGGCAACCTTGAATTCAAAAATTGAGGCCTTTACAAATCCAAAAGCCGAGACATCTCAAAGCCAATTTGAGGATGTAAACTATGTGAACCAACAAGGAGGCTTCTCAAATCAACCAAGGCAATTCAATCCAGGGTACAAACCCCAATACGGAGGCCAATATAGAGGAAATTTGGGGTATCAAAATAAAGCTCAACACCCGAACTTCTCCTATGATAACCCGAACAATGCAATCCAATCGCCTCCGGGCTTCTCAATCACAAATGGTGTAATTGATGAGGAGAAGAAGCCCAAGATGGATGAACTTCTAATGGCATTCATGGGGAAGACGGAGAATTACATGAAAGACTCTCAAGCACGAATTGGGAAGTTAGAAAATACCGTCGGAGCAATTGGCAACCAAGTTAACACTTTGGAGAAGCAAATGAGACAATTTGTAACTATCTTGGGAAGCCAACATCAACGAGGAAAGTTCCCAAGCAATACCACAGTAAACCCGAAAGATCAATGCAAGGCAATTACCTTGAGGAGTGGAACCGCTTATGATGGCCCCGAGATGCCGGATGATGAGGAAAACAAAGGAAAGGTTGATGAGCAACCAAGTGAAAAGAAGAAGAGAGAGGGACCGAGTCAAGAGAACTTGAGTCCCAAATTAAAGAAAAATGATGTCCTTGATAAAGGGAAAGAGAAAGAAGAACAAAAAAGGGTGACGCCGGAAGAATACAAAGTGCCCATACCCTACCCACAAAGACTCCAAAAAGTGAAGAGTGACGAGCAATTTTCTCGATTCTTCGACATCTTTAGAAAGGTACAAATCAACATTCCTCTTATTGAAGCACTTCAACAAATGCCAAATTATGCGAAATTCTTGAAGGATGCGATTTCCAAAAAGAAAAGATGAGGGGAGTATGAGACGGTTAATTTGACCGAGAATTGTAGTGCTTTATTGCAAAGAAAGTTGCCCGCAAAGATGAAAGATCTGGGAAGCTTCAACATCTCGGTTACCATTAGAGAAAATCACGTTGGGAAGGCTTTGTGTGATCTTGGGGCGAGTATCAATTTGATGCCCCTCCCGTTCTTTAAAAAATTGAAAATGGGGGAGATCAAGCCTACCACCATTTGTCTCCAAATGGCCGACCGTCCGTTGACATACCCAAAGGGAGTGGTGGAAGATGTGCTAGTGAAGGTCAACAACTTCATCTTCCCGGTGGACTTTGTGGTTCTTGACATGGAAGAAGACAAGGAAGTTCCCCTCATCTTAGGGAGACCATTTTTGTACACGGGTAAGGCCTTGATAGATGTGGCAAAGGGAGAACTTACCTTGAGAGTGAATGAGGAGAGAATCACATTTTCCCTCCAAAAAGCGATGCAACATCCAGAAGAAGAGGCAAAGAATATCGAGGAGTGCAAAGTTCTCCAAATGGTGGATGAATGCATAAAAGAGGAAGAGTTGAGGAGCCTAACGGATCCTCTTGAGATTTGCATTTCTAACTCTATCTTTAATTCTTTATCCAATGATGATTTTGGTCTATGTGATTCCGTTTCTATGATGAATTCATTTCAGGAATCTTACTTGAGGAAGCCAACGTTCTTGCCATTGAGAGACGAGGACCAAACATCAAAGGAAGAGGATGAGTTGAAAGCAAAAGAAGAAATGAAGTTGAAACCCCTACCTACATATTTGAGGTATGATTACCTTGATGAAGCCAAGCAAAAATCGATAATAGTTTCTTCCCTCTTATTCGATGAACAATGCGATAAATTGTTAAGGGTGTTGAGAAAATATGAAAGCACTATAGGATGGTCAATTTCCTACCTTAAAGGCATTAACTCTTCGATATGCATGCATAAAATCTTGCTTGAGGAAGATTATAAACCTAAGGTGCAAAATCAAAGAAGACTCAACCCTATTATGCAAGAAGTTGTTAGGAAAGAGGTTCTAAAATTACTAGATGCCGGTATCATATTTGCTATTTCGGATAGTGAATGGGTGAGTCCTACTCAAGTAGTTGCTGAAAAGGGGGGAATGACTATTGTTGAGAATGATAATAAAGAAACAATTACTACAAGAGTGGTAACATGGTGGAGAATGTGTATCGATTATAGGGCATTGAATGCATATACTAGGAAAGATAATTTTTCATTGCCTTTCATTGATCAAATGCTAGATAGGTTGGCGGGTCATGAATTCTATTGCTTTCTTGATGGTTATTCGGGATACAATCAAATCATGATTGCTCCCGAGGACTAAGAGAAGACCGCTTTTACCTATCCGTATGGAATTTTTGCTTATAGATGGATGTCGTTTGGGTTGTGTAATGCACCCGCCACCTTTCAAAGGTGTATGATGTCCATTTTTCATGGATTGATTGAGAATATAATGGAGGTGTTCATGGATAATTTTTTTGTTTTTGGTGATTCTTTCGATTTATGCCTTGATAATCTAACACAAGTCTTGCAGAGGTGTGAAGACACCAATCTTGTGCTTAATTGGGAAAAATGCCACTTTATGGTGAGAGATGGTATTGTTCTTGGACACAAAGTGTCGGGTGAAGGTCTAGAGGTGGACCGGGCCAAGATAGTGGCCATTGAAAAATTACCTCCACCAACAAATGAAAAGGGAGTTAGAAGCTTCTTGAGACACGCCGAGTTCTATAGGCGCTTTATAAAAGATTTTTCCAAAGTTTCTAAACCTCTTTGTCGTTTACTTGAAAAAGCCGTTGAATTTGACTTTGATGCTAATTGTTTGCAGGCTTTTGAAACATTGAAGAAGGCCCTAATCACGGCACCCGTGCTTATCTCACCCAATTGGAGTGAGCCTTTCAAAGTGATGTGTGATGCAAGCGAGATAGCAGTAGGAGCCGCTCTTGGCCAAAAGAAGGACAAACTCTTCCGAGTCATCTACTATGGGAGTAGGACTTTGGATCCCGCTCAAGTCAACTACACCACCACAGAAAGGGAACTCTTGGCGGTCGTCTATGCATTTGACAAGTTTAGGCCCTATCTCATTGGGGCCCGAACAATAGTGCACACCGACCACGCCGCTTTGAGGCATCTGTTTGCCAAAAAGGATGCGAAGCCAAGGCTTATCCGATGGATTCTCCTACTCCAAGAGTTCGATGTGTAGATCAAAGATAGAAAAGGATGGGAGAACATGGTGGCGGATCACTTGTCCCGGTTAGAGCACGTGAAAGGAGAGGAAGGGAACATATGGCCAATAAATGAAAGTTTTTCCGATGAGAGAATCATGTCGGCTTCAACAAAAGTTCTGTGATTTGCGGATATTGTCAACTACCTAATTGCCAATGTGAAACCGGTAGAGATGGAGAGCTATCAAAGAAAAAAATTCTTTCATGATCTCAAATTCTACATATGGAAGGAACCTTATCTTTTCAAGAGATGTGCCGATTCCATCATTAGAAGATGTGTACCGGAGGAAGAATGGATGGAAATAATAAAGGCATGTCACGATTCTCCTTGTGGAGGCCATTTTGCTTCCAATAGAACCGCTAGGAAGATTCTACAAAGCGGGTTCTATTGGCCCTCCATTTTTAAAAATTGTGAAGAGTTTGTGAAGACATGTGAGCGATGCCAAAAGATGGGATCTATTTCAAAGAGGGATGAGATGCCGATGAGTGCAATTGTAGAAGTGGAATTGTTTGATGTATGGGGGATTGACTTCATGGGACCATTTGTGGTGTCCGATGGAAATCTCTACATACTTTTGGCGGTTGATTATCTCTCACGGTGGATCGAAGCAATCCCAACCAAGACTAATGATTCGAAGATTGTGCTAAAATTCTTTCAAAAGAATATTTTGACAATATTTGGGGCTCCAAGAGCCTTGATTAGTGATGGAGGTACTCACTTTTGCAATAAATGGATGACGAGCCTCCTAGCACGACATAGAGTGAAGCACAAAGTGACAACTCCCTACCACCCACAAGCCAATGGGCAAGCCGAGCTTGCAAATAGAGAGGTCAAACAAGTCCTCCAAAAGGTGGTGAAGACGAACAGGAAAGATTGGGCAAGCCATCTCGATGAGGCACTTTGGGCCTATCGAACGGTCTACAAGACTCCATTGGGAATGTCTCCCTATCAAATGGTATTTGGGAAGTCTTGTCACCTTCCAATCAAGCTCACTCACAAGGCATCTTGGGCCACCAAGAAGCTCAATCTCGACTTTGAGATGTCGGGAAAAGAAAGAATTTTCCGTTTGAATGAAATCGATGAATTTAGGCTTGAGGCCTTCGAAAATTCTTCCATTTACAAGATGAGGACCAAACTTTATCATGACAAGTTCTTAAGAAAGAAAGAACTTGCACCCGGTGATACCGTGTCACTTTTCAACTCGAGGTTGAGGTTGTTTCTCGGGAAACTCAAAACAAAATGGGGAGGTCCTTACTTCATCTCAAAGATCTTCGAAAATGGAGCGGTGGAGTTGCAAGTCAAGGATGGGAGCTTATTCGTTGTAAATGGGCAACGCGTGAAGAAATTCTACAATGCGGAGGAGCAAGCCGGAGTGTTTGTCCTCCATTTGAAAAATCTTTGAAGAACCATATCCCGTCGAGCTCACGACGTTAAATTAAGCGCTAATTGGGAGGCAACCCAATGGTTTTAAGTTTTGATTTAAGTTTCTTTTATTATGCAGTTTTTATGTTTTATTGTTTAAAATAAAATTAAGAGTTTTAATAGTGCATCTTTGGGAGGAATTTAAGATGGTTTTGTGTTGTTTTGTAGGAGTAGTACTGCTGTAGGAAATGGTATAAAGATGGGATTGCATGGAGTGTTGAAAAGGAGCCCAAAACTGGGCTCGAAAATGAAAGAAGGAAGAAAGCGACCACAAAATGCGAACACCTGGAGTCGCACTTCACAAGCAGTGGAAACGCGACCTCAGGACGCGACCCCGGTGTCGCGCTGTACAGGGCTTCAGAGACATGAATTTTAGAAGACGAAACGCGACCCAGAAGCGTGATCAACTGGAGTCGCGCTTCTCCCTTAAATCAGAAAGCGACCGAAAAACGCGAGCAACCCAACTCGCGCTTTTTCCTTCAGTGGAAACGCGACTTCAAAGCGTGACCCGGCTCGCGCTTTGCCCAGTACAAACGGGATTTTAACCCTTTTTCCTTCCATTTCAGACACACTTCAAATTGCACTCATACTCACTCTCACTCGAGCACACACAAAAATTCATCCTCTCCATCAAGGTTCAAGGTAACTATCTCAACTAATCTATTTATCTACATACATTATCCATACATGTTGATTCTATGGTTTAAATGTCCATATGTTTGAATTTTTGATAATTTGAAAAAGTAGGCTTGGAATTTTGGAAAATTGTGAAGATTAAGCATGAATGTTAGAAATTATTTGATTTTTCACATGCCATAGCCTTAATGGGGGGACCTTGGTCGAAATTTTGTTAGATTTGAAACAGTCTTTCACTTTATGTTTTTTATGTTCCCAAATTAGGTTGAACTTCAATTGTTGACAATGATTATTTGGGGGAAATGAGGTTTTACATTTTGTAATAAGCAAGAATGTTGTTCTAACTTGAAGATGACTATGCTTATTTTGTCTTTGAAATTGTGGCTATGCCTAACTTTGGCACCTTGTTGCTCTAGCTATGAATGTCGGAATTGATTAGACATAGATAGGAAAATAAGAAATGTTGCCATTGATGTTGTTGTTAAACACATGTTTTGAGGGGGGCTTTGTGTTTTTGACATTGTCATATGTGATTGGAAGCCCCTATTCTATTTTGAATACGCATTATAATACATTGAGCATGTTGTTATGGGCATTTGAGTTTGATTTTGTCACATATGTTTAGAACCATGGCCTTGCCTCAATTGTAATAAATGTTTTGATTTTGAAGAACAAGTTTTATCTTGAAAATGCTTGTGATATTGTCATACATGGCTTTAGGCCTATTTTGTCAAGATAAAGATGTAGTTCATATTTGTTCTTATGTGATGAGAATTTTTTGTTGGGAAAGATTGGCCATGCATTTATAAACATGTTTTACCACAAGGTCTCTAATAGTTTAACAAAGATAAAAGTGGGATAGTGTTGGATTTTGTCATATGTTTAAAACTCCATTGTCTTTGCTAAACTAACGTGTAAATGTGCTCATTTATCCTAAACTTTATTGGATGTTTGTAGGTACCACTCTCACACAAAAATGCCAAGAAAAGAGAGGTCTTCTAAAAGGACACATGTTGAGTCCGACCCCAAGATCGAGGCCGAAGACGAAGGGCAAGATGAGGACTTGCCGGCAAGCCATCCAATGAGGTATGGGGTCGTCCTCCATGATGAGGAACATATAGAGAACTGAAACCGGCTCTTCAACGTCACCATTGCCACCACCAAGTTTATGCATGAGGCAACATGCGAAGCTCTTAGTATCAAAGACGATGTGTGGCAGCTCTTGGACCGCATTGGTTGGCTCCAAGCTCTTGAGCGGGATTATTTGACGTATCCCCACCTAGTAAAGGAGGTGATGAGCACATTTGACATGAAGAGGACAGACAAGAAGGGGCCGGTTCGATGCACTTTCCGGCTTGGAAACCAAGACCGCGAGCTAACAGTGGATGAGTTGAACGAGATTTTTAGGGCCACGCAAGAGGGCATTTACCATGAGCCCCGAGAATTCAACCAAGACGACACCTACCGCCTTTTGTGCCTCACAAAGACGGAGACGGAGAAGTACAACTCTAGTGTGGCCAAGGCATCCACTATGCCCAACCCGGTCTTTCGATACCTACACCGAATCCTTGCCAACACCATTTGGGCAAGAAGAGACAACAGTGGGCTGAGGACGAATGAGTTGTTTGCTTTGTGGGCTATGTTGAATGGAAGGCACTTAAACTTTGGTGCCTTCCTAATTGAGCAGATGTTTCGACAATCCCACCTCGACAGTGGACACATTTGCATTGGCGGATTGATCACTCCAATAGCCTATTACTTCGATGTCGACCTAACAGAAGAGTTGCATACACCGGTGTTGAGGATGATCAACCTCAATCACTTGAGGAATGTGAATATGCTGGCCTCGGATTTGAATCAATACCTGCTGAACATGCGAGCTGGGAGAACATTCCCTTTGCCAAATCAAGCTCTCACACATGTGTCGAATTGGGATAAGAGGAGAAATTGGAAGATGGAGACGGTTTCCCATCTTCAAGCTATGGGTATAGCAGGGCAACAACGAGGGATTTGAGGCAATCTTGAGGGCCAAGGAGATGACGGAGGTGAAACAGGAGGAGAAGGGTCGTCTACAGCCGCATTCAGACGTGGACGGCGCTACAATGAAGAACAGATAACTGGCCGCTTTGATGCAATAAAGGAGACCATGTACAATTGGATGGATGATGTGCATGATGAGTTCGGAGCACTAAGGCAAGACATGTACACGAGATTCGATGATATCCGACACGACATGCATGGTAGGATGGGACAGATTTAGTCCAGCGTAAATGACAGATTTCATGCCATACAGACGGATATTGACGAGAGGTTTACAGGTCTTAGGGGTGGCATCAGGGGTCTTGCTGATAATATGGGCTCGTTCCGATCAGAGATACAGGACCTAGCCGGGATCTTCAGGGGAATGAACACCGGGTCTGGATCATAGCAGCAGCCCTATACCCCATCTCAGTACCAGCAGATGACTCCCTACAACTCCTATCAGCCGCAGCAGCAGTTTCAGCAGCAGTCGCCATTCCAGTCATTGCAGCAGTTCTCGACCGGACAGTTCATAGCCTCGTCATCTTCTTCACAGCATTTTCAGCAAATGCTGACAGGCCAATTCATGGCCTCCTCCTCTCAGCAGTTTCAGCAATTCCAGCCTTCACATTTCATGCCATCCTCGTCCCCTATGCAGTATCCACACTGGTCTCCACATCAGCAGCAGCCACCTCATTGAGCGTTAGTGACCCTTGCCACCACCTTTTTACCTCCAAACTTATTTTCTCCTTTGGATCAAAATAAGTTTGGGGGAGGGGGAGAGAGTAGTGGTTGGCAAGGGTCTTTTCTGCTCATTTCCATGAACTTTTTACCGCTTTATTTCATAAGACCTATTTATTTATTTATGCTTTCGGATATTGGAGCATGCTAGCATACTTATGCTTTTATTTATGTTTGGATCATGTTTGGATATTAATTTTTTCATTGGTATGTATGGATGATGGTAGTTGATGGATGATGATATCACATGCCATTTTGCTTCATGAGCATGTGATATTTTATCTATGTTTTTGTTCAATTGCCTTATGATTGTGATTTGGGGTTGTTTTTACTTATATAGGTGTATGTTCTTGTAACAATAATAGGGGTTATGAGAGCATGATAATTGTTGAAATTGGAATCCTTGATGAGCATGCACTTATGTTGGAATTTTGATAAAAAGCATGATGTCATAGCATGATTTTGTAAACAAAGTTCTTTAAGGTCTCAAAAGTACAATTTGGGAAGGAAAAACTTACCGTGGAGAGATTTTGATCCAAAGATTACACAAGTGTAATTTTTTCTTTGATGAGTGATTATTGGTCTTCAGAGTGCACTGAGTTTTCTCTAGAACTTGCTTTGTGAGTTGATTGAGGTTACATTGGTGTGTTTGATCTCTTGAAAATGATTTAAGGCCATTTGTTGTCTAAACCTCATAAAAATCTAAATTCTTAACCTTCCAATATAAATTTAATCCCTTGCAAGCCCTTTGAGCCTTGAAACTATTTTATTGATTTTGTTGGGTTGGGAATGGAATAATTGGCAAGATTTATGTGGACTTTTTCAAATAAAATCTTTGAGAAATCTTCGAGAATGAAAAAGGATAAAACAATAAATACTCTTGTGATAGAAAAGAACACAAAGAAGTGAATCATCTTGATCATAATTGAAAATGAAGTAAAAGAAAGATAGTTCTACATATACATCACAAAGTATGAAATATTGAAAGAAATTTGGAAAATCTCAAAGAGATATGGGTAGTGAAGAAATAAGGGTAGAAGAGAACTTGATTTGTTCTACTTGCTTGGTAATGAAATTGGTAATGTTGGGAAGTCACTTAGCTAAATATATACCTACCTTTCCGAAAAGCCTTCACTACAATCCCAAAAGACCTTAATGATTCTTGGTTGAAAACACACACTAAGTAGTAGAGATTGAAGTCACTTTTCAAGCATATGGTAGAATCCTAGTGTACTCTCGACCTTGAGCGATATACTTCTAGCCTATACACTCGAGAATGAGCGTCTATTGAACCTTGAGAGAGTTTGAACTTCACAAATTGTATCATGATGATTTTGATGATCTTGTTTATGATTGATTGCCGCTGTCATCTATGCATTATTTGATTTTGGATTTTTGAAGAAAATTGCCATCTTGATTCCCAATATGCTCAATTACCTTGTCCTCCTACTCTTGTTTTGTTTGAGGACAAACAAATATTTAAGTTTGGGGGAGTTGATGAGTGCATAAATTGTACTCATTTGCACTCATTTTGAGTGCATTTGCACTTGGTTATCATGTATATATGTTGTAAATAATGTTAATATTGTTTAAATCTTTTGTTTGGTATAATGTGACCAATTTAGGGAGTTTTTGGGGGAAAACAAATGCTAAAAGAAGTCGGGTTGTGAGTTGATCGATCAACGCTTGCATAAAGACGAGAAAAGATAAGAAAAACAAGAAAAAGCTAAAAACGCAACCCTGAAGCGTGAGCACCTCAAGGTCGCGCCACAGCCGCCCTACAGAGCGACTCCAAAACGCGACCCTTTGGTCGCACCTTGATAGCTTCAGAGACCGTGTTTTCTCCAGTTGGAACGCGATGTCAAAATGCGAGCATCTGGGGTCGCGCTTCAAAAGCAAAGGGAAGCGCGGCCCGGAAACGCGACTACTTCAGGTCGCGCTTCCAAGGCAGAAGCGAGAGCGACGGAAAAGCGCGACCTCTTCGGTCGCTCTGTATAAGCTTCAGAGAGCTGTTTTTCTTCAGTCCAAACCCGACCCCAAAACGCGATCACCTGGGGTCGTGTTTCGCCTTGACGGATTTCAAAACTTGACTTTTGGCACTCCATTATTGGTCCATTACTTATGTATACATTTGGGGAATTTCAAAGAGAACCCAATCGACCCTAGAACTGAAAAACACACAAGAGAAACATCAAGAAAGGGGATTTTTGGAGATCAAGAAGAAGATTGAAGATTCAACCATCCATTTGAGCATCCAAGCCATAGGATCGAAGAAGGAGTACTCTACATTGGGTTTTATCACTTCTTCTCTCTTCTTAGACTTGTATTTAGAATGGGTTATTGTTTTTCTTCTTGTAATCTTGATTTTATTATGAATATGGTTGGCTAGAGCCTTAGGGCTCTAGGATGTGGTGAAACAATGTGAATATTGATCTATGATTTGGGATATATATGTGTGTTATTGCTTTGTCAAGATTTTGATTTATGCTAGGGCTTGAATGATGTTGTTTGGTTGGCCATCTCACTAACATCACATGTATGAATCACTTGCATCTAGTCAATCCCGTGATCATAAGCATGCTTGGATCAAATCTACATATTTGTCTTCTTAGTCGAATGTCATTATGTGGAAGGAAATGTGACTCTTAGAGCCTTTCATAGGTGCGACCTTAGAATGCGTTAGAGATAGCCATCTTTGTCGCATTCGCAATTTAAGAGATATTCGAGAGATGCTCTTACTATATTCGTGGTCTTCCTATCTATGAACTTTACAATAATGTATGTGTAATCCCACATTGTAGGTCAATATGAGTGTTGTGTAGCCATGTCCTAGAGTTTCGCCTTATTTATCGTCTCCAAAGCTCTCCTTTGTTTGGTATTGATTGATAATTATAGGTGTTTACATGTTTATGTATTTTGTTCTTGTTTGACATTTTGATTTAGTTAAAACACACCCTCTCCTTATTGTTCGTCTAGATATTTCGCTCTTCTTTCATCGTGGTAGTTGCATTGTCTAATCTCTATTCCATTTTCCCTGTGGATCGACCTCGTATCATCATATCTACAACCACATGCTTGTATACTTGTAGGCATTGATACGAGTTATAAATATTAAACACATCACAGTAGGTTTGAAATTAAAGTGAACCTCTGTCACTATGTTAATTTGCAAAAATATAAAATAATCAACCATAACAATTATTTCTTTGAAAATCAAATATTAAAAAATAATTATAAACCTTAATTGGGTAGGTGAATCCTAAAAAATCATAAAATTAAACTAAAACATAATAAATTAAAATTGACGAAAAAAATGAAAGAAAAATTTATAAATTTAATTGTGGAACACAGATTGGAACACTAAATTTAGAATAGAGGATCTCATCCGTATAAATAGGGGTCTACATATCAGTTGAAAAACACACCGGAAGTCAGAATTGAAGAGCTCGAGAAGTTGAAGAAAAATTCTCTACAAAGTTTTCTCCAACATTCAAGACGTTCAAGCGAGATTCAAGTCGTTCTTCACCGGAGTCATCTCAAATCCAACGTTCGATCCGAAATCAAGGTTTTCAACCCTCCAGATGACGTTATAAAGCTCTAATACATCAAATTCAGCGTTCAATCTGGAATCAAGATCGTCGGTCCCCGATTAACGTTATTAAAGTTGAAACAACAAGTCTGAGGAGATCAAATAGATAAATTTACTATGAAGATTTCAAAGACCATCAAGTTTTGAAGAGAATAATCAGTGGAAGAATAGAGATTGGATCCATATAAATTTATTTTAATCCAAAAATCATTTTATTTATACACAGTTTTATATTTTACCAAATTAAATATAAAATTTTGTGTTACACACACGTATACATATAGTCATATATATAATTTATTTATACCCTATACCAAATTCTTTTATTTATCTATTATTATTATTATTATTATTATTATTATTATTATTATGAAAATTGGATACAATCCCAATTATGACACCAACCACTGATGAGTCATGGGACAGTAGTGATTGATTTATTTAATTATTTTTTCAATTTTTATTTTTTTGTTTTAAAAAATAATTTTTTATTTTTATTTTCGAATTGGATCCATGTACTATCAATTTGGATTAAATCAAGTCCATGTACTATCAATTTTTGATTTTATCCAAAGTGATAGTACATGGACTTGATTTGATCCAAATTGATAGTACATGGACTTGATTTTAACCAAATTGATAGTGCAGCCGTGGAGGGAGCTCTGATCGCCCTTTTTTTTAGCATAACCTATAAGAAGACGGGGTTGTGTAGACAGCGGTGAGCAAGTGTCGTATCCATAGAGACTAAATTAGACCTAATTTTGTATACTACAACATTGAACCTCAATTGTTATCTAGATGACAAGAAAAATGGAACGCTAACTAATCTAAACTAAGAAAAGTAATAAATAAACGGGAAAAGTAAATGGAGAATGAAACATGAAGGTAGAGGTACTCTTGGGATTGATTTCTTCAGGTACTTAACACTAATAATCCTATTAAATGTCTATTTGTGGTGTCAAATTTCATTAGGGCAATCTATAATGCATCGTAAGCTCTCTCTCGAGACACTTAAGTTTGTAGAGTATATGCTAGGTTCACCGTCTCCGATCGAATCCTACATGTACTTACCAAAAGCTCCAAAGATTCTAAGCCCTCACTCCAAGCCTCAATTCTCTCGAATTTATTGACAAATGTGTCTCGTGCCTAGGATATGTATATTGAGACTCATCTCTCGAATTATGAATCAGTAAATAAAATCATGTTCAATTAGTGATCAATTAACCAACACCCATATATAGTATAAGCACAAGAAATAAAATAGGGTTATAAACAATCAATAAAAAAAATAAATGCATAAATATTCAACAATATAAAATAATCTAGCATAACAACATACAAATGCAATGACTAAATCATCTCTCAAAGAAAATCAAACAAACAAGAATAGAAACTAGGTACAATTCGGAAGCTGGACCTTGACTCCACCCTTATTTCCACTCTTCTTCTCTTTACTCCATCTTCAAGTCATCGCTCCTTATTCACCCTAACTAGGTGGAAATCCTAGCTAGGGTGTGGGTTTTATGGGTGGCTAGGGTTTTGAGGTATAGGAGGAGAGGGATTTGTGCTGTGAGGAGTTTTGGGGTGTGTCGAGGCTTCTTCCCCTCAATTTTCATCCATGGGTGTTATATATAGTGGGGGAAGAAAAATGAAATTGAAAAAAATCAATAAATGGGTGAAAAGGGATCAAAAATTCGGAAAATCACGGGACTCGACCAGGAGGAGGTCGAGCTTTGGGGTCGCGATTCAAATGAAGAAAATTGAGGTTCAGAAGACTCTGCAACGAGGGAAAAGGGTCGCACTTCTCGATGCTCTCGGGCACGACTCGTAGGAGATCGCGCTTTTAGGCCACGCCTGGAAAAGGCCTGAAACGCGACCCGAGGAGCTTGTGTTTAGGGGTCGCGCTATGCGCGTGTCTCCGGTAGCTTCCAATGTTTTGCTTCGTTCTCACATGTTTCTTAACCGATTGACCCGATTCAACTTGTAGTGCGCTGCTTATTTAGTTCTCTATCTTCCCATAGTCCCGAATTCCTCAAATTTGCAGTAATTCATCCTCCATTTCCTATACAACTCAAACAAAAAAATAAAACTTACAAACCTCACGTTAAAAGCGCAATTTGGGTTAAAGCGCTTGCATAACTCTTCAATTAACTTCATTTAGACCTCAAAATATTGTGCAAATACAACACTCATCAACCTCATTTTAACCAAATAAAATAGAGGGACCTAATCCGCAAAAATTTAAAAGTACAAAGACCCAAAATAGTATTTTTCCTTTAAATTATGTCAAAGTCATAGATCGAGTTATCCAAATTAAAGCACACATATGAATACCATCTCTGAGTAATTCAAAATAAATAGAGTCATGTGTCAGACCGTTTGTCGATTCAAGATCTATCAAATAATATTTATACCCACATCAAATATAAACAAATATAAAAAAAAATTATAAACATGCCTATGTAAATATATATATAGACTCTGATCGAAATATAGTGTCATTATTTGACTGATATTAACCCATCGACAGTCTTAATCGGAGTCATGTGTTTTTGTTACATCTCTCAGGAAGGAATTGATAATCGTAACGCACAAATTTCCCAACAATATCAATCCTAATCTATATATAGGACCGCAATATCACCTTCATTAATTCATCATTACTATATGCATGCGTATATAGATCGGACCGCAATATCACCTTGTTTGGGACCAAATTGAAGTGCCAAATATTCATCAATAATGTTTGTTATGTAAGAAAATGGTATGTCCATTAACACTGCTGGTCTAATAAAGTCATCTACTTTTGATCCATGAATGAAGTTTGCAACCCATTTAATTTAGAAGCCTTGGTCGGTGAAAGAGAGGACGAAGGGTGAAATTAATTAATCCTGAAAAGGAGGGATTCAACTTTATTTCCTAGAAAAATGGGTCCTCTAGATTTAAAGTGATGTGGAAAGGGAGTGGTTTGCATGAAAAAGAAACACGTACATAATATATTATATTCATTCAAGGCTCCTCCTTCCCGGATCAAAGAACTAGCCCCCGGCCCTGATTCATGCCCAACATGGGTAATGCCCACGCTCCCCCAAATCATTTTTATTCTTTTTAATATATAATTACATCTTTATAGAATAAATTATTTGAAACTGCAAATATTTGAAAGAAATACAAATTTCAATATTTGAAATTTGGTTTCATCGTGTTTTATTATTCTATCATTTTAATATTTCAAATTTATTGCATGTGCTTTTTTTGTTTTTATTTAAAATCTGAATTCATAATTTGTAAATATGTTATACCTTGAAAATATCAATCTGGAGATAAATAAAAAAAAGACATAAAAGAAAGGGAAGTGATAAGGTGATTAAATCTCAAACATGAGCCTCTTGATAAGATTCTTAAGACTAATTATTTGATGGAAGAAGTTGATATGATTAAAAATGAGAATGTTTCTTATTGAAATGAGTTATTGGGATTTTTTTATGACCTTATTGATTATACATGTTTATCAAAATGTTACAAGATCCATATGTTACTTTGATAATTATTCAATATTTGTATATTTTTGTATATGTTGATTGTAAATTTTAAAGAATTAATTTGATGAAGGTAATAATGTGTAGTGATTGGTTATAAACATTATTTCTTTGAGATGTATTTGATGAATTTTGATGCATAATTATATATCTGATAGAACCGATCGAATATCGACCAAAAGTAATAAGACATATATGAGACAACTAAACTCTATAAATCCTTCATCCTTAAACGATTTTTCACGAAAAAAAGAAGAAGATTTTTTTATGAGCCATGAGCTAACAAAAAAAATAATGGTTTAGTTAAATTATAGTGTTAACCCGTGGGTACGAGATTGGGAAAGATAAGGCAACGATAATCCAAACTCATATCTAGGAAATTCCAAGAAGAATTGCAGTTTACCATCCACTATTTGAAAAGGTAAATTCTTTCATACATCATATATAGTCCAATACAGGCTCATACAATCATTAGACGGATGAGCCCGGTCAACCCGCTTCACTCCCAGCAGAAAAAAAGGTGTGCAATAAAAAAATATCACTTAATCCACTACAAAGTATAAACGTATAACCTTGCTAGTTTTATTATAAGACTTAATTACATTCAAATTATGGTTTAATACGTGTAAAGTGGGGTTTTTTTTATTCCCAATTGGGGTTTATTATTCATAATTAGGGTTTAAATCAATACACTTTAATTTTATTGTTCACTAATTTTATTTTAGGATATATATTTATTTTAAATTAGGGTCTCTTATTTTCATTGATTAGGTTTATTATTCCGAATTATGTTTTATCCATATTTCGAAAAAAATCAATTGTCGAGTGCAATACACGAGCCCACATGTTATAGCGTCGGGCTCGTGCACTGCACGAGTCATCAGATTTAAAAAAAAAAACTTTTTAATTTTAGGGTTCATTATTTACTTTTTAGGTTATATACTTATATTTATTTAAATATAAATTAAATTAATTCCTTTTAATTTTAGGGTCCACCTTTCTATTTTTGAGTATATAATTTTTGGGA
Organism: Perilla frutescens; assembly: GCA_026008535.1. Lineage (NCBI taxonomy): Eukaryota > Viridiplantae > Streptophyta > Magnoliopsida > Lamiales > Lamiaceae > Perilla > Perilla frutescens. The sequence continues at coordinate 57,692,065 of BRKX01000016.1, forward strand.
AAAAAAATAAAAATTAAAAACAAATAATCATAAAAAAAATAATAAAAAAAGGTGGGCATGGAAACAATTGAAAGAGCATTGAAACTATTTGTTTTGGTGCAAGCTATAGGCGGATATGAATTCTATTTGAGTGTTGCATGTACTGCTTGATTACCGATAAGACAGTGCCACATCAATATTTTATAAAAATAAACAAACACTGCAATAAAATAATAAGTGGAGTGGGAAATTCTTGTACGCCTCATAGGTGCTACCTCATGTGGCACAATATCTTTATTGGGACACTTGAAAGTGTTCCAATAGCCTATTAGGACACTTTCAAGTGTCCCAATATCTCTATTGTGCTACATGAGGTAGTACCTCATGAGGCATACAAAAATTTTCCGGAGTGGAGATAGCTGAGATGACACTATCTCATCTCAATGATGATGTAGAAGTAGATTTAAAAAAAAATGAATGATGAAGTAATACATACAATAATGAGATATAATTTTTCAGTTCAATATTGTTCATGGCACATAGTAGATAATACTACATCAATATATAGGACATTTTTTTAAAAATTAAAAAAATTAAAATCGGAATCACATTTGACCAAACAACCATAAAGATAAATTAACTCACGCCCAAATTATTTGAAAGAAGACATAACTAAGGGGTTATTTGGTTGTTAGGAATGTAAAGTTGTCTGAGAATATAATTTTTAGGAAAGTGATTTTGGGAAAAATGAATGATACATGTTATTTATCATGTGTTTGGAATATAACAAGAAAATTATCCTAATTCTCATTTTATTATTTTTTTTTATTCAAATTAATCAAATAGGCTTATTAAGATAAATTAATATTAATGTAGATTCTAGTCTAGGGGTATTCTCTACCCATTTTATGGTGAGAGGTCGGAGTTCAATCATCATTCCCATCCCTCAATTAAAAAAAGAAGAAAATAAATAAATAAAGATAAATTATATATATACATATATATATATGTGCATTTGGTCAACATCTTTCGAAGATAAATTATTATTTATGTCAAATTGTGTTATTGATTCTAAAGTTGAGTTGTTCATTATTTTGAGTTTGTCATTTCTCTACTACCAATTATAAAACAAATAACGTGACAATTGAATTTCAATAGGATTTTATTTTATTGAAAGTCTAAACTCTATAATAAAAAACTAACAATAATCTACAAAAAAAAAAAGATTAAAATATATTTTCAAAAATTTCAAACTTTATTTCCCTATTTTTGTCTCTCTTTCTTTTTTAAACTTTTTTTTTTTTTTTTTTATAGAAATGGTCTTATTGCACGTTCACCGCGAAACATAACTAAATTTTGGTTTGCAAAGGACATGGTAAAATAAATGAGGAGGTCTACTGTAAAATTGTCTGACCGATGTCACGTTAAATGGATTTTATTTTTAACCCAGAAAAATGATTTCTCATTTCAGTGGTTCCCTTCTATTTTTTTTTTTTTGTTTTTTTTTTCAATTGTTAATTTTTTTCTTGTTTTTTCATAAGTATATATTTAAGATTTTTGAGTTAAGTTTTTTTATCTGACGTCTAGCGCAGTACACTCGTCCAATGCGTAAGCTCATGTACTACACTTCATAATTCATTTTTTTGAAATAAATATATACCATAAAATGGAATTAGTGCACTCTAAAATTAAATTGAGTTAATTTATTCTTCCATCTAGCGTCCCGTGCGGTGCACTCGTTCGACCCTAATGTGCGGGCTTGTGCACTGCGCGTAATAACTAACTTTTTTAAAATAAATATATACACTAAAATAAAATTAGTGAACCCTAAAAAGTAAATTGAATTAATTTAATTTTTTGAATTAAGTTTTTCTTCCGGCATCTCGCATAGTGCACTCGCCTGACGATAACACATGGGCTAGTGCATTGCCCGATAATTAATTTTTTTGAAATAAATAATACTCTAAAATGGAATTAGTGAACCCTAAAAAGTAGATTAAATTCATTAAAAATTTTATCCGACGACTCGTGCAGTGCACTCGTCTGACACTAACATGTGGGTTCATGCATTACACTTGATAAAAAAAAAAATTAAAGAAGAAAATCGAAAAGAAACGAAAAAATGGAAAAAAATTTATGGATGGGACAAGAGCCTTGGGCGGATTTTTAGGTGGATTTGGGTATACATTTAATCCGTTTAACAGATTTTGACTAGTTAGACGGTCTAGCATAATTTATTTTTTTTAAAATAAATTATGCGCCTTAGATGAGGGAAAATGTGCTATAGAAGAGAAGATTAAATATATTGTACCATCTCTCTCTCTCTCTATATATATATATAAATCACATAATTTTAAACTTTTTTCGGATAGTGAAATAATACAAATAATTTAGAATGACGCATTACATTAATTTTACTCCAATATAATTTTCTTACATATTTTTTAAAATCTGAAATGTTTTTACGAAGGCAAAAATTCACTACATAAGTATATATTGAAACTTATTAAAGTGTTAAATTTCTCAAAAAAAAAAAAAAACTTTAGGAAAAAAGAAAAAGCTTTAGACAGAAGTGTAATTCATTTTTCAATATAATTTGTATATATATATATATATACACATATGTACATATATTAAAATCTTAGGAAAAACTTACTTTGTTCTCCTTAGCCTTGACAGTGGTCCAATGACCGTCTACACAATAAAGCTTCAAATATGTATAATAGCGTACTTCCCACTCGGATAGATTCTATTCTTTAGCCTGATTAAACAAAATAAAATAACCATGAATAAGTGTTAATTTATAATGATATAAACTTAAATAATTATTATAATTCGTACCAGATCACACATATGAAAGAAAGCCATCTAAAGGCTGTCAAGAACATTATCAAGTACGTAAAAGGTACTGCTAAGTTAGGGCTATGGTTTTCCTATGATACAAACCCTAGCTTGGTGGGGTTTTGTGACGCTGATTGGGCCGGATGCACTGAAGATCGGAAGAGACATAATTCTATCTCGGGAATAACATGGTCTCATGGTTTAGCAAGAAACAGAATTCTATCTCGCTTTCTACTGCGGAAGCAGAATATATTGCAGCTGGAAGTTGTTGTACTCAACTTCAATGGATGAAGCAGATGTTGCTTGACTATGGTGTGCCACAATCTGTCCTTATCATATTCTGTGACAACATGAGTGCCATAAATATTTCGAAGAATCTTGTCCAGCACTCACGAACAAAACATATAGATATTCGTCATCATTTCATTCATGAACTTGTTGAAGTGGATCACTTGTGATTGAATATGTTGGGACTGATGCCCAACTTGTGGATATCTTTACTAAGGCACTTTATAGTGCAAGGTTTGAAACACTTAGATCCTTTCTGGGTCTTTGTATTCTCTAAACTTCTCCTCTGTGAGAAGCCTGTCTGTACGGTCTTGGTCAGTGATGTGTATAGAGAGAGTGTAAATTGACCAAGTTGATGTGGTCTATGCGATTTGTGCCAATGGATGTCTCAGACAGATGTAGGCACATTTCAAGCGGGTTTTTTTCAATGGCTAGTGGATCCTTGTTTCCCGCACCGAGTTCGGTTCTACTTTCTAAGAATGAGTAGAGGGGTGCTGTTTATGGGATGTGACATTTATGGAAATTTCCTTCTTAAAATTTCCTAAATAAGGGCAACATCAGATTTTTAAAGCTTTTCAAGGCATTCAAATCTTGCTCAAAATTTTTGAGTCTCTCTCTCTCGAAACTTTTTGCCTTCAAGCTTTTCTCCTCCATTCTCAATGGCGGACAAGTCAGGATCCTCCAAACCCTCTTTCTTCAAGAAGCCCAAAATATCCACTCAGGATCTTTAGCGAACTCTAGGAGAATTTTTAAAACCACTGGTGTTCTCTCCATTCGGTTCTTCTTCCTCTGAGAAGAAAGATGAAGCTGCTGTGGGTGTCTCTGCCTCTGTGCCTCCTTCTGTGGCACCGTCTACTGAAGCTGTTCTTAGATCTGTGTGTGAGACAGATCCTGAGACTATTCCCTCTCCTAGGGTTTCCACAGAACCCTCCTCGCCGTTGATGGAAAATGTCAAAGCAGTGGAAGCTTCAATTGCCACTGTCATGGGTGATATTTTAGCCTCAATTGAGGAGTTTGCATCGTCGATCGATGCTATGAAGTTTGTTTAAGTGCCGACTACTCTTTTCGGTGCTCCTGTGACCAGTGACTCTCCTATCGTCACTATTCAAGTTCTCTTGGGTGAGGCTTCACCCCCTGCTGCTGAAACCCTAGCCCAGTCTGAAGAGGCAAAAGAGAAAGATTCTGTTGAAATTGAATTGTTGGATGATGGAGGTGAATCTTCTACCTCTAAATCTGTTCTACCTAGTTTGGAACACTCTGCTCCTTCCGCAAAGTCTCGCAGAACCAAGCACAAATTGGAATTGAGGAATGAGCCTGTTACCCCTTCGGAGTCTGATGATGATGATGATACTCCGATCGCAAACATCAAATCAAAGGTGTTGGCAATGATTTCCCAGAAGAAGGGGTCTTCATCTCAAGCCCCCAAGTCAAAGAAGGCATCTGCAAAGAAGGGTCTTTCCAAAAAGGCTCATGCCAAGATGTCTACTGTTGCTGCTCGCGCGTGTTACACAAAGTTTGTTTGAGCAGATGTTGGGGTTGGCTTCGGGTTCTCGCCGACCATTGATGAAGAAGGCTAGGGCTCTCACTCTCTCTGAAGATGAAGCAGAGGATGTGTCTGCGGATGTCTCTGATAGATCCGCTTCTGATTCTGAAGATTTTGATTCGGGTAAGTTTTTATCCGCCTTTCATCAAAGTCAGTATAAACTGGTTGTTGGTCGCTCTCTTGTGTCTGAGCGTCGATTGATTAAGTCTGATGTGGAAGGGACTGGTGTTGTTGAGCTTTTGCATGATTTGAGGTTGGAAAAATCTGCTTATAATGCTCCTGTGTTTATTGCTGCCGTGGTGTATGAGTTTTATGCAAATCTATCTAAGTCCTTTAGAGATGTGATATCTGAGCATGTATTCTCTGTTTTTGTGGGTGGTCATTGGATAAGTTTTTCTCCTGCTGTTATTAATACATATTTGGGCCGTGAGCATGTTGTTGCCCTTGCACCCGTGTTTAACATAAATGAGGTGGTTGTTGAATTAACTGGGGGAAGTAGGCTTGTATGGCCTCAAGAGCGCTCTCTGTTTGCTTCTGATTTGAGTGTGAAGTACTCAATACTTCACAAGATTGTTGTTCACAACTGGATTCCCAGCACTCACAGCTCATCTCTGGGAAAACCTTTGGGCTTGTTGCTGTACAAGGTTGGAACTCGGGTGGAGTTCAACCTAGGGCAGCTCATTTTTGAGCACATTATTGCCCACGCCGAATCTACAAGAAGTCAGCAGCCCATCGGGTTTCCTGGCATGATTTTCAGCATCATAATGGCTCAACACAATGTGGTGACTGAAAATGATGTGTTCGAGCCTGAGGAGCTTCCGCTCATCATTAGCCAGCAGCTATTCTCTTCCCAGCATGCTCAAGACATTCCTGTTCGAGATGCTGCTACAGTCCTGACACCTGTGCCACCATCTGTCTCTAACAGATCTGCTCTCACATCTTCTGTCTCATCTATTCTCTTTGACAGGCACATAAAAACTCTGGAGCGTGAGGTGCAGTTCTTGGAAAAGTCCATCCGGACATCAAAGACTCGAAAGCAGGAGTTGGAGTCCATGCTGTTGGATCTTCGTGCAAGGGCTCTTGGATTTGCCTCGCCACTCGATGCACCGGGTGCTGCTGTTGGAAATGTTGATGTTGATACTATTCCGCCCTCCACTTCCACTGCCGATGATGATGCCTCCCGCCTCTGAAGTCTTTGGCCTTTATGGCTGCAATTAAGGGGGAGAGAAAAGGAGGATGATGGGTATTGCTGATATGAGAAACCTCATATGTTTTTAAGTTGTTGAACAATTTTATTGAGGATGTTTTGTTTACCCCATTTTATCTTTTATTGGTCTATACTTATTATTTGATCAACCAGACAATGCAGTCTTGACTGCGAAAACTATGCTCGTGATTTTGAAGACACTCTCGACTCAGATTCAGAGAGAGTGTGTAAAACTGTTCCAGACAGTTTGTTTAAATATATCGTTGCTTTGATATATTTTTGATCTGAAAAGGTTATTCAAGTGTTGTGCAGATCGTGATAGTAATTGTCTTCTATAAACGCCAAATGGGGAGATTGTTAGCGCCATAGTTATGCACTAATTGTTCGTATTGTGTTTTTGGCGAGATATGTTTGACAATATGTGTTTGGGTATGTCCCAAGAAGTCTTCGTATTCCGTTGTGCAAGAAAAGAAGAACAGTTGGCGAACTGTTCTCTCTGATGTCCCAGACATGCCCAGGGACACTTTTATAGGGCAGTTTCCATATTTACAAGATCTTGCGCTGATCCGTTTTCAGAAGTCAAGATATAATCAATTTAACTGCCTTGTGGAGTAGATACTGTGCTGATTTATCACCCTCTTGTCCAAGAAAAGTATCTACACACGTTTGGGAAGATCACAATTCACTTGCCAAGATATCGAAGATAGAGGTCAATGATAGGGGTGTCAAGGTACGGCATACCTTACTTTTTTGTCATACCTTATACCTTACCTTAGCTTACAGTATGACAAAAATCATACCGTTGTACCGTTGTCGTACCTTTACCTCCGGTATACCTTAGTTCGGTATACCTTAAGTTCGGTATGACACGTAATGCATATCTTTACCATACCTTTATTTCGGTAAACCTTACCGTACCTTAGTTCGGTATACCTTACTTCGGTATACTTTATTGTATCAATATTTCGGTCTGTATCATACCGACATTTCACGATATATCGAAATTATCGTTATACTAAAAAATATTTAGTAAGAAAATAATGCATAAAGAAACATTAATCAATAATACACTTCATTTATAAAGACATAAATAGATTAAATAATACACTTCAATATTACACTTAATTTTAATTTTCTCAATAAATTTTTAGTCTAAAAATTAAAGAAGAATATAAGAATATTATTTATTATTACATCAGATTTCATATTATTCAATTTTTAGTTAAGAGTTTGGTATTAATTATATGAAATATAATATTTTCCTAAATGTTTATGATGAAATTACAGCATTCTATATCATATATCATTTTATTTCAATTTTTTTGATAATTCATCATAACTTTTAGTCTTAATAATAAAGAAGAATATAACATTATTATTTATTACATCTGATTTCACATTGTTCAATTTTTAGTTAGGAGTTTTGTGTTAAATTATATGAAATATAATATTTTTCTAAACTTTTATTATGAACATACTAAGTATTATAATATTATATATAATATTTCATTTTAGTATATTTTTCTTTACTATTCATCATAACTTTTAATCTAAAGTTTAAAAAAGTATAAAAGATTATCAATATCATTTGCTTTCAAATTGATGAATTTATAGTTCTAATTTAAGTATTAAATTATATGAAATTTAATAATTTTCAAAACTTTCATAATAAACATATTAAGGCCTAAATATTATATTATTGAATAATATAACTCATTTTCTTTAAAAAATGTTTAGATCATTCATCAAAATTTATAGTTTAAAAATTGAAAAATAATATAATAAATTATTTATTACATTTGATTTCACATTATTTGATTTTCAGTTATAATTTAATTATTAAATTATATTAAATATTATGTGTTTATGAACTTTTACGATGAACAAACTACGTATTATATTTTTATATAATACATGTCATTTTCTTTTAATCATTTCAATCATTCTTGTCAACTTTTAGTTTGAAAATTTAAGAAGAATAAAAGATTATTATGCATTATATAATTTCATTTATCTTTTATTCTATTAAAATAATTTTATATCTTATAATTTACGCAAACACCATTATATTTTAATTTTATTGATAATTCATTTTAACTTTTAATTTTATTGATAAAAAAAATAGAAGATCATTATTTATTACATTTAATTTTAAATAGTTCAATTTTAGTTATAATTTAGGTATTAAATTAAATATTAAAACATAACTTTTATGATAAATATTGTGTTATATATATATATTAAATTCGAAGCACGGTATGTACCGATATATACCGTCATACCGTACCACGGTATATGCCGAAGTGAAGGTATATAACGGTATAACGGTATATACCTTCAATTCGATATATACCATGGTACGGTATGAGTACATCGTTATATACCTTCACTTCGGCTATACCTTGGTACGGTATGACGGTATATACCGATATATGACGGTATACCGAACTTTCGGTATACACCGGTATACCTTAATTTTTGAAAATTCATACCGTTACCTTACCGTAGAATTCCGGTAAGGTATCGTACCTTACTGAAAAACCGGTATACCATAAATATCGATGTCTTCGATATTTTTTCGGTACGGTGTGGACGGTATTCCAGTATAACGGTATTTTTTGCCAGCCCTAGTCAATGATAGCTTTGGAGTGAAGTTATAAGAAGGCCGATTCTTTTCATCAATCAGCACCATCATTTGTTTAGATTCTCTTAGAAGATTATTTGAGAGTTATTTTGTTTGTGGTTTTTGTATTAGCTAGTAACTGTTCTACAGTATGTTTTAGCATTTGAGTGTTTTGAGTGAAATCGTGAGGGGTTTTCTTAATCAATTTTGTACGCAATCTTGGGAGAGGTTGTAAGTTGAAGTCGTGGGTAGCTAGAAGGAGTCTAGTGTCACGGTTGTAAGGGGATCTTACAGCTTTCGTTTAGTGAAAGAGTTTGTGGAGAAGAAAGGGTGACATAAAGAGGGAGTCTTGTATGTGTAAGATCCCAAATACAATTCATGAAGGAGTAGCAAACGAATCTTCAAATTTGGGTGAAGTCCCCCCAGAGTAGGTTGTTTAACCGAACTGAGTAATCAATCTTGTGCGTAATTTACTGCTTTTTATTTACTGTTCTTATATCTGTCCATATATCTGTCCTTCACATATCTAAGAACACAAGTGTGCAGTAGATTTATTTTACACCTAGCATGGATTAATATTTTTCAAGTTTTTTTTTTTTTTTTTTTTTCCCGCTGGTTACAGATTAAATAGAAATCATATTTAATTCAACTAAAAAAAGAAATCATATTTAATTAAAGGCCAAGACAAATAAATAATCACGATGGAAGTATGGAGATTGGAGCATGTGACGATGCAGCCTTTTTTTTTAGAATAATGATGCAGCTTATTTCAAAGTTGTGGTTATTAATTAAATAAACGGTTGTGGGGCCAACTGTTGATGCTGATTCCCTAATAATAAAAGACAAGATGAAAAGGCTGAATAGAGGATTATTAATTTGTCCACGAGTTTTGGTTGGTTCGGTTGCCTATCATGAATATGATTTGCCACTTAAAAACAAACTCTCTGTGAAAATCACCATTGTCCTTTACTTGTATATTAGATGCAAAATACAAATTAAATTGTTGTTTGACTTAATCATGTTGCTAGAGCCCAGCATCGGATTTATCATATTTGGTTCATCTCGAAAAGGACAATTCTATTCTGGTACCCCAACTAATAATACATGTTAATAATTTTTATTATGTAATAACATATAATAAAAAAATAATTGCGGTAGTACTCCAATTACTAGCTAGAATTTCCATCGGAAAACGTAGACTACTTTTTTTTCTATTTTTCTTTTTGGATAACTTAGTCAAGTTTCGATGGAGTGAATTGCTTAAATTATGTGCATGTGCAATAGCACGCAAACCACGCATAATTGAAGATGTAAATCATATTTGAAAAATCAAAACCTAGAGTGTGACATACTTATATGTGTTTGGTTCAAAGCTAGCGGTGTTGGTGATGTTTGAATTCGATACTTTCAATCCCAAGCTACACTATTCCATCATTATGTCATTTCAAGGGACCCTGTTATACATTTTTTTTTGTATGACGAGGTAACATACAATCGCTACTTCATGATGCGCACTGAGTAAACTCTACTCATGTGCAAAGCTTACAAACTATACATGTGTAAACTCCACTCTTGTGCATAGGCTCATGCCTAACAGTCTTGCGGTGGGATTCAAACTCAAAGCTTATATCATTCCATCACTAGATTTTTCCACCATGTTGACATTGCTTTGAACTATATGATTCACGACAGTAATTGTTGAAGATATATTTCCTCCATTTCCCTGATAGTCAAAAATTATATTCTAGTTGTTGGGTATTTTCTTGATTTTGTAACAATTGTGAAGAAAAATCTTCACAATTGTGACAAATTGGTTCAAAAAAATACCCAACAATTTTCACAATTGTTACAAATTGGTTCAAGAAAATATCCAACAACTAGAATATAATTTTCCCAAATATATTAGGAGTAAAATATACTAATATTTTATGAACACCCACAAACATTCATGTTGGTGTGTAGTTCATTACAAAAAAAAAGACGTTATTAAACGGAGTTTTCGGTGGCTAAACATTAAAACATATCGTTAAAATGATTTAAGGACGAATCAAGTCCGCCGTTAAAAATATTTTCGTTAGCCATTTTTACGATAGAATTAACGATGAGAAAATTTAGCAACGAAAAAATTTCAACGCTAAAAATAAAAATAATAAAATAATCGGTTGTCAGAAAATTAAAAAATAAAAGAAAATTAGTGACGGAAGCTAAAAAAACTATTTTAATTATTACAACATTTATTTAACATTAGATTATTTTAATTAATTTTCTCAAATATTATATATTTATATTTAATAATATTTATAAAAATAAAATTAAAGTGGTAAAAATTATAAAAACTAAAAAATATGAAAAATTCATTAAGTACTATTTTAAAAATAAAAATATTTAAAAAATTTAAAAAATGAAAAAATAAAAACTAAAAAATATTAAAAAAATATATTTCAAATTCATCATTAAGTAGTATTTGAAAAATAAAAATACAAATAATAAATAGTGATGCAAATTTTCCTTCGTTAAAATAAAAATAAATGTTGAACGATAGATTTTTACATCTCTAACTTAGCGTCAAAATTTTCCATCATTAATACAAAAATTAAAACTCGACATTTAATGACGGATTTTTCGTTGTTAAGTTAAAGATGGAAAATCGGCGTTAAATGTTGGAATATTATCCGTCGTTAATTTATCAGTAGTCTAACGAGATTAAAACACGTTTTTCTTATAGTGTTGTAGATATAGGTATGGTCAAATCGATCATGTGTGTGTTATACACATTTCTAACTTTGTTGCATGTACGTTTTAGTTGATGATTTAGTACATAATATATAGTCTTTTATTATTTTGCATAATAATATGATAATAAACATAACCGATTCTTATTAGATAATTTCATTAGTAGAATTGTTGGGATCACTATGAAAGCAGAGATACTTGTTAGAACGACATCACAAGTTTTGTGTGTGTTTTAATAATCCCCAATTGGTCGATACTTCCAAACACAATCACTGTTTTTCACTTTGCAACTCCCATTATTTTATAATATAATCATTATTATGATAATATTTTTTTATTCCCTTAATTCCCAATATTTAAACTTCTCAGAGCCCCCATTGATTTCAAAAGGAACAATCTTGAATATATACCGTTTGATTTTGGAAAGAGAATCTTCACCTTCGCAATTCTTCGGATTGAGAAATGCCTAATGGCATGGGATCAAAGATGAAGAATTGGATACGACATAGGCTTTCAGTGTGCCTCTTTTATAAGGAAATATAATTTGTTTATGTTCTCGTAGTTAAGAGATCTTTGAAGCTAGTTAGATTATGATTTTTCATAATCTCATCGTGTATCGTGTTATCATAATATGAAGTTGTTAGATTATATTAAAAAAGGGGTTTGATTTTGGATAAGCTCGTGATCGATCGTGCACACCTTAATAATAAATACTTGTTGAGTTTTCATTGAATGTTCAGGAAAAAAAAAAAGGATCTGCACTTTTAAATAAACACAAGTTGAGTGTTTATTGAATGTTCGAAAAAATGAAATATATTGTCAAAGTTGAATTCATACCTTCCAAGAACTAAAATTGAGAGAACGCTGCAGAATTGTATTTCGTGATTTTATGTCTAGATAGTCTTGTTATTTCTTGTTTTTAATTATATATGGGTGGGGATATGTTAGAGATTTTTAGACTAAAGTTTAAGGTATTGGGGTCAAGGGGCAAATTTTATTATTATATTAATATTTATATTTAATAAAAAAGCGGAACTGTAAAGAGAAAATTGATGGTTATATTTAGAATTTTTATTTATTAAAATAATAAAATATTTGGGCTCTTGATCAAAATAAGTGTTACTTTTTTAGTGAGCTATATTAATTTTGATCCTTAATTCCTTGGATAATTCTATACATAGCCTTCATTTTTCTCTTCACAACTCTCACATATTATTAAAATATAAAAAATATTTTAATTGACTCTTTTAGCCCCATTAATCAAAGCTACTAAAGTACAACCGCTGAAAATAATGTAGCAGACTGATTCATCACGATTTCTTGACAGCCATATTTGCCGTTCGACATCTCATCATAATTTTTCCTAATTTACATAGCATTTTTTTTTTCAGAATTGTGTAAACTTGACGTTTCCAATATAGTTAGTTCCCATAATCAAGATTTTTTAGACAATCATATTTCATGAATTAAATTATTGCATGGTCCAAGATTGTTTCTCATCTCTATAGGAGAACAGACAAGGAAATCAAGACGCACTATAACATTCGCGTTACAAAAAGGTTGAGAAAATATAGAATGTAAAATTCTACAAAACTTGAAATCTCATACTCTGAAATGTGAAGATGTAGAATTCTACAAATTTACTTCAATAGTTGGAATATATTGATTCTTGTATTATGGTGTTTATGTGTTTTTGGTTTATTGACAAACTGTGTGATATTTCAACAACTTTGGTGATCTCATTAATTTACTACTGATTGCTAAATATTTCGTCTCGTCTCATATTTTGTTCATTTTATGCTTCATTTTTCTTACATTTTCTACTCTCTCCCACTCATGCTTTGGATAAATCTGGGTTTTAAATCGGGAGTGACAACTCGTAAAATTTTCATAACTGTGTTTTCTGGGCTTTTTTTAGATGTCTATACAAATGAGGTTTGTTATTTTATTAGAGTTTCAAATTTGGTAATATAGGGATAAAATAGGGTATCAAATAATATAAAATATATATACAAGAGACTAAATTGAAAAAACTGGGCTACATATAATAGAATCACCCTAATTCCCTTCCATTCTTTCCTATCAAATACAATTGGGCTTTGTTTAAGGGCCCGCATTTCTCTGATATTAGCACACTCCGATGATTTGGGCTTTGTAGAGTGTAGTGTTAGCTCAATCGTGCAAACATCATACATTCATAAATCATATTCCTAAAAGAAAATCATAAATCGTAAATCATAACCTTTTTCTTATTTAAAAAAAAAACATAAATCATCATCTTGATAGTTGATAGCTGTAATTTTGTAATCATTAATAATATTAATGTAAGATTATCTTTTTTTATAAACAACTGTAAGATTATCTAAATTTAGTAAAAAAAAAAATTACGAATAATTAACACTTACCAGGAAGTTCCAGAAGAAAATAATCGCTTTTTTCCTTTCTGCACTGAAATCCATACTCCTATTTGTTTCACTTCAATTCTAATCGATCGCTTTCTTTATAGAGTCTACATTTTATTTATTTATTTCAAAATGAATCGGAGCTCCAAATCACTGGCGAATTGTTGTTGCTGATAACTATTTTTCTCTTAAAAACTTTTGGCTTTTTGTTTACTCGGATCGGTTGCATTGAACTCAGTAATCAAATTGGATTTGAAGTGAGTTGAGTAGCAGCGCAAATGCAGAGCAAAGGATCGACTGTGCGATTCACAGGAATGGTGATTCGATCCCGAATTTCGATTCTCATGTTCTCTATGTTTTCGACTATTGCTTCTCTATACGTCGCCGGACGGTGAGTTTTGATTATGTGGTTATTATTATTATTATTATGCAGTTACGAAAATATGCATATAATTTTTGGTTGGTTTAGTTTATTATTTGTAGTTTTTGAGGCTTAATTAGCTGACTGCATCGTGTCGAGTGGTGAAAAGATGCAAATACTTTATGAAATATATTGATTTCTGTATTTGGAGGCCTGCAGTTGTAATTAATCACCAGTATATTTGAGTTTACCAAAAAATGTCAAAATATGTTTGTACGATGTATTCTAGTTATTGAACGTAAATTAATGGTTTGATTTTAAGGGGAAAAATTGAAGGAGTCAAGTTGTAATATAATCTGCGTTTTGGCAAGCTGGAGTTGCATTATATAAACTATAAATCTTTTACTAATTGTTTTCTTTTCATCATAAGAATAGGAAAGAAAGGAATGTGAAAATGTAGTTTGATGTGTGAATTTGGTGCGGCAGATTGTGGCAGGATGCAGAGAACAGGGTTTATTTAGCGAAAGAGCTCGATAGAATAACTGGTCAGGTAACAATTTTGCGGTTTTTTTTCCCGTTGAGAATTATTGCTTTGAGTGGTTAGACTAATCGAGAAATTGCTGATCCGAATCTCATTTGTGCTTAGTTTGTTGGCATTTGTTTCTATTTTTCTGCCTTGTGCATTTTTCCTTCCTTTTTGGTTCAATAATTTTGTTCTGCTTTAGGTAAATATGGATTCTCATTAACATTGTGGCTGTATTTATTTGGGACAAGTTGCAAAATTACTGGCCAAAGATTTATATTTATGTATGATGAGCATGCTGTGAACTTAAATAAACAGATAAAACTATTGTTAAAAAAAAAGAAGCTATGGCTGAAGATGTTTCTTGGTGTCCTCATCTCTAAATAACAGTTCATGGAAATATCTTATGCTGCTGTTGTGCTGAAGAAAAACATGATATGACATGATGTGAATTGGCTTATGATCTGAAATATGTGGCTGCAGGATGCATAAAAGGAAACTAGTATAAATACGTCACAAATTTGATTAATTAACATAGCCTTGGGTTCTATGTGCTTTATACATGATTTAATTTTCTCAAATGTGCTCTTCTTTGTGGTTAAAAATACTCCGATATGTCTGTACTTGTGTAATGAGTTTGAAAGTTTTGTTCATACCAGTGATAACTTGACATGTCTCTTTTATACTCAGGGGAAATCTGTGGTGTCAGTCGATGATTCATGGAAAATCATTGATTGCAGGTGACATTAATTGACCTTGATTTACTTTCTCATAAGTGCAGTACTTTTGATGTTAGAATGGTAGTAAATGCTTCATGAATCAATACTCCCATACCTCTCAGGGAACAGCAGAAGAAATTGTCAGGCTTGGAGATGGAGCTTGCAGCTGCTAGACAGGAAGGTTTTGCTTCAAAGCTTTTGTCTGAAATTAATAGAAGCCCTAAGAAGAAGCCACTCGTGGTGATAGGAATACTTACGGGATTTGGCCGTAAGAGCAACAGAGATGCTATACGGAAGGCATGGATGGGCACTGGTATATAATTAACTTTACGCCAATGGTTGTACCTTGATGTGCATTGCTCATTTGAACTTTCATTTATCTGATTTTCGTACTTTCTGGTGTTCGTTGGATACTCTTCTTTATCTATCTATGATATTCAATTGTTTCTTCACGTTTTCTAGTTATCATCATAATGATCACATCTACCTCATATTTTCTGATATGCAGGTAAAACTTTGAAAAGGATGGAGGAACAGAAGGGCATCATTATTCGTTTCGTCATCGGCAGAAGGTATGTTTTTCCCACTCTCCTCCCCCCAACCCCCCCTTCCCCGAGTCCTACATGGAGCAGATTGCTGAGGTAGTGTCTACCCAATATTCTGGTAATTTGCAGTTCCAATCAAGGAGACAGCTTGGATAGGAGCATTGATAACGAAAACAAACTAACAAATGATATTTTTATTCTTGTAAGTTATTTGACTCCATAATGTTGTGGGGATTCTGTCCTTTGCATACTGTATGACGAATGCTATGTCTGTTCATACTAGACACAGGTCTAATTCAATATATCTTTAATTTGTAATTGATGTATTCCTGCTTGAAATATATGCTGCAAATTCTAGTGTCTGGAAGTTGTTCAATAATCTGAACAATTTGTTTTGTAGTATGGGTTTTGCGTAAAATGTGGCTACTGTCTATCCACTTTCAAATCACTCTTACAACCACAGTTATTGAATCTTCCTCCAAATTTTCCATCAGGATAATCATGTGGAGGCACCTGAGGAACTGCCAAACAAGACAAAATTATTCTTCGCTCATGCCGCAGAAAATTGGGATGCGGACTACTTTGCCAAAGTCAATGATGATGTCTATTTAAATGTTGGTAGGTCTAACAATTACTTGCAAATATTCTACATGATTGGTGATTTTTTTTATTAGATAACGTTCTAACTACAACTGCAAAGCATCCTGACGGATATGAATGATGTATATATCTTCTCTACAGATGCCTTGGCAAATACACTTGCTGCTCATTTGGACGAGCCTCGTGTATATATCGGGTGTATGAAATCAGGAGAAGTTTTCTCTGAACGGTAAGTCTGACAAAACTTTGATGCAGTGATTTCATATACCTTTGATTTCATATATTATGAATTAATACTATTTATATGCCTGTCTTGTTTGTAACTTGGCAGGGGCAAAAAATGGTACGAACCAGATTGGTGGAAATTTGGGGATGGGAAAAAGTAAGCATATTACATTTACATTATACTTCCAAAAATCTTTTTTTGTTTATTTATTTATAATGTTAATTCAACAAACAAGTATCAGTAACCTGCCTTCTCTTTTGTGTCTGTGTAAACAGTTATTTCCGTCATGCTTCAGGAGAGATGTTCGTGATATCACAGGCTCTGTCTAAGTTCATATTAATAAACAAGTAAGTTGTAATTGATCTCAGTGAGCATCTTCGGATGGTAAAACCATAAGAATCAAACTTGAGCTCTGCCCCTGTTTTTGGTTGGCAGATCTTTTCTTCGCACTTATGCCCATGATGACGTGAGCGTAGGTTCATGGTTTATTGGTCTAGATGTGAAGCACGTCGACGAGAATAAGTTTTGCTGCTCATCTTGGTCTGCAGGTCAGTCTCTAACTCGTCATTGATACAGCAATGAACTGAAGTTTGATCATGGTCGGTTTTGTTTTCAGGAGCCTTATGTTCAGGTGTATGATCTTGTTTAAGATTCTGCAGGCGAGAGTTGGTATTCTTTACAGTGATGCTGACAAATCTATTGCACATAGGGATAGAGTTCTTTTAGAGCAGAAGGCATTCTTTCACCCCTTACAGATCACATACATTACATTACATTAATTTGAGATGTAGCCTTTAGGAACCCACATTCTACTTATTTTTTGTATCATTTTTACCCTTAGCGTTCTAACAGCCCATGTCCGTTATTTTCGGCAATTGCTCATTCAATTTGGCTCAAATTTGCTGTTTTTTGTTTTATATCTTTAAATCATCCATCTAAAAAATAATCGCTGGTGTTGAAACTTGAAATTGAACCAAAGCTCATACCAAGTTTCAAACTTGTCACCAGATAGTAAACCATTATTAGCACATGCATGTCCTTAGAATTGGAATATATATTAGAGTTTCAAATGAGAACTAAAATCATGTGTAGGAACTGGGAACAAATTTGGAGTTTTTATTCATTTAATTTGTATGGTCAAGATTCATCTATGAAAATGGGGGAGGAAATGTAATTTTTTAACAATTATTTTTAAGTGAAGGGTACAGAGGTAATTTTGAATTAACATGGAAAATCAGATGTCATATATTGTGGAAGTTTCCTATATTCATGGAATTTTATTTTTGGATGGTTACTTTTTCATTAATCGTTCATATTAGAATTCCTCATCGATCTTCCTTCACCAAAGCAGAGAAACTACTCCACCACATAATTTGATTATGATGTCTCATCAATTCCCTAGATCATCGTTTGACAGAACTAAGATCGATATCATCTCGTCTTCTGCAAACAGAGACATAAATACAACTGGAGATTTCATCTTCCGTGGAATATAATTCTCTTCAATCAATTTCTCGAGTTTTACGACATCTAATAGGTCTTATCAAATGCAAAAAAGAGAGAAGACAATTGCAAATGGCTGGCGAAGATCAATCGAAGAGATTTGAAGGTACTCTAATGGTGTTTTGATGTCTGCTATTTGTATATAAAAGTTGTCTAATGGTGTTTTGATATCTGATGTTTTCGTATTGTACGATTTTAATTTTGATAAAATTAGGGTTTATGAATTATGCGGATTTCTGATGGTTCTTGTTAATTTGTTTGTGGATTTGTGTTAAATTGTAAATAAATTGACGATTATTTAATTTTAGCAAATATTATATGGTGTTATAGATAATTAGAGAGTCATATTAGCATACATCTGTATCGCATTAGCACTTGTATATTAGCAACTCATTCCTATGTTTTTAGCAAAAATTACATATGTAAGGAAATAATAATTTATAAGTCTGTATTTAAAACAAAATATAATTGATGTAAGTTTTAATCTTATATGTTTATTATGTGTTTAACCTTGTATTGTAGACGTCAAAAGATATTGATAATGTTAATGAAATTGTGCATGACTAACATGCTTTATCTCATTCTCCAAATCATATTGCTCTTGTGGCGCTTCATGTTTCTCATTAGGACACTCTGAATATCGAAGAGTGGATGATGATTTTGTTGATAAAGCTCCTAATTCCATGGATACCCCTATACCTGTTATTGAAGTTATTGATGATCTTACTTCTTTAGTGGACTGTTCCTAAGAAGAAAAATTATAATAAAATGAAGCCAATTTTTCCCGAAGAGTGCCGAAGATCAGATTGGATTAGATTGACCAGGTTCAAGTTAGTAAATGCTAACAATATCATTAACATTTAAAATATGTACTGCTAACAAAAGATTTGTACTTTGTTAGTCAATTTTTGGATGGATGATAACAATTATGATTATTAGCAAATAATTATACACTGGTAGCATAGATTATCATCCTTGTTAGCAAATCTGTTAGCATATTGTATGTTAGTGCTTGCATAGTGAAAATATATTAATTAGCAAATAATAATATTCTTTTTAGCATATATCGTGAACGATTTTAGCATAAAATATTACATTGCAATTGATTTATTTTGGAAGGCTACATATGATGTCTGTTTTAATCTTATATATTTGTTTGCATATTATTGAATGTTTTTCTAAGTTAGCAAATATTAATTATATCATTAGCATTCAAAGTATGGATTGTTAGCAAATGGGAATGATTGTAATTTTTTTTAGATATGTTCTGGTTTGGTTAGGTCTTAATTTTAAAGTTGGCAAATGCTAACGACATCATTAGAATGTAAAATATGAACTATTAGCAAAAGATTTGTCAGCATATTTTTGTGTTAAACATATTCATAGGAGTATTGCTATAAACATATGCATAATTTGCTATAAATAGATGCATGAGTTGCTAAAAATATTATTAATATGAAACTGAGAAGTGCCACGAAGCAGCAAATTTGTGCTTCAATTTTTTTAATTAAAGACTACCATTGTAGACCACTGTCTACAATAAATGGCCAACATCTCAAAATCATTCAAGAATCAGTCGAATAACAAAAGAAGCACAAATAATAAATAAATAAATAAATTTTCTATTAACAGATACATAATTTGCTATAATTAAAAATAAGCAAATGTTGCTAACAATTATTGATACGATTTTCACCATTTTTTTTTGGATACAACACTTTAAACACACATTTGCAAGAAACATTACTAATATGAAACTAAAGAATTCTACAAAGCATCAAATTTGTCACGACCACACATTAATATCTAATTAATACGATGTGTGACTATCACGACTCGACCCCAATGAAGGATGGATCAAGGCACGGATCGGAAATAATTAAATAAGAAAGTGAACTATTATATTCCAGGATCGATATTTTGGTCTGAGAACTCTAATTCCAAACCGATTTCAAGTACTCACAAATGACTGAATAATAATAGTACTCAAATGATTATTGAGTTATGGGACTCGTCCAGAACAAAAGCTGAAATGTTGGACTTGTGATATAACTGAGTTGCGGAAGCAAAAGAAAGACAATAATAATAATACAAGGTGATCTGAGCCTTATACAAAAAAGAACTCCACTCTCAGCACTTCTCCCTTCCACACCAGCTCAACCTGCACATTTAAAAACAAACATGCAGGGCTGAGTACAAGGGTACTCAGTGAACACATTGCCAAAAATATTTCTGAACTGAAAACTCATTTTCTTGTCATGCATCTGAGTAAACACACATGGGTTTTATCTAAAAAGGCCCTATGTTTTACTAAATCACTTTCTGTCTTTGAGTGCTCTTTTCTATTGTATGATCATCCATATCCGAACTAAAAGTCGAGGAATAGCTCCGCTCAGCCTTTTCCAAGACCGCCGAGGAATAGCTTCGCTAAGCCTTTTCCTCGGACGCTTAACTTTGACGATATCTTAGTCAGGAATAGCTCCGCTCAGCCTTTCTCTCTTCCTAATATCACCGACCTTATGTGTACACTAACCTCGGTTAACACGCTAAGTTAGCACGAGGCCCAATCGATTTAAGAGTTAGAAAGCCCCTTGCGAGCTAACTAAATACAGATAGGATATCATACAAAATAAAATATTTTATGTATGACAATAATTTATTTGCATCAGAATAAATAACTGCGGGTGAGTAAAAACTCAAATATTTATTTGGACTAAGAGTCCGCTTGTAAAAGAAAGCCCACCTTTCACCGAGGTTTTAATACTTGAACTGCAGCAAAAGTTCCTCCTCGTACTTTATCTTGCACTGGATAGCTCGCCTTCATAGATTTAACATAAAACTGAGTACGTTGAACCAAAGAACGTTGTTTGGACTCAACATGAAATTGAAGGCCTATTAGAGTCTAGTATCCGTTCTAAATTTTCTCTTGCTTAAGGGTTAATCTCGACCCTATTCTTAACCATCTAAAGACATACATCGACATCATTTAAGGTATTAAAAATATCTCAACATCCATCACAAGTCGATTCTAAAAACAAGATCAACATTAAGCTTAAATTAAACAATATTCTGCACAACGATCAACTTTGCATAATTTTCTGTTTTGACTCGCTATGGTGCAGGGGACAAGTTATACACCGTTGGAAATCCACGGAAGTCTAGTTTCCATAAAAATTTACAGTGACTCCAGATGATAACTAACGAAAAAGTTATACCCGATTCACTGGAAGGTGGCAGAACTGCCGTGAATTTCCGAAACAGAACACATGACCTGACTTTGCCGATTTTTCACAATCGACTCAGGAAGAATTAGAGACTGAGACCTATACCATTGGAAAGCCACTTAAGTCTAGTTTATAGAAAAATTTACAGTGACTCAATACGACGTCTAATGAGAGAGTTATGCTCATTTTACTAAAGGGTGGCAAATCTGCCGACCCGTGCGCGCGAATGCGCGAACTCAAGCCAAACTTCACAAGCCTTTCTATATGTTCGAAATCATGCATTTTAACACATCAAACCTCATGATTATCCATATGCTTTAAACACCAAAGATATAACAATATGCTTCATAGATATCTCAACAAGTTTTGCAACATAAACTAACTCATTTTTACCATCTAACATGCTTCAAAAACTCAAGACATGATTTCCAACCCCACACCAAACCTATATATATAACTCATGTAAATTGGAAATATATGTCTATATAACTCATGGTTTTCGAAATAGCTCTCAAAATAAAAATGAAGAAGAGTTGGAAGAAGCTTGAAGGAGATGGAACGATGAAAACGAAACTTCCAACGACGACGCCGGAAATGAAACGGTGAAGAACGGCTGGAACAAGCTTGAGCTCTTCTCAACAATGGTTGCAACTTCTTGCTTCTCTCACTCACTCTCTCCCTCTCTCTCTCTCTTAAAGAAAATGGAAGAAGAATATGGTGTGGTGCTAGAGTTGATCTTTCTCTTTCTCGATAATTTGTGTGAAATGGAGATGAAAAGATGGAATGGAGATGAAGTAGAAGAAGCTGGCTGCTGTTTCCTCCCCCCCTCTCTCTCTCTCTCTTGATAATTTGAAAAAAAAAGAATGGAAGATGATGAAGGGTGGTGAAGAAATGGGACACTCTATCTCTCTCTCTCAAGACAAATTAGAGACTGAGACCTATACCATTGGAAAGCCACTTAAGTTTAGTTTATAGAAAAATTTACAGTGACTCAATACGACATCTAACGAGGGAGTTATGCTCATTTTACTAAAGGGTGGCAAATCTGCCGACCCGCGCGCGCGAATGCGCGAACTCAAGCCAAACTTCACAAGCCTTTCTATATGTTCGAAATCATGCATTTTAACACATTAAACCTCATGATTATCCACATGACGATTTTTCACAATCGACTCAGGACAAATTAGAGACTGAGACCTATACCATTGGAAAGCCACTTAAGTCTAGTTTATAGAAAAATTTACAGTGACTCAATACGACGTCTATCTCTCTCTCTCTCCCCATATGTATACAATACAATACATATCTACTTTGCTATTTTTGGGGAAAAAGTGACGGGAAAGGCATGGGAGAGGTGAGGGACAGGTATGGCCTCCCATGCCTTGGGAGTTGACCAAGAAAATACCCGATTTAAATACCGGTTATTTGATTATCGTGATATTTTCCGTCTCCGGAAAAATCCCGAACTTACCCGAGCTTGATGAAATAAATCACTTATTTTAAAACAATAATTTATCTGAAATTACTTGGTTTTAAAATACCACTTCAAAATACTGGTTTTAATTTCTCGACCATGAAAACATCCGAACTAGAGAATATCTAATTCTCTCGGATTTTAAATCACCCTATTTAAATTATCTGAATTTAAACACTAATGACTGGAGAATATCTAATTCTCCCAGTCCTGAAAATATTTACTGGAATGTCAAATTCACGATAAACACAAACCACAAATTTAAAAGAATAGGAATTAAATTTATCTGAAATTACAATTCCGGCTTTCCATAACTGAAAAGGGGATTAAACCCTAACTGAAATAATTAACCCACCTACGGGAATTAATTGACCTCGAATTCCATGGAACTTAACTGATACTTTCGACCCTAATCTGACTAGAAATTACTGTACTAAATAGTAATTGAAACAATTTACTGCAATTAAGCAGTAATTAATTTACGGGGTATTACATTCCACCCCCCTTAAAATAAATTTCATCCTGAAATTTACATACCTTAGAGAAACAATTCTGGGTATTTTGCTTTCATCTTATCCTCAAGTTCCCATGTCGCTTCTTCCTGACCATGGTGACTCCACAGGATCTTAACTAGATGAATAGACTTGTTCCTCAACTCCTGGACCTTTCGATCCAAAATGGCTTTTGGTCTCTCTTCATAAGTTAGATCTAGATCTAACTCAATCTCACTGTGCTGAATCACATGCTTGGGATCATATATGTATTTCCTTAACTGAGAAACATGAAATACGTTATGAACATTACCAAAACTGGGTGGTACTGCCAATCTGTACGCCACTGAGCCTATTCGCTCAAGGATCTCGTAAGGTCCTATAAAACATGGTCGTAACTTTCCTTTTACGCCGAATCTTATTATCCCCTTGGAAAGACATACTTTTAGAAAGACCTTGTCTCCTGCTGCAAATTGTAAACCTGTACGGTGATTATCCGCATACGACTTCTGCCGACTCTGGGCTTCTTGAATCCTCTGACGGATTTTTTTGACAATTTCAATCATTTCTGACACTGAGTCTGGCCCAAGAATCCTTCTCTCACCTACTTCATCCCAATAAAGTGATGATCTGCACTTTCGCCCATACAAAGCTTCGTATGGCGCCATATTGATGGTTGTCTGATAACTATTGTTATAGGCGAACTCAATCAACGCTAATATTTTCTCCCAGCTTCCACCCCTGTCTAGGACCACTGTTCTCAACATGTCCTCTAATGTCTGTATTGTCCTTTCGGACTGACCATCTGTCTGTAGGTGAAACACTATGCTGAAATTGAGTTGAGTTCCCAGCTCCTTCTGCAAGCTAATCCAAAATTTTGAGGTAAACTTTGAATCTTTATCCGATGTTATCGACACCGGAACACCATGAAGGCGTACAATCTCTCTAACATAAATCTAAGCTATAGCTTATTCGATCCATCCTTAACTCAGATCGGAAGGAAATGAGCTGACTTTGTGAGCCTGTCAATAATGACCCATATGGCCGTATTCCCTCGTCTTGACTTGGGTAGGCCTGTTACAAAATCCATCGCTATGTGTTCCCACTTCCACTCGGGAATCTCTAACGGTTGTAGCGCACCGTAAGGTCTTTGGTGTAATGCCTTAACTTGTTGACATGACAAGCATCGCTCAACATAGAAAGCTACGTCTCGTTTCATTCCTTTCCACCAGAATTTCTGCTTCAAATCCTGATACATTTTCGTACTTCCCCGGTGTGCTGTATATGGAGTATCATGAGCCTCGCTCATGATCTCATTTCTGAGCTCAACATAGAGTGGAACACATATCTTGTCTTCATAAATGATAACATTATCTGATGCTTCCTTGAAACTTTCTGTTTTTCCTGATCTGATCTTCAAACGCATCTCTTCCATGGCTTGATCTTTTCTCTATGCCTCAATTATCTTTTCTCGAAGATCTGGTACTGCTACTAAAGTTTCAATACGACATACAATCATCTCAGGCGGGTAAACCACCTCTAGCTATAAGCTTTCAAAATCCCTGATGAGTTTTTCCTCCTGGGTGAGGAGAAAACCTAACTTGCTTGTTTTACGACTCAAGGCATCTGCTACCACATTAGCCTTGCCTGGGTGGTAATTGATTCCACAGTCATAGTCATTTACCAATTCAAGCCATCTGCGCCGTCTCATATTTAAATCTTTCTGCTCGAAAAAGTACTTTAGACTCTTGTGATCTGTGAAAATCTCACACCTAACTCCGTATAGGTGGTGTCTCCAGATTTTCAAGGCATGCACTATTGCTGCCAACTCTAAGTCATGCATAGGATAATTCAACTCATGAATTCTTAACTGTCTGGATATATACGCTATGACTTTGCCTTCTTGCATTAGGACTCAACCTAATCCATTCTTCGAAGCATCCGTGTAGATCAGAAATTCTTTACAACTGACTGGGATAGCTAACACTGGAGTAGTGGTTAATCTCTTCTTAAGCTCCTGGAAACTGGCTTCACATTCTTCTGACCACTGGTACTTGATTCCCTTTCTTAGAAATTGCGTCATTGGCCTAGCCATCTTGGAGAATCCTTCTATGAATCTCCTATAGTATCCAGCTAATCCTAAGAAACTTCTGATTTCATTAGGAGTAGTTGGAGACTTCCATTCTTGTACTGCCTCTACTTTAGAGGGGTCCACTTTGATTTCTTCTGCTGACACAATGTGCCCAAGGAACATTACTTCCTTCAGCCAAAATTCGCACTTACTGAATTTGGCGTAAAACCTTTCTTTTCTTAGTGTTTCTAACACTGTCCTTAGATGCTCCGCATGATCTGATTCATTCTTGGAATAGCTGAGAATATCATCTATGAACACAAGGAAAAACTTATCTAAAAATTGATGAAACACCCTATTCATGAGATCCATGAATATTGCTGGGGCATTTGTCAATCCGAACGGCATTACCGTAAACTCGTAATGACCATACCGGGTTCGGAAAGCTGTCTTGGGTATATCTTCTGACTTGATCTTTAACTGATGATACCCAGACCTTAGGTCAATTTTTGAGAATACACTTGCCCCCTTGAGCTGATAAAAAAGATCATCAATCCTTGGCAAATGATACTTGTTCTTCAATGTCAGCTTATTCAGCTCACGGTAATCTATGCACATCCTCAATGTGCCATCCTTCTTCTTCACAAACAGGACTGGTGCTCCCCATGGTGACGCACTAGGTCGGATAAAACCTAGGTCTAATAACTCCTGAAGTTGAATCTTGAGTTCTTGCAACTCTTTTGGGGCCATCCTGTACGGAGCCTTTGAAATTGGGGCTGCTCCTGGTTCCAAATCTATTACGAACTCGACCTGCCAGTTTGGTGACAATCCTGACAATTCTTCTGGAAAAACATCTGCGAACTCTTGCATAACTGTAATATTTTCCACTGCCCTCTATATATCATCTATCTTGTTTAGATAAACCAGGAAAGCTTGATTTCCTTTCTTGATCATCTTCTTGGCCTGCAGTGCTGAAATCATTGGGGTGAACTTTCTCATTTCTATCCCATGGAAACTTGTTGGTTCTTCTCCTGCAACTTGGAATGATATCTTTCTCTCACTGCATAGGATCGTAGCATGGTTTTCTATTAACCAATCCATCCCTAGGATTACGTCTGTATCCCACATCGGTAGGATACTAAGATTATCTGTCTTAATCCTAGTTGTTCCCAGGTCTATTTCTATGTTCGAGCAAATGTGAGTCGTAGTCACAGTTCCGTCAATTGGTGTTAAAATCTTCATCTTATGACTAGCTCATTCAGTTTTAAGCTCTAACTTATCACAACATGCAGATGAAATAAAAGAGTGCGATGCTCCAGTATCAAATAAAATAACTATAGGCATGCCATGAAGTTTGCCCATACCTGCAAGGTTACCTTTCTGCTTCCCTTTTCTGGAGGAACTGGAATTCATTGCGTAAGACCTGGAATTCCCTTGCTGCGTCTGCCTCTGCTATTGCTGCTGATACTGCTGTTGCTGGGGTTGCTGACTCTGTTGCCCCGATGCCTGCAGGGCCTTAAGTTGCTGAGGGTTCCGTTCCTGCTGTGCCTTCGGGCAATTCCTTGCATAGTGACCCTCCTGGCCACAGTTATAGCAACCTGAACTGCTCGCCAGGCAGTTTCCCTTGTGTGTCTTATTGCACTTTGGGTAGAACGGATAGTTGGTTTGTGCTGGCACATCTCTATCAGGGGCAGGGGCATTCTACTGTCCCTGTTGTCTGTTTCCTTGCCAAGGCTTCCTATAATCTCGGTCTCTGTTCTGGTTACCTCCATCATTCCACTTTCTCTTCCCACGAATGTTCTGTGATGGAGTCTGGATTGGTGCTGGTGCTTGAGTTGGTATTGGAGCTGACACTGGAGCCTTCTTTTCTTCAGGCATTACTGCCTCGATATACAATGCCCTGTTCAAGGACTCTGCATAGGTCAGGTCCTCCCGACTTGCCAAGGACATGGCAATCTCATGCCTTAGTCCTGATCTGAACTTAGATGCTATCTTCTCGTCAATATCCACCTGGAGAGGTGCATACCGTGACAGTTTGCAAAATATCCACTCGTACTCTGTGACGAACATCTTCCTTTGTTTCAGAGTATGAAACTCTGCTTCTTTCTTGATTCTTAACGTCTTAGGAATGTATTTGTCGTAGAATCCAGTTTTGAACTGATCCCATGTGTAAGCATCAAGCTGCTCCGGAGTCATGGTTCTCCTTCTAGACTCCCACAAAAAATCTGCAGATCTGGTTAACTGGAATGCTATACAGAAGAGTCGCGTATGGTTATCACAGTGGAGAAAATTGAAAATCTGCTTCATCGCTCGGATCCACGCCTCAGCATCGGCCGGGGTTCCTGCTCCATCTAACGATGGAGGGTTCTGTCGCAGAAAAAGCTCCTCAATTATACGCTGTCGAGCTGGGGGAGGTGTCTACTCTCTTTGTTCCTCGTGTTCTTTTTGTTGTTCTTCCTCTACTCTTTCCTGTCTTCATTGCCTTGGAGGTCTCCCTCTAGGCCTATTCTGTCTTACGGGATTCACATTTGCATTTCTTCCTCGTGCTGCTCTGGGTGGTACCATTCTGCAAATTATAATTTCAATTTATAATTAATAATTAGGCCACTGCAAACTACTGTATAATAACTCATCCTTTAACTGATCCTTAACATATCTTGAGCATGTAAAACGCGCTCAAACTTTGAAGCATAACCAACAACCCTTCTAGTCTTAAATATATATATATATAGATACATACATACATACATTAGGAAAATCACCTCCAACGAGGTCTTACAAGTACATTTCCTAATGCATGGGTGCTGCAAAAACCAGCCATGCCTGGACGACATAATGCTTACAAGCTAACGCATTTCTGTCTCAAAAAGTGGGAATGCCTAAGTCCCAAGAATGGTCCTTTAGGGAACACATTCAACTACTGCAATGTACATAACAAAATAGATCATCCTGATACAAAATACACTAACATAGCACAAAAGCTAAACTAGTCGGACGAGCTACTGGCCGACCGACCATCCTGGATCCTCCGAGGGGTCGTCTCCCTCCTCTGACTGTGAATCCTCCGAGGGATCCTCCTCTGACAACTCCTCAACTGCCAGTACTAGACGGTCTGCAGCTGCTGCACCTTCCTCCTCAGCTTTCTGGTAGCGCACCTCATGCACAACCTCTATGGTCCTCTCCGGAGAACCTATCACTGCCTGGCGCTTCCTGGGAGAAAGCTCATCACCCGCATCTCCTGATACTTCTTGCCTCACTCGTGAGGGTCCAGCCTCCTCATCTTTCCTGCATCTCTGATGTAGCAGGAGATCAGCATCCATCTGTACTACTGGCTCCGGAGGTGGTGCTACTTGTGCTGTGAAAATGGGAGGAACAAGACGTTCGTAAACTCCCCTAGGTGGCTCATCCCTGAGAAGATAGTCGTGCATCTGAACATAAGGGCCTGGAGGAGGTACACGCTGAGTAAGGTACTGGTGCATGAGTAGGGTAATAAACTCCGGTAAATTCGCCATCAATTCAAAGGTTTGAGAGTGCTGGCATATGTAATAGTATGAGGCCTCTGTCGCCCATCCACGCCACAACTGTGGAAGCACTCTAAGTAGGCGATGAATACCCTCCACATCTCTGAGCCTTGCATGCAACCATAGCTCGTGGTAGCGTGACAAGAACCCTGCTAAGGTTTCCCCACTCTCTGGTTCACAAGTCCTGAGCCAAAAGGTACACTGTGCTACAGATATCGGATGGGGTACACTCTTCTGTGTCGTACATCTCTGTCCTGCCATCTGAAATATAAAGGATAATTCTCATGAGAAACTCATTTATATAGGCACGTCTGAACACACACATACAACGACACTAGGGCTCTCTGAACTGAATTGAGTTCTTACTGACGAACTCCTTGACTTAGAACATTTCTAAGTCCAATTTCGAGACACTGACTCGTATATTCTTAACTTCTTTGAACATCCCCGACTGACTTTTGAAACTTCTACTGGGAAATATTGATCTCTTAAACTCTATTTCAAGACGCTAACTTGAAATAGAACTCTTCTGGCTACTTTTCAAGTTTCTAACTTGAAAACTCTGAACTTACTATTTGAGACACTGATTCAAAATAAATTCGGTTCGAGGATTCAAAATGCTAATTCACAAACCTTACTGAAATGAGCTACTGGAACTGGAATCCCTGATCAGCATGCCTCCTGAAACTGGATTTGATTCTGAAACTTGTCTTTTTTTTCTTCAGGTTCTTGAGCTTGCTGAATTTCTTCATCGGGTCCCACTAGCCGAGTCTTTACTTAGTGAAAGCTAATTTAAAGGGAACTAAGGCAATCTAGATTCCTCTAAATTCATCTACGTTCTCTTAGGCTTAAATTCATGAAACAACCTGACTTATCTGAAGTCCGATCGTGCAAAAGCCCGACTTGTCTAAAGTCTGACTCAATTGAACTTTGCAATTATCTAAACTGCATTACTGAAATCTGGCAACCTCGAGTGCCTGCTTAACTGTTACATCGTGAGCTTGCCTCGACGAAATAAAAATCATTGAAACTCTTTTTAAACATAAACGGCTTTCATAAACTTTTTTTGATGCAAAACTTTTGCCAATATCTGATTGGTCTTACCATGCCATTATCTGAATGGTCTTGCAAAATTTCGCCACCTTTGGGGCCTGAACTAAATGATTTTATGAAAATTTTTGCCAACATCTGGATGGCCTGATCTGAATACTTTTATAAAAATTTCACCATTATTTAAATGGCTTAACTGAAAATTTTTATAACTTTGCTATTATCTGAATAGCCTGAGTTGAAAGATTTTCAAAATCTTGCCATCATCTAAATGGCCTTCTTGAATACTGAAATTTGACAATTACATACCTTTCTTTAGTTGAGCCTAATGTGAGGGAGTGCTGGGAGTTGTTAACTGATCACTGAATAGTCTAAGGAATAATCTTAGACTTAACTGAAAGAACTTAGAGCTCAGAGCGAAAACCTGACTCTAATACCACTCTATCACGACCCCATATTAATATCTAATTAATGCGACGTGTGACTGGCACGACTTGACCCCAATGAAGGATGGATCAAGGCACGAACCGAAAATAATTAAATAAGAAATTGAACTATTATATTCCAGGATCGATATTTTGGTCTGAGAGCTCTAATTCCAAACCGATTTCAAGTAGTCACAAATAACTAAATAATAATAGTACTCAAATGATTATCGAGTTATGGGACTCGTCTAGAACAAAGGCTGAAATGTTGGACTTGAGATATAACTAAGTTGCGGAAGCAAAAGAAAGACAATAATAATAATATAAGGTCATCTGAGCCTTGTACCAAAAAGAACTCCACTCTCAGTACTTCTCCCTTCCACACCAGCTCAACCTGCACATTTAAAAACAAACATGCAGGGCTGAGTACAAGGGTACTCAGTGAACACATTGCCAAAAATATTTCTGAACTGAAAACTCATTTTCTTATCATGCATCTTAGTAAACACACAGGGGTTTTATCTAAAAAGGCCCTATGTTTTACTAAATCACTTTCTGTCTTTAAGTGCTCTTTTCTATTGTATGATCATCCATATCCGAACTAAAAGTTGAGGAATAGCTCCACTCAGCCTTTTCCAAGACCGCCAAGGAATAGCTCTGCTAAGCCTTTTCCTCAGACGCTTAACTTTGACGGTATCTTAGTCAGGAATAGCTCCGCTCAGCCTTTCCCTCTTCATAATATCACCGACCTTATGTGTACACTAACTTTGGATAACACGCTAAGTTAGCACGAGGCCCGATCGATTTAAGAGTTAGAAAGCCCCTTGCGAGCTAACTAAATAAAGATAGGATATCATACAAAATAAAATATTTTATGTATGACAATAATTCATTTGCATCAGAATAAATAACTGTGGGTGAGTAAAAACTCAAATATTTATTTGGACTAAGAGTCCGCTTGTAAAAGAAAGCCCACATTTCACCGAGGTTTTAATACTTGAACTGCAGCAAAAGTTCCTCCTCGTACTTTATCTTACACTGGACAACTCGCCTTCATAGAGTTAACATAAAACTGAGTACGTTGAACCAAAGAACGTTGTTTTGACTCAACATGAAATTGAAGGCCTATTAGGGTCTAGTATCCGTTCTAAATTTTCTCTTGCTTAAGGGTTAATCTCGACCCTAGTTCTTAACCATCTAAAGACATACATCGACATCATTTAAGGTATTAAAAATATCTCAACATCCATCACAAGTCGATTCTAAAAACAAGATCAACATTAAGCTTAAATTAAACAATATTCTGCACAATGATCAACTTTGCAGAATTTTCTGTTTTGACTCGCTATGGTGCAGGGGACAAGCCATACACCGTTGGAAATTCACAAAAGTCTAGTTTCCAGAAAAATTTACAGTGACTCCAGATGATAACTAACGAAAAAGTTATACCCGATTCACTGGAAGGTGGCAGAACTGCCGTGAATTTTCGAAACAGAACACATAACCTGACTTTGCCGATTTTTCACAATCGACTCAGGAAGAATTAGAGACTGAGACCTATACCATTGGAAAGCCACTTAAGTCTAGTTTATAGAAAAATTTACAGTGACTCAATACGACGTCTAACGAGGGAGTTATGCTCATTTTACTAAAGGGTGGCAAATCTGTCGACCCGCGCGCGCGAATGCGCGAACTCAAGCCAAACTTCACAAGCCTTTCTATATGTTCGAAATTATGCATTTTAACACATCAAACCTCATTATTATCCACATGCTTTAAACACCAAAGATATAACAATATGCTACATAGATATCTCAACAAGGGTTGCAACATAAACTAACTCATTTTTACCATCTAACATGCTTCAAAAACTCAAGACATGATTTCCAACCCCACACCAAACCTATATATATAACTAATGTAAATTGGAAATATATGTTTATATAACTCATGGTTTTCGAAATACCTCTCAAAATAAAAATGGAGAAGAGTTGGAAGAAGCTTGAAGGAGATGGAACGACGAAAACGAAACTTCCAACGACGACGCCGAAAATAAAACGGTAAAGAACGACTGGAACAAGCTTGAGCTCTTCTCAACAATGGTTGCAACTTCTTGCTTCTCTCACTCTCTCTCCCTCTCCCTCTCTCTCTCTCTTAAAGAAAATGGAAGAAGAAGATGGTGTGGTGCTAGAGTTGATCTTTCTCTTTCTCGATAATTTGCAAGAAATGGAGATGAAAAGATGGAATGCAGATGAAGTAGAAGAAGCTGGCTGCTGTTTCCTCCCCCCCCCCTCTCTCTCTCTCTCTCGATAATTTGAAAAAAAAAATGGAAGATGATGAAGGGTGGTGAAGAAATGGGACACTCTATCTCTCTCTCTCAAGACAAATTAGAGATTGAGACCTATACCATTGGAAAGCCACTTAAGTCTAGTTTATAGAAAAATTTACAGTGACTCAATACGACGTCTAACGAGGGAGTTATGCTCATTTTACTAAAGGGTGGCAAATCTGCTGACCCGCGCGCGCGAATGCGCGAACTCAAGCCAAACTTCACAAGCCTTTCTATATGTTCGAAATCGTGCATTTTAACACATCAAACCTCATGATTATCCACATGCCGATTTTTCACAATCGACTCAGGACAAATTAGAGACTGAGACCTATACCATTGGAAAGCCACTTAAGTCTAGTTTATAGAAAAATTTACAGTGACTCAATACGACGTCTATCTCTCTCTCTCCCCATATGTATACAATACAATACATATCTACTTTGCTATTTTTGGGGAAAAAGTGACGGGAAAGGCATGGGAGAGGTGAGGGAGAGGTATGGCCTCCCATGCCTTGGGAGTTGACTAAGAAAATACCCAGTTTAAATACCGATTATTCGATTATCGTGATATTTTCTGTCTCTGAAAAAATCCCGAACTTACCCGAGCTTGTTGAAATAAATCACTTATTTTAAAACAATAATTTATCTGAAATTACTTGGTTTTAAAATACCACTTCAAAATACTGATTTTAATTTCTCGACCATTAAAACATCCGAACTATAGAATATCTAATTCTCTCAGATTTTAAATCACCTTGTTTAAATTATCTGAATTTAAACACTAATGACTGGAGAATATCTGATTCTCCCAATCCTGAAAATATTTATCGGAATATCTAATTCACGATAAACACACACCACAAATTTAAAAGAATAGGAATTGAATTTATCTGAAATTACAATTCCGGCTTTCCATAACTAAAAAAGGGATTAAACCCTAACTGAAATAATTAACCCACCTACGGAAATTAATTGACCTTGAATTTTGTGGAACTTAATGGATACTTTCGACTCTAATCTGACTGGAAATTACTATACTAAATAGTAATTGCAACAATTTACTGCAATTAAGTAGTAATTAATTTACGGGGTATTACAAAATTTGTGCTTTGATTTTTTACGTAAAGACAATCATTGCAGACCACTATCTGCAATCAATTACCAACATCTCCGAACCATTCAAGGATTAGTCAAGCAACAAAAGCAGCCCAAACCATAAAGAGATGAATAATTTAAACATGTGATTTAATAAAAGATATTTTTAGCATTTGCTAACTTAGGAATTAAGAGCTAACAATATAATTAATTTCTAATTAAATCATGTCATAATAAACATAATATAATTTCTAACAATGGTCATAATATCAAAAAGCAAACAAAGACAAAATAAATATTTTTACTAATAATGGCCATAATATATGTTAACACATACGTAATTAGTTGCTAATAAACATCTTTTCAAAATATGAGCATTAATAGCAATGATTTAAATATTTTTTGTTATCATTTTTCATAATAATTGCTAAAACTTATTTAATTATTTGCTAACAAACATATTTTCAAAATGTGTCTCCTAATCGAAATAACGTAAATATTTTTTGCTAACATTAATCATAAGTTAACATATGCTAAGAGGTAAGCAATTACTTGCTAATGTATAATATTTCGACTTTTCATATATAATATTATGATTACAGAATATCTATAACATTCATATCATATAATTGATTGATGTAAATAATATACTCATTGTATCGAGAGGAAGATTTGAAGAACTTATTACAATCGTCAATTCCAAGCATACTATGAGGACATGAAAACATAAAACGTAAACCGATAATTTATCTCAACAAATTAAATAAATATTTTACAAATGAAATTAGGAGTCAAACTATCATACGTCTAATTAATATGTTGTTTTTACAGCCAAACTTTTCAAAACCCTACAGATATGCACAAAATCGTATGAAGTATATGTACATCAAAAAATTAGAACTCCAGTTCTTTAAGACAGGTATAGATAAACACAAAAACATATTGTAAAAGGCTATAACCAAACTACGTCAAGAAGTACATTAAAGTGCATAACAATGCTCTCTTTCCTTTCCTTCGCCCATCT
The DNA here is from genome assembly GCA_026008535.1 of Perilla frutescens. Lineage (NCBI taxonomy): Eukaryota > Viridiplantae > Streptophyta > Magnoliopsida > Lamiales > Lamiaceae > Perilla > Perilla frutescens. The sequence goes on from BRKX01000016.1 coordinate 57,726,864, forward strand.
TGCATTTGTCCTTCACCTGTCAAAATTGATAAAAAAACAATATGAACATTAGTGTGCGTAACAATGTATCATCAAAACTATAAACTTTAAGATAATATTTATCTTTGTCCATGTGGCTCTTTGGAGAATTTCTTAGAAGTACATGCACATTGCATACTATCAAAAATAATTTTCACCAATCAGTTTATAATAGAATCACATTGAATAATGCCAACTATTCCATTAAGTTTTGCTATTTGAAACGACCATTCAATAAAACAAAAATCACCCTCTAAAGAAAACAAATCACAACTAACAAATTTGCTATCATCCATTTTACAATTGACTAATATAATATTAATTATTTGCTAATATACACGTATTCAAAATTAACATCATTTTCCATAAACTACAATTATATACTATTGATCTAAAAATTTTATAACAATTAGGAATGCTAATGATATCAGTAATATATGTCTGCTAATTTGAAAATAACATTTCATAATATGATAACCAAAATATAAATGATAATATACATCAAATAATTTGTTTAAACACATACGCATGAACTTGAAATCATTTGTCAGCATATTTTTGTGTTAAACATACTCATAGGATGATTGATATAAACAAATGCATAATTTGCCATAAGCAGATACATAAGTTGTTAAAAATATTATTAATATAAAATTAAGAAATGCTACGAAGCAACAAATTTGTGCTTTCATTTTTGTTAATTAAAGACGACCGCTACAGACCAATGTCTGCAATCAATGGCTAATATCTCGAAACTATTCAAGGATTAATCGAACAACAAAAAAAGCACAAATCATAAACAAGTGAATAATTTGCTATAAACAGATGCATACTTTGCTAACAATTATTGATACGATTTCCATCAGTTTTTTTGGATACAAAACTTAAATAATATGAAACTAAAAATGCTACAAAGTATTAAATTTGTACGTGCTTCGATTTTTTATGTAAAGACGACCATTGCAGACCACTATCTGTAATTAATGGCCAATATCTCTGAACCGTTCAAGGATCTGTCGAACAATAAAAGCAACCCAAATTATAAACAGAGAAATAGCTTAAACTAGTGATTTAGTAAAAAGAAAATCAATATTTATTCAAAATATCTAAACAAAATTATTATCATTCCTCTAAATATTGATTGACATAGTACAAATCAGTTGCAAATAACCCATATTTTAAAATCTAAAGATATTTTTAGCATTTGCTAACTTAAGAATTAATAGCTAACCAAAAGACAATACAATTAGTCAAAATTGCAATCATATCTCATTTGCTAGTAATCCATATTTTAATTGCTAATGATATCGGTAGCATTTACTAACTTGAAAAACATTTCCTAATATACAAATAAACATACATTATATATAACCTTCCAAAACCAACTAATTGCACCATAATATTTTCTGACAAAATTATTCACCATATATGCTAAAAAAGTATATTATTATTTGATAATTAACATATTTTTACAATGCAATCACCAACATACAGCATGATAAACATATTTGCTAACAAGAATGATAATATTTGCCACTCTGTGCATAAATATTTGATAATAATCATAATTGATATCGTTCATCCAAATATTGACCATCATAGTACAATTCAGTTGCTAACAACCCATATTTTAAATGCTAAATATTTCTTTAGCATTTGCTAACTTGAGAAATAAGATCTAACCAAAAACAAAACACAACCACACAAAGTTACAATAATCTCTCATTAGCTATCAGTCCATATTCTAAATGTTAGCGGTATCGTTATCATTTTCTAAGTTGGAAAAACATTCCAAGTCATGCAAACTAAACATATAAGATTAAAACATATATCATATGTGCCCTTCCAAAATCAACCAAATTGCAATGTAATATTTTCTGCTAAAGTTTTTCACCATATATGCTGAAAAGGATATTATTATTTGCTAATTAACACATTTTCACAACAAAAGTACCAACATACAATACGTTAAACATATTTGCTAACAGAAATGCTAACATATGCTATTCCGTGCATAGTTATTTGCTAATAATCATAATTTAGATTTTTTTTATTTCTACCAATTGCAAAATAATTGTTTCGGTTAAAATTATTAGCCATCCAATTAAACTTAGATCAATCACCAAAGTCCTCCAAAAAATAGAAAATAAAGAGAATCCTCAAACAACATCCTAAAAAATATCAATAACACCACAAATCTAAAACCTTAGAATATCTATTTTTTCTTATCTTAAACAAAACATAATCTACAGAAAAAGACCTACCGTTAAGTTTACTTGAAGAGCCTCTACCAACCATTCGTGAAAAATCCATCCTTTTGTGTTTATTATGCCGCCACTGTTTAACGGTGAGAAATATTAGAGTTATCGTTTGTAACCGATGACTTCCATTTTGCTACACAAAGTCCGCTGCCGCTTGTGAGTATATTGTAGCAGTGGTTGAATATGAGTTTGGTTGAAGAAACACAAGTGGATAAATAAAGAGATGTGCTATGATTTGTTTTAGGTTTGAATTGAAGATGAATAAGTAAATGTGAGAGTTCCCAATCTGATTTGTATACTCCTATATTGAAGGGACGTGAGATTATGTGAATTTTTCTTGTACAATTTTGCCCCTATGAAATCTAGAAAAAATTTAAAATAAAAATGAAATTTTGCAACTAAACCCCTAAATCAAATATTTAATCTTGGCCATTCAAATTATCAAGATGGATGGCTAATAATGGTTCCTAGTTCCTACATATATGGGTGGGTTAAAATGAGAACCACGCCTCTATGTAGGAACTAGAAACTAATTACAACCATACATCAAATCAATTTCAATGGCCAAGATTGAATTGGATTTTTAGAGATCTAATTGCAAAATATTGTTCTCTTTAAACTATTTTGAATTTCATTAGGGTAAATTTGTACAAAATATATCTCCATCATATCATGAAATCCCAATATACATGAAAACTTCTCCATAATAGTGATCTACACAAGCCACGTTCATTGACAGTGCCTCTTCCACTCCAATCCCCTCTTCATACCTAGAAAAAAATAGTGAATCCATTCCTTCATTAGAGATAAAAAAAAATGAGAAACGACCTTAACAAATGGTCTCCTAATGACGATTACTAGGCAAAATAGAGAAGATTCAACCACCTGAGCATAGAAACTACCAATTGAATTAGAGAAGAATTACAGATGATTGGCAAAAGTTCTTCCCGGCGACTTTAAGATACATGTTGTAATGGTGTTTTTGTTAGCCAATTATTGGTTATGATATTGTGTTTTGGATATAGAATTTTTCTGTAATGTAGGATTTTATCTGTGATTAATCTTATATCGTATTCTTAGAATGAGGGGTTTAGATTTATGGTTATTTGCCGTGATTTTTCGTGATTGTGTTTGATGATTATATGCATTTTTTGTTTTTTTAGAAGCGATTTTGGTGTTTTTGCTAATATATGTTTGAGTGTTAGCAAATGATAAATGTCTTATTAGCGAACAAAATTTCTTTCAGATATGTCATTTCCTATGGTTTATATATTTTCTTTAGATAGGTTGGTTTTTAATATAGCAGTAAATGAAAACTCATTAGTAATATTTTGGCATTAAAAAAGTACATAAGACACCTATTATTAGCATGTTTTGCAAATGACATTAGCTAATAATTGATATATTACTTGCAAGTCGGTTTGTTAATACTACTATATGTGATTGTGTGTTTGAGCATACTAGCAAATAAGTTAATACATATTAGCAATAAATATATAGTATGTTAGCAATAAAGATTGAGCAAAGTACTAACATGTTAGCAAAAAATTAATAGTACGAAACCTCATATTGGCATGTGATACAAATGACATTTCGCTAATAATTGGTTCATATATTATTATCAAAGTCAATTTGCTAATAATACTACACGTGATTGCATGTTTTAGCGTAATAGCAAATGATTGTGTACGTAGAAGAAATAAATTGTACTGTGTTAGTAATAATGATGAAGCAAAACTACTAACATGATTTAAAAACTCACTAGTAATATTTTAGCATTATAGAAGAATGTGTATTAAAAAGCATCATATTAGCATGTTTTGCTAATAACATTAGCTAATAGTTTGTTTATTAATAGAAAATTTAGTTTGCTAATACTACATGTAATTTGTGTTTTAGAGTATAAGCAATTATTTAATTCATATTAGCAATAAATATATAGTATATTAGAAATAATGTTTTAGCGAACTATCAAATGGATTGTTTTGGTTGGATGTATGCGTTTTTTTAGATGTTAGCAAATTGTATAATCTACTGTAGCAAATTTTTATATCCATATTAGCACATAATATGGTACGTCATAACATATTTATATTGACTGCATACATTCACTATATTGATATTAGCCAATCTAGTAGTATATGTTATCATAAACTAATATTCATGTTAGACATTTTAGTTGGATTCATGCGTTGTTAAAGTTTGTATATAAGTAATAACGTTGTTGCAGATTATATGTTCATATTGGTCTGAATTTATGCATCTTGTTATTTAAGGTTATCTGAAATTCATTTATATTTTTTACCAACATGTAGCTGCAAATGAAGAATGAAAGTGCACACCACGTGTGATATGTATCTGTCTCCAAAACGTTCACAGAAAAGTACACAAACGTTGTATGATAAATTTCACAATAATGTTCAGGAATGTTATTGTGAACTTAATGTAATTTGCAGAAAGTAAAACACACAATAGATTGGTAACCCTGTTTGATCAACTGATCTACGTTAGGGGGACTTGTCAAGTGCGTGGAAAATAACTAACTACTCTAGTATCACGTTTACTTAGGCTATTACACGAAGCTGACCTCCTGTCACTTGAAACCCTTTCCACCCATACATCTTCTTTCGATGAATTACATCGTGAGATCCCCTCACAACCTAGATATCTAACCTATCTAGTCCCACAAGAAATCTGTCCCGAGACTCCTTTCGGCAGTGTATGAAAAGTATTTCAAAACACTCTGACCAGAACATTAATCTCTAGTGTATGACACGACCGAAACTAAGTGGCTCAAAATAGTTAGAGCTCTTAAAATAATTAGTGTAATTCTTCTGTTCGGTATTACTTTTGACAGGTCTGTATCCCAGGCTTATTTATAGATGAGTACTACAGTCTTAACAAGGGAACATATGTCCTAATCAGAATCTGAAACTAATAAGGAAATTTTCCTTATTGGATTCGAGACCTAGGACAATCCAAGTTAGGATTTCTTCCATGCATAGAACTCTGCCTTTGTCTTCAATCTTGTGCTCTTCAAGCTGGATAAGGCATCTTCTAAAATGATCTCTGAATCTCTTCTTGGTTGGAAACTTCGAACTACTTTATCGATCTTGGAAGAACAATTTGGATAAAAGATATTCATGCAAACGTTCACGAACGTTGCAATGAACATTATTGATCTTGAACCTTCACTTCAGGTAGCACAGCGGAATATCTTGTATGTTTACAGGCTGACTTCTGGCTATCACTCAAGCTAGCTGGGTACTCAGTATGTTGAACAATCTCTGATGTGGCACAATGCACAATAGTCTTCATCTCAGCTCAATCCAAACTCCTTGCTTGAGCTGTCTTTAAGAAGTTCAGATCACGTTGATGTACATATTTATGAACGTTGTCCAGAACAGTAGACATGTACTTGGAAAAAACCAAATACTTAAGTGATTATCCAATGTCATACAGATGAATGACAATCAATCATGGCTACAAGTGCAATGTAGAGCATGCACTTAATAAAAAACATAGTGTGCAGCATGACACCATTGATTCATCTTGACAGAGTTTCTTCGATTGGTGTCAAGCACAACACTAACAATCTCCCCCCTTATCTTTATCTGTTGGCAAATCAGCTCCTTCGTTTTTTCAGGTGCAACTCTTTTATAATTCCAAATACATCTTCAACAGCAGCAGGAATATTCACCTAGATCTTTACGAACATTGTTATGAACTTCAACTCTATTTGTTTTCCTTTTATTTTATGTTTCTTCTCTTATCATTTTTATTAGAGCATTTTGAAGATCATTAACAATACAATGGTAAAGACAAAAGTATCATGATGGTGGAGTGCAGATTGATGTAATGAAGATGAGGCAATTACAAGAGATTACATCAGATTGAAGCTCAAGGTAAAGAACTTCACACAAAAACAACTAAGTCTCTTCAAGTGAGTCTTTTCAGATATCAGAGAAAAAAAAACTTAGAAATTTTTTAAAAAACTAATACTCCCCCTATTTGCCTGCAGATTTAGGCAAAGAAATATCAGTAGAGAGCATTTCATTACTTAGATTTGTCTGCATCAGATTGAGCAGACTCAAATTCTTTGACTTTAGCTTCCTTATCTTCTTCTTCCTCTTCTTCTTCCACATCTTCAGCTGCTTCATCATCAACATCTGCACCAGTTTCAGCATCTTACCCCTTGTCCTTCTCCTCTTTTATTGCAGACTCATCTTCATACACAGTCTCTTCTTCTTCTTTATTTTGCTCTTCAGTTCGGGCTGGTGTACTGAAATGGCCTTTCTTCCTCTGAGTATTTTCACTTTCCTTGACTGTTGTTTCAGCCAAGGTGTGAAGAGGTTGATCTTTTTCTGCAGAAGGCCTTGTAAACTCCTCTTCTTGAAGAAGTTCAAGAAGAAGTTTCTGAACTTTTTTTTCCCAGCAGTATAGTCCAGAGTCTTCTGGGCATGGAAAGCAATGCAATCTCGCAGATGTGTGATTATTCTTTGATGAACAGAGACTTCAGGAGCGGAAGATGCCAGTGCACATGATGAACCCTTCTCGAGCCTGACATGTTTGTGAAGTTGAATTCACAGTAGCTCTTTCGATAAAGACAGTAGGTCAGAAGAAACTTTCATGCCAAGAGATTTCTTGGGCTTGAGAACAGAATCCATTTTGGTTGCAACATTCTTTCTCTGGCTTTTGATGATTCCATAGATCAGCACAGGCTAGACAATCGGACCTTTGATCAGCTCACTTTCATCTAGGCTTACAACCTTGTTGAGCACACACTATCCAAAATCAAAACCTTGTCGGTTCCCACATGAAGAAGGAACCTTCCTTAATTCTGATTTACTCCTGTTCGGTGGGTGGTTTGTACCCAATTGTGAATGGCAATGCAGAACATGGTCTTGTATGTTGCAGACAGCTTGCTTGATGGGATGGTATGTGGGTTTGATGGCCAAAAATCGTACTCACCTCCTGTGAGTTCAGTAGCAATATAACCATAGTCTTCTACTTCCTCAAACTCCTCCTCAACCTTGGATCTAATTGTTTGATTAATCAGACATGGAGAGAGTTCTACCATCTCTCCTCTCATAAACACCTTTTCAAAATTTTCAGTAAAACTCACTGAGAGCCATAGAAACATACTCTCCAACCTTCAATATAGTTTGCAATAAACTGGCAGCCTCAATCAAGGTGTAGATACTCACCTCCACCAACACAGAGATATCTACCCTTATCTCAGATACGATATTTTTCTTCTTCACTCTATCCCATAGAGAGGCATGAAAGATAGATCTAAAAAGACCATAAGAAGTACCTTCTTCTTGAATCACTTCCAGTTGACTGGAACGTCCACCAACTTATTCATGAACTTTCTTGTGAACTTTCTTCTTTTCGGCAGCAGCCTTAGATCTGGTCTCCCTTCCGGCTTGTGCTTTCTTCAAAAAGCTTCCCAGAATTTCTTCTGAAACTTGGCTTCTGGTCATTGGAGACTCGGTAGACACAAGAGCGGTTCTCTCGATTGACTTTCTAGGGACCTTCTTCTTCATAGATACTCTCAGAGATGGAGATCCAACAGCAAATGGCTCGATTGTGTACTGAGTACTAACGAGTAACTTCTCTTTTGGAGATGCAGAGGCTTCTTTCTCAGAAGATGAAGAGCTTTGAATCTCTTCATTTAGATCTTCTAAAACTAAAGATCAATGGATGATCATGGTCTTTCCTTTGTTGACAACAAATTTCTTTTTGCGTGACATATTGTATCTTTGAGCAAGAAGAACATGCTTATCTTCATCAGAATGTTCAAGAACATGTTCTTGAACAACCTTGTCAATAACAACCTCTTTAGTGGGTTCTGGAACGGTTTCAGGCATGGTTTCTTTCTCAGCAACAGGAGCTTCCTCTGGTTGATCTCTTTGTTCAGCTTCTTTCTCAAGATTCTTGGAAACTTCTTCTACTATTTTCTTGGATTTCTTCATAGTAGCCTTTTTCTTGATGCTGATTTTTGTTCTAGATTTTGTGACCGGGACTGGCTTGTATGACTTAGTCATTTGCTTGATTAGAACATCAAGCTTCAGTGGCTTACTTTTCTTGACTTTTTTGGAAGATGCAGTCTCTGTTTCTTCTTCTTCTTCTTTAGAGGGATGAACTTCATCATCGCTTTCATAATATTCTTCAATAAATCGGTTTTCGAAATCACCAGATTCCTACTCTTCATCTCTAAGGCATCTGGACACCTTTTATTTCTTGGAGTCAAGTCCCATGACTTGTCTATCGAAGTCATCTAGGCCAATATCTTCATCCATGGTTCGACCAATATATATGACGCGACCAGGCCTTTTTCTGGGTTTTGTAGGAGTTTTTCTTTTGAGAGCCATATCAGAGATGAAGAAAATTTGAAAAAATAGATAATATCGAGAAGAATAGGACAACGGTAAGAAATTTCAGAGAGAAGAGAGCTCAAGATTGAGAGATACAGAATGCGAATGCAGTTCTGATCAGAAGATTTTCTTTATAATGTGATCATCTCTCTCCAGTGACATCTGAATAGTTTCCGTTAGACAAAATTTGGAGTGAAATCCCACCAAAACCGTACTCAATCTTTCAAATTTGCAGAGATGCGAACTAGCCATTACGGACATAGTATATGAACATATTCATAACAATGTTCATGAACATCTTAAGCGAACATTCATCGCAGATTCTCCAATTCAGTTCATTCTTTTGCAGGAGTCTTTTTAGTCTTACTGAGTGTGAAATAAACACACTCACAAACTATTAGGCTGATTAATGGTGAATGCAAAGACCCAATGAGGATCTCAGCTTCTCAAATCTCGCAGTATCCAAACATTTGGTGAATAAGTCTACTAGTTGATCTTATGTATTGACATGCTCAATCTTTTAAACTTATTCTTCAACTAGACTTCTGATGTAGTGATGTCTAATGTCAATGTGTTTGGTCCTTGAATGCTGGACTGGATTCTTTGATATGTTGATGGCACTCATGTTGTCACATAATATAATAGAGACATCATATGTTGCTTCATAGTCCTTCATCATCTATAGAATCCACACTATTTGAGTATAACTGCTTCCTACTACAATGTACTCGGCTTCAGCTGTAGAGAGAAATGTTATTCTGCTTCGTGTTGAACCAGGAAACAAGATTGTTCCCTACAAAAAAACAAGCACCTGATGTGCTTTTTCTATCATTTGGGGAGTCTGCCCAGTCAGCATCACCATAAGCCACAATGCTTGAATTTGTGCCAGTGGAATACCGGAGACCATACTTAGTTATTCCATTGACATACTGTGACGTCTCAAAAATTTCATAGATTTATTTAAGAAATAAATGGTAGAATATTAAATAATAGTTCCAAAAGTTTGTCCAAAATAAAGGCAACATAAACTTAGAGTATAATGCAGCGGAAAAATATAATGTTTAAAAATATTTAAAACTATAGTCTTTATTCCATCACTTCGTCTACACCACACCACCCGAGTTTCTTTAGCCTGAAAACATAAATAGCTTTGGGGTGAGTGCTATTAACTCAATGGGTAATTCAATTATTCGAGTTATACAAATATAACAGTAAGAAACAGGCCATAACATAGCATAGCATATCATAGAGCCCGTAGGCCAACATAGCATATAACTCATAGGTTAAACATAGTAATAGCCCGTAGACCTATAACAATACCCCAAAGGCCCACCTGCACATCGCATATATAAATATAACAAGGATAAGAGTTTCGTATATTCTCCGAGAGAATCCCCACCTCAACTTGAACTTTGAAAAAAATGAAATGTATTAATATTGTCCAAACGCGCTGGCTAGCATAATAGTAATAATAAAAATTAATTAACATAAAAAAAATTACTGAAATGCTCAAGATCATAACATTAAACGTATAATATGTATTAGAAGCAAAGATAGAAACAATAAAGTATATATATATATAGGCGTGTATGTGAGTGCGTTTATATATATATATATTACATATGTGTGTGTCGTGTATATATATATTATATATATATGTGTGTATACCGTGTATATATAGTATAGGTAAGGATATATATATATATATATGTACCTAGGTGTGTGTGAGTGTTTTTAATTGTATGTGAAAATGTGCGTGTCATAAGTGTGAACATATGTGTGTGTATATATATATATATATGCATATGCATGTGGCGTGTGTGTGTGTGGTTCATGCATAAAATATATATAATATTTGTATATCTATATCAATAGGTAACAGAGATAGGGAGCCTAGGATATATAGGTATATATATATACGTATGGAAAATATATATATGCTTGCACAGAAAAAATAAATATAATAAAAAGTACACATTAACACAAAAATTCGTACTAACTCACGGCCCTACTAAAATGGTTAAAGCATGCTTTATTGACTTATTTGCTAGTACTTTTTGGATGAGCACAATAAATAATTAACAATGAACCCCATCTCCGCTTTAAAGAAACAAGAAACAGACTCTCCTTCCATCACTGCTTCGACGAAAAATCAAAAAGTAAACTACAGACCAAACCCTCAAATTTTAAAAGCAGCAAAAGACGGGAAAACAAGAGATGAAATACCTCAAGACTCCGAGAAAGCTAGAGAACTCAATCGCTTAGCTGAAAGAAGAGCTTAAGTTGGTGTGATTTGTTAGTGAAAAAGGACAACCTATTTATACTGAAATTTGAGGCATTCCATATGGTAAGAGTAAATATGGTGATGATTATTTTTCATAATCATGCGTTATTGAGAGGAGATTCAGGATTTAAAAATAGAATAATAGGTTTAGAGTTAAATGAAAAATTGGTGAGGGTGGCGGAAGGTGGAGGCGCAGATCCCCCCCTTTCTTTTACTTGATTATGGGCCTAGTTCCAAAGACAAAGGGGAATACTAATGGGTTATGAATTAGGCCGTAAGTAACAAAAAAGAAGACTAAGGTCCAACATATAATAAATAAAATATAATAACTATGGAGCTATACCATACCAAATAATAATAATAACCAATAATAATAAATATAGGATCGTAATTTATAAATGTATGCATGACTAAAATTTTCGGGGTGCTATATCCTACCCCACTTAAAAGAAATTTCGTCCTCGAAATTTACTTACCTCAAGGTATAAACTGCGGATATTTAGATCTTATGTCTTCTTCTTTTTCCCAAGTGGCCTCGTCCTTCCAATGTCTACTCTAAACCACTTTAATTAAAGAGACCTCTCTATTTCGCAACACATGAACCTTGCGATCTAGAATTTCAACTGGGTGTTCATCATACGATAAATCTTTACTCAACTCCAAATCTCTATGATTCACGACATTGAGCAGGTCGTGCATGTACTTCCTCAATGACGAAATATGAAAAACATTGTGTACGGCGGAAAGACTTGGAGGCAATGCAAGCCGATAAGCTAGCTCTCCGATCTTCTCAAGTATCTCAAACGGCCCAATATAGCGAGGTTTTAATTTTCCCTTCTTTCCGAAACGAACCAGTCCTCTCATAGGAGATACTTTGAGGAACACTTTGTCGCCAACGCTAAAGTATAGATCCCTCCTTTTCAAATCCGCATACGACTTTTGCCTATCTTGAGAGATTTTGATACGCTCTCGAATTTTGCTGATCACGGCAATTGTCATTCCACGATCTCCGAGCCCAAAATTCTCTTCTTACCAACCTCGTCCCAATGCATCGGTGAATGGAACTTTCTTCCGTACAAAGCTTCATATGGAGCCATCCCAATACTCGCTTGGTAACTGTTGTTGTATGCAAATTCCACCAAAGGTAGGTGTCTTTCCCAATTCTCTCCAAAATCCATTACACAAGCTCGTAACATATCTTCAAGTGTTTGGATCGTCCTCTCCGACTGTCCATCAGTTTGTGGGTGATATGCCGTGCTAAAACTCAACTTTGTTCCCATAGCTTCTTGTAGACTTCTCCAAAACTTTGATGTGAACCTTGTGTCTCAATCTAACACAATAGTGACTGGCACTCCATGCAATCTCACGATCTTGTCCACATAGATTTGAGCTAGCCGGTCCAAATTATATGTTATCTTCACAGGTAGGAAATGAGCCGATTTTGTGAGTCTATCCACGATGACCCAAATAGCATGATTCCCTTTTAACGTTCTTGGTAATCCTACCACGAAATCCATAGCAATATTCTCCCACTTTCATTCTAGAATCTCAAGGGGTTTCAGCAAACCCGTGGGCCGTTGATGCTCCGCCTTCACTTGTTGACACGTCATGCATTTCTCAATATAATCTCCAATAGATCTCTTCATATTTCTCCACCAGAAATACTCCTTCAAATCTTGATACATCTTCGTTCCTCCGGGATGGATAGAGTATCGAGTGTTGTGGGCTTCATTCAAAATTTCTCTTCTCAAGCTTTCCTCATTGGGTATACATAGACTTCCCTCAAATGTTAGTGCACTATCGTCCGCTACCATGAAACCCTTGATGTTGTCCTTTTGCACCCGTTCCTTTAGTTTGCTCAAAAAGTGGTCTCGACTTTGCGCATCTTTTATTCTATCCCTCAATAGTGGTCGAACAGTCAAAGCTGCTAGCGTTGATATAGTGTTTTTAGTTGGTGGCACCACTTCAATACTCATCTTTGCAAAACTCATCAATCAATTGTGATGAGTACAATGCTGCTAAATTGCTTTTTCTGCTAAAAAGTCAGCTACAACATTTGCTTTGCCAGGGTGGTAATGGATGGTGCAGTCATAATCCTTCATGAGTTCCAACCATCTCCTTGCCTCATGCTCAAATCCTTTTATGTGAAAAGGTACTTGAGACTCTTGTGATCCGAATAAATCTCACATTTAGCTCCATACAAGTAATGACGCCAAATCTTCAAGGCATGCACGACAGCTGCTAACTCCAAGTCATGAGTCGGGTAATTCTTCTCATGCACTTTAAGTTTCCTTGAAGCATAGGCAACAACCTTCCCATGTTGCATCAACACACATCCCAAACCTTGTTTGGAGGCATCACTGTAAATTACGAATCCTTCGGTGCCGTCTGGAACGATCAAAACTGGGGCTGTTGTGAGTCGTTGCTTTAGCTCTTGGAAACTCTTCTCACAATCTTCATACCAATCAAACTTAGCTCTCTTCCTTGTCAGTTGGGTCAAAGGACCAGCTATCTTCGAGAATCCCTTCATGAAACGTCGATAGTAGCCTGCCAAACCCAAGAAACTTCGGATCTCGCTTGCAGACTTTGGTGTGCTCCAATTCTTCACAGTTTCCACCTTGGCTGGGTCTACCTCAATTCCTTGTGCCATCAGCACATGTCCGAGAAATCCAACTCGGTCTATCCAAAACTCACATTTCTTGAACTTTGTATAAAGCTTCTCTTTCCGCAATGTTTCCAACACTAATCGCAGATGCTCTTTATGTTGGTTGCGATCCTTTGAGTATACCAAGATGTCGTCGATGAAGACAATCACAAACTTATCCAAGTATCGGTGAAATACTCGGTTCATTAGGTCCATGAAAATAGCAGGTGCGTTGGATAAATCGAAAGGCATCACGGTGAACTCATAATGCCCGTACCTTGTTCGAAAAGCTATCTTCTCAATGTCTCCTTCCTTGACTCTCAGTTGATGGTATCCCAATCTCAGATCTATCTTGGAAAAGACTCCGGCTCCCTTTAATTGATCAAACAGGTCTTCAATTCTTGGCAACGGGTACTTGTTCTTTATGGTGAGCTTGTTAAGCTCTCGATAATCAATGCACATCCTCATTGTTCCATCCTTTTTCTTAACAAACAGCACTAGTGCTCCCCATTGAGAGACACTTGGTCGGATAAGACCTTTATCTAGCAATTCTTAGATTTGAACCTTCAACTATTGCAACTTGATCGGGGCCATACAGTAAGGTGCTTTGGACAGTGGCGCTGCTCCAGGTGCCAACTCAATGGAGAATTCCACTTACCTCACCGGTGGAATACTACCTACATCCTCCGGAAACACATCCGGATATTCCCCAACCACTGGTATGTCCTCCATCTTAATTTCCGCTGGCTCCATGCTTACAATATTCACCAAAAATGCTTGACAATCTTTCTTCTTCAACAACTTGACTGCTTTCATTGCTGACATGATACATAGAGGAGGTTTCACTTTGCTTCCACGGAAGGAAAATGGATTCCCTCCAGAATTTTGAAATATCACCTCTCTTTCTCGACACTTGATGACAACATGGTTACGGCTTAACCAATCCATGCCTAGAATCACATCAAATTATTACATCTCCAAAATGAATAGGTCTGCATCTAGGGTTCTACCCTTGACCTCCATCTTCACTCCTCGAGCAACATAATTCGCTTCCATGGTTTCTCCCGAGGGAATGCTTATCCTTAATGGGTTAGCCTTTCCATGACATATAATAAAAGTTTTCTCATAAAAGCTTTTGGATATAAAAGAATGCAAAGCGCCAAAATAAAAAAGTACTAGAGCATGCACTTTAAGAACTGGTATAATACCTGACATAGTGTTGGGCTCACTCGGGTTCTCTCCTTGACGCATAGCGAAAGCACGAGCATTACCTCCTCTCTGAACTTTTCCTTGTTAATGTCGGGGACAGTTTGGTACCATATGCCCCGGCTGGTGGCACCAATAGCGAACATTCTTCCCAAAGAAGCACTCTCCATTATGGTATTTCTGACACTGCGGACAAAAGGGTTTGCCTCCTAAAGGATTTGGATTGTCATTTGGCCTCGGCCTGTTGTTGGAGCTTTCTACTGGTCGGTGCTTCTTTTCTAGCTGAACATTTCTTCCTCTTGCATTGTTCTCCCACTGTCTTTTCTTATTTGGAGGATTGAGGTTGCCATTATCTAGGTTAAAGCGAGTAGCCACGGCTTGAGCTCGTTCAACCACCTTTGAATACGTTGCAGGTGTACCTTGAGCTTCCAAAATTCTGCCAATCTCTGAGTGCAGTCCGTACTCAAAGTTGCTTGCCTTCTTTGCTTCAGTGTCCACTATGTGTGGAGCATATTGAGAAAGTTGGTTAAAATTTCTCTCGTATTACAGGACGGTCATGCTTCCTTGTTGTAAATTTACCAACTCCAGCTCTTTCTGCTTCCGATAAGATCTCGAGAAAAACTTTCCCAAAATCATATCCTTAAATGCAGCCCATATGAGATTCTGACGACGCTCGGGGGTTATCACCCATGCCACACTCTGCCACCAATGCCCTGCATCTCCAATCAGTTGGAAAATGGCACAAGATACCTTGTCCGCATCAGTGCAGTCAAGGTGCTCGAAGATCCGTTCAAGCTCGAAAATCCATTCCTAAGTGTCAAGTGGTCCTTCATTCCCTTTGAGCTTGGGTGGGGCCATCTGTCTGAATTGCTTGACCATGGCATTTCCCTCGTTCCTTGGTGGAGGGCCATTTTGGGGTATAGCTTGCTTCAATGCTTCCGCTAGCTCTTGTACAAAGGTTGGCCGGTTGCGAGGAGCTCGTCTTGCATTGTCATTGTCCGATTGGGTTTCTTCACTATCAGCTCGAATGTTGCGGCGTCTGTTAGCCATACCTTTCCTATTTATTTGATTTAGAGATTGCAAAGGAGATAAGAAACACCCATAAAATAATAATAATAATAATAATAATAATAATAATAATAATAATAAAATACAAACTTATTATTTCCTTAATCAAATAAAAGTGTTTTTTTTAACAACGGAAACAAAACATTAAATCATTTAAATAAAAGTAGATAACTAAATTATCTAATCGCTGATGTTAATGGGCGCATTACTGGCTTCGCTAGGGCTTTCTACTTCGTTAGAACTCATTTGCTCGCCAACGTCTTCATGTGGTCCATGTCCATTCACTAAACACTCCCAATACGTGAGGAGTTCGCCTATGAATTTTTCAAATTGGCATATCTCTCCTATTCCTGGCGTGTAGTCCAAATGATCCTTGAAGAAATTTCTTCCATCCTCTTTAAGGAGGTTTGGCAATGAGTGCACCACCTTGTGGCCAGCCTCTAGTGACCTCCATGCTCCACCCTCTTCTCTTAGCTCCTCCCATATTCTAAGCATCCTTAGGAGGTTCTTTTCCACTCCAATTGACTCAGTCCACTTGTATTCCTTAAAATCCAGCCACAACCTTTCCTCTCGGATCACAAATCTGGTCCTCTTTGCTCTAGGACGGTTAGCAAACATATCCATCTATGCACAAATTCAAATTTTAAATTCGAGAACAAAATTATGCATACATTTATAGATAATATCATGATTCATATATATTTACCTTTACTCATAGTGATGTGGTGGATGTGGTGATGGATTTTTTTTATAAATCATTTTTTTTTAGCAAGTCTACAGAAACGTAGACCTGCTCTGATACCAACTGTGACGTCTCAAAAATTTCATAGATTTATTTAAGAAATAAATGGTAGAATATTAAATAATAGTTCCAAAAGTTTGTCCAAAATAAAGGCAACATAAACTTAGAGTATAATGCAGCGGAAAAATATAATGTTTAAAAATATTTAAAACTATAGTCTTTATTCCATCACTTCGTCTCCACTACACCACCCAAGTTTCTTTAGCCTGAAAATATAAATAGCTTTGGGGTGAGTGCTATTAACTCAATGGGGTAATTCAATTATCCGAGTTATACAAATATAATAGTAAGAAACAGGCCATAACATGGCATAGCATATCATAGAGTCCGTAGGCCAACATAGCATATAACCCGTAGGTTAAACATAGTAATAGCCCGTAGGCCCATAGCAATAGTCTGAAGGCCCACCTGCACACCGCATATATAAATATAACAAGGATAAGAGTTTCGTATATTCTCCGAGAGAATCCCCACCTCAACTTGAACTTTGAAAAAAATGAAATGTATTAATATTGTCCAAACGCGCCGCCTAGCATAATAGTAATAATGAAAATTAATTAACATAAAAAAATTACTGAAATGCTCAAGAGCATAACATTAACCATATAATATGTATTAGAAGCAAAGATAAAAACAGAAAGTGTATATATAAGCGTGTATGTGAGTGCGTTTATATATATATATTACATATGTGTGTGTTGTGTATATATATATATTATATATATATGTGTGTGTACCGTGTATATATAGTATAGGTAAGGATATATATATATATATATATGTACCTAGGTGTGTGTGAGTGTTTTTAATTGTATGTGAAAATGTGTGTGTGTCATAACTGTGAACATATATGTATATATATGTATATATATCTATATAATATATATATATATATGTGAGTGTGTTTGTGCATATAATATATTTATATATATATATATATATGCATGTGGCGTGTGTGTGCGTGGTTCATGCATAGAATATATATAATATTTGTATATCTATATCAATAGGTAACAAAGATAGGGAGCCTAGGATATATAGGTATATATATATATACGTATGGAGAATATATATATATATGCTTGCACAGAAAAAATAAATATAATAAAAAGTATCCATTAACACAAAAATTCGTATTGACTCACGGCCCACTAAAAAGGCTAAAGCATGCTTTATTGACTTATTTGCTAGTACTTTCTGGATGAGCACAATAAATAATTAACAATGAACCCCATCTCCCCTTTAAAGAAACAAGAAACAGACTCTCCTTCCATCACTGCTTCGACGAAAAACCAGAAAGTAAACTACAGACAAAACCCTCAAATTTTAAAAGCAGCAAAAGACGGAAAAACAAGAAATGAAATACCTTAAGACTCTAAGAAAGCTAGAGAACTCAATCGCTTAGCTGAAAGAAGGGCTTAAGTTGGTGTGATTTGTTAGTGAAAAGGGACAACCTATTTATACTGAAATTTGAGGCATTCCATATTGTAAGAGTAAATATGGTGATGATTATTTTCCATAATCATGCGTTATTGAGAGGAGATTCAGGATTTAAAAATAGAATAGTAAGTTTAGGGTTAAATGAAAAATTGGTGAGGGTGGCGGAAGGTGGAGGCGCAGATCCCCCCCTTTCTTTTACTTGATTATGGGCCTAGTTCCAAAGAAAGGGAATACTAATGGGTTATGAATTGATCCGTAAGTAACAAAAAGGAAGACTAAGGTCCAACATATAATAAATAAAATATAATAACTATGGAGCTATACCATAACAAATAATAATAATAATAATAATAATAATAATAATAATAATAATAATAATAAAATAATATAGTGCTAGACAAAAATGGCGCGAATTATAGGATCGTAATTTATAAATGTATGCATGACTAAAATTTTCGGGGTGCTACACATACTTAATGATGTTCTTCACAACGTTCATGTGACTCTCCTTTAGACATGCTTGATAGCTAGCACATACTCCCACACTGTAAGTAATGTTAGACCTCTTTGTAGTTAGATAAAGCAAGCTTCCAATTATGCTTCTGTAGAGGGTCTAATCAACTTCTGTTCCAGCATCATCCTTGGTGATCTTGGTTGATGTCTCCATTAGAGTACTCTTATGCTTGCTGCTCTCAAGTCCAAACTTCTTTACAAGACCTTTGGTATATTTGGACTGAGATATGAAAATACCTTCTTCAGTTTGCTTGATCTGTAGCCCTAGAAAGTATTTAAGATCTCCAACCAAGCTTATCTCAAATTCAGTCTCTATGTCCTTAATGAAGTTCATGACCATCTTCTCGGACTTTGATCCAAATATGATATGATCAACATATACTTGGACTATGATAACAACATTGTTCTTTTTTCTGATGAACAATGTTTTGTCTTCTCATCCTCTTCTGTATCCTTTGCTATGTAATTTGCAAGCCTCTCATACGAAACACGAGGAGCTTGTTTCAGACCATAGAGAACTTTCTTGAGTTTGTAAACATGGTTTCGAAAGTGAGGATCTTCAAACCCTTTTGGAAGAGCAACATACATAGGTTTGTTGAGGAAACCATTGAGGAAAACACTCTTCACATCCATCTGGTGTAGCTTGAACTTCAGTTGGAATGCTATCGAAAAAAGTAATAACCTTGTGTTTTACACGTGTTTTGAGGTTCATTTAAGTGGTATTTGATGGACACTTCATGCATGAAGTGATAAGTTTTGCATAGTTTTCTATATTTTGTGCAATGTCATCTATTTGTTCATTGTGAAAGGATTTAATGCCATTTTTGTGTGAGCTTCAAATGATCTTTGAAATAGCCTAGGAAGATAGGAAATTAAGTTAGGAACACGTTGTAAAAAAAAATCGGATAATCAGATGAGAAACGTGGGAGAACGAAGCAAAATAGTGAGAGACTGTAGGATGCCATATGGACCCACGACTATGGTCGCGAATCCACTCGCGGATTCCATTCTGGCCAGTTTTCTGTCAGCTCGCTACTGGGGAAGTGTGCCTTTGTATTACCGTGTTCTTGTTATTTAATTATATTTTCTCTTGGATTGTTATTAGCTATTTATTTAATTATGAATAACTAATTCTCTAGTATTCTGGGATTTGATAGTAGTTGATTTTGAAGTACGATGAGTATTATTAATTATATAATTTTGATTTTTCTTTTATTCTTTGTGTTCTTAGCTTTGTTTTCTTGATTGATTGATCACCATGATATTATTATTTATTGTATTAATTCATAAATCGAGAGATGAGTTTTAACACTTGAACACAAGAACACAGAGCACATTAATCAATAACAATCGAGAGATTTGAGGTTAATTGTGAGGACAATAAATCCTTGGAACTTTTAGGAGTTGCATGTTAGTAATTGAATGGACACATAAATTCTAACATGTAATCTATGGTTTAAGCACTTCGAGAGAAGGTTTGAATTAAATGAGTGATTGTCCTAATAAAAGTCGAATCGTGAATAAATTATATAATTGAATTAACATTGTATGGATAAATCAATGAAATCAAAATCCTGGAATATTTCTTTCCCTCTAAATTTATACTCGGTTTTCATCTGTTCATCTTTTATTTACCTTATTTATTTTCTTGTTTAAATAGTTAATTAAATCCAATATTTCAATGTGTTACCGAAATAGTGTTAGGAAAATGATGTTGCAAGATTCACACATAAATTAATAATTAATCTTTGTGCAATACGACATTGCTTATCATTGTACACAGCTACACCATGTACTTACGAGTAGATAATATTTTGTCGATTAAGAAGTAATCATATAGATTCTAGTCTTATCACAGGAGCAAATATTTCATCAAAATCAATTCATTCGATCTGAGAGTAGCCTTGAGCAACAAGTCTTTCCTTATTCATGGTGATGTTTCCTTCTTTATCAGACTTGTTTCTAAAGATCAACTTAGTCCGAACAATGTTGACATCATTTGGAGCTGGTGCTAGATCCCAAACATCATTCTTTCTAAACTGCAGCAATTCTTCATGCATGGCTTCAACCCAATACTGATCTTATAGAGCTTTCTTCACATTCTTAGGCTCAATCTTTGATGTGAAGTAGACATTGGAAATCAACTCCTGGACTTTTGATCTGCTTCTAGTTTTTATGGAATAATGCACATCTTCTATGGTTGCAGTCGTTGGATGGCTTTTAACAATCTGCTTGTATGTCCTTTTAGGAGTCACGATCGGTTCTTCATTATTTTTGTCTGATTTCTCTGAATATTTCTTCAGAATGATAAAAAAACATCTTGATGAACATCTTCATCATCACTCTTGAAGTCTTGAGCATCATCACTTTTGTTTCCGTGTTGTAGACTATGTAGGATTTGTTGTTCCTTGAATATCCAAGGAAGATACCTTCAAATCCTCTATTCTCCATCTTGGTCAGATATTCTCTATCATTGAGAATATAGCATGTGCAGCTTAATATATGAAAGTACTTGACAATAGGCTTCCTTTCCTTCCACAGCTCATAGGGAGTAACCAATGTTCCAGGTCTGCTATGAATCCGATTGCTAATATGGTATGCAGTGTTGATTGCTTCAGCCTAGAAGTGTGTGGCAATGTTGTTTCCAGCAATCATTGCTCTAGTCATTTCTTGAAGAGTTCTATTCTTCATTCCCACAATTTCGTTCTGTTGAGGAGTCTTTGGAACAGAATATTCATGGTTGATCCCAAGCTCTTCACAGTAGTCATCGAATAGCTTGTTCTCAAATTCCTTTCCATGATCACTTTTAATTGTCATAATTGGAACACCTTTTTCCACAGAGAGTTTACAGGCTAATTTCTTGAATGCTGTAAATGTTTCTATTTTATCTCTTAAGAACTCAACACAGGTGAACCTAGAGAAATCATCAATGCAGACAAACACATACCTCTTTCCTCCATAGCTTTCTATAGCCATTGGTCCCATTAGATCCATATGAAGAAAATCTAGGAATTTGCTAGAGGTGATGTGTTGAACATCCATGTGCTGAGATCTGATTTACTTTTCTAATTGACAAGGACCACAAACTTTATCACAGTCAACTTTGATCTTAGGAATCCCTTATATCATATCTTTGTTGATCAGCTTTCGAAGATTCATAAAGTGAGTATGGCCAAGGTTCTGATGCCATAACTCAGATTCATCCAAGGATGTTCTCTGACAAGTTATTGAATGTTCTATAGGAATGTTAAACCTATAGCAGTTGTCAGAAGATCTCTTTCCTTCCATGAAGACTTCATTATTCTTCTTATAGACCTTGTAGTCATCTGATGCTAATTAGGTTGGCTTTCAGTCCATCCACCAACATAGCTTTCTTCAAATTGGGCATTCATTCAACATTCAGAACTCTTTTACCCATAACTTTGCCCTTATTTTCATCTCCAAATGTAACAAAGTCAGATGCGCATGTCTTCAACTTCTTTATCGCTACACTGTCACATGTCATATGCCTTGAGCATCCACTATCGAAGTACCAACTATTTAAACTTTCAACTCTAAGAGATGTATTTGCAATCATGCTAACATGTTGCTTCTTTACTACCCACTTCTTCTTGGGTAAGTTTTGTTCATTTTTCCAATTTGGACGTGGTGTTGTAACTTTAGCTTTGGTAGGTACATAATTTCTCCTCATTCTTTTAAGATCTCTGAGATAATCTTTATAATGAGGTCTAATATGGCCAGCAACCTCACAATAGTGGCATATTATCTTCCTTTTATCTGATGTATTGTGGGAGGTAATATTGGAGGTGTTTCTGTGGAAGATCTTTTTGTGAGGAACACTTGGAGGATGAACGTTCTTCAAAACATTCTGAACATTTTTCTGGACAATTTCCTTCTGCTCAGGTTCCTCCTTTACTTTGACAAACTTAATCTCTCATGTGCTTTGACTAGAGTACCCGAGACCATATCGAACCTTCGAGGTCTGTCTTGAGTTAAGAATCTCATCCAGATTCTTGGTACCATTATTGAGCATTCTTATGTTTCAACATCTTCATATCTTCATTGGCTTGCTCAAGTTCCTTCTTCTAATCACAGATGGTTTTTTGTAGAGATGTTTCTTTGATAATCAGTTGACTATATTCTCTTGGCTGATCTTCTGATTTTGTGCAACAAGTTGTTTATTGAGTTCAACAAACTGCAACCACTTGTTGAACATCTCTTGATAGGTGTTCTCAATATCTAAGTCACTGACATCATCATCATCTGATTCCTGATTGATGGCAAAAGAATCAGTATGTGATTCTTGTTTCTCTCTAGTGAAGGCAATAATTTCATCTTCTGAGTCTGATCCACTGGAGCTTGTTTCTTCTTCACTCATTGAAGTATTGTAGCTCCTTTTCTTCTTCAGAGTGTTGGTACATTCTCTCTGAATGTGACCATAGCCTTCACATTCTCTGTATCTTATTTCTTTATCTTGATCAGAGTTGTTCCTGTTTGAAGGCTTATGAAGGAATTACTTTCTATTATTATTCTTGTTGAAAAATTGATTCCCAGTCATCTTCAGCATCTTTCTAAAATTCTTGGTGATTAGAACCATAGAATTCATCAACTCTTCATCAGTAACATCTTTAAGAACTTTTTCAGGAACCTTTTCTGAGGTTTTAGCTTTTAAGGTAATTCTTTTGCCTTTCTCTATGTATTTGTCTTCCTCAAGGTTCATCTCAAAAGTTTGAAGAGATCCCATCAGTTCATCCAGCCTCATGCTTCTGATGTCTTTGGCTTCTTCTATGACAACAACCTTGTAGGCAAATCTTTTTAGTAAGGACCTTAAAACTTTCCTAACCAGCTTCTCATCTGTCATGACTTCTCCTAATGAAAAACTCTTATTAGATATACTCCTTAATCGGGTATTAAATTCTCCAATAGTTTTAGAGTCTGCCATTCTCAAATTTTCAAATTTGAAGGCAATATTTTGAAGTTTAGATAGTCTAACAGTACTGGTTCCTTCAAAGGTTATCTTCAGTATCTCCCATGCAGCTTTGGCAGTTTTACATGTTGAGATGAGACTGAATGACTTCAAATCAACCGCGGAGAATATGACATTGAGAACTTTTGAGTTAGCATTGAACTATCTCTTTTATGGTTCAGTCCAATCCTTCTCTGGAACGATAGTATATTGGTCATCTTTGGCAACTCTAGGTTGTATCCATCCTTCTGTGACACTCTTCCATGCTTGATCATCGATGGATCTGAGAAAAATATGCATCCTTGCTTTTCAGTAAGGGTAGTTGTTGCCTTCTAGAAGCGATGGTCTGGCTGTGGAACCTCCTTCTTTTATAGAACTCGTGGCTTTAAAACCAAATACTTCACACAGAGATGTACTTCCAGTAATATTTTTGTTTTGAACACAAAATGACCTGCTCTGGGGCCAATTGAAAGTGCACACCTCGGGTGATATATATCTGTCTGCAAAACATTCACAAAAAAGTACACGAACATTATAGGATAAGGTTCACAATAATGTTTAGGAACGTTATTGTGAACTTAATGTAATTTGTAGAAAGTAAAGCACACAACAGATTGGTAACCATATTCGATCAACTGATCTACGTCAAGGGGACTTGTCAAGTCCGTGGAAAATAATTCACTATTCTGGTGTCACATTTACTTAGGTTATTGATAAACATGGCTTTTGCCTAGCATTTGGGTGTCTATTTGGATGGTATTTAAAGATTAATGTATGCATAGGTTGGTGTTTGGTTGTTGTTTCGGCTTTTCTCGTGCGTTTTCATGTTTTGCTATTTTTATTGAAGTTGGAGCTAAAAAAGGGGATACTTTCAAGATCCAATTCATGGGAGAGAGAAGCTAGAAAGATAGAGAATCGAGTTAGGATCATTCTCCAACTTGAATCGGATCGATCGAACGAGAAACGAGCAAGAACGAAGCAAAATAGTGGAGGGTGTCAAATCCACCGAGCCAGCCGCAGCGAGGTGGCTCGGCAGATATACCAAAATTCTCCAAAGAATTCCGGCGATTCATCCGCCGGTCGGCGGATATTGCTGCGGCTCGGCGGATTCTTCATAACGGGTCACCGAACGCGCCGAGTTTTTACCTGTTATCTATTTTTGGCCTGTGAACTTACCTTTTGGGCCGGATTTTTAGTACCTAATATATATAGGATTGTTAAGAATGAAATTAGGAGCTTCTTTTCATTATTTTTCAGTTTTATTTTAGATTTCATAGTGTCAAGACATGAAGATTGAAGATTGAAGTTTTATGCCTTGAATTTCTCTATGGTTTTTTCTAACCTTTGCTATTTAATTATGTTTCTTTATTCTTTCTTTCTTTTAGATTTCATTATGTGTGACTAGTTCGTATAATTAATTCTAAGGTTTGTAGCATGTATAAAATTATGTATTGATTTAATTCTTCATCAATTTTCCTTCCAATTATATGGTTCAAACATTCAAGTTTAGATTTCTCATGCATGATTAGAGCCATAGTCATTGTATGCTAGCTAATTAATTTGAGTCCTGATGGAGATAATTAATTAGTAGGATTAAATTGAATGATTTGATACACATACTTGTGATCTATATGAGGTTTTAAATTTGTTAATCTATCGGGAGTTAACAATTAGTCTAGAGATGAAAGTAATAGATAAATTGTTAATCTACTTTTACCTTGAGACCTGGCGGAGATAGGTAATTAGAATTCTGATCCTCCACCAATAATTGGATTAAATTGAAAGTTGATGGAATTAGATTAATATATAATGGATTCATGTGTATGCATTCCCTAGGATTAATTATTTTATTTAATTGATAGTTCCGTTTTTAATCTCGTTTGATTTGCATTTGATTTTATTTTTGAGTTTAGTAATTTATTTTTAATTATCTGCCTAGGAATAGTACACCAAATAAATAGATAGCATGGATAATAGAGAGTTGTTAGCTTAATACTCAGTGTGATCAATAATTCAGGATACGATACTCAATTCACTTATTATATTGCATGACCTGTGTTAGTTGTAAATAATTGCATAATAAATAGTGCATCAGCTATTACATGAAACTTACCTCCCGTCACTCGAAACCCTTTCTACTCGTACACTCTCTTTTGATGAATTGAATCATGAGATCCCCTCACAACCTAGATATCTAACATATCTAGTTTCCATAGGAAATCTGTCCCGAGACTCCTTTCGATAGTGTATGAAAATGTATTTCAAAACACTTTGACTAGAACACTAATCTCTAGTCTAACATACAACCGAAACTAAGTGGCTCAAAATAGTTAGATCTCTTGAAATAATTAGTGCAATTCTTATGTTCAGTATTACTTTTAACAGGTCTGTATCTCAGGCTTATTTATAGATGAGTAATACAGCCTTAACAAGGGAACAAATGTCTTAATCCTATTCTGAAACTAATAAGGAAACTTTCCTTGTTGGATTTGAGACCTAGGACAATCCAAGTTAGGATTTTTTCCATGTTTAGAACTCTGTCTTTAATTTGTCTTTAATCTTGTTCTTTTCAAGCTGGATAAGTCATCTTCTAGAATGATCTCTGAATCTCTTTTAGGTTGAAAACTTCGAACAACTTCATCGATCTTGTAAGAACAATCTGGACAAAAGATGTTCATGTAAATGTTCACGAACGTTGCAATGAACATTGTTGATCTTGAACCTTCACTTTAGGTAGCACAGCGGAATGTCTTGTATGTTCACAAGCTGACTTCTGGCTATCACTCAAGCTGGTAGTTGTCAGTACTCAGTATGTTGAATAATCTTTGTTGTGGCACGATGCACAACAATCTTCATCTCAGCTCAATCCAAACTCTTTGTTTGAGTTGTCTTCAGGAAATTCAGATCACGTTCATGTACATCTTTATGAACGTTATCCAGAACAGTAGACACATACTTGGAAAAACCAAATACTTAAGTGGTTATCCAATGCCATACATGTGAATGATAATTAATCACTGTTACAAGTGCAATGTAGAGCACTTGATAAAAAACATAGTGTGCAGCATGACACCATTGATTCATCTTGACTGAGTTTCTTCAATTGGTGTCAAGCACAATACTAACAAAGAATATCTTGAAGCTTCGATAAAAAAAAGGTTATAGAATGAGTCAATGAGTGAGTTGGAAAGTGATGCAATTATACACTACAATAAATCAAAGAGAAAAAAAATAATGAATTTTATACAGGAAAGAAAAAGAAACAACGACCCAAACCTAACAATCCCAGATATCACATTAGCAAATTATAAATACCATAATAGCAGAATTTTATATATGTGTCAACATGTTAACAGAAAAATGATTCATGTTAGAACAATGTAATACAATATGATAAATTTGCTAATAGTCAAACACATATTCTCTACTCTGCCAATTTCCACTAGCTAATATAGTAACAAAATATTACAGACAAGATGACTAACTATTATTAGCATATATTATCAACAATATTAGCAAAGATATTTATTTTGTCAGTTGCTGATTTTGAATTAGCAATTTATATATCAAATTTAGCATAATTTAATAATAATACTGGTGTTTTTACGATATGTTCATTAGCAAATAATGACGTACGTTAGCATATATATAATTAGTATTGTTAGCAAAAATATTTAAATTATGTCTATTACTGCTCACATTTTGATAATATGTACATTAGCAAATAATGATGTACGTGTTAATATATATTATCAATAGTGTTAGCAAAAATAATTAAATTATGTCTATTAGTGCTCCCGTTTTAAAAATTTGTTCATTAGCAAATAATGATGTATGTGTTAATATATATTATCAACAGTGTAAGCAAGAATATTTAAATTATGTCTGTTAGTCCTCGTATTTTGAAAATATATTCATTAGCAAATAATTACGTACGTGTTAGCATATATTATCAACAGTATTAGAAAAAAAATTAAATTATGTCTGTTACTGCTCACGTTTTGAAAATATGTTCATTAACAAATAATTAAGTACATGTTAGCATGCATAATCAATAATGTTAGCAAAACTATTTAAATTATGTATATGAGCGCTCGTGTTTTGATAATATGTTCATTAGCAAATAATTATGTGTGTTAGCATATGTTATAAACAATTTTAGCAAATATATATATATATATATATATATATTGTCAATGACTGATTTTGATTTAGCAATTTATGTGTCAAATTTAGCATAATTCAATAATAATACTAGCATAAATAAGTCGATCAAACATTATCAAATTAACATATTAATTTATGCTTTGATATTTCAAAATACAACAAACCATATGAAAGTGTTGTAAACATTAATATGTCAATGAATAACATGTAGCTGAAGATCGGCCTGATGAGAGGAATAAGAGGAGAAGACCAGGAAAAGTGTCAATTGTTACTCAAATATTTTACTTATTATTTTTTTTAAAAAAATATTATATGTACAACAAAGCAAATATTGTAATTCTAATTAATAGATATGTTAGGAAAAACTATCAAGGTTTTTCTTACAAGGGGTTTTGATGAGATGTCAAAATGTGTCAAAATATGAAAAGAGCTTTGAAAGAACTGAAAAGAAATCAAGCAGAAAACTAAAGATGATCATATAGAGTCAAAGCTATCAAGCCAACAGATATGATCAATTCGTGTAAAAGAGGAAAGAAGATTAGAGAAAAAGAAGACTATAGCTTGCTAGAATAATCAGCAAGGCAAACTGGAAGTTGCAGGTACCAGAGAGAGAAGGTATCAACTGCCACCAGTCTATAGTAATGAACTGATGACCAATACCAGTTCAAGGCCACCACCAGCTAAAGGGAAGTCCCAGCTGAAGAGAACTGAAGCACATACCAGTTCTAGGCCGCCACCAGCTGAAGAGAAGTCCCAGCTGAAGAGAACTGAAGCACATACCGGTTCTAGCCCGCCACCAGCTGAAGGGAAGTCTCAACTGAAGAGAACTGAAGCACATACCAGTTCTAGGCCGCCACCAGCTGAATGGAAGTCCCAGCTGAAGAGAGAAGTTCCAGCTAAAGAGAACTGAAGCACATACCAGTTCCAGGCCACGACCAGCTGAAGGGAAGTCCTAGCTGAAGAGAACTGAAGCACATACCAATTCTAGTCCAATACCGGCTGAAGAAATGTTCCAGTCAAAGGAAGATCCCAGCTGAAGGGAATACCAGCTGAAAGAGGAGAACTGAGGAACATGCCAGTTCTAGATCATTCCCGACTGAAGAAATACCAGTTGAAGAGCACATCAGTTTGAACTGATGAACATGCCAGTCCACGATGACATCAACTGATGAAAACTGCCAGCCGAAGAGAGGACAATCATGAGCTGAAGAAAATACCAGCTCAAGATATTCCATCTGAATAAATGTACCAGCTGAAGAAATGTACCAAGTCTAAAGATCCATGCTGAAGGAAATACCAGCTTAGGACATTCCAGTTGAAGGAACATACCAGCTTAGGATATAATCTAGATGTTTATTGAATTACTAGTATACCCTCAATTTAATACAACTATCAACATATTACAATCTTGACCTCATTTATTCCAAATCAATCTTGACCGTTGAAATTAAATGGATGGATGATTTAAATTAGTTCCTAATTCCTACATGAAAAGTTGGTTCTCATTTGAACTCTATGCTAACAAAGCATTACTGTCATGCTAACGAAACATTATCATAATGCTAATGAAAAAAAATTTATATTGTTGACGAAAAATTAAATTATAAAAAATAATTATAAATCATAATTGGATGGAAATAAACCGTAATTCAGATGTAATAAACTCCAATGATCTAAAAAAATGGAATTGAATTCTTAAAAATTAATTATAAATCATAATTAGATGAAATAAACCATAATAACAATATAAATATACAACGTTAACATTATGATATTGTTTTGTCAGTACTACGGATAAACTATGTTAGCATCTGACTATGCTTCGTTAGCATAAGGTATAAACTCTAATTGGATGAAATAAACCAAATTAATATATTTAAATTTTATTAAATAAACCACATATAATAATGAATTAGGAACTAAAAAATAAAAAATAAATCATAAAAAATAATTATAAATCCTAATAATAATAATAATAATAATAATAATAATAATAATAATAATATGAGTATGTCTACTACGTTAACATTATGATAATTCTTCGTTAGTATAGTGAATACAGATTTGTAAGCATATGACAAATGCTTCGTCAACATACATTATCATAATGCTGACGAACCATTATTTAAAAGCTAACGAGAGCGTTTTTGCGCTGGACACAAGTAAAAATGTATTTTTTGTATTTTCGTCCATATTTATTTGCACAAATATATCCATGATTGATTTTGAATTAAAGAGTATATATGAAAGAGCTTTAATTTGGTGTATTATTTGCTTTGATCCGATTAGAAAATAAGTTATGATCATTTAAAGTTTTTAAGATTTTTTTAAAAAAGTGATGACATCAACAGTTTTACATGGATTTGACTATTATACCCCACCTCCTTTTTTGTCTTGACTTTGACATTAAATCTCATTCATTAGATGATCCAGTTGGATGTTGTAAGATGGGTTTCTAGTTTCTATACCAAGAAAATGTGTATTTTCTATCCATCCATTCCTCATATATATATATATATAGTACACCTTTTAAACTTATAGAAAAATATACACATCTTTGTATATTGTGTCTTCGTATATTGTAGTGTTCATGCGGACCTTAAGGTCAGTGTGCAAATTATACATAATTCAATATTATTAAATGATATTTTATATGTATTCTATATAATGATATTATGGTGACATAAAAAACGTGTGCCCTAATATTATTTTCAAACTGATGATATTATTTTTATAAATTCTTATGATATCGTCTTTAAAAATATGAAATTACACACTCCGTATGAAGTATTTGTTCCGCAAACGTTCACACAAAAGTACTTGAATGTTGTTAGATAAAGTTCACAATAATGTGCAAGAATGTTTATATGAACTTAATGTAAATTGCAGAAAGTAAAACACATAGTGAGTTGGTAACCCTTTTCGATCAAATGATATATGTCAGGGGACTTGTCAGGTCCGTGGAAAACAATTCACTACTCTGATGCACCGTTTACTTGGGATATTACACGCAGCTGACCTCCCGTTACTCAATACTATTTTTTTACCACTACACCCTCTTTTGATTAATTGAATCGTGGGATCCCCTCACAACCTAGACTCTCTCTATCTAGTTCCCATATGTATTCTCTCCCGAGAAACCTTTTGACAATGTATGAAAAATATTTCACTACACGATGAAGAACACTAATCTCTAGCTTAACCTCATGACCGAAACTAATGTGGCTCTTTAAACAATTTAGAACTCTTGCGGAATCTCTCTACTTCAGATCTTTCGGTGTGTTTCGGTGTATCTAACAAGTTTTGATCTCAAGATATTTATAAGATAAGGATATATCCCTTAATATGAAAATCAGAAGTCCTAATCCTATCAGATATAAAATAATGAAATTTCCTTATTTAGCTTCAAAATCGAGGACTTGTCTTGTTAGAAATCTTCCATCTTTAGACATCTGCCTTATCTTTAATCACGTGCCCTTCAAGTTGATTAAGGCATCTTCTAGAACGATCTTGAATCTCTTCTTGGTTGGCAAACTTCGAATAGCTTTAATGATCTTGGAAGAACAATCTGGACAAAGGATGCTCATGCAAACGTTCATGAACTTTGCTATGAACATTGTTGATCTTGAACCTTCACTTCATGTAGCACAAGGGAATGTCTTGTATGTTCACAGACTAATTTATGGATATCACTCAAGTTGGCTGGCAGTACTCAGTGTGTTGAAAAATCTCAGTTGTGTCTTGATGCACAACTGTCTTCATCTTCAGCTCGATCCTATCTTCATGCTTGAGTTGTCTTCATTGAAGTTCAAATCACGTTCTAGTACATCCTTGTGAACGTTGTCCATAACGGCATATGTACTTTATAAAACCAAATACGTAGTAATGATTTATGTCATAAAGATCAATGACAATCAATCATTACTGTAAGTGCAAAGTACAACACTTGATAAATAAGCTTAGTGCAAAGTATAACACTAACAAAATATATAATATTATCAGTATATAAAAAACAATGTCGGGACACTCATTTTTTAGTTCCTCATATCGATTATACATGGAATGTCACTTGAAAATAACTTAAAAGATATTAGATTATGTATATTTAAAAAAATTAGGACTTGTATATGTATTAAAAATAATGTAATATGTAAATTTGGGATGACAATAAATTAAATTTTATACTAGGCAATTGCTATTTAGACTACGTATTTTACTCTTTTCACTTCGCTTGCTCAATGTACTACAAATTTTATTCAATGCACCACACATATTGACATTAGTACCCTTCACTCCAAAATGTCATATTTTACTTAAAAAAATCATTTTGAAAATAGAGAAACTGTAGACCGGTGAGAGGAAAACTCGAAGGAAAACACGCAAACAACTATTCGAAATCAAGCACAAGAGAATAAATTCTTTTGGATCATTATTTAATTCAAGTTTCATAATAGTTTAAGATGGTAGGATGGGTTATTGGAAGTATTAGATGCTAGTATGTGTTTTTCAATTGAAAATAATCGAGTTAGAAACATGTTGGCGTGGTGAGATTTCACGTTTGGTTCAAACTAAGAACATCTAAAACATGTTCGAGCTTTTATTTTCGAACATAACTTAGAAAATATGGGTGCAAATGGGTTCAAAGTTGATTTTTTGAACAACCCCCATTTGTTCAAAAAACATTTTTCGAACAACACTTGAGAAAATTTCAGGGTATAAGGGTGTTCAAAGTTGATTTTTTGAACAACCCCCATTTGTTCAAAACACATTTTCCGAATGACACTATGTTCGAAAATTTAAATTCGAACGCCCCGACCTCAGTTTTTCCCTAAGTGTTGTTCGAAAAATGAAGTTCAAACCACTCCAAAATGATATAAATTTTCTGTTCAAACGAATAGCGATATGGACAAAAAAAAACCTTCACAACATGTTCTAAACTCGATTATTTTCGATCTATACACCCATTCTAGCATCTAATACTTCTAATAAACTAGCAGAAGAAGCGTGCATTGCACGCAATTTAACTAATTTGCTTAAATTAATTATGTAAGTTTGCATAATTTTACTATACTATATTTGAGTAGTCAATTTAAAAAATATATTTCATTATATATTCATATATATATATATATATCAATTTATAAATTTAATAATATCTGAAAATTCTAGATTAATCAATAATTAGAAAATTAATATAAACATAAAATATAATTAAATTGTAACTATTCAAACACGAACTCAGAATTTATAGCATTTTAATTTGTTTATATTTTTGTTATTTTAATATGTGTGTGTGTGTGTGTGTGTGTGTGTGTGTGTGTGTGTGTAGGGTTAGGTTCTGGTGAGAAAGAACCCTCATGTGAGAAATGAGAATAAATCTGATCCATTTATTTTTCTTGATCAATGGTTGGTATTTAATTATGTGCAATTAGGCGTGATGAATGTAGATTAATTCATATAGGTGTGCTATATATTATAAAATTGCCATGAAATCATTATGGAAAGAAATTATTAGCTACATGAAATATGGATACGTTATATCTTAGATTCCCAAAGATTAAAAACTGCCAGAGGAGTTTGAGAAACTCAATCATGTTTATAATATTTGTATTTAAAAAATTAATAATAATGGACGATCACAAAAAATAATAATTCATTAATTAATGGACGACCGTGAGAGTTGATGAAACCGTGAAAGAAGGAGACGGGTTGATTTAATTAATTTGTTCCTTTTTTTTACAAAAAATTTAAACCTTCTTAGATTGTTGACGACGTATATATGTATTAACACAATTCAAATCTTCTATTCAACAAATTTTATGTTGACTTTACTGTCTGATAAAAATACAAAATTTTAATTAATATAAGTTCACAAAATCTTTGCATCATCTATTTCAGAAAAATTCAGCATAAAGCTAACTAAACTTACTAAAAAGTTAATGAGTTCAAAATAGTATTAATTATATGATTTTTTACTATCATGACAAAACACCTTATCGCACATCAATTAACATAATTTATCTCATAAGTAAATTATATTTTTAACCACTCTATGTCATCAATTAATTTACGTATATCACGATACACTGAATTGATTGAACTATTTTAATTATTACACATGTCACTAAATATTAACTATTTTTTGTGTGTATTTCATCCGAATATACATTTAATACTATATTTTTTATTGTAACATAAATGACTACATTGGACAATTAAAATTAAAAATAACTTAACTAAATTAAAACGATGTTGAATATATAAATATCACGTGTTAAAGATACAAAAAAAAAATCATTCTTATAGCAACGTGTGTTGCTCGATCAATGATAAAGAAATGTTAAAATCTCAAAGTTTGGTTAATTAATAGTTTGTTGTGGTAAAATGCGTTCAAGATTTGATTTTCAATATATTTTTAAAATGTTATACATTGTTTACAATTTTTTTACGAAAAATATAATTTGGTTTTCAGTTGTAATTATTGATTCAATGATTAACTGATTTAATTAGTAGTACAAATCTAAGGACAAATTATTCAATTTCTCAATTTCAATTATTTCCATTTTCATTCTTATGATTAATATGTTTTAAAATTGGTAATCACCATTTTCGTGGAAATCTATATTCCAAAATATGTGCAATATAAATTCCTTCCACCCGAGAAATTTAATTATTCTCTTTCAACCAAAACACCTAATACATACATATATATATATATATATGTATATATATCATTCTATAAAAAAAATCCTAATGTACAACACTTCTACATATAACTACGAATTATATTATTGTTCTATATGTATTATGTTTAACTAAATAATTTGAGAATTATGTTAAATAATTAGTAGTTCAATCTAAGGGGAAAATATTTCATTTTTCTATTCCAACTCTTTTATAATTAATTGGACTACGTTTATTATCAGTCATATGATTATAGGTAGTCAGCATAATCCATATTCTAAAAAAATATGCAATATTCATACACCCATGAGTTTAAATAGCTATTCTTAATTAACTGAAAAATCTATCCAAAATTTTCTACATTAATCAATTCTTATATTTATCTTCATCATAGACTTTTTTTAAGTGTTCTTCATTCACTTTAATAGATATATATTCTAATAGTTCAACATATATTATCTGACATGTCTTCTTGGTGCAGTCAACATTATCCGAGCCCAACCATAAATAAAGAAGTTGAAATTTAGTTTCAATAAATTTAATTGGAACTACTCTTAATCATATGAATGGGAGTGAACACATCAATTCACACACACACACACTGTAGTTACCACAACTAAATTACATGTTTTCTATTAAGAACTGTTTAAATATGTAGCATCCCAGAATATCAGAGAGTTCTCTAAATTTATTTAGAAGACTAAAGAAAATAATTGGAGCTAAAATAAAGTAAAACAAATGTAAGTCGCGACCTTTTTGTGTCTTTTATGTGAAAATTGATTTATGAGAGTTTGCATTTGTCTCCGGAAGATAGTCAATATTGGTCTTTTTTGCAATGTAACGACCTAAAAAAAGTTGTTGGTGCTTTTAGAATTTTATTCTGACCTCTACAGGAGTCACGTAATTGAAAATCGTAAAGGGAAAACTTGTGAATAGTAATTTATGTGTGCATTTGTGATTCGAAAAATTTGCAAAATCCTCCTCATTAATCTGAGACTTGTTCTATCAAGCCTATCTTATAGGAAATAACCTAAGGAATCCGTTCGCGTTCACGGATTGCCAATTGAGGTTAATCGAACGCTCGGGAGCAAAATCTGTCAGTCAAAAGGAATAGTAAAAGTAATTTTTGAAAAGGAATCTTTCTTCGATTTCCCTCAGACAACCTCCTCATTTTTTAAAGATGGGTTGGTTTAATAGTACTCGAGCCAATGAGTCTTCCGGTATTTTCAGATTTTGTGTTTGAGGTCGTTTGAACCTTGATATTGAATAAAGCAACTTTAATTGAATCCGGAAATCACTTTATCAGTATTTTATATCCGAAAAAGCTATATCCGCCCCAGAGCCACTTTTCCTATAAATAGGGGGCTTGAGGATTCATTTCTCTTGCCCATCTATCTCTCTCTCTCTCTCTCTCTCTCTCTCTCTCTCTCTCTCTCTCTCTTCTCTTCTCTTCTCTTTCTCTCTCTAGTTCGTGTTAACGAACGAGAGAAACACGAGCCTGCGCCGAGTAAATCGCGCGTGCGGGCCCAGGTTAAGCTTTGTTTGGGGGAGTGCTGCTGCGGGAGCAGCTGTCGAGCGTCGGACGGCTACCGAAGAGCCATCGCCGCCGCTGCCGTGGATGGTCGAAAATCGTCATCGTCATGCCGCTGCTTCGGATGTCTCATTTCACTCCATTTCTTATTCTTTATAGTTGAAAATTTTAATATGTTGCGTGTTTTAAATAGTACTTCATTTTTTATGTTGAGTGTGTTGTCGTCCAGTGGCCGGAAACTGACAAAAATGGCCGAAAATGTCAAAAATAAAGGGACGCCGATCAGTTTCGATTTTGGACCATTTTTGCCCATTTCAGATCGTCAAATCGAAAAGGTTTGAACTAAAAAGTTGCTCGAAATATTATTTCCTATAGGACTGCCAAGTTTCATAATTTTCCGATAAGTTTTAATTAAAGTCGATTATTTTAATCAGGCGGTTATTTTTATAATTAGAGCATGTGATTTCAGAAAATTCTAAAAATTGTATAGTTTAATAAAGATATATGTGGGGTCATGCCTAATTATTTTCATAATTTTTGGATAAGTGAAAAGTGCAATCAAGGTTAGCTGTATAAAATTTGATTAAAATGGCAAGTTATGGAAAGTGACCTCTGTCAAATCTTTTGGTCCCATTAAATTGAAAATTATATTTTGGAATTTATTTCCTTCTGTGTGAAAGTTGTACGAGGTCTCTAGAGTCGCACATTCTTAGTTGAAATATAATTAAAGTGAATAAAAGCTCCAATTAAATTAAAGTCGAGTTCTGAAAATTAGAATAACAGTCCTAAAATAAGGTTTAACCTTGTAGGCCTTATTGAGCCAGTCAGAGAAGCTGTCGGATGAATATCGAGAAGTTTGATCACCTGAGTTGATCTAATCGATATGGGTTTATTTGCAAAACCTATCTATATTTGATTTATTAATTCATAAATGTGATAGTCATAGTTAGAATATCCAAATAAAATATTTGAGGAATTATCTGCTCAAGTCTTTGCTAGAGTAATAGTATTATACTATTGTATAATTAATGAGAACATAGATTATGCTATGCCATAATTATTGAGAACATAGATTATGTTTTGCCATAATTATTGAGAATATAGATTATGATTTATCACAATAAACGAATATAGATTATGCTTCTATATAATTAAATAGAATAGATTATGCCTGATCATAATTAAAGTTTGTGGGGTAAAAATTAAGGTGTAGAGTTTAAAGTTCAAAGTTTATAGGTTAAGGTTAGTGTTTATGTGTATAGTCTAAAAGTCATAGTTTAAAGGTACAATAAATTAAATGTTTATTGTGTATTGATGATACTTATGTATAATGAGTTATAATTTTTGGCTTTTGCATTTATTATTGAACTCAAATTATAGAATGATTTCAGTTTAAGGAATAAGAAGCATAATTGAACTAAGTTTGCTAGAGGAATTGAAGGTTAGCATAGTTGTTATATTAAGAGGATGACATAGTTTTTGTGCTTATGTCATATTATGCGCTTTATAGAGAACATAGAGCAAAAGATAGGTAGGAACTGTGATTTCTTGCAGTTGTGATGTTAATCACTAACGGTGTCACTGTGAGGGGTTCCTGCACATACACGTGATCTGGGCATCACTATAGGAGTCAATGCTAGGTAACCCCTGGTATACTCAGGGTCAATGCTAGATGATCCCTGGTACATTCTTCTCGGATTAGCGAGGTAACCCCTCCCTTTTCCTATCAGCGACATGTTATAGAGTGCAGTAGACGACAGAAAGAGCTACATAGTACCAAAAGAGAAGTAAAGGTTTGCAGAAATGGGAAGGACTTTCGCGTTTTACTTTCCATTATCTATATTTATATTTTGGATATTCTGTTACAGTTTTTATTAAAGAATGAGTTAAAAGTTTAACACACTGAGTGCTTTAGTACTCACGCCCAAAATATTTTCAAAATATTTTTCACAGATTGAGATGTTGGAGGTGATGGCTCGATGTACTGTTGTGGGTTGATCGTGCCTTGCTGTCTTGTTCAGACTGAATTATTGCTCATAAGTATGTTGTTATGTGATACAATATTACTCCATTGTTTTCCGCTTAAACTCTGATACAGTTGCCCCATAGTATGATTAAATGCTATGTTTTATTTTTGGGCTTATCTGAATTGTATTTTTTATTTGAATCATGATAAATAAAGTCTCATTTCCTTTTCATAAATCCAAGCATGTTTCATTGCAGTTTTCGACCTATAAGTTGGTTATATTTGGTTGAGTTTTGCATTTTGTTTATTTTTCAGTTGACTTATGAAAGGGTCTTAACTTGATTAATTGCTTCTGTCCTATGAATGGGACTTAAAATAGTTTGTTTGCCTCTAACTTATTGATGAGTCTTAGTTGTTGTGACCTATGGAGAGGTCTTATTTATTTGAAGAGTCAGAATCCTATCTATTAATTGTTGGATTCTGTTTGAATTTGATTGGCCTATGAATATGCATTCTTTTGACTTGGTCGAATCATTTGACTTCGTTAATACGTTGAAAGACGTTGATTTCTTCCAGTTACAGAGGTTATGCTGCCCAAATTCTGAGGAATATAACATATTCTTGTTCTAAAGTCATTTCATTTGATTATTCTAAATAGTACTTCCTTTTTTAGCAACACCTCGACCCTCATTTATTATTTTCTTTTGGGACCGGGACATTACAGAGGACCCTCTGGATTTAGGATTATGCTACCTTTTTCCTTGTATTTTCCCGTAATATCTCCGTCCTAATCCTCGGGAACGGGGCGTTACAAAATAACTTATATTAAATGAATCAAATTATTGATTGAATGTTTATGTAATTCTTCATTATTGACAAATAATTTCTTAAGATCAATGAGCTAGATTAGTTTATAATCTTTCCATAAATTCAAATTTTTATTTTTCAATCTCCTTTGTTGGGATGTAATTTGTTGTTCCCGAATGAGTCAAATGGAGTTTAGAAGGAGGGTTGAATAAACTCTTTTCAAAATTCAATTTAAAGTGCGAAAATATAAGGCCTTGACTCGTTACTTGATTTGTACTAACTATCGTTCAGATAGTCCAGAATAATAATTTCAGATGATGAAATATCTAATGAACAAGATAAAATAGCGTTAATCAGTCATTAGTGAATATGACTCTGGACATTTGATTTCAATGAACGTGTTGCAATTTAGATATGTCAATCAAAATAAAGCAATGTACAACACATAAGATTTATAGAGGTTCGAAGCTAAAACTTCTATGTCTTCTCTACCTTTGTATAGATCAGTTGTGCTATAGACAACTGATGACGTGATATCTTTATTGATTATCAATTCATCTCTGTGATAATTGTGTATTTGTTCAGTCGAGTTTGTCACGACTGATTATTTTAAATTATTTGACATTTCATCAAAATATTTGACTGATTATTTTTCCAACATAATCTATATGAACTATGTAATAGTACAATTATATTAAAATAATATTTAAATTATAACATATGATATATTATATGTGGAGAATTAATTATATAATATATTATATTATATTACTGTAGGATTATGTTTTTTATTTTTTTCTTGTTTGCTATGGTTGATATGATGAAGAAATAATTGGTGGAGAATTAATTGATGTGAACAAAGAATTGTAATAGTACAGTACTATTGAAATAGATATAATATATTACACGTGATAATGATTAATTATATAATGATTGATGGAGAAGAAATTCTTGATTTTTGATAGAGAATTTCTTTAGTATTATCAGGTTAATTTATAATCTTTCTATAAATTCAAGCATTTATTTTTCAATCTCTTCATTCAAACGTAATTTATATAGACTATATGATTGATGGATAATTAATTCATGTGGATGAAAGAAAAATTATAACAATACAATTCTATTGAATTAATATTTAAATTATAAAATTAAATATAATATATTATATATGTTGAATTAATTATATACTATATTATTGCGGGATTATATTTTTTAATATTTTTCTTGTTTGCTACGGGTTAATATGATAGAGAAATAATTGGTGAAAAATTAATATGATGTGGATGAAGAATTGGAATAGAAAAATACTATATATTGAAATAAATATAATAAATTATATGTGAATAATTAATTATATAATATAGTATATTACTATTTTACCCTTAAATTAAGTGCATATTATGGATATAATAGACAAAGCATATTTTGTAAAAAATTCAATAAATATAATATATTATATTTACAAATAATTATTTATAATATTTTATATTAAGGATAATTTTATGTAGTAGAGTTCAATTATAACAAAACTATTGAAATAAATATAATATATTGTATTACTTTTTTACCCTTAAATTAAGTGCAAACTGTGGACATAATAGGCAAATCATATTTTATAAGAAACATCCACACTTTTTGTATAGGTATAGATTAGAAGTTGATGAATAATGATTTTTAATATGTTTAACACATTATCTTTTATTTTATTTTTAGTTATGAATTTTTAATGTATTGAGTAATTTTAGTGGTATAAATAAATAATAAAAAAGTATTAAAGTAACTTCACAATTTTTTATTTTTTTTTGGTACAAAACGTAAAATTAATAGTGCAAGTAGGCGCTGAACTTTATGCTAACTATAACAATATTTATCTAGATTTCATAGTAAACAAACCCACATGTAAGCATTAAGTAGATATTACATGAAATTATGAATGAAATAAATGTTGTAATTAGTAGTAAATAAATTACTGAGTTAGACTGAGTGTTATTATTAGAGGAGATTTTGGAGGATGATATAAAACCAAATTAGGGTCATTTTTCAGAGTCCAACAACTTGCGTAAGGCTTAATCAAGTCATTTACGAGAAATTGCCTCCAAAATACCTCCTTTTATTTTAATTTTTCTCAATCAGTTTTCGTCTCTCACATTAACATACATCATCTTCTTTACTCAATCAGGATATAGTCGTTTACCCCTTCGATCGGATCAAACAATACCGTCCGATTTCCCCTAAAAATGGAGTACGATTTCAGAAAACGAGCCGGGCCCCCCTATGATTCAAACGCACAGTCTTACGGCCGGCCTCCCTCCGCCGCCGCGTCATCGGCCGCCGCTTCTCATCCGGTCTACGGTCAACAATCTTCCTTCTACCCAAAGATCGGCACCGCTGGCCCTCAGTCAGCCGCCGCGCACGTCCGAAACCCCCCCTTCCACCATGCCCCGCCTCCCCCTTCTAATTGTAAGCCGCCGTTTCCTTTCCTGTTATTTGTGTGTGTGTGTTTGTGTCTAATTGCATACGCGTTTTTCGTCTTTAATTGATTTCTGTTACTGTTATGTTCTTATTCGGTGTTTGATTTGCAGCTGGAATTGGGATTAGGGTTGCTATCAAACCTGAATATCGAATTACCCCACCGGTATATCTCTTTTTTATTGGTTTATTTTTGCTTAGGATTTTGTATTTTTTAAAAATATAAAAAATTGCCTGGATTAAAAATTTGATTCATTTTTATTTTGTAGCCCCCATTGCTGCCGCATCTGGGAGAAATTGCGAGAAGTAATTTCCACTTTGATTTTGAATTTGAGAGGAATGTGTTGACGGAAGCAGTTAAGGAAAACCCCAACTGGGGTAGGCTTGGAATCGAACATGGTCCACCAAAGGCAACTGAGCCAACACCATCTTATGTATGAGCTATTTTTGTTAAGTTGTTATATGGCATTCTTTGTTATAGATGATGAGAGGCTTGATGAACATTATCTTCTTGGAATTATGGTGGTGATAGTGACATGAATTGGCCTTTGAATTCAGGGTCATACGACGGATCCTGTGGTGAGAAAATATATAGCAGCAGGCCTCAGCAGAGAGGCTGTGCCGCTTGCAGTTGCAAATTATGGAGACAATCCCTCCAAGGTAATATCTCTCTTTTTAATATTCGAATTCAAGAATATGATCAC
Source organism: Perilla frutescens (assembly GCA_026008535.1). Classification (NCBI taxonomy): domain Eukaryota; kingdom Viridiplantae; phylum Streptophyta; class Magnoliopsida; order Lamiales; family Lamiaceae; genus Perilla; species Perilla frutescens. The sequence goes on from BRKX01000016.1 coordinate 57,768,774, forward strand.
TAATCACACTAATCATCATGTTGTTACTCTTTCATTAATGCATAATTGGTTAGGCTTCCTTACCATGATATCAACCCACAACTCAAACGATTTAAGGCACCTACTAATCACTCATCTTGTTCCAGGTTAAGGAATTCGCCACTGGATTTACCCTTCTGCGAGAAATGGGATTCTCGTCAAACAATGTCGCGGACGCCTTAATCATGTACGACAATGATACGGATAAGGCATTGGCTCAACTTATCAATACTCCACAATAATATTTCAGTGCTTTTGATGTGAAATTTGCTAGTATCACGAATTTTATTTTTGCTTTTGTTGTAAAGAGATATTCTATGATTGTATAGTATAGATATTTGTTATGAGTGAGGACAAGGAATTCCTTTCGAGCTATATGACTATTTTCTCTTCTTGTGCTTGATTTCAACCTTAGCGTTTCGTCATATTGCTCTTTTGACAGTTCTGAATATGCAAAGATGCCAGTAGCATCAGTTTAGTGCATCGTATATCTGTTTGATGAAGAAATTTGGATCTGACTATTAGAATCAAATTTGTTATTTCTCCATTGAAGATGTATGCGAACTTGTACAGTGCATCGTAATATACAACGTATAACATCTTGTGTAGGCCATAACTTGTATACAACTATGTATGTGGCCTGATTAATGAGAACCAGGCACCAGTTCCCACATCAATTCTCTCTACATTACAAGCTAAGGCACGTTATAAATTAAAAATATGGTCGTTTGCACCAAATATAGAAGTATTGAAGTGCCTTGTGTTGAGATCCCCACCTTCGAGAGCAGAACCAAACCTGTCGAGCCACTGAACAGGGCTTGGGTTTTCAGTCTCTTCAACCCATTCAGAAGTCATGTCGATGTCATCCAGTTGAAGGGTATCTGCTTCTGAGGAAGAACACGATTTCAAGGATTTGTCAAGTTTGAGGTTGTAATATATGTATAGTAGGTCGTTCAGTGTCTCCTTATCAATCTTGTTGCGCTTCTCAGAATGGATTTGTTGAAACGTGCTCCACTGCCTCTCGGAAGTAGAAGTGCTGCAGACTTGGCTGAGTATTCGAATTGCCACCCGTTGCAACGTCGGAGCAGCATCACCAAATTGTTCCCACCAAATGCCTGCATTGTAAATGTACATCAATTCAGAGGACAGAAGCAAAAATGTTAGGGCAGCTGAAATAGACTATGTACATTCTTCAACACTAGTATTTTATTTTCCATCGGTGGCTTAAGTTGTGATTATGGTTGGGAGATGGATCAATTGGTATATTTGAAACTGTGCAATGAAAAATATATCATCCCCGAATAGAATTTTCCTTCCTACAACCTTGTGAAATACTGAAATCTACCGATGCACCCTCATCATCCAGCATTTTTAATCATGAAACCATTACAAGAAGGGAAATCTACCATCCAATTAGTGAAGTTACAGAAATAATTTATTTTGAAAATCGAAAAAACTGCCATCCCTGCTTGCAATCGAATTGATAAAATTTACGCAAAATATCACATGAAATTATTGCCTCAACGAACATAGCAAACTTGAGAGAAACAGAAAAGCAAAGCACAAACATACCAGGTGAAACGGTATCAATTGCCTCCTTTGCAAGGTTGCAGCCGAACATCCCTTTCCCCCTTGAAAATAACAGAATTTGGTTGGTTAGATCATGCCTATGATCTGGTGTCGGAAGAAGCTTCTCCAGAACTGTGTAAAAGTCTTCCTTAATGGCTGAAAAAAATTTAATCTCTGGATTATACTGGATGCTAGGGTTCAGAAAAGCTGCTGCAGAATGTAGAGGAGAATGAAGGTTGTTCTGCCAATGCTTATCTACGATATCCAAAAAAGTTTTGCATTTGATCTCATCCATAATGTAGTATGTCCTAATAGACTCTTTTGCTCGAGTCATCAATTCGTAAATGAACCCCACTGCAGGCTTCCCTCCCGACACTTCCCTCATTACCTTTAAAAATGGCTCGGATACAGCAACACTTTCTTCTACTGCTCTCCAAAACTCGTTATCATCAAGAATGCCAACACAAGTTGCTGCCTGAGGCTTGTTTGATAAGGCTGAACTTGTTGAGAATTCTGGACTATTGAACATATGCTTCAATCTTGACTTCTGTTTCAACATAGATTGTAGAGAAAGAAAATTGGACACAGAATCAGTAATGCCGCTCCTAATGATGTCCTGTCCTCCTGTAAACTTTCTCATCATAAGAAGCATTGACGAATTATTGTATATATACTTTGAAACAACTTGTGCCTGTAGAATGCACCTGCTAATCCAATCGACATTACAGAACTCCTCCAAAATCCCATTCATGCACTGTGAAGCACAAGGGGTAACAAAAATGGAGCCATAATTCTGCAGGATATGGTTTGCTAGGCCGGGGCAGTTGAGCTCATTATCTATGATAACTTGAACTACATTTTCTGGACCAAAATCTTGAATGATTGAGTCGAACAAATCAGAGAGGTACTTTATATTTTTATAATATGAAGATGCATCAACTGATTTGTGGAAGAAGGTTCTAGAAGGGGATGAAACTAAGAAATTGATTAGAGCTCTTGATTTGTTGTCTGTCCATGTTTCTGCAATAATAGTGCAGCCAGTCATAGCCCATTCTCTTTCAGTATCTTTAGAATGTAGACTCACTTCAGATTTGATCTTTTCTAACCACGTCGTCTTCAAAGTTTCTGCAGATGGTCCTACAAATCCACTACCACACTTTCTTACTGCATCAATCATCTGCTGATAAGACGAAGAACGAGCTACACTGAAGTCCAATCTATTTTCAAAAAAGAAGAGAGCTATACTTCTCTCTGCACTTTCATGGTCATTTCTGGAAGAAGAACTCAACGCGGTGGTGGATAAGAAGACTTTTCCAGTTACAGGTGCTGCTTCCACAGCCATGAAAGCCTTCCCCGCAGGAATGCTTACAGAAAGAGGAGAATTGAATTCGGGTAACTTTTGCTTCTTAACAGTCGAAGTTTCCTTACTATCATCCTTTGATGTAATGATTTCCCTTACCTTATCGCTCACATCATCTCTTACTTTGGTGCATGGATTTACACCTTTACTTGGAAGTCTAGATAAATGATGTTTCAACCTGCTAATGCCACCATTAAGAACTCTCTCACAGAATTTGCATCTCACCTTATTTCCTTCCAACCTATCAGCAAATTCCCAGCAAATATCCTTCTCTCGAACCATCGACAAACAACTATTAAACCAATCTCTTACTATACACACCTACATAATCGTTTGTATTCTTTCAACAAACACTGACTGGCAAGGAGACTAACAAGCATTGCATTCTTTCAGTATGAGCGGAAATCTTTCGCAGTGGAACAGACACTGAGAAACTACATCAAAATCAATCAAAATTCAAACAAACGCTTAAATGCCGATGCAAACACATTTAAATGCCACTGACCCTAAATATAGTCAACAATTCTAAACATTCACTGCCCTTCTCGTTTAGGCAATCGCAATCAAGACAGCTTCAATTTGAATAACTGCAATGCTGAACCATAGCATGAAACGTAAAAACAAAAACCAATAATCATTTTGCAATCAAATATAGGAACAACCAAAGAAGTCTAATTGAAGAACATGGTGAAGCATTCTCAATGTATTTCAGCACTAAAATAAAGTAATCAACTTTGTTAAGTAATATATGCCTCTTACTTCTTACTCAAATTCATAATTTTTTTTTTCTTGCTCTACATTATAATTGCCTAACTTTAAATTTTATGTACCATATCTGCCGTAGATGTGCACATATACATATATACACGTAAATAAATAGCGAAAATGCATCAGTTTAATAAAACAGGTGTATATATAATCGATAAAACCCTCATCACCCCTCCCCTTTTTCCCCAAATCCAGTTTCAGATATCAATTGGCAAATATTTCTTCGATTATGCATAGCTAATCACAATTTAGCTGCTAGCTGCCAGAATTTCATGAATTCAGTAATATAATTTTCAGGTACTTTTTAGGTTATTTTCGCAGAAATACAAATTTATGAGAGAAGAAAAAAAATAAAAAAAAAAGGAGAAAAGACGAGAAAGTGAGAAATCGGAGAGATGAAGATGAGGAAGAAGTAAACATACGAGGAGAGAAATGCTCGCTAGTTTTGCAGATCTGCAGAGAGAGACTCGCCTTATTTCTCGCGATATTTTGATACTTGTAGACTGTAGTCTTGTTCTCTGCTTGTTTTACGCTGCCGATTTTTTTCTTACTCAACTACTACTCTTATCTTCTCGTTTTTGGTCGAAACTTTTAGCCGATTTTCCATTTTTCTTTTTCTATTTTTATAAATGTTAGGGTGAATTTGATGCCGATATATCGCGGCTCTATCTGTATACGTGGCCCAATCATGTCCCGATATTGGCATTTACTTTCAAAAATCTGAAAAATATTGCGCGAAATAATTTGTAATTTAGTGCTAAAGTATTTCAATTTTTCATGTTATTTTATTTAAGATTAATGGCTATAATTTGTCAAAATTATTTATGACTATTATTGCTATTACAGCATCTCCTTATCGAACAAAAAAGGAGATTGTATGATTGTATCTTGTATTTTATAATTTAAAAGATTATTATTTGTTATATTATTAATAGTTAGTACTATTAGGTAATTCAGCCTCTAATATTATTCTAAAAAACTAGTCATACACTCCTACATTGTATGGGGACCACTTTATACAGTAAAATTATCGCTAATGCAACATTTGTCCGAATTTACAATTTTCACTCGATTTTAGAAATGTTACAAATATAATATCAAAATTTTCAATTTTGCAATTACAACATCTTTATTTATTTATTTTGAAATAAAACATTCTTTGATCACGAACAATTATATATTTCTATTTATAAAATTGTGTCATTTTAAATATTCAAATTCAGCCTTTCTAATATGGATTTTCATTTGGTTCCTAAAGTTAATTAATTTTCTTTTTATTTGTCGTAACTATACAAAATTGATCTTCTTATCTAATTAATTAATGCATGTGCATATCATTTTATTAATTTTTAAAAATTGAACGCAACATATAGAATCAAAAAATATATAATATTACAAATCTAAAAAATAATAATCATTTGTGCATCGCACATGAGAAATACTAGTAATTATTAATTATGGCTCGTTTTAATTTTTCTAGCTAGCTTATTCATGCAAGCGCTGACCTTCTTCCATTATGTGTACATTAAATTATGCTTTTGATTATGATACTCCATCCGTCCCAATTTGATAGGTTGCTAATTATGATTTTTCATGGAATTAAGAAAATGATTGGGAAAGACAATTAATCAAAAAACTTCCTAATATGCCCCTGTTTATTAATTCTTTGACAATGAATAAATGCCTAATGTAAACATATTAAACATGGGTATATTTTAGTAAATTAGCTAAATATATATACATATATAGAAACATGTCTATATATCAGGACATACCAAAAAAGAAATCTATCAAAATGGGACGGGGGAGTATTTTTTTTTTTGGCAATGAGGAGAACCCGTCGTGGATGTGTGTAAATCTCACTATTATACGATAGTTTGTGAATTATACTTAAATATATTTATTGTATTTGGTGAATTTTATAATTTTATGTACGAATTCAACCTCTGAGGCAGAGTAGGCCAGGTGGACCACCGCCCAGGGCCCCCAATTTTATATGTATATATATATATATATATAATTAGGTAATTTTTTTCAAAAATAAATATGTATACAGTTGAAAATGGTTGGCTCTTTTAGATTCTAGTTTCTCGATTTTGAAATGTAATATGTGCTTTAGTGATTAGTTCCATAACATTTTTTTTCTATGTAAGTTTAGTGTGATAATATATTTATTGAGATTTGTGTTGGATTAATCTCAATTTTACAATTAGGCTATTAATCAACTCTTTGTGATCTATACAAAATTCCCGTATGAGAAATGCACCTTCAAAGACATAATTTTTAAATTTTATCAAAACTGTATAAAGAAAAAAAATATTCAATTGTTATATTTAGAGCTTTTATTCCTCAATTTTTCTTTCACAATTATTTAATTAATGAAAATGTTCTTTTTCACTTACAAAATTTACAATTGTGACTTTGTAAATGTTGATTGTACTTTTTTAAGATTTAGGATGATTGGAATAAAATGGAAAAAACTTCAAGATGCTCGTGAAAAAAAAAAATCAAGACCCCCTTTTTTCGTTTTGCCTTAGACCTCCGAATTATCAGGGCCGGCCGGCCCTGCTCTGAGGTGATGTTGGTGAAAATCAAAGTGAATGAAATTCAACCATAAGCATGAAGCATATTCATTCCCCTAGGCATTGGCAACTCCAAAAATAACATTTACTAATAAACATTATAAATGTATATATATTTTGTTAGGGTAAAATGCTATTTTTTACTATTTCATTACGTTTCCATTACTTTATTGGTATAAATATACGTTAATGATTGACAGCTTTCTTTGCGTGGCACTTAGCTGGAGCTCAGGAACAAATTATTATAAAATGGATAAATATATAGTTAATAATTTGGCGAATACGTAATACAACGAGATGCAATAATATTTATTAGAAATAAAAGAAATACAATATTGGAGAAAAATGACGCTGATATTTGGCTTCAGATTACAGGTTTAAAAAGCAGATTAGGATTTTGTAGTTACTTTTTATTGATTTGGGTCGGAATAGTCGGCTGAATTTTTCCTAATACAAGATATCATGCGATGTGATATCACCTTTTTCATGCAATCGTCACTCATATTTATCTTGAATATATATAATATGAACACGACAATTTATTATCTATTTATTTATTTTTTGAGGAATGAACACGACAAATTAATGCGATTCATCGTATGCACACCATATGATTGAGATGAAATTGAAAATTATGGAATTCAAATTATATATTATGTATTATATTATAGTAATTTAAATGATAATGATTAATAAATTATTGAAAGCAGAATATATAAGATACGAGATTACATGAGTCTGGTCATATTTAATTATAAATTATTAAAATGTTTAAGAGGTTATAATATATGAGGGTCATATGAACGAAAACTTAAAACTGTTTAATCCATAAGGGTCACATCCTTTAATTAATTAAATATATCTATATTATTATTATTATTATTATTATTATTATTATTATTATTATTATTATTATTATTATTATCATCATCATCATCATCTATGCATATATTAAGGCAAAATCGTATAAACCGTTGTCTATTACATATTTTTACTTTAGACAACAGTAGTGACATTTATTGTTTTAAATTTTTCTTCTTCTTCTTCTTCTTCTTCTTCTTCTTCTTCTTCTTCTTCTTCTCCTTATTATTATTATTATTATTATTATTATTATTATTATTATTATTATTATTTCATTTTACATGACGGTTTAGATTACAACCATTGTATTTTAAGAAATTTTTGCAATCTTATTTATTATTTCTTTTACTTGGAAAATTGAGATTTGTAATATTTTTTATTTTAATTTTTTATGCATAGATGGATAATTTGTAGTACTCTACATTTGTCGTAGAAAAAATAGATTTCATTTGTATTGCACTATAATAATAATAATAATAATAATAATAATAATAATAATAATAATAATAATAATAATAATAATAATAATAATTTGCAATAGTTTGTTATTTTTTTCTATTTCAATTTCATCATTTAAAATAATTAAATAATTATTTTTTATACATATCATATATTCAAAGAAATCAAATGTTATATAATCATGGACAATTATACATTGTTATTTATAAAATCGTGACGTTGGAAATATTTCAAATCGATATTTAACATGAATTTTCATTTAGTTCCTAAAATTTGATTTTCTTTTTGTTTGTCATAACTATGCAAAATTGATCTTCTTGTCTAATTAATTAACGTATATGCATATCATTTTATTAATTTTTAAAAATTGAACACAAGTACACAACTTATACAATTAAAAAATAATCATAATATTATAGATCTAAACAGTAATAATTATTTGTGCATCGCACATGAAAAATATTAGTTATTATTATATTAAAGCAAAATCTAAGAGGTAAAATTATCATTAAAAGAAGCCAATAAAAAGTTAATTTATAATGTAGCTTTGCCAAAAAGTTCAAGAACTTCACAATGGTTCAGCGGTTTCATTGTATAATCAATCTCACTTTGGCTTTGGCCCAGGATCGGACGATTGTGACTATATTGGGCGGGGACTGATTTCTTAATTATTTATCTTTTCTTTTTGTTTGCCCTTTTTGTTCTTTTTTCTTTTATCCTTATTCTTCTCAAAAAATTTCTTTCCGTTTTCTTTTTCTTCTCTTTTCAATTTTTTCCCTTTCATTTTTTTTCTTTTATTATTCTTTTAGATTTTTTCTTTTAGTTTTTATCTATTTTCAATTTTTCTTTCATTACTTAATATTTTTTAGATACATCATTAAACATTTGATAATTAAAATAGATTCTTATTATTTTCTTTTTCAATTTTTTCCTTTTCATTTTCACCGTTTTCTTTTATGAATAATGCTATCCAGCCAGATTCTGGCTAGCCAGAATCTAATTTTTTGATGATTAATAAAACTGTATTATTAATAAATTAATTATGTTAATTATTAAATGTTATATTTTTACTATATTATCCTTCTTTCATGAAATTAGTGATTTATAATTAATTATTAAAATCATTCCAGAAGCGGATCGGAAGAAAGGGGCGCAGTTTCATCTTCTTTCTTTTCTTCACTTCTTTATTTTTTTTCCATCTTCAATTTCTTCTGAATTGAAGCGCATATAGAGTTACCCTAATTATTATGGAGGGCATCAATGTAAATTTATTGAATAATTAGTGTTTTATTAATTAAATTAATTAATTATTAAAAATAATAAAAGATTCTGGCTAGCCAGAATTTGGCTGAAAATCACTACTCTTCTTTTATATCTATCCCTTTTCATTTTTTTTTTCTTTTATTACTTAATATTATTTTAGGGAAATTACTTAATATTTTTTTAGATACATGACAATTCACCATTTATTTTGATAATTAATATTGATTCTATATATTTCATATTATAACTATTTTATTTATTTCTTTAATTTCTTTTTTATATTTAGATATAGTCAAGTTCATTGTTTATTTTATTAATTAACATTATTTATACCTATTTAGTATCAAAATGGTTGGTTATTTAATAGTGTAATTGATCACATCCTTGTGTATTCATTTTCTGGACATAATTACATATTTTGGGCCGGGGGTTTATCATTTTCATATGAAAATATTAATAAAATTATTCACTCCAAATGATTATTTTCTCTAAGAATTAACATTATAATTAACCATTCGAATCGTAGTTGTTTTGCATCTATAAATAAAATCTCTTGAAAACACTTCAAATTATTTCTTATTATATTATTCTAATTAGTCATTTATCATAATTTACAATTCTCTTTAGTGATTTAAACCTCTTTATCGTGTGTGCATATGTTGAGGACGTTGAGATGAATAGATTGGTGATTTACACCGACCTTAGTAAGGATGAAAAATGAATATGTTACATATGAAATATGTCACAAATTTTATATTCCTCATGTTTCTGAATAAGTGTCATTCTAACTTTTAGTTTTGTTTTATAAAGAGTGTCGCTTTATATAATGAAGGTAAAAATGAATATTTTAATCACATTTGACCTCATTAAATACATTAAAACATCACTATTTGACTTGATTAATTTATCAATATGTATGCAACTATCCAGAATGACACCTATTTAGAAACGGATGCATTAGTTTTTAGTTAACTGATGTTGTGATATTTGGTAAAACTACATGTATATAATTATATGCTTTCAAATATTAAATGTAATTATTCGAATAATTGAAGAAGGTCTCTAACCAACCATATAATATTTGTGTAATCACATAAAAATATTTTCAGTATATTTGAGACCAACAATATTTTCTCATTCAATTATAGTACATCACATTTAAAATTTAATATATTAATTGATAAATATTTAAATCTGTACAACATACGAGAGAAATACTAGTCATATTGTCAAGGCGAAAACATATGATTGCATCGTCCATGAACTATTAAATTTCATTTTAATTAGTGTATCATCGCCAATTGGGTTGTGGTACGGAGCAACCGGAACTTTAATTTTAGAGGCACACATCTCTTTTTTTGTTTTCGGTTTTTTTTTTTGCCTTTCTAGTGGTCCCCTTCCCCTTATATAATCTCCCTTTTTTCCTTTTTTTAGTTTTTTCTTCTTTTTATTTTTTTTCATTTTTAAAAAACATATATTTAATTTTTTTGAAATAAATATATATCCTAAAATGAAATTAGTGCATTCTAAAATTGAATTAAATTAATTTAATTTTTGTATCCCGCATCTCGCTCAATGCATTCATCCGATGCTAATGTGCGGGTTCATGCACTAAGTTTGATATAAAATCAAGATTTAAAAAAAATTGAAAAATAAAAAATAAACAAAAAATCAAAAAATGAAAAAATAAAATGGGGGTTGTCAAATATTTCATAGATAATGATACTCCGCTTCATTACTAGTGATATTTTACTTCATACATAGTGGTAATTGTTGTTTGGAGCATCAATAGACATATTCTAAAAAAAATAGATGAATCAACTAAATTAAAAGTCCACATTATGATTTATGTAGAAAATAATTCATTTTTTTTCTTAACATGAGAAAACATTTCATAGTTGATGATACTTCAAATCATATTAAGTGATACTTCGACACATAACTAGTGATACTTTACTTCATACATAGTGATACATGATGTATGGAGAATCAACAAACATATCCCAAAAAAGAAGATCAATGAATCAACTAAATTAAAACCCCACATTATGATTTATGCAAAAAATAATTCATTTACTTTCTTCTTAATATGTGAAAATACTTCATAGTTGATAATACTTCATTTTATATTAAGTAATATTTCAACATATAATTAGTGATACTTTACTTCATACATAGTAATACTTTATTTTCTATCTAGTGATACGCGCGTGGCTGCGTGTCGGCGGGCGTCTGACTGTTTTTGCGGTTTTGGATGGGGTTTTTGGGCGGGTTTGGGTCCTATTTGACCCATCTAACACAAAAGACCCGAGAAACAGTCTCATGCAAGTTTTTCTCTTAATTTTATAATTTATTAAAGATTTTCTTAAACATAATTATCACGATCTATTTGAGTATTGAGTGGATGCTGTCCTCATTGCACCTTGTGTTACATTTTCTATTGAATACTAGATTTTTTTTTACTATTTTTTAAATTTTAATTTTTTTGCTTTAATTTAATTTCACATTTAATATTTAGAGTTTATCCGATATAATCACAACGTAAAAAATGATTTCGTGTGATATTGATTTGCTATTTAAAAAAAACGTCATTTTTAAATCCATTTTAGATATATGTTACTCATGATAAATGGTGACTGAGGCAAAACCGATGACCCTTAAATAGGGCCGCTCCATGGTCGAGGTAGGTGACTCGCTTACCTCAACCCCCTAAATCAACGAAAAAATTAGAGTTTCCAATTTTTTCATAGTATTTATATGTATATATGTGTGTGTGTGTGTGTGTGTTATATTTATATATGTTGAAACCGTTAGTTTGTTATTAGTTTGGATATGTTTTGTTTTGTCTTTTTTTGCTTGTGCAGGATGATAGTTGGTTGAAATATTCTAGGAAATCTGATGTGGTTGACTAGTTCAAAGAGTTGATCAAGATAAGGTTGTTGTAAGATAAGGTTGTTACGGAAGTTGCGGGCGTACGGCGCAAACTTAGGAATGAAGATCATGGAGAGTTCAAGTTGTTATTTGGAGTAGAGACCAAGTAATCAGTTTAGTATAAATAGGAATCATTTGTATAGAGTTAGATACGTATCCAGAGATATAAATCAGATCTGTTCATAGAGATATTAGTTTTCTACAAGTATTAGTTAAGACAACTTTAGTCACAATCTTCTACGAAGGAAGAGATAAAGTGTCTTAAGTTTAGTAAGAGTTTTCTTGTAGTGTTTTTGTAATTCACAAATTCATAGTGAATATTTTGCCCTGAGGCACTTCGCGAGATTATAGAAATATAATCTCGTGAAATTTTCAATCCATTATTTTGTTTCTATATTCCGATGCATGTTCAAAGTTGTTTAAACTTTAGATACAACTTTGATCACAACTCTGTCAGAACCGAGAGTTCGGTTTTTTCAATTGGCATCAAGAGCATACACTTGATACACTAAGTGGTGATCCTGCTTTTGTGAGTACAATGGATTGTACAAACCCGTTGTTCAACAAACCTCCTGTTCTCGATGGGATGAACTATTCCTTTTGGAAAGTTCGAATGCGAGCATGCATCAAATCCATTGATGCAAGAGCTTGGAATGTTGTTCATAAGACATGGACGCATCCTAAGACCATAGATGCTGAAGGTGACACTATTCGTACCCCTCCAGAGGAATGGACTAGGTCACAAAACGAAGATGCTACCTTCAATGACAAGGCACTCAACGCAATTCAGTCTTCCTTGGATATTCAAATGTTCAAACTCATAAGAAATTGTGAGTCGGCCAAGGAAGCATGGGATATCCTCCAACAACATTGCGAAGGCGAAGTTGGAATTAAAGAATCACGTCATCGTATTCTCACCACTAAATTTGAGAACATGAAGATGGTGGAAGATGAGACAGTTGGAGAATATTGCAACAAATTGCTTGAGATTGCAAATGAGTGCACTGATCTTGGTGATCCAATCACCAACAAAAGGTTAGTTTCTAAAGCCTTGCGAACTCTAACACCTCGTTCTGATATGAAGGTTGTTTCTATTGACACGGCAACAACCACTGGATGTTTGGACTTCACAAAGCTGATGAATGACCTGAAGACCTATGAAATGGAGATGAATGAGAAGGGTGGGTCAAAGAAGAAGGGAATTGCCCTGACAGCTGGATTAACTTCAAAGTCAACTTCACCCTATGATGAAGACGAGGATGAAGATCTTGACGAAATTAGTGAAATAAATTCAGACTATGCTCTTCTCACCAAAAGACTCAACACTCTCATTCGAGCTAATAGAGGTAAACAACAGAAGGGAGGAACTGAACAACGTAAGCCTCGCCATGACTCGTCTGGACCTTTGGTGATTTATGAAAAGATGAACTCACCTGGAAGAGAACCCAAGATCATAAAGCGTGCTGCATCAGATCACTTTAGACCAAAGAAAGTGAAAGATTTCTCCAATGTCCAATGCTATGAGTGCAAAGGCTATGGGCACTTTGCAAATCAATGTGCAAACACTTTTAGGAAACTTGGAAAACCTGTCACATTCCTATCTCTCAGCGATAGTGAGCTGGCCACCTCGGGAATCTCTGTGGAAGAAGTCTCGGATGATGCAAACTATGAACACGCAGCCTTAACTGCAGTATGTACCGATACGGATAATTCAAAGCTTGCTGAAGTCGAGATAACTTCTGACAGGTATGATGAGTCCTATTATGAAACGCTCTTCTGCTTCAATACGGTGATCACTACTGCAGATGAGAAAGAAGTAGAAGTTACTGAAGAAGAAACTCTGGAGTTGCTAATAAAGTGGCAGGAACTCTACAATGAGCTGCACGCCAAGTAGATAAAACAATGCAAGGAAATTGAGTCACTTACTGACGAATCCACTAATCAGAAGGCATCTCTTGCAAGATTGGAAGTTATGTTGACAAAGAAAGATGCAGAGATTGATGATATGAGGATTCAACTCAATTTTGCCAAGGAAACCTTCAAAAAGTTCAACATAGGTACTTCTAAAATTGATGAGGTTCTTGCACACACTCAGGTAACTTCCCATGGCATAGGTTATGATAAAACTGTAAAAACTGCCTTCACTCAAATTCTGTCCACAAGTGGAAAACCCTTTGTGAAAGCTCAAGAAGGTCACTCTACTCCATCAGCAAGCAAGAAGCGCAGAAGATTTGTTTGCCATTATTGTTTTCTCCCTGGACATATAAAACCCTTTTGTCATATGTTTCTGCAAGAACATAAAAGGGAGATTCAGTTGAGGTCACAGGCCTCAAAATCAGGTCTTAGAGTCAAAAGTGACAAAACAAAGAACCTGGTCTGAAGCCCAAAGCTGCCTCCAAAGATACCTGCAAAGTTGTTTTCACTGCTTCAGTATCTGATGATTCGACAACTTGGTACTTTGACAGCGGGTGTTCTCGCCACATGACTGGATCCCAATGTTATCTGACCAACTACCAAAAGACCAATGGTAGCGAAGTCACATTTGGAGGAGGATCAAACAGCAAGATTATAGGACGAGGAACCCTGAACAGTCCTGGACTTCCAAAGTTAGCAAATGTGTCACATGTTGAAGGGCTAACAGCAAATCTCATTAGCATCAGCCAACTCTGTGATGACAGCTTCAGTGTCATCTTTGATAAAAGAAGTTGTACTATGATTGACAGCCATGGCAAACATGTAATTTCTGAGGTAAGATCTTCCAATAATATCTATAAAACTAACAGGAACAACTGTTTGAGTGCGCAAGTAAATGAGGTGCAGCTTTGGCATCAAAAATTGGGCCACACAAATTTCCGCAATATGATGAACCTCCAAAGGCTCAATGCAGTTCTTGGGATTCCAAAGCTGAACATTACAAATCCAAGCCTATGTGGAGATTGTCAAAAGGGGAAACAAGTCAAAGCCTCGCACCCTGTTGTGACAACTTCTGAGAGACCTTTTACCACTCAAAGCTATTTCGAACTGCTTCATATGGACCTTATGGGACCAGCTGAGGTAGAAAGTCTTGGAGGAAAGTGGTATTCCTTTGTGATAGTTGATGATCTCTCCAGATACACTTGGGTAAAGTTTCTGAGAAATAAAGGTGAAACTCATGATACCTTCTTAGAATTATATGCTAAGATCAAAAACTTCTACGATGCTTATGTTAAGAGAATACGATCTGATCATGGAAGGGAGTTTGAGAATTCTAAACTCCTAGACTTCTGCATAAAAGAAGGTATTCATCATGAATACTCAGCTCCAAAGACACCTCAGCAAAATGGTATAGCCGAGTGAAAAAATAGGACTCTGCAAGAGATGGCCACTGTTATGTTACATTCGAAGAAGTTGGCCAAACGTTTTTGGGCTGAAGCTCTAAACACAGCATGTCATGTAAGTAACCGTGTGAACTTAAGAACCGGAACTACCATGAAGTCATACGAAATTCTAAATGGTAAAAAACCCAATCTGAAATACTTGCATGTTTTCGGTTGTGTTTGTTACATTTTGAATGATAGGGACTATCTTTTTAAGTTTGATCCCAAAAGTGACAAATGTGTGTTTATTGGTTACTCACTTAACAGTCATGCCTACCGTGTCTATAACCTTAGGACCAAAACCGTGATGGAAAGTGTAAATGTGAGATTTGATGATATGACCAGTTTGTATACTCTTGCAGACGATACTAATGATTTAATTGAGATACATGGCAGAACAGGTAGCACTGAAGAGGAAGAACAAAAGGTTAACCTTGATGTTGAGCCCACTTCAGCGACAAATGAGGATACACCTTCAGATGACTCTGAATCAGATCTTAACTTAGAAAATTCAGAGATACCAGAAGCAATCCAGGGGAATGTTTGAAGAGACCCACCGAAGAGGATTCACAAAGATCATCCAATTGATCAAGTCATTGGAGATGTTCACGAAGGGGTCAGAACAAGAGGTAGAACTGTTGTCATTTACACGGAAATGGTAAGGATAGTGTGTTTGTCGTGTGTTATAAATGAGGTTGGTACTGTTGTCTTTTTATCCATGGTTGAACCCAAAAATGTTAATGAGACATTAAAAGATGAGTTTTGGATAAGCGCCATGCAAGCCGAGCTACTTGAGTTTGTGAGAAACAAAGTCTGAGGCAGCATTCTTGAATGGAGTACTTGAAGAGGAAGCTTACGTGGAACAACCCAAAGGTTTTGAAGATCCAACAAACCCAAGTCATGTGTATAAATTACATAAAGCATTATACGGACTAAAACAAGCTCCAACAGCCTGGTATAGTCGGTTAACTGAATTCTTGCTTGAGTTTGGATTTTCCAGGGGTCATGCTGATAGAACTTTATTCCTCAAGAAAGATAAAGATATGCTTACAATCGCTCAAATCTATGTCGACGATATAGTGTTTGGGTCGACAAGTGAGAAAGCTTTGAAGGAATTTGTTGAAGTAATGTCCACGACTTTTGAAATGAGTATGGTCGGTGAGCTTAGCAATTTCCTTGGACTTCAAGTCAAACAAAAGGAAAATGGTGTTTTCATCTCACAGACAAAATATGCTAAAAATCTTGTAAAGAAGTTCGGTTTGGAGAATGCAAAGCACATGAGGACTCCCATGAGCACAACTGAAAAGTTGTCAAAGGATGCAGTTGGACCTGAAGTTGATCCAACTTTATATGGATTAATGATCGGGAGTCTTCTCTATCTAACTGCTAGTCGACCTGATATCATGTACAGTGTATGTGCATGTGCTCGATTTCAGTCTTGTCCCAAGGAGGAACATCTTAAGGCGGTCAAAAGGATCATTCGGTATGTGGCCGGAACTTGTGAATTGGGTCTATGGTTCACAAAGGACACAACAACAGATCTTGTTGGATACAGTGATGCTGATTGGGCTGGAGAAATTGATGATAGACGGAGTACAAGTGGAGGATGTTGTTACTTAGGAAACAACCTCATCTCTTGGCACAACAAAAAGCAAAATTGTATCTCATTGTCCACAGCCGAGTCCGAATATGTGGCTGCCGGGAGCTGTTCAATTCAGTTGATATGGCTGAAATCGATGCTAGATGATTATGGCCTGGAAAGCGATTCTTTGATAATGCTCTGTGACAATACAAGTGCCATCAACCTTGCAAAGAACCCCGTTCATCACTCCAAATCCAAGCACATTCATTTAAGGTATCATTTTATTAGAGATTTAGTTGAAAAAAAGTTATTAAAGTTAGAGTATATTAGTACAGATAATCAACTGGCTGATTTATTTACAAAAACTTTAAGCCATGAGAGATTCTCAATTTTGAGAAAATCTCTTGGCTTGTGTTCTATATGAAAAATACAGTTGACCCAACTGTTGTCACACTTTTGGCATATCATCATTAACTGTGAAGTTGAACAGATTCGAGGATGAAAAAGCCTATTTTAAGGTGAAATCATGATTGTTCTTATAAAATCATATAACTAGATCAAAGATCTTAGATAAATGATTTTTATGAAATTCTTTTGGTTATTCATCTATTCATCATCTGCTTCTCTTCTTAATAAGTTTTCTATGATGTATCAAAAGTATTTCTGATAAATAAAATTTTGGTGACAATAGTTGGTTAATTATAAAAAATAAAAAAAAAATGGAAAATTTTGAAAGTCAGTTGAATGTATCTGGAAATGTATCTTACTCTATCTTTAATACCTATTTTGACTATATCTCTAATATATTGATTCCTATTTATTTGGAAGCGGGTATCTACCAGATATAGTTATATTCTTCCATATTTTCTTTTCAAAGGTCATTTTCGCTTAGATTCTCTCATTCCTTTCCAAACACCCCTTTGTCTCCCTTCAACCCTTATTCTCTCACTCTCTTCGCCATTTTCTCTATGGATTCTGATAAGATGAAGAAAATTCAAGAATTTCTTAGTGATCCTGAAGCCTCAACCTATATTCGTCATCTCTCAACCTTTCCTCCACAACCCTCATTTTTCTCTCCGCCGCAACCGATTATTTCTAACCCTTTTCATCTTCTGTCACCAGAGTCTACTCTGATAATCCGTCCAAAAGTTCTCTTGTCACCCTCTAGAGGTAATGCTCCTATGGAAATCTCTCCAGAATTAGGGATTTGTTCGGAAGTTCAGTCAAAACCCCTTTCTCTTCCGGCACCCTCTCCAGATCAACCATTCTCAGTCTCTCCGTCTTCCGAGCAGGTGATAATTCTAGCCCCTGACGGAGTGATTATGTCGACCTATGACACCCCAGGTCTCGACACTCAAGGTATTGATACCCCTATCCTCACCGATGAGCAACTCGACCCACTTTTTCCTTCCAACGAGGGAAATATATACAATGATGGTCCAATTAAGGTTCCTTTCTCTGAAATTGAAGAAAAAATCCAGGTGGAAGAATCTGAAAAGCCTTCTCCGACACGAACTCCTTCCAAGAAGAAATCAACTAAATCTAAGAAAGCTCCTCAGACTAGACGGTCCAAGCACCTTCACATGACCGGTAGCTCATCGCGGACTCTAGTGGATCCGATTGAGATCGTCAGTGAGGCCGAAGAGGATGAGGAGTGTGACAAAGAGATATCGGAGAATGATTCAGGTGAGAAAACTCTTTCTGTTCATGGGTCAGAC
Organism: Perilla frutescens; assembly: GCA_026008535.1. Classification (NCBI taxonomy): domain Eukaryota; kingdom Viridiplantae; phylum Streptophyta; class Magnoliopsida; order Lamiales; family Lamiaceae; genus Perilla; species Perilla frutescens. Next base: position 57,787,241 of record BRKX01000016.1, read on the forward strand.
TCGGGGACAGGCGAGGAAGCTGAAGAGATGATTGCTGTCTCAAAGAAGGGTGAAAGGAAAATTTCTTTTTCTTCTCCTTCGAAAGTTCGTGGGAAAGTTGTGAAGAAAGTTAAGGGAGTGTTGTTCCAGCTGAGGAGGAAGCTGATTCAGAATCTGATCTAGAGGTATCCAGGGCTAACTCAATTTTGTTTTATTCTGATCTTGCTAAGCATAATTGGGATTTCTTTAAGAATAGGAAAATCTTGAATGATCGTGCGGTTGATTTAAAAGATTTTTCTGGATATAGCTTGGTTGAGTTTCTGAAAAAGAGGAAAGTATTGGGGAGTGTTATTTATGTGAAACCCTATGTTGCTGAAGTAGTTAGGTATTTTTATGCAAATTTGACACATGATTTCGAAAATCAAACCTCTAAGCAATATGGTAAAGTTTTTGTACGAGGGAAGGTATTCACAGTTACTCCGGCTAGGATTAACAAATTTTTGGGAATACCTAATGTTGTTGAAGTTGATGAGGAGGTAAATGAAGAGTTGGAGGCTAAGATGGCCGAAGTGTTAACTGGAGGCCAAGCTGAGTTGTGGGTGGCTAATAAGAAACCTAACAGACTTGCTTCTGTCCTCACTTCATTGTTCTCTACACTTCACAAAATTTCTGTGTCAAACTGGATTCCTACTTCTAACACAACGATGGTGCCATTCGAGCATGTTTGTCTATTGTATAAAGTATATATGGGGGAAAAGGTGAATCTAGGTCAACATATTTTCAATTCGATTGCCGAGATTGCCATGACAAAGTCCAACAAGAAGTTGGTGGTTCCATCTCTCATTTACAACATGCTGTTGGACCAAGGGTTTAAGGCAACAAAGAAGGATGTTCTGACCTCCAGACTTCCTCTCCAGACTGTACAGAAAGCCTTTCTTGCTGATTCAAGGACTCGTGATCTTCTGTGGAGTGATGTTACTAAATCTACTCCTTCTTCATCCAAACATCTTTGTACTATTCCTGTGTTTGTTTTGCAGGAACAAATCAATTTCCTCACTGCACAGATTCAGATCTTTGATAAACAAAGACGTGTATTCCAACGTCTCCTTTCTTCCCAAAAAGAGGGAGAAGGCACCAGCCGAGGAGAACAACATGAAAGTGAGGATGAGGATGATGAAGAGCAGGAGGAGTAGAGGAAGGAAGGCTGAGGTGCTGAAGGAAGAACTGCAGTCTGTTGTAGTTTTTGTTTTTGATGTTTGTTAAACAATTTCTCCAACTATGTTTTAAAACAACTATGCTTTGATGTGTTTTTTGTTTTGCTGCAGTCTAACTTATGATACACTGATGATCTTATGATACACTGATGATCGTTTGATGTTAGTGTTTTAGTTGTTTTGATAATATGATATCATGTGATTATATGTTTGGAATTTTGCATGGTTTGCATGACAGGGGGAGCAATTGATTTATTTTAATGATGACTGTTTTTAGTTCTAAGCATATGTTTAAGGGGAGTTCACATTATGTTTGACTCTGCTACATACTTGAAGCTGGTTTTGGGAAGAAAGACAAAAAGGGGGATATTGTTGAAACCGTTAGTTTGTTATTAGTTTGGATATGTTTTGTTTTGTCTTTCTTTGCTTGTGCAAGATGATAGTTGGTTGAAATATTCTAGGAAATCTGATGTGGTTGACTAGTTCAAAGAGTTGATCAAGATAAGGTTGTTGCAAGATAAGGTTGTTACGGAAGTTGCGGGCGTACGGCGCAAATTTAGGAATGAAGATCATGGAGAGTTCAAGTTGTTATTTGGAGTAGAGACCAAGTAATCAGTTTAGTATAAATAGGAATCATTTGTATAGAGTTAGATACGTATCCAGAGATATAAATCAGATCTGTTCATAGAGATATTAGTTTTCTACAAGTATTAGTTAAGACAACTTTAGTCACAATCTTCTGCGAAGGAAGAGATAAAGTGTCTTAAGTTTAGTAAGAGTTTTCTTGTAGTGTTTTTGTAATTCACAAATTCATAGTGAATATTTTGTCCTGAGGCACTTCGCGAGATTATAGAAATATAATCTCGTGAAATTTTCAATCCATTGTTTTGTTTCTATATTCCGCTGCATGTTAAAAGTTGTTTCAACTTTAGATACAACTTTGATCACAACTCTGTCAGAACCGAGAGTTCGGTTTTTTCAATATGTGAAGTTAGTCTTGTGAGAAGAGTTTTTGGAATCAGCAATGAGGGTAAGGGATGGAATCATCGTACTTGATTTTTACAAGTTTTATCTATTATTCAATCCTAAATCTAAATTTATGATAAATAGGCCCACCTTTTTTTACAAACTAAAACAACCCACTTTCTTTTAATTTGTAATCATAAATTAAATATATATTATAACATTCCAAAACAAAATAGAAAGAAAAATATTGAAATAGAAAAAGAAAAAGAAAAAAATTGCACATGGTGTGCGCTGGGTGTTCATTTTATTTATTCAATTATAAAACGAAAAATGGAAACCTTATTTTTCACCTTGATTCAAGACATCAAATTATTAGGACCGGTCACGTCTTAAACTAATATTTTTTTTGTAGTGTGGTGTACTGAGTTATTAATTTTTATTTTTAGCTTTAGAGGAGACTTTTTCAATACATTATATTCTTTAGTTAAGCACATGCTGTAAAAATGCATGTGTTGCACACTAAAAAAATATGTCAAAGAAACTCTTCAAGAACCAATGCAATACAATAAATTATGAGTTTCCAATTCAGTATAACAAAATCTTATAGATTGACATCTAATTCAATATAATTTTCTTTCTTTTGTGAAACCCTCCTAACAAAGTTAACAATCATAATTTATAGCGACGAACTTGATTTTTTAAACAGTCAAAACCCTAAAAAGTTCAAAACCTCAAGATATAATTACAATCAAAACCACATCTATATTCTATAAAGTAAACAATAAAAAGAATCACATTTAATTAATTCGTTTAACAATGCAATTTAGTATTTACTATTGGATTAATTCGTTTAATAATATTATTACTTGCTTCCTTCCAAAAAAAAAAGAAAAGAAAAAAAGGAATTGAAAACTGCTTGAAAATCGTGCAGAGAAGTGCCATGTACGTGACTCAACTCCCATCCCATCAGAGCTTCTAGTTCTACATCTCAAAACAATCTCTCCAATAATTATTCTCATTAATTTTATATATTCTATTTGGAAACAATATATAGATATTAAACACATTATATTTTACCAAACAAAAATAACCATTTTAAAACTTAAAATTTATTCTAATTATCATCTGAATCAAATAGTCAACTAACATTAATTTTTTTAAACAATTCAGGCATCTGACACCAATTTCCAGTCATAAATTAGACTTACAATTACTTAGATATTACACCGAAAATAAGTTATACTGATCGGATTAACAACATCAGATGTTTTTATAGCATAGATTTACAAATAAATGTGTGGCATTACTTTTCTAAAAAAAATTTAAAAAATGTGTGGCATTACTGAAGAGTGTATAAATCACCAAAATGTGATTAATTCAATATAAACATAAATGCAGACTTCCGTTTTTCACATATTTCAATATAATAAATTCGAAAAGCGATTGTCCAAATTATCTAACACATGGTTTATGGTTCCCCCACCATTGGCATTGAGCTTAAAATATAATAAATTATTAAATTTCTGGAGCTGCAATCTTTACGCTACAGCAGCACGTGGTGATCCCAGTCTTCCCGCGCCATTAAAATCAGTAACAAAAAACAAAACCAACCATTTGCTGCTCTGCTTTCTGAACCCACTTTCCAATCATTAATTCTTCACTCTGCCCCAGTCTTTCCCGCTCCCTCAAGCAAGAAATCTCCCTTTTTCATTCATCACACACACTGCCACCAACCGCTCTCTCTGCGATTAGATTCTTCTATCTAACTACATTTTTTTTTTGCATTTTAATATAATGCATGTTTTGTCTCTGTGCCTTTTTTCCTTTTGGAATTTCTGCGACTGAAACTGTAACGACTGTCGGTGTTCTTGGTTGGTGGGTCGCTGAGATTGGAAGTTTCTGATCTCTGTATCAGAGGTGAGATTGGAAGTTTCTTGTTTTTGGCTGAGTTCATGTTTTTGTTTCTTTTTTAGGGAGCGATGTTATTGGTTTGAATTTGAATCACGAGATTCTTGAATATTGCTATGAAACGGTGAAGATTTAGGCAAGCCCAGAAATAAATTATTGGAAAATATTGTTTGTGACAAGAAAAAAGAAATGCTTGAATATGTAGAGTCAATGAAGGTGGGAGGAAAAAAGATTTCTCCTTTGGCCGAAAATTTTGTTTTGTTGTAGTTGAAAACTATTCGATTTGGTTGTTTACCTAACATTGTTCACCCTATTCATTATTCAAACAGATGGCTATGATTTCTTTAGATGTCTGATCATTGATTATTATTAATATTATCTGTAGAATGATTCCCTTTTCTCCTGAAACTTTAAGCTTCTTTGGTTTTCTTGATTTTTAGGGATGGCAGAGACTGTGTATAGTGTTTGAGGGCTTTAAGGTTTTTGAGTGAAGAGAGATACTAAGAGAAGAGATGGGAATCAAGTTGTTCCTTACAGCAGTTCTAGTGTATGGTGGTACTCTCTGCTTATTAGCTAGTACAGAACCTGTTGAGGATAAATATGCTTTGCTCGATTTCATTGCAAACATTAATCATTCGCGGAGTTTGAACTGGGATGCAAGAACTTCTGTTTGTAATAGCTGGATTGGAGTCACTTGCAATCATGATAATTCAAGAGTCATTGCTGTTCGATTGCCCGCCGTTGGATTCAAAGGCAGAGTTCCGACTAACACTCTAGGCCGATTATCTGCCCTTCAGATCTTGAGTTTGAGATCTAATGGTATTAGAGGTCCATTTCCTTCTGATCTTTTGAAGCTTAGGAATTTGACTTGTCTTTATCTTGAGTCCAATGATTTTGAGGGTCCATTGCCATTGGACTTTTCTGTTTGGGATAATCTTTCCTTGTTGAACTTGTCGAATAACAAGTTTAATGGGAGGATCCCATCTTCAATCTCGAATCTGACTCATTTGGTAGCTTTGGATCTTGCTAATAACTCTCTTTCCGGTGATGTTCCTGATCTCAACATCCCAACTCTGCAAGTGTTGGATTTTTCCAACAACAATCTTACTGGTGCTGTCTCTCAATCTCTTCAGAGGTTTCCTAGCTCAGCCTTTTCAGTCAACAATCTCTCATTGAAGAATTCATCATCTTCTACTTCTTCACCCACAGCTGCACACAAGAAGCATTCATCCAAATTCAGTCAATCTGCTATTCTTGGAATTGTTATTGGTAGTTGTGTTGCAGCGTTCGTGGCAATCGCCTTGCTGTTGATTGTTATCAACAGAAAGAAAAGAGATGATGAGACTGGCATGCCGTCACAGAAGACAGAAAAATCTACGAAGAGGATGGGTTCTGAGCATCAAGATGGGGATGGGAGGATAGTGTTTTTTGAGGGCTGTAATCTTGTTTTCGACCTTGAGGATTTGTTGAGAGCTTCTGCTGAGGTGCTCGGGAAGGGGACGTTCGGAACTACTTATAAGGCAGCTCTAGAAGATGCAACTACAGTTGCAGTGAAGAGATTGAAGGAAGTTATAGTTGGGAGAAAGGATTTTGAGCAGCAGATGGAGGTTGTTGGAAACATCAAGCACGAGAATGTTGCTCTTTTGAGGGCTTATTACTATTCCAAAGATGAGAAGCTCATGGTGTATGATTTCTATAATCAGGGAAGCGTCTCAGCGTTGCTCCACGGTATGTTAATGCTACAGCAGGGATCTATTCCTTGAATTATCTTGTTTAGAGGTGTAGATTGACTATCAATATACATTAGTTTTCATCCTGCTGTCACATTATCATCACATAGTTGTTAAATGCTAATCATTCTTGAAAAAACTAGATTCCACTTCATCCAAGAATTCAGTGATTGGAAGTTTCTGTTTGTAGCTTGCTAGTCATATTGATATTGGATCCAACTCTTTCTCTTTTTCAAATGTTGTGCAGCAAAAAGAGGAGAGAACAAGGTTGCTCTAGACTGGGAAACGCGTCTAAAGATAAGTATTGGTTCAGCACGAGGCATTGCTCACATCCACACACAATGTGGCGGGAAGCTGGTTCATGGAAACATAAAAGCCTCAAACATCTTCCTCAACTCCCAACAATACGGGTGCGTGTCTGATCTCGGGCTAGCAACGTTGATGAGCCCCGTGTCACCACCGGTGGTTCGGTCAGGGTACCGTGCACCCGAGGTGACGGACACGAGGAAGGTGTCGCAGGCGTCTGACGTGTACAGCTACGGAGTTTTCCTGCTGGAGCTTCTGACGGGGAAGTCCCCTGTTCACCACGGGTCGGGTGGTGAAGAGGTGATCCACCTGGTGAGATGGGTGAACTCGGTGGTTCGTGAGGAGTGGACGGGTGAAGTGTTCGACGTGGAGCTCTTGAGGTACCCTAATGTGGAAGAAGAGATGGTGTCGATGTTGCAAATTGGGTTGAGCTGCGTCGCCAGAATGCCCGAGCAAAGGCCCAAGATGGACGATGTGGTCAAGTTGGTGGAGGAGATTAGAGTTGTTGCCACCGGAAATACCTCACGTGCTAGTCCAAATGGATCCTCTTCACATCCCAACTAGCTTCTTGCTAATATATAATTTAATTCCAACTATTTTAGTTTTTATTTTCCTTTTTCAGAAATTATGGTTTAATTTTCCTCCATGCTAAGAATTATTATTTCTCCAGTTGTCAATAGGGTTTTTGCACATGGTATTTTCATTGATTTAGGTTTGTGTTGTTAATTTTGTTTGACAAAGTTTGGTGGTTAGGAAATTGTTAACCTACCTACCTAGGTTCATCCAAAGTCAAAAATCAAGGTTTTGTTTTATTACTTAGTGGAACCCCCCATTGCTTGTGGCTGGATTTATACCCCCCAAATTAAGGATTGAATTATAGAAAATCTTGTAACAAGTCAAATGAAACCTTAGGTTATCTTGATTAAACTTCAATACGATTGATCAAGACTATATATCTGAAAGGAAAATAAGGAACATTTTTTCAGTATTGTGGTAAATGAGAGAAAGTTACTAAAAAAAACCCCTAGTAATATTTAGAATTTTAAGGGGCACCTCAAACTCTCTCTGTTGACTGTCACTAGTTGTATTACAACATACCCTGTAAAATTCAAACCTTCTGTTTCGGGCTCACCCATGGCTTCAATATTGTTAAAGATTTTGAAAGAAAAAAAAACATGATGTATGAAATATTATTAGATACTGTTTTTCTAATTCAGTTATAGTCTTACAAGAAGTTTAAAGTATTTTTTATTCAGAATTATCAAAACTGGGCATGATACATGAAATATTTAATAGATACTATCTTATGAACTTATTATTTATGTTTACAAAATGAATGTTAAGGAAATTTTAATATGGAGATAATTGAGATATCATACTTAAAAGTTTAAACATATAATTATTGGCGATTGGGGTAATTACTTTCTATTAGAAGGCAGAAAAAGCAAAGTGAGGGAAGAATCGATGGCGCCTGCACGGGGTGCTCTTATTTTTTTTTTCTTTTCAATCAAAATACACAATTTTTTTTATTTGGGATGATTTTATAAAATAAGGGCATCAACCGTAGAGATGTCAATTTAGTCCGAAACCGATGGACCGGCCCGAAAAAACCGAAAAAAAAGGTGGGTTAGGGCCACTAATTTCTGGCCCGAATTTTTTTTTAACCGATTCGGCCCGAACTGAATAGGCCCGAAACCGAAACGGGTTAGCCCGAAACCGAACGGGTTGGCCCGATTGACATTCCTACCTATATTTCTTTAGACTAACTAGTCATTATAATTTATCATGTTTTAATTTATTTAATTTATAATATTATTATTTCTTTTAATAAATGATAAATATTTTGAAGATGGAATCAAACATGAAGTTGAAAGGGCTTCAAATATTGTTAAAGTAGAAGAAGATTGTACTTCAAATTAGATGGAAGATTAAGTTATAAATAGATTTGTGGTGTAGTTTAAAATGATTATTTTTGGAAGAACAAATTATGATTGAACATTATTGTCATTTTCATGTCATTTATTTTTGTTTTCTTTCATTTGATAAAATTTGATCTTAATTAAATTTTGTATTTGTCATATTCTTTTCATTTTATCTTATTTTTCACGTATTAATTTATTTCAAAAATAAGAGATAATGATTATTTAGGAGAATTATCAAGATATAATTTATAAACATGGAAAAAAATCATAAACATATTGGCCCGACGGGCTAGCTCGAAAACCGAAAAGTTAGAGTTAGGGCTGGAGATTTTGAGCCCGAAAAAAAATTTAACCGAATAGGCCCGAATCGAATATGACCGAAACCGAAACGGGTTAGACCGATTGACATCCCTAATCACCCGTGAAGGTGGCATGGACCAGAAAAGCTTGGAAGATGGATGGCCCAAGTAATCTCTATATTTATTTTTGGACTTGCTGGCCCATGATGGAGCCAGAGTTTTAGTAAATTTTAAATAATATACGCATGGAAAGAATTTTAAAAAAATTATAAATAAACATGAATTTTAAATCTAAAATGCGTAAACTTACCTTATAATGCTCGTACTCTATGTATTAATATTATTTTTAGGGTTAATTGCCAAAAAATGCACCACCTTTCAATGAATTTGTAAATTAGACACCACTTTTCAAACGTTTTAATAAAGACATGACCTTTCATTTCGTAGCAAAATAGACACCCCATTTCTTTTCCGGCCACCGGTAGAATGACGTGGCTTTATTTATTTTCTACGTGGACTATGATTCCTACGTGTACTTGCCACGTCAATATTTATTTTTTAGTTAATTGCCAAAAAATACACCACTTTTCAACGAATTTGCAAATTAGACACCACTTTTCAAAACGTTTCAATAATGACACAACCTTTTATTTTGTAGCAAAATAGACACCCATAATTTTTCACGAGACGTGGTTGCAATTGAGGGTATTGGCATGCTGATGTACAAAAAGCCCATGACAAATTAAATTCCATCAAGTCAAATTACAGTAGATTTTACGCAAGATTGAATTAATTGGGGGAGTTCTATTTGCACCACTTAATTTACTCTTTGCACTACAATTTTTACTCTTTACACCACCAATAATGACAACAATACCCTCCTATCTAAAATATGTTTTTTACATAAAAAAAACTTAAAAATAATAATTTAACTTTATTAAAAAAAATTCTTCTTCTTCCCAACTTACCGGCGGCCGCCGCTACCCTCCCTCTCAGTCCCCTGCCAACCACCACCCTCGTCTGCTCTAGAATCCCCCCACCCCCTCGTCGATTCTCCCTCCCCTCCCCTAAATCCATAAAATATGTTTTTTACATAAAAAAACTTAAAAATAATAATTTAACTTTATTAAAAAAAAAATTCTTCTTCCCAGCTTACCGTCGGCCGCCGCTACCCTCCCTCTCAGCCCCCGCAGGCCGCCACCCTCGTCTGCTCCAGAATCTCCCCCACCCCGTTGTCGGTTCTCCCTCCCCTCCCCTAAATCCCTAAAATATATTTTTTACATAAAAAAAAACTTAAAAATAATAATTTAACTTTATTAAAAAAAATCTTCTTCCTCCCAGCCGCAGCCACCCTCCCTCTCAGCCCCCCGCCGGCCGCCACCCTCGTCTGCTCCAGAATCCCCCCACCCTCTCGTCGGTTTCCCCTCCTCTCCCCTAAATCCCTCAACTGCAGCCACGTCTCGTGAAAAATTAGGGGTGTCTATTTTGCTACAAAATGAAAGGTTGTGTCATTATTGAAACGTTTTGAAAAGTGGTGTCTAATTTGTAAATTCGTTGAAAGGTGGTGTATTTTTTGGCAATTAACTAAAAAATAAATATTGACGTGGCAAGTACACGTAGGAATCATAGTCCACGTAGTAAATAAATAAAGCCACGTCATTTTACCGGTGGCTGGAAAAGAAAGGGGGTGTCTATTTTGCTACAAAATGAAAGGTCGTGTCTTTATTGAAACGTTTGAAAAGTGGTGTCTAATTTGCAAATTAGTTGAAAGGTGGTGCATTTTTTGGCAATTCTTATTTTTATGGGAAACAAATGCAGCCTAATGTGGCCTCGTCACTGTCAGTCTGTCACTGCCTTGAATGTCAAACATTTTCCTCAACTCTGAGGAGTATGGTTGCGTGTCTGATTTTGTGGTGACATCATTCTTCATGGCATCGTCAATATGGAAAATTTACCAGAAACGCGATGCTATATGTTTGGATTAATGTTGTGAGGCCTATATCTATATATCTATAAAATACGAGGAATTCAATTGCAAGTTGCTTGATCCATTTCTTTAATACGATGAAGGAGATAAGAGTGGAGATGTTGGAAGTTCTGTGCATCGCCATGAGGAATATAGAATCTGCAAAATGAGCCACGTTATTGTTGATGTTGGATAATACTATTGTTGATTTTGAAGGATTTCATTTCATTTCTGTTGGGTATCAATAGCCGTCGAGAGGATTCACTTTCCACTAACTTCACCGGGCGTGGCCGTCACCACACGTTGCTCAGACAACACCACCTTCAAGCTTAACTGCAGTAGGAGCAGATAAAGAGGGAAGGAGAAATCGATTGGCTCAGGTAACCCAAGTTACCGGAGCTCCTCACTGATGACAGAAACGCACAAAGCTCAAAGGATAACCACAGAGGTAATTAGAGACAGGCCCACAACTGGCAGCCACTCTAACCTTCACGGCAAGCCCCTCGTCACTCAACCACTGACACTCCGGTAAGGCTACGGTATCACAAAGATACAAGGTTCCCGGAGGAAGTAGCCGGAGATGGGAGAGAGAACACGATCAAGCACAGAGCTTAGATCTAGGATTTGCTAAGAGAGAGAGAGTGAGAGCGGCGCAGATTAGAGAGTGTAAGAGAGCATTAGGTTAAGCTAATACTAATAGTATTAGGGCAACACTTAAGTGGGCCGAGAAGGGAGCAGGGCCGCCAGGGTAATGGGCCGAGTGATAAGACCCAAATAGATTAGGCCAATATAACTTACAATCTCCATCTTTGGCCCAAGTGCATCAACAGTCAACAGAGGAGTCCGAGGGGTGTCATCATTGCCATTTTTACTTCTTCTAAGTCACAAAGACAAAGAAGAAGCTGGGGAGGAGAACACAGAGCAAATCCTGGCCACAGAGGCCAACCCAACTTAACCTGAGATTCACAGAGAAAACAGGAGGGTAAAGAACATAAATATCATAGCAAAAAAATGAAATTTTAACCAAGATCAAATTTGAGAATTTTCATGCACAGCCTTAGCTTTTCAACTGGAAGGCATTTGGCACCTATATCAGCTGGGTTGTAATCTGTATGGATTTTGTCAAGTAAAATTTCACCTTTTTCAATAATGTCACGAATGAAATGAAACCTAACATCAATGTGTTTAGTTATATCATGGAAGACAGGGTTTTTACATAGTTGTATGGCAGATTGACTATCAGAAAATACAATGGGAGATTTATCCAAAAAACCAATTTCAGACAGTAAACCATTCAACCATATAGCTTCCTTAAAAGCTTCAGTTGCAGCAACATACTCAGATTCAGTAGTTGACAGAGCAACAATGTGTTGGAGTTGTGATTTCCAACTAATGCAGCCACCACACAAAGTAAACACATAAGAGGTTGTGGACTTTCTATTATCCCTGTCATTGGCATAACTAGAATCCACATAACCAGTAAGTTTCAAACCATCAGCTGACTTAGAAAAAGTCAGACCACATTTCTCAGTGGATTTCACATACCTGAGGAGCCATTTCAAGGCTTCCCAGTGAGGTTTACCTGGGTTAGACATGTACCTACTAAGACAACTAACAGGGTAAGCAATATCCGGCCTAGTACTAATCATGAGATACATAACAGATCCAATTGCATTAGCATAAGGCACACATTTCATTTCATCAATTTCAGACTCAGATGAGGGGCACATGCTTTTACTCAAGTTGAAATGAACATCAAGAGGTACATTCACATGTTTGGCATTGTTCATGGGGAATTTACTTAAAACCTTTTTAACATAATCAGATTGATTCAAGACCAGAGTGGAGGACTTCCTATTTCTAATGATATGCATGCCAAGAATCTTTTTTGCATCTCCTAAATCTTTCATGTCAAAATTCTCACAAAGTTTATTTTGAACATGCTTAATTGACTCAAGTTTAGGACTAATTAGCAACATATCATCAACATATAGGAGCAGAAACATAGGAATATTATTATCACATTTGTAGTACAAGCAGTGATCAAAATCAGATTTCTTGAAATCAAGAGACTGCATGCATTGGTCAAATTTAATATTCCATTACCTAGGAGATTGTTTCAGTCCATAAAGAGCCTTCCTAAGCAAACAAACATGCTCTAGTTTTTTAGAATCAACAAAGCCTTCAGGCTGTCTCATATAAATGTGGTTATCCAAATCACCATGCAAGAAAGCAGTTGTGACATCCATTCGTTTTAATTCCCAGTCAAACTGAGCAACTAAAGCTAGCATTATCCTCACAGTGGTGAATTTGACAACAGGGGCAAAGATTTCATTGTAATCTATCCTCTCTTTTTGAGTAAAACCCTTAGCTACTAACCTAGCTTTGTATCTAACAGATTCAGATTCCTTTTTAAGTTTAAAGAGCCATTTGCACTCAACCACAGAGGTATTAGCAGGTTTTTGAACAAGTGTCCAGGTTTTATTATCATGCAAGGATTTCATTTCACATTTCATTACATTCAACCATTTTTCAGAATCAACATACTTCAAAGCTTCTTTGTAGGTTAGAGGTTCATCATCTTCCATACAATTAAACACATTAAAAGCAAGAAAGGACATTTCATAATCATCAAACCTATGAGGCTTTCTCACATTCCTCCTAGCTCTATCCCTAACCAGTTGGTAATCATGCAAGTCTTCAGACTCATTATTATCAACTTCTTCATTAGGAGAATCATTGTGTTCTTCATTATCATGCTCAACACATATGGTTTCATCATTACCAGGTAAGGGCTCCACCTTAATTAGAGTAGTATCAAGAAGAGATTCAGATACAGATAAAGGAGCATATAAACAAGGAAAATCACTTTCATTAAAGACAACATCTCTGCTGGTAATGACTTTGAAGCCAGGGACAGATTTGTCCCACAGTCTATAGCCTTTTACCCCATCTGGGTAGCCCAAGAAGACACACTTCTTGGATCTAGGCTCTAACTTATCACCTTTGACATGCACAAAAGCAGCACATCCAAACACCTTTAGGTTAGACAGGTCAACAGGTTTATTTAAAAACATAGACTCAGGAAATTTACCAAGCAAAGGGACAGAGGGTGATCTATTTATCAAATAGGTTGCTGTTAAAACAGCTTCACCCCAAAACTTTTTACCAAGACCAGAGGAAGTAAGCAAACATCTAACCTTGTCAAGCAAGGTTCTATTCATTCTCTCAGCAACTCCATTTTGCTGAGGGGTATAAGGCACAGACTTGTGTCTTTTAATACCAGATTCAACACAAAGAGAATCCATAGCAGAGTTGCAAAATTCTAGGCCATTGTCAGTTCTTAGAGTTTTTATTTTCTTTCCAGTTTGATTTTCAACATAAATTTTGAAATTTTTGAATTTATCAAAAACATCAGATTTGTTTTTCATGAGAAAGACCCACACCTTTCTAGAAAAGTCATCAATAATAGAAAGAAAATACATATTTCCACCATGTGTGGGATCCTTGGAAGGTCCCCACACATCAGCATGAAGATATTCAAGCACATCAACAGATTTAGGCACATTAGGGGCAGGATTAACAGGAAAGCTAACTTTGTGTTGCTTACCAAGCACACAAGTATCACAGAAGGGTAGCTTAGAGACTACATCCTTTCCAAACACTCCAGATTTAGACAAGCATTCAAGACCCTTGTTACTCAAGTGTCTTAACCTAGCATGCCACAAACCAGTAACATCAGAAGTAACTAAACTCACAGAGGCATCAACAGTAGCAGATACAAAATACAGGTTATTTTTTCTGAGGGCTTTGAACAAAACAAGGTTTCCTTTTAAAATTTTCATGGCACCACTATCCCACTTCCCTTCAAGACCAGAGTCTTCAAGGGCAGTGCATGACATTAAGTTAAAACTCAATTCAGGAACAAATCTCACATTTGACAAAGTCAAAATAGAACCACAAGAAAATTTCAGGCATATATTGCCAACACCCACAACCTTCAGTTTTCTCCCATCAGCAAGTTTTACAAAAGAGTTTTGGACAGGGGAGATGGAAGAAAACAATTGACTGAAAGGGGAAATGTGAAAGGAACACCCAGAATCAAGGAGCCATTCTCCTTCATCACACTGATTAGCCACAGAGTTGATATCAACATCAAATGATACCATGTATACATCAGAATCATAATTTTCAGAAGGACACATCACAAAGTTTGCATGATCAGTTTAGTTATCATTAATTCCTTGTTTTTCCCTTTTCTTTTTAGGGTTGGTGCAAGTTTTGGCAAAATGCCCAGATTCTTGACAATTATAGCAGATTTTACCTTTCATGTATTGTTTATTAGACTTACTTTTAGATCTAGCATTGTTTTTCCTGTCATTTTCAACATTTTTAGTAGAGGTTCTTCCCCTAACATGGTGAATTTCCCCACCAGAACTATTGCTACCATATTTTATGTCTTTTCCTTTAGCTTTTAATGCAGCACAGATAATATCATAGGTTATAGCATCTCTGCCATACTTTATGGCAGATTTGACATCATTATAGCTATCTGGAATTGCATTTAGAAGCACAGAAGCAGTATACTCATCAATATGCTTATCTCCAGCAATTTTCATGTCTTGAATGAGTTTATTGAACTCATCCAAATTGGAATCCATATCTTTAGAGGTATCAAGCTTAAAACTAAAGAATTTACCTTGCAGATGAATTAAGTCAGTTATATTTCTTTCAGCATATAACTCAAGCAATGTTTCCCATATTTCTTTAGCACAATTCAAGTGGATAACCTTTCTGAGCACAGAGTCAGTCAGGTTTAACAAGATGGAAGCCACAACATTTTTGTTCATTTTTATTCTGTCTTTATCAGTGACATCACTGGGACAACCAATCTCAATGGCTTGGTCAATGTTAAGATGAACTAAAAACACACTCCATTTTCTTTTTCCAAATTTGAAAATCAGATTTTCCATCAAAATGAGTATTATGCATGTTGGAACTCACTGTGAACACAAAGAACAACAAGAATCAGGAACACACGCGCAAGGAGGATAAATAAGAGCCCTTTTACAGGCGGGAAACCAAGCAAGCATACAAGCACACAGCACGAGGCAAGTTGAGGAGAGCCCAGTTCACGGGGCAGATTTATCTGCTGTGCAGGGGGTCACTCAGAGCCTTTACTTAACAAGAGGAGGGTCGAATCACACAGAAACGAGCAGAAAAGGTAGGCTAAGCACGAAGCAAGCACAGATAAAGCAGAAACAGAAAGTTTAAGCGGAAGCAGCCAAGGATCAGAAGAGATACCCAATGAAAAGGAAGCCACAGAGACTCAAGGGCCCCAGGACAACTATACCAGCAAGCAATCACAAGCCTATTCACCCTTTTCAAAGGGGCAGAGACTAAGAAAGTTAAAATCGAGAGGTTTCGCCGCTTTACCTGAGCGGAAACCCTAGGGAGGGTTTCCGACTTACCTTTTCGGGGGCTCCAAGAGCCGGGGAACGGCTCGGCCACTAGGGCGGAGGGATGGCGACAGTGCGGTGGCAGTGGGTGCCCTCGACGGAAACCTAGTGGCTCTGATACCACTGTTGGGTATCAATAGCCGTCGAGAGGATTCACTTTCCACTGACTTCACCGGGCGCGGCCGTTACCACACGTTGCTCAGGCAACACCACCTTCAAGCTTAACTGCAGTAGGAGCAGATAAAGAGGGAAGGAGAAATCGATTGGCTCAGGTAACCCAAGTTACCGGAGCTCCTCACTGATGACAGAAACGCATAGAGCTCAAAGGATAACCACAGAGGTAATCAGAGACAGGCTCCTCACTAGTATTAGGGCAACACTCAAGTGGGCCGAGAAGGAAGCAGGGCCGCCAAGGTAATGGGCCGAGTGACAAGGCCCAAATAGATTGGGCCAATATAACTTACAATTTCAATTCATCATGTTTTTATCAAAACTTTCTTTACTAAAAATAATAAGAAGAAAAATTGGACTAAATTTAATGGGGTACGCCAGGCCTATGCAATATAGTGCAACACAATGGCGACGTTTGAAAGCCCAGATAGCAAGCTATCTTAACGGGACCTCCCCTTAAAAAATAGATTTAATATCGTGTGGGCCAATGACCCACATATCAGATATTAAACTGATAAGAACAGATACTACACTTGATTTTAGCCAAAAGGCCGAGAAAGGTATGCCTTTTCAATTATATGGCTGTATACATTTATACTAGCGTTTCTTCTTTTATCTTCCCATCACTAAGCAATGTGGGATAAATAAGAATAACTTTTAAGTCTAATTTAGTCCGCTTCTTAATTTGTTTTCTTGTTGAGTAAGCTACATGGTCAATAATTAATATAGAAATCTTAATCATCAACTCATATCTATTGACTTGTTCAGAGGTTCAGTTATTCAATCTTGATCGGCTCCTGCATATATGTTCTGTAATCTTGATATTTTTTTGAAGTAAAAAAAAGGTCTCTGAAATGATTTTGTTTTATTTAATTTTCTCCAGAATATATACACCGCTTATAATTAATTAAGCCATGTATTTGTTGTTAGTATAGTTTTGGCGTCAAATTAATGTGATTAGAATAGTGAAGCGAAAGCGAGTTAGTGCCTTATTATTATATAGAGCAAATGGAAGGAAGCTTCGTGTGTCTTTGTTGGATACTGGGTGCAGGCCCGGCCGTAGTGTGAAGGGATTGACGTCGTTTAGACTACTTTCCAGTTTCCACAAATTTAATTAATTTCATGAGTCGTGGGAGTTGTTTAGCCATCATGATCATGATTTCTTATTTAAAGAGAGCAGCTGCTTCCTTGTTTTGCTCTTGCACAGTAAGTTACAAATGAAGTTGAGATTAATTATATAATTAGTAATCTGAATTGTGGAATTCCAATATTCCATGTATAGGTAGGTTGATTCGAAGATCGATCATGTCGAGGAACGAGGACGACAACCGGGAGAGTCTGCAGGTGAAGAGAGAGAAGATTTGGCAACTCTGCCATGAAGAAGACAGTTCATCATCAGATTTAGAATTAAGTTTGCCCGTCTCCCTTGGGAGCTTCGGCATAACTACTGGTGCCTTGGAGTTTGGGATTACAGAATGTTTTGGTAAGGGAACTAAAGCCGTGATCAAGTCACTTGATACGGTAAATCTAACAGAGGAGGAGTTTGAGCAGCAGATGATTTCCTTACGAAGTTGCAGGCACGAAAACGTGGGAATTCCGTGGGGTTACTACTTATCCCAGACCACGAAGCTCGTCGTCTATGATCACTATAGCCAGGGAAGCGTGTTCGATATGTTGCACGGTATATATATCATATTTCATATATAGTAATTAATTACTTGAAGTGGAATATTTATTTTATGATTAATCATAAATCATAATTAAGTAGGTGAGGGAAGAAGTAGCAGGCCTAATTGGGAAAGGCGATTGAGAATGGCAGTAGGTGCAGCGAGGGGAATTGCTCATATCCACGCACAAGGCGGAGGGAAGCTCTTCCATGGAAACATAAAATCGTCCAACATATTCCTCAACCGACAAGAGTATGGTTGTGTGTCTGATTTTGGTTTGAAAATTATGAAAAATGATGAGGAAGAAACAATACAGAAGAGCGATGTGTACAACATGGGGCTGGTGTTGCTGGAACTTGTTACTCGTCATCGTGTGTGGCCGATGCAGACGTCCTACATCGTGGACCATCTCCGTTCATTTGAGCCATATGAATGGGATTTGCAGTGCTTTGATCAGCCTGAAGAATATGTTGATGAATTGGACATGATGCAAAGCAAGTATAAGTTTCCATTTGTTGATTCGGAGCTCATCATCAACGCCGATATCGATTCCTCCGTCCACCACCAGTTGGTGAAGACGTTGCTCCTCGCCAAGACCTGTTTGGCTCACTTACCAGAACACAGGCCTACCATGTCCGATGTGCTGTTCATGCTTGCTTCAATTCATACTCATTAGGATATATATATAATTACTGCTGCTACTTTTGCATAGTTGTTTTAACTACTTGTTTTTTCTTAAGCATTTTCAGAATTAATAATATATATCTGATTGTTCAAGGCAGAGGTGCGCACATATTATTTCTTTAGCAACTAACCATTCCCCATATTACAATATAATTATTCTCATTTCTAGAATTCCTATGGAAAGATTAATTCAATAATGGCGATCATAATCAAAGGCATTACGTTGATTAAAAACAAAATTATCTAGAAATTTTATAGCTTGACCTTTGATAATGTTAATTTAAGCGGGTCATTATCGCATTAATTACTCTACTAATTTTTCCTCTTTGATTTCAGCTAAAAGTCTCTATTACACATTTGGTATTGTATTTTCTATTGTACACTCAATTATTTTATTTTTTTTCAAAAAAAAAATTTGATTTTCAATTTCAATTTCAATTTCTTATCCTTTAGGTTCATCTTAGAATTCACCGTACCCAATTAGAATGATTTTTTTTTTGTATTTAATTTTTAATTTTTTAGTTATCAATTAATTATTTTAAAAATTAAATACTATATTAAACCCTAATTGGTTAAGTGAATCATAATTAACAAGTATAAAATAAAATCAAAGTATAATAAATTGAAATCAAAGAAGAAAATAGCAAAAATAATAAATAAAAAAATCGATTGTGCAATAAAAAATACAACACCAAATATGCAATAGACAGTTTCATATGTTTTGATTTTACGAGTCCGGGCATCTTAATGACGGTTTATAATTTATTTCTTCTTGCAGATAAACTAGCTAGCTAGCCTTTCTATTTCACTTTGAATCAATACTATAAAACTTATTAATTTATTTATTCGCATAATCGTTTAGTTTACGTACCTTTTCATTTCAACAACTTGGAAGTAATAAGGTGTATATTAGAAGTATACATGCATCTAGTTACTGATTCTAGACTATTAGTTTCATTTATGTATTTATTTTATGTTCTAACAATTTATAACCATTCATGCCAAAACTTGTACCCAATCTATTTCACGAGTCCTCTAGTCTACTTTATATATCCAATTGTATATTAATTTTATTATTATTATTTTTCTCTATTTTTATTCCTTCAAATTTTAATTTATTGTTGTTAATATACCTGATTAGAGATTTTTTTTAATTATTTTTTATATTTAATTTTCATTGTTAGCAATTAATAATTATGAATCCTAATTATAAAATAATTAAACCTACATCAAAATTATTTGTAAAAGTATATAATAATTCCAACAACAATTTCTTCTTAGAAATCAATAATAATAAGAAAATTGGAGTAAATTTGATAGGGTGTGCCAGGCTGCCCGTGCAGTAGTTCAACGCATGAACGACTGCCTAGATAGCAAGCCTCGAGAAATAAATTTAACATGTCAGATATTAAACTGATAAGGAACAGATACTACACATGATCTTAGCCAAAAGGCCGAGAAAGATATGAGACTTCCATTGTTTGGGCCTATTTACTTATACTAACGTTTCTTCTCTTATCTTTACATCACTAAACAATGTGGGATAAAAAAAAAGCTTTGAATCGTTTGGCAAATTATCCTCCAAATAGCGGTTTCTTACGCCGAGTTTTGGCATTTAAATAAAAGATATGTCATGATACTAGGGATGTCAAACGGGCTAGCCCGTCGGTTTCGGGCCAACCCTATCGGGTTATCGGGCTATTCGGATCGGGCCATTTCGGGCTAAAAAATCTTGGCCCTAATCCTAAAACTTCGGTTTTCGGGCTAGCCCGTCGGGCCAACATGTTTACGACAAAAGTTAAGTGTAAGGAGAATACTCTTTCAAATAGTAAGTTTTCATGTCCTATATTAGATCCAAAACTATAACAGAGGCACCATATATTTATAAAAGCTTCATATAATTACAAGCAAAGTTGATACACGAGAACTTAAGCAGCACAGTCTGTATAGATGCATAGGTTAAAATCCTCACATAATTTACAGTTCTATATTACGATGCATTACAATTTATTCATTGAGGAATTTCGTCAAATAGTGGAACTGCGCATTCTTCAGTGTCGAATTGATTGCAAGTTGTATTATATTCTTTTCAATATATTCTATAGAAGAGTTTCCAAAACATATATTATAATTTATTTGATTGGATTTATCTCTTCCGTAGTAGTGATCAGTTCTTCAACAGTGAGAATTTTATTTTTTTTAGAAATTTAGATAATAGATAACCGACTGAGAGCATAATCTAACTATTTTATAATAATTCATTTATTTATTATAAAAAATTAAAATCCAAGTTCAACAGAAGGAAAGAAGAACAAAGAATAGTGAGTTACCAGTTGAAAGTATAATATAACTATTTTATAATATCCATTTGTTTCTTATCAAATAATAACAAGAGCATATTAAAAAAAAAAATCAGCCCTACGGGCCAACCCGCGGACCTAGCGGGCTGGCCCGTTTAGCCCGTCGGTCCGTTCGGACGAGCCCGTTCGGTTAAAATTTATTTCGGGCCTAAAAAATATGACCCTAACCCGCCTTTTTTTCGGGCGGTTCGGGCCAGCCCATCGGTTTCGGGCTAGTTTGACATCCCTACATGATACATTGCTTCCCACAAAATAATAATACTCGTACTGTATATAGGAAATGGAAATGCTAATTAAGGAAGCTTCGTGTTGGTGTCTTTGATAATGTCCGCCAGTAGTGTGAACGGATTGATGTCGCTTACACTACCTATTTCCACACATTTAATTTCAGTCGTGATGATCATTTCTTATTTAGAGCTGCTTTCTTTGCACCTTAAGTTACAAATGATCGAAGTGATTAATTATTGTAATCTCAATTGTGGAATTCCATATAAATATAGGTGGTAGAGATTGATTGGAGCTGAGGATTTAATTTGGAGTTAAGTTTTCCTATTTCCCTCAAGAGCTTCGGCATAACTGAAAGTTTTCAATTACTAGAAAAAGAATTTGAGTAGCAAATGATTTTCTTAGGAACTTGCAGGCACGAAAATGTGGGGAGAACCAAGCAAGAATCATGGTATAACTCATAGATTCAATGGAGAAGAAGAAGAGCATTTCAAAGGGTTGTTCAAAGTGATGGAGTCTTGCAAAAAGTGAAGTGTCAAAGTATAGTACAACAAGTCCTATACTATACAATAGGGCAACATGAAAAGACTCATCTACCCTTAAAGATAAAACAAGAAAATACACAAATATAAAATACACTAATATTTCTAACACCCTCTCTCAAACTCAAGATGTCGTTGCAAGGAGCATCGGGAGTTTGCCAACCAAGAACCGGAAACGCGGGAGTGGAAGAGACTTGGTGAATAAATCGGCAATCTGGGAGGAGGAGTTAAGGAAGGGAAGCGTGAGAGTGCCAGCTCGTAAATGATGTCGGGTGAGATGACAGTCGATCTCAATATGCTTGGTCCGCTCGTGGAAAACAGAATTATGGGCAATCTGGATTGCACTCTTATTGTCACAATACATAGGAGTGGGATCATGAATAAGGGCTCCCATATCAGCCAGCAGCCAATGAAGCCAAACAATCTCAGTAGTGGTGGAAGCCATGGATCGATATTCGACTTTAGTAGAAGAACGAGAAACAACATGTTGTTTCTTGCTCTTCTAAGAGATGAGAGAATCACCAAGAAATATACAAATTCCAGTGGTAGACTTTTGATCAATAGGGTCACTGGCCCAATCGGCATCAGAAAAGGCACGCAGGGTAAGAGAGGAGGTAGAGGGAAACAGTAAACTCTGAAAGATAGTACCTCGAAGATAACGCAAAATGCGGAGAACAAACGCCCAATGGATGGTGGTGGGAGCATAAACAAACTGGCTGACTATGTGAACAACATATGCAATATTGATGCGGCTTATTTACTCTCCACAATGGTTTCAATATTTATAAAACTCGTGTCATGCCTACAAGTGTATAAGCATATGATTGTAGATATGATGATACGAGGTCGATCCATAGGAAAAAGGAATTAAACGTGAAAATGCAAGTACCACGACGATAGATTGATGAAATATCTAGACTATGAATAGATGAGGGGTGATTATCATAACACAAAACCAACACATAAACTAGATAATGCAATACCAAACAACAACAATAAACAATCTAAATAGCAAATGAAATAAACAATACCAATAAGAGAGAGATATTTGAAGATGATAAATAAGGGCAAGACTCTAGGATATGGATTCACAACATTCCTCTTGATCAAACAACAAGGGTTAAACACACAATTATGCTAAGTTCATAGATAGGAAGACCACGAATATAGAAGGAGCATCTCTCAAATATCTCCTTAATTGCGAATGCGACAAGGATGTCTATCTCTAACACATTCCAAGGTCGCACCTACCAAAGGCTCCAAGAGGTCACATTTCCTTCCACATATTCGACATTCAACGAAGAGTACAAATACATAGATTCAATCCAACATGCTTATGATCATAAGATTGACTAGATGCATGTGATTCAAACATTTGATGTTAAATGAATGCCACTTCAAACAACACCATACAAGAACTAGCAAAGATTGAAATCTTGACAAAACACACCCATAGATTAAACCCTAGTCAAGAACAAGATTCACATTGTTTCTCCACATCCTAGAACCCTAAGGCTCTAGCCAACCATATTTACAACAAAATCAAGAATACAAAAGGAAGAATCAAAATCCATTCTAAGTACAAGAGTAAAAGAGGGAAGGAGAAGATAAAACCCAATGTTGAACAATCTCCTTCAATCCCTTGGCTTGAATCCTCAAATGGATGGATGGATCTTCCTCCTTCTTCTTGATCTTCAAAAATCCCCAAATGTAGTGTTTTTTCAAGTGTATTTCGAGTGGGAGAGGTGTTAGATACGTCCTTTGAAATCCCCAATAGATATATAAAGTAATGGACTAATAATTGGAGGCCAAAAGTCAACTTTCAAATCCGTTAGTCCGAAACGCGACTCCAGTTGATCGCGCTTTGGGGTTGGGTTTGGACTGAAGAAAAACAGCTATCTGAAGCTTGTACAGAGCAACCGAAGGGGTCGCGCTTTGGGATCGCGTTTGTTTCTGCCTTGGAAGCGCGACCTGAGGTAGTCGCGTTTCTGGGTCGCGCTTCCCTTTGCTTTTGAAGCGCGACCCCAGGAGCTCGCGCTTTGGAGTCGGGTTTGGACTGAAGAAAACATCGTCTCTGAAGTGCCGAAGCGTGACTAAACGGGTCGCGTTTTAGGGTCGCACTGTAGACCGGCTGTGGCGCGACCCTGAGGTGCTCGCGCTTCATGGTTGCGTTTTGGCCTATTTTAAGTTTTTCTCATCTTTTCTCGTCTTTGTGCACGCGTTGATCGATCGACTCACAACCTGACTCCTTTTGGCATTTGTTTTCCCCAAAAACTCCCTAAATTGGTCACATTATACCAAACAAGAGAGTTAAACATTATTAACATTATTTACCAAATATATACATGATAACCAAGTGCAAATGCACTCAAAATGAGTCCAAATGAGTGCAATTTATGCACTCATCAAATATCTGGACGAGATATAGTGAGATAAACCAAACTTCCAACAATGGTGCGGTACAAACTAGGGTCATCCAGAGGTATCCCATCCATGGTTGCAGAATTCGGGCTAGGCGGCGCATAGGCTCTAGACGGCCCCTAGCCGTGCCGAAACACCCTAATCGGTTGAGAAATTGGGGTGGCCGATTCCCTACCACCTAGGCGGCCTCCTCGGCGATTAATCAGCCATTAGGCGGCCGATTAATTTTTTTAATTTTTTTTGAATATTTTGGTTCAAAATATGACCAGATAAAAAATTTGAAATTTTTCCAACTTTTATACATCAACATATATCCCATTTATTCAATCTACAAACCAATGTGGGATGTAGAAAAAAGGGAACAAAGTTGAAGAATAAATGTGAGGTTATCATTTATGATTAGCCTCTTTTTTATACAACAATCCCATCCTAGTTTTCAATGTAAAAATCAATGTGGGATGTAGAATAGGATGAAAAAAAATTAAACTCTAATTTGAGCTTTTATACAACATCCTACATCTTAATTTTCATTATATAGTCGATGTGGGAAGTAGGATAATTGAAAAAATTAATACATGAATATCAATATGTAATAATAAATTATTAAATTATAAAAAATAGAAAATCACCTAGACTCCGCCTAGATTCCACCTAGGCCCCGCCTAGGCAACCTAGGCGCTAGGCCCCATCCGGCCGCCCGACTAGCGCCTAATGAATTCTACAACCTTGATCCCATCAGAAGGAGAATACCGAACATTTGCTTCTATAGGAGTGTCAAATGTTCGAGTGTCAGTGAGACGAGCTCGCTCCAGTATATCAGTGACATACTTGGATTAGGATAGTAGGTAACCCTTTGGAGACCAACAAACCTCAATACCCAAAAAGTAACGAAGAGGGCCCAAATCTTTCATTTCAAAACAGGACGCCAGATCTGATTTTAAATGAGAAATCCCATTTGTGTCGCCACCGGTAATGATCATATCATCAACATATAAAGATAGAAGGATGATGCCAAAAGGCGAGTCCTTGACAAAAAGAACACAATCATTGTTACTTGAACGGAAACCAAGAGAAGTAAGGGCATCGAAAAAAGTGTCATACCAAGAACGAGAAGCTTTTGAGGCCATATAATGACTTTTTAAGCCTACAAACATGCCCAGTCTTGTGAGGTACTCCTGGTGGAGGAGTTATGTATACCTCGTCAATAAGATCGCCATGTAAAAATGCATTCTTAACATCCATCTGAGTGATGGACCATTGACGAATAGAGGCAACTGCAATAAGAGTACGGATCATGGTCATCTTGGCCACTGGAGCAAAAGTTTCTTCATAATCAAATCTATATTGTTGGGAGTACCCTTTGGCAACTAACTGTGCCTTGTATCTCTCAATAGAACCGTCTGACTTGGTCTTGATCTTATATACCCAACGAGACCCAATAACATGCTTACCTCGTGGAAGGGGTACCAAATCCCAAGTCTTGGTCTTAGATAGAGCGTCAAGCTCATCAGCCATAGCCTGTTGCCACAAAGGATCAAGAACAGCCTCTTTGTAGGAGGAAGGTTCAGAAATCTTATGGATGGAGGAAAGAAAAGAAGTAAAGGAAGAAGAGTATGAAGAGTAAGCAAAATTAGGGAGATGAGTGGACTTACAGACACGATCAGCATGATGAAGAGGAGGATCATCAATCCGAGGAGGTGGAGAGGGAACCGGCGGGTCAAGAGGAGGAGCCGCGTCATCAGGATCAATACCTGCAGAATCAATGTCTAAATCGTTGCCAAAGGGATAAGTGGGGACAAGAGTAGGGGGAGACACATAAGGAGATGAAGAAAGGATAGAGAAGAAAAGAATGCGTTCAAGGAAGAAAACATGACTAGAAACATAGAGTTTTTGACTAACAGGATCAAAACAACGATACCCTTTTTTACCATTCCCATAACCGAGGAAAACACATAAGATAGAACGAGGTGACAACTTACTACGTTTAACATGAGGATGAAGAACATAGCAAGCACTACCAAAGATACGTAAGGAAGCATAGTCAGGGACATAGCCAAAAAGCCTCTCAAAAGAGGATACACCAGAGGTAATCATAGAAGGGATTCTATTTATCAAGTAAACAGCTATAAGAGCAGTTTCACCCCAAAATTCACTAGGAATAGATGCAGATAAAAGAAGAGAGCAAGCTGTTTCCATGATATGTTGATGTTTTCTTTCAGCCACCCCATTTTGCTCAGGTGTATCCGTACAAGAGGTCTGATGTATGGTTCCATCTGTGGCTAAGATTTCACGAAAACTATTATAAGTACATTCCCCACCCAAATCACATCTAAAACATTTGATAACAGCAGAAAATTGAGTTTTTACAAGGGCACGAAAAGCAACATAAATCCCCAAGAAATCAGAACGCCGCTTCATCACATATAGCCAACAATAACGAGTATGATCATCAATGAATGAGACATAGAAATGAGATCCTCCCTTAGTAGCAATCGAAGAGGGACCCCACACATCAGAGTGAACTAAATCAAAAGGAGAAGCAGAAACATAGATGCTCTTAGAGAAAGGTAAAGCTGAGAATTTTGCAAGTTTACAACCACTACAACTAGAAATATCATGACTTTTAACCTTGCCTAAGGAACCAGTGGAGGCTAAATAGTTTAAATGAGAAGATGAAACATGTCCAAGATGTGAATGCCATAAATAAAAATCAGAAGAAGAATTGTTCAAACAAAAATTAGACAAGTCCGCACTAGAGGCAGCAACTTCAGAAACCTGGAGATCATCCATGATGTACAACCCTCCTTGCCTATGGCCTGTCTCAATCCGCCTCTTGGAGTGAGGATCCTGCACATGACAAGCAGTAGAAGAAAATGTGACAATGTATCCTGAATCACAAAGTTGACCAACAGAGACTAAATTTAGTGCGAGTTTAGGAATGTCATAGACATTTGGGATAGAGACACGTGAGGAGACAATGGAACCAACACATGCTAAAGGCATTGAGGTGCCATCAGAAGTCATAACAGACATGGAAGTGGTGGTGCAAGAGTTGGTCTGCTCGGTAGGCGAAACAGCAGCAGCGGTATTGGACGACTTGACTTGTCGTGTTTGAACTGAGCCTGATGATTCTGAGGGGTCCAAGATCCTGAGGAAGAGGATTTGGCTAACAAAAGGGGACACTGAGCCTTCCAATGTCCCGGCTGGTGACAGAAGTTACATTCATTTGATTTGGAATTCGGTCTATTCTGATTCTTGTTATGACTTTGATGAGGACGTGAGTGGGCGGCCAAAATATTCTTATTTGGTGGAGGAAGAATTCCCTTCATTATTCCAGATTTCTGTCGAGTTTCCTCAGCTAAAAGCTCATTAACAACAGAATCAATAGAGGGCAAGGGGCTACGATGCAAAATGTTACCACAGAGTGCTTCAAAATCATCGCGGAGAGCCATCAAAAATTGGACCAGACGTTGTTCTTCCCTTTGTGTAATGTAAGTAGGAAAGACCCTGAGTTCAGCGGATTCAGTGAGGGCTAACTGATCCCAAAGATTTGTCATGGCAGAATAAAATTCTTGGACGCTCATATCTTTCTGGGATAGGGATCGAATATCCATCTCCAACTAGTACTTCTTAGCAAAATTCGATTGAGTGTACAATCGTTCCAAGTGATCCCAAACCTCCTTTGTCGTGTCATATTTAGCTAACTGCATTCCAATAGAACTCTCAACAGAGTTGTTGATCCATGTAATGATTTTAGAGTTGTTGATCCATGTAATGATTTTAGAGTTGTTCATCTCCCAAACGTCAATCTGCTCTGCAAACTTCTCATTGTTTTGTTCAACCGGCTTAGAGTTTATCCCAGTCACATATCCCTACATTTTCTTGCCCATCAAAAAATTCTTCATTACATAATTCCAATACAAATAATTCTTCCCATTCAAACGAATACTAATTGATTGCAACGAGTCATCCCTCTCGGTTTCCATCCTTACAATCCCAAGAAAAAACAATACAAACCCAACAAAAAGAACAGCCACAATAGTAGAACTAGGGCACAAACAGAAGCAAACAAATTTCTAACAATTTCAGAGAAATAACCATGGATTCCGAGTTCACCTGAAAAACAGATGATCGTCATGAACGGTAACCGGAAAAATTTGAGTCGAGGCTCCGCCCCGAACCTCAGGCAGGGGGCGTGCTGCCCCCTGCAACCCCCTAGCCAACTCACTGCGGAGTTGGATTCGTGATATTAGGCACCAAACAAGAAATTAACCTGGCTCTGATACCATGTGAATCAAGGAAGAATCATGGTATAACTGATAGATTCAATGCAGAAGAAGAAGAGCATTTTAAAGGGTTGTTCAAAGTGATTGAGTCTTGCAAAAAGTGAAGTGTCAAAGTAAAGTACAACAAGTCCTATACTAACACTCTTAAGGGATACAATAGGGCAACATGAAAAGACTCATCTACCCTTAAAGATAAAACAAGAAAATACACTAATATTTCTAACAGAGATACCACAAAGCTTGTCGTCTATGGTTACTATTGCTAGGGAAGCTAACGTGTTGCACGGTATGATAAATTCATAATGAATTGATCATCATTCATCATCTTCATCTTCACCTTCTTATTATAAGTTATGATAATTTATTCTTCAGATATGAAGTGTGTGTGTATTTATAAATCATAACTATATATATTATATAGTGCAGGTAAGGGAAGTAGTAGGCTGTATGACTAATTGGGAAAACCAGAGTGAGAATTTCGGAATAGCTCATATCTCACTCACAATGCGGAGGGATGTTGTTCCACGGTTCAACATTTTTCTTAACCGACAACAGTACGGCTTCATGTCGGCAGTTCAATATATGTGTATTTATTTTATCACTAATTAGCTTCTCAATTAAATTTGTTCTGTATCGCAGATGCATGCATGTTATACACCACTGTCATAATTTAACCATTTTGCATATATTTGCAATGTTTAATTTTCTCTCTTGCTAGCTACTTTCAAACTCATATATAGTTAGTTTATATCTTGTTGTAAGCTCGATATGTAGTATGCATGGTTAGGCTTCTGAGTAGAATTGCAGTAGATGCAGATAAAGCTCGATCAATATTGATGTTCTTCTTTATATATAGGAATTTCATTTAACTAACACCACACCAACACAATTGAGCTGTTAGTTTATTGAGTAGATAATCTTTTTGCCCTATAGAAAGAACACATTCATGACTTTACGTTCTAATCTCAGAGCAAATTCCATAATTTTTGAAAATATCACCATATATGCAAGTGTTAAAGTTGGTGCAGCTACAATTGGAATTTGTAGGTAGCTAGAGTAGTAAAAGTCACGGGAAAAAGCTCCAACATTTCTACTACATCTTTCATGGAGGGCCTCTCTTAAGGTTTCTTCTTCACACAACACAATGTGACTCCCAACATATCCCGCATCTCTTGCTTCATCAACGGATACTTGAGCACCCTCTATCAAACACCATAGTTATTGTCCATTCATCGCAAACACCAACACATCCAATGCGTGCGTCGCTTTTTTCTCTTTCAACACCTCCGAGGGGTGGTAATTGGAAATTTTGAACATCGAAGGTTTTATGTCCACACACCCATATTCTTGTAAGTTCACAAAAATATTCGAGGCCTTTATGTTTCCATGTCCGAAATTCCCACTCCTTTGTCTGTGGATGTGAAGCAGACCCTTTGTTGCGCTGATAGCTATGTATTTTACACAACTTTGGATATGAATTGGTGATGTTTAAGTTGATTAGTTATGTGATTTTCATAGATTTTGTGCTCATTATGTTATTATTTAGTATTTTTTTATGTATTTGTGAGTTTGGTAATAATAGTGGTGAATTTGATGATTCTTTGATGCAAAATGATCAAGTATGCACTTGAAGAGCTAAAGAAGGGACCAATTAGGCCTTTTATCAGATTTAAAGAGAAAAACCCACTATAATTAATGAGAATAATTCAACATAATCTAAATGGGTATTTGAAGAGTCTAAGAAGATGAAGAATCGAGTTAGGAGCGTTGTACAAGTTGAATCAGCTCAATTAGACGAGAAATGAGTGAGAACGGGCCGTTTTAGGGAAGCCTACGCGCGCCGGGTAGACCTGTCGGTTGACCAGTCACTCGACCCACCACTTGGGTCGACCCTGTGTAAAACAAGCCCTTTGGGTTGGTCGACCCAACGCGTTCCTAGTTGGCCCAAATGGATCCTACACGAGATTTTCAAGACCTTTCTCCACTTTGGGCTTCATTTTACCCTAGAATTCCCTCCAACATTATAAATATCTTCTCTACTCATTAGAAAAGAGGCATAAAAAAGATTATACAAAAGTGTGACATGAGACGTACTAAGATGAACAAAATTATGGAGGCATAACAGAGGCTTTGGAAGCTACAACAAGATTGAATACACAAATTACCAATGCAAGAGCATTGGTAATACACAAATTACCAATGCAAGAGCATTGGTAATACACAAATTAATAATAAGTAATAATTTGAGGAAATAAAATACACAATATTTACAAATATAAATATAAATCAAAGCAAATAATAAAACATCAAGAATGAAATATTAGATCAACCAGAAATATTCTAATAATCGATATCATCACCATCACCACCACCACCACCACCACCACCACCACCATCTCCGTCCAAATTTTCAGTTTCATCAACTGAGACACACTCTTCTTCAATGTAACCATCTTCTTCCTCAATTTCTACTATCCCACCATTACCATTCTGTGGTATGTAGTCGGTACATCTTCATCACCCAAATTAGTGTGTTCACTAACATCAATCTCATTAGTGACACTCGTTGATATTTCTCCTTGAAATGTCCAAGTGTAATAATTTGGGACAAAGCCATGTTTTGTTATGTGGTACCGAACTGTATTAGGTTCAAGAATCCTAGAGTTTTGACACTTGCGTTGATTGCATGGACACCTAATCTTTTCCTCGTCCATCCACATAGGCTGACTACAAGCAAAAACAATGAAATTTTGAAGTCCATCCATGAACTCTTGACTCAAACTAGGATTCTTAAATCGTGAATACATCCATTGACGATTTAGACTCATTATACGTAACCTGCTCAATCATAAATAGCAAGTAACCAACATATATTGTTATATATGATTATATAAATCATGATCTAACAAATATAGGATATATAACTGTCATGTATAGTATATAGATATCATAAATAAAATAGAAATTTCCATCATGAAATCGTATCAAATTTCTCTATTAAAATAATGAGTGAAAAATACATATTTAAATGTCCAAACTCTACTAATCAGTTGCCAACATATACATGTTCTATCATTGTATATATTATTAGTTTTATTTAAGTAAATAGCATTCCTTTATATCATAGATATAGCACAACATGACCAAACAAAGCTTGAATGTGTTTTAGAAATAAATTTCGGAAACAAATAAAATGCAGAACTCATAGTCTAAAATGTAACACTTGTGGAGAGAAATACTTGCGATTGTTCAAAATACCGCACCTTCTAACAGGGAAACCAGCTACAAAATCAGCACCATTTCCACCATTAAAGTCACTACAAATATAAAACAATAAAATCAACTACAATTTTTGAAACTCAGTTAGCTAATTTGCATTAAGACTTCACTTCAAGAAATGCCAAAATCAAAAGTTAATTACATCCACAACTTATATATAAAAATAAATGTCAAAGATAAGTTGTAACAGATAATCAGAAGCCCTGATTAGTTGAACATATTATCTTGTTTCAGTTATAGAATCAGAATAGTTGCAAGTGCTACCAAGGTTCACAAATTTACCAAATATGAAATCTTGCAATTCATACATCCACTACCAAATATGAAATCTTGCAATTCATACATCCGCTACCAAGATTTTTTTTTATAAAGTGATGTCATCATCTTTTAAAAAATTCTTAAAAACTTTAAATAATCATAACTTACTCGTTTTTTATCCAATTTACGTAAAAAATATATCAAATTAAAGATTTTTTCATGCTCTTTCATTTAAGATCCATAGTGCATATGTTTATTTGAGCAAAAATTGATGAAAAATATAAAAAACTTTTTTTTTTCACGTATATTCAACTCGTAACTGTCAGACATTTGCTAATATGATATCACAATATTGCTCATATCTTGTGTTTATGTTGCTAACATGAAATGTTTAATACGTGTCAGTATATATATAGGGAAAGGATCAAATGTGGTTCCCAGACTCATATTGCTAACTTGACGAGATCACAATATTAAATTGACATGTATTAAACACTACACAATAACATTATACCACATTTAAAATAATATTGTGTAACATGTGTAACATCATTCATACATACAACATATTGATAATATGTTAGAGAATATACACACTGCTAATATGTGACTAATAATTTACTAATATGTTAGTAACATGTTGCTAATATGGTGAATAATGATATGCTAGTATGACTTAAATTCTCAAATATTACATGTTTTCAAAATAATATTAAGCATTGATAAAATTATAATTGTTTATGAACTTAATTATATATAGCTCATACTTTAACTTTTTCACATGAAAGCAACTTAAAATTCAAAGTCGTGCATAAAAAATTTTATGTTAGCAACATAAACACAAGATATGAGCAATATTGTGATATCATATTAGCAAATGTCTGACAGTTACGAGTTGAATATACGTGAAAAAAAGTTTTTTATATTTTTCATCAATTTTTGCTCAAATAAACATATGCACTTTGTATCTTAAATGAAAGAGCATGAAAAAATCTTTAATTTGATATATTCTTTGCGTAAATTAGATAAAAAAAAGAGTAAGTTATGATTATTTAAAGTTTCTAAGAATTTTTTAAAAGATGATGTCATCACTTTATAAAAAAATATGGAATTACCCCTTATATTTTGAATTTTACATATTTACAACTATGTCACCGCCTTTTTATCCGCCATGCCATCAAACTCTTTGAATTTGATTGGTTCCTAGGTTCTCACACGGGGATTGGTTCTTATTTGAACCCACCCATATATATATATATATATATATATGGGTGGGATTATATAAAAACAACCTCTTGTGTGAGAAATGAGAACACATCTCACACCATACATCCATCAAAAATCAAAGGTCCAGATTTGCTGAAAAAGGCAGTGGTAATTCTGTAATATCTGAAATTTTTTTCGCGCGGGGGTATTAACGTAATTTGGTAATTCTTATAAAAATCGCGGAGGATTTGATAACATATCGTTATGCTAACGAAGTATTATCATCATGCTAACGAAGCATTATAGTTATGCTAATTAAAGTTTTCAAATATTATTAGCGAAAAAATATTCTAAATATTAATTATAAACCTAATTTGATTTAATAAACCCTAATTAAATGGAAAAAATTATAATTGGATGAAATAAACCTAATTAGATAAAATAAACATTGATTGGATGTGGTAAACTCTAAATGAGTTAGAACAAATCATAATAATAATATATTTGTACTACGTTAGCATTATGATTTTGCTTCGTCAGCATTGCGAATACACTATGTTAGCATATGACAATACTCTATCAACATACTTTATAAGCCATAATTGGATGGGATAAACCATAATAATCAATTAAGAACTATAAACAAAAAATTAAATTTTAAAAAATAATGATAATTAGATTAAATAAACCATAATCGAGATTAAATAAACCATAATCGAGATTAAATAAACCATAATTGAGATTTAATAAACCCTAATAAATTTATACTACGCTAGCATTATGATAATTATTTGTTAGCACAACGAATACATTATGTTAGCATATGACAAATGTTTCGTTAGCATACGTTATCATATGTTATCATAATGCTGACGAAGAATTATTATATGCTAACGAAAACATTTACAACCTGGGCACGCGTAAAAAAATTTCTTTTTTATTTTTCGTTTATATTTTTTCATCTAAACATAGCCTTTCGACATCTTAAATGAAAGAGCATGAAGAGAGCTTTAATTTAATATATTTTTTGTGTATATTGGATTAGAAACGAGCAAGTTATTGTCGGTTAAAGTTTTTAAGATTTTTTTAATTGCTGACATCATCATTTTTAATGAGTTTGGACGAAAATAGCCCCCCGTCCTTTATTTTTTGCCCTATTATTTACGAAATTGCCACCTTAAATCTCAACCATTGGATCATTAAATTAGATGGTGTAAGATGAGTTCTCATTTCTCACACCAATAAAGTGTTCTCATATGATCCATATCCTATATATATATATATATGGGAGATGTTAGGTGAAAATCAATCCTAGTATGAGAGCTGAGACCACATCTCACACCACACAATTCTAAAAATCAAAGGCCTATATTTGATGAAAAAGACGGTGGCAATTCTGTAATATTTGAAAAAAAATTCGCGCGGGGTATTAACGTAATTTGGTAATTCTTATAAAAATCATGGAGGATTTGATAACAGATCGTCATGCTAATGAAGTATTAACATCATACTAACGAAGCATTATAATTATGCTAATTAACGTTTTCAAATATTATTAGCGAAAAATATATTCTAAAAATTAATTAGAAACCTTATTTGATTTAATAAATCCTAATTAAATGGAAGAAATCATAATTGGATGAAATAAAATTAATTAGATGAAATAAACATTGATTGGACGTGATAAACCCTAAATGGTTCGGAACAAATCATAATACTAATATATTTGTACTGCGTAAGCATTATGGTTTTGCTTCGTCGGCACTGTGAATACACTATGTTAGCATATGACAATACTCTGTCTACATATATTATAAACCGTAATTGGATGAAATAAACCATAATAATCAATTAGGAACTAAAATGAAAAATTAAATTAAAAAAAAGTAATCATGATTAGATGGAATAAATCATAATTGAGATAAAATAAACCATAATTGAGATTGAATAGATTCTAATAAATATGTACTATGCTAGCATTATGATAATTTTTTGTTAGCACAGTGAATACATTGCATTAGCATATGACAAATGCTTCATTAGCATATGTTATCATAATGCTGACGAAGAATTATTATATGCTAACGAAAACATTTACAATCTGGGCATGCGTAAAAAGTTATCTTTTATATTTTTCGTTCACATTTTTCATTTATCAATATCTTAAATGAAAGAGCACGAAGAGAGCTTTAATTGATATATTTTTTATGCGCATTGGATTAAAAACGAGCAAGTTATGGTCGTTTAAAATTTTTAATTTTTTTTAATTGTTGACATCATTATTTTTAATGGGTTTGAATGAAAATATCCCTCACTCCTATATTTTTTGCCCTATTATTTACGAAATTGCCACCATCTCTACATTAAATCTCAATCATTAGATCATTAAATTGGATAATGTAAGATGAGGTATTAGTTATCACACCAGGAAAATAGTCTCATTTGACCCATATCCTATATATATATATATATATATATAGGGGGTGGTTCTGGTGTAAACCACCCATAGTGTGTAAACAATAAACCAATCTACCACCACACAATAAAAAAAATGGACGCACCAGATTTAATCTTGATGCGGTGGCAGTTTCGTAAATAAGTTGAAATTGACGAATGGCGCGAATTCATTAAGGGTGTTATGGGAAAAAAATTATACACGTTCTCCAATTCGCCAGAAATCATTGCAAACCGTCTTCTCACACAACTTCTTCACGAAATCGCAGAACATTCATTTCAAAGAAGATCTGGAAGAAGAAAGCAATCTAGGGTTTCCAAAAAACGCAAAAAATCGCTGAAAAATCGACTGATAGCACCTGCTGCACGAATAAAAATGGCTAACAAAGGTGAGTTCATGCTTCAACAAAGTATATTTTACTTGATTTTCACTGCAAGAGACTTCGCTAAAAATTAGATTAAATTTATCATACTCATTCTGCGTAATGAAAATAAATAGATAATAGTCTGATAATGAATCAAGTTTCATTTTTTGATAGCATCTGTATGATTTATTTAAGTTTCGTTAGCATTTGTTATATATTTTTGTTAGCATCGGAAAGATACTTTCTTAACTTATAACAACAAGCAGATATATGTTGCTTACAGTAACATTTTCTTTAGCATATTTTGTATTATAATGTTAGCATTGCAATTTTTGTGTGTTATCATGAACTCGTTATTCTTATCAATATCATTTATCTAGTTTAGCATCAACAGTAATAGTGCTTAGCATTATGATTGAGGTATGTTAGCATGAACACATTAATTCTTATCAATATCATACATCTGGGTTAGCCTAAACTGTAACACTCGTTAGCATTGTCATTGGGTCTGTTTAGACCGAAATCATTAATTCTTATCAAATATCATACATCTGGGTTAGCCTAAACTGTAACACTCGTTAGCATTATCATTGAGTTCTGTTAGTATGCAATCAGTAACTCTTATCAATATCATATATGTTTGTTAGCCTGTACCGTAGTACCGGTTAACCTTATCATTAATTTCTGTAAGCATAAAATCAGTAAGTATTATCAATATCATATATCTCCGTTAGCATGTACTACTAGTATTGGTTAGCATTATCATTTTAAACATGCAACATTACAAACATTAAAGAATTATTGTATGTTGTATATTTCATATTATTTTGTTAGCATTGTAAATGTTATCTGTTAGCAGGGGAGATATGAATCGGATGCTTGTACAAAACTTTATTCTCTATTTCAATACTTTCTGGCATGATATGGCTTGGTTAGCAACATAAATGTTAGCAGATACAGAACTCTATTTTAATAAACATTAGTATTATCATTATCATTAAGATCTGTTAGCATTACAATCATACACATAACTAAATTTAGTTTGCGTTATTGTTTCTTATATTTTTGCATACATTTACAAAATGCAGGAACTCAAAAAAGGAGAAGGACAACAACAAGCTCGACAGATGAAACAAGCATTGATACTATGAGAATTGAAAAAAGGACAAAGGCGAGGCATGACATCTAAGCCTCACAAAAAAACAGATGAATCCACTAGATTTCTTTAAAAAGCTTAAACAAGGTTCTTCATGGAACGCAACAGAGCATTCCGATGAAAACACAAGTGTTGCAGATGAGATTGAAAATAGGTACCCAAAAATAAAGCTCAGAAGTTGCCCGTCGTCTCTATACAATGGTGTTAAAAAGATGAATGCAGCCCAAAAAAATGCAGTTATTACAATGGGTTTTGAGAGCATACTGGATTTGAATGTCAAATACTTGCCAACTGCTATTGCCTATTGGCTTTTAGAGAGTTTTGACCCACTTTCACGTGAGCTAAAACTGATGCATGAGAGAAGATTACGCGTAGAAGCTAATGATGTGTCACTTATTTTCAATTTCCCTAGAGGACCGCGGAAAATGTCAAAGATGCCATGTAGTGAACCACATAACCTGGTCCCTAAATGGCGGAAGCAGATTGGTAAAGATAGTGACAGGATATTAGCAAGTGATGTGTGTAAGAAAATGATTGAAGACAAGTCTGTAGGTGAATGGTTCAAACGACATTTCATGATACTGCTAACAAATTGCATGATTGAAAGTTGTGGCAATGGATATGTTTTCCTACAGCTGATGCAATATCTTGAAAATTTTGAAAATCTGAGAACATATGATTGGTGTGACTATGTGTTGAGGTGTTTGGTGGAACACACAGTTCAATGGAAGATCGATAAATCCAAAGCCTACACAGGACCAATATTCTTCTTGATGGTAAGAAGTAATGGTATAATTATTCATTACAATAATAAACTATTCTTGTTAG
Organism: Perilla frutescens; assembly: GCA_026008535.1. Taxonomy (NCBI): domain Eukaryota; kingdom Viridiplantae; phylum Streptophyta; class Magnoliopsida; order Lamiales; family Lamiaceae; genus Perilla; species Perilla frutescens. The sequence goes on from BRKX01000016.1 coordinate 57,824,892, forward strand.
CATTTACAGTACCTAACAAATGTTAAATATCCAAATCATATTTGTTTTTCTTTTGAAACAGATGTTCTATATTGATAGAGTTGAAATTTACAACAGAGAGGTGCCAAGGTGTATCCCGGCTTTCCGCGGTTGGGACAGTCAGTTATTACGTGCCAGGCAATCAATAGAGCTTGTGTCGGGTGACTTTGGTGGAGGATACCCCTGCCAACCATACACCATAGAAGAAATGATCCGAGAGAATCCAACATCTGGATCTGAGCCGGCACTAAAATTGTCTTCCTTTCTAGGAGCAACCACCTTACCACAAAGCATCTCTGAAAAAAAAATCATAGCTCTCTATTGCCATCAAATCCCATCGACTATGCAGAAAAAATGTTCAAACATGCCAGGAGCATGACTGGATCAATGATCAAGCTTATGCAGATGTTGAAAGAAGTACCTCTGCAAATGTTAAATGATATTGATTTCAGAAAAGCATTTGAGGCAGTACATCAACTTGTACTATTTAAAAAGAAAAACTGTGAACATGATGATGGTGATGATGATGGAGGCTTTTTGGACAAGTCTTATAGATCAGCAATAGACGACATCTTGCATGCACTGACAGAAAGAGAAAGATATGAGATGCAAGATATTGAGGTCAATATATTAAATATTGTTAGATATGAATTCACATTCAAGTAATTAGTAGTAATCTCATAGGTGATATATATTTTTGCAGGTTTCTAAAAAAAATGAAGGTGTGATTATAGAGGTCGCTGATGAAGAGAAGAACGAAGATGAAGATTGTCAGGGAGATAAGAATGAACTGAACGAAGCTGAAAGGAATCAAGCTGTGCATATAGATTTAGCTGACAAAGAGAAGAATAGAGATAGAGATTGTGAGGAAGATAAGACTGAAAAAAATGAAGCTGCCAAGGAGGTTCTTGCTGAGAGTGTAGATGTCCAACCAACAAAAACTGAATCGGCCAATCCAGAACATAATTTCCAACTACTTGTTGATGCAAAAGAAAGACCAACAGAGATAGAGTTTCAACTCTATTACTGGGCAATTGAAAATAATGATCCTGATGAAAGGTAAACACAAATTAATAAAAAAGATACATATATGTATTTTGTGATTTTGACTAACAATGCATAACTGATCAAATTCAGTGAGAAGGTTTTATACAATGATAATCGAGTTCAGATTAGAAAGTCTGACCTGATGACATTGAATAAGGACAACTACATCAGCTATGCAATCATTGATGTTTGGAGTACTATATTAAATCATGCTGAGGTCCGCACATAGACAAAGCCTACAAAGATTCTGCTTCACTACCACAGCCTGTGTAAGAAAAACTTTTATACCTCCTTTAGCAAAATATTATACCTTACTTTGCATTATCAATGTGTTCCGTGTTAGCATTGTATATAACAGAAAAAATACACTTACTTCTTCCTTATTTTCTTGTAGCAATACTCAATTGTCTCTGCCCCTACTAAAATGAGTAAAAAAGATGCAATGAACAAATTCCATGAGAACTTGGAGATTGAATTCAATGCCTTTCCATAGTTCAAGATATCCGAAATCAAAATGGTATGGTTTATATATATTTTTTTCAATATCTTGACAATAAAATAACACTTCTGATAAAATTTTGTAATTTTTGTTCCCAATATATGAAGCACAACACTTCTACCTCATCAGCATTGATTTAAAGGAAATGGTTGCTCACATCATTGACAACTCACCTGCACTTGAAGGGAAAAAAGATGGTATCCGATTGAAGTATGGAAATGTTCCTGAAAAACTGGTAATGTTACAAGGAAAAAAATTAACAATAATGCATCTTTTTTTCAAAAGCTTAAAAATGTGATATCTAACAAATTCTTTTACTGTCATTTCTACCTTGCAGCTTGTTAATTTCATTTTCTTCTTGAAGAAAATAGGCCTTGATGCTGTTGCAAAAGATCTTAAGAAAAAGATCACCCACCTCGACCGCATGCAAATGCCATGGAGAAACAATTCAAACAAAACAGATTGTGGCATTTATGTGATGCGGCATATGGAGACTTACAGCCATAGTGATGTCAGAAAATGGAATTGTGGACTGGGGAAAAACTCATCAAGGTTGCTAAAATACTTCAGGATAAAGTATTGCGCTTTCATACTCTCTGAAAGAAGCAACATTCATAGAGATACCAACATTTCCGAAGCCAATGTCTTTTACCAGCTACGTTCAAAAGAAAGCCCAATCGACATGACACAGTATTATCTGAACAAGAATGCTAATTAAGAAAGTTGTGGACTGTCTTTACATTTTGAAAACAATTAACAATGTTGATGGCATGTAGTTATTTTAATTACCAAACAATATTTCTATTTCCCCAATAATGTAAGACTAATTATTATGACTTATATTTATTAGTATTATTATCTTATTGTAATCCATTTGCATCATTACAGTACCTTCATTAGCATTATCATATTTGCTCCATTAGCATTCATATACATTAGTGTTCCTATCGCTATATTATTGCTTTGTTCTTTATGATAATGATATTCAGTGATTAGTATATCACATTCAAATGTAACTCTGTTTAAATTACTCACAATAATTAAATCAAATTCATGCAATTGAAATTAAATCATATTAAAAAGTCAAAAAATATTGTCATTTTACCCAATTAAGAAACCATATTTCCTAAAAATATATATAAATTATAAAAAAAGTCAGAAACTCAACAAGACATAATAAATAATACACATTTTAAAAAAAGTATTTCAACAATATGTATTTACTTTTGCAATCTTTTTTTTTTTGCATTATTACACTACCTTTATTAGCATTCTCATATTATGTCCGTTAGAATTAATATTTATTAATAATCCTATAACTGTATTGTTGTACTGTTCGTTAGCATCATGATTATGAGTCATTAGCAAATAACATACAAACCAAACTCCAAAAAAATGCAAGTAAAAAATATAGTCATTTAACCAAATTAAGAAAACAATATTCATTAAATATATATATATATATATATATATATTACGAAAAAAGTCGACAACTCAACAAGACAAAATAATAAAATTTTAAAAGATATAAAAAACTATAATAGGGCAAATTTGAACAATATGTATTTATTTTTCTATTAAAAAAAAAGAGCATTTATAATACCTTCATTAGCATTGTCATATACCTTCGTTAGCATTAGAATTAATTTAGTATTCCTATCAGTATATTGTTATTTTCTTCGTTATCATTATCATTTTAAGTGATTAGCAAAACAAAATGCAGAACTACATCTATTAAAAATACTAACAATAACTAATCCAAATACAATAATCAATAATAATGATTAAATGTAATTTAAATTAAATCATATTAAAGTAAAAAATATTATCATTTTACACCACAAAGAAACCATATTCCATAAAAACATATATAAATTAACAAAAATGAATATATAAAGAATAATAGTGGAAAATATTAAAATATGTATCTAATTTTGTAATAAAAAACATTAATTAAAATATTTACAGTGAATATAAAAATTTCTTTAATTGAGAAAAATGTATTAAATATTTTATAATTTTAAAATAATTATTTAATATTTATTTAGAATAATTGTAAAAACGCACGAACTGAAAACGTAAAAATACGGAAATAAATTGTAAAAATAAAAATAATATAAATCTAAAAAATTGCACAACGAAAAAAGATTCTTCTCAGAGTCACAACATTTTCACAGAGCACTTCACACACCAAAGCAAATTCAAAACACCAAATTGAGAGAAACGACGATCATTGCTAGGGTTCTTCGCAGAAAGACATACAAAAATAAGGAAGACGACGAGTGATACATACTATGCTGTTAAAAAACGCCAATCGATGAAAAAGACAACACAACAACAAGGTAATATACTTATGAATCTGAACATTTTTCATTATATATTGAAGATTTATTCCTTCGTCAGATTTATGAAGTAAGTGCTCAGAAGTTTTTTTCTGTAGTTTTCATTAACTAAAAAGTCACGGCAAAATATTATAAGAAAAATAATAGAAATAGTAATTTTCTAGATATTCTAACATTTCACTGGATTTTTTTACGGAATTGCATTCTATTTTAGCATATTATACTGAAATTTAATAGATATGAAGTTCTGAATTATGAATTGCATTCTCTCTGCTACATCATATAAAAAAAATATAAATATAAATTGTGATAAATTTGGATGTTAGAAGATATTTCTCTTTCTCGCTTAAATCTATAAATTGTCATAAACATGCATATTCCTTAGCGTACATACATGAGACTGTAATTATTTATGTTACTTATAGATAGCATTCTGAAAATATGTATATGTTAGCATTCGTATTCTGTTTTGTTAGCCTTATATTACTTAAAGTTAGCATGCATATATGATCAATCATTTACATATCATCAAATTAGTATAGATTTCTGTTTTAGAATAGCATACATTTTTTGTTATACTGATATTCACTATGAATAATAAATTGAAAAAAATAACAGGAAGAAACAAAAGAAAAAGGTCCGCAAAAGAATATGACAATAAAGCAATCATACCAGTACCTAATGAAGAGAAATGGATTCACAAAGATGATGATGATTCACAATCTGAATCTACAACATTGGCTTTAACATTCTTTAACCAACTAAGAGAAGGCCAGTGTATAGAACCTGCTGAAAAATCAAATTCCAAGATTCAATATTGCAGCTCGCAAGAAATACCTCCCTCCAAAAATTACCCTGTTCTGAGAAGCAGAACTAGTCCATCCATTTTGTGTGATGCAATTAAGGTTTTCACAAATGAACAAAAGAGAGCTGTTGAATCAATTGGTTTTGGTAGCATACTTCACTTGTGTGTGAAGGAAATGCCACAAATTTTAAGCTACTGGTTATTAGACAATTTTGATCCCGAGAGTTCTGAGTTGGCCTTAAAGAGAGGTCGAAGACTGCATATAGATTCAACTGATGTGTCTCTCATAATGGGGTTTCCTAGAGGTACTGGAAGGATAGAAAAAATGCATAGATCTGAACCATGTGTTTTGCTTGATCAATGGAGAAATTGTTTCACAAAGGAGCCAAACAGAATTTTAGCTGTTGACATCTGCAAAGTAATGCTATCTCATACGGATGGAGGTTATTGGTTCAAGATACATTTCATGATTGTTCTTATCAATTGCCTCATAGAGTCGACCGGAAATGGCTATGTACACCCCCAACTGATGCATGTACTTTCTGATGTTGAAAAAATTCGTCATTATGATTGGTGCGATTACACAAAGAGATGTTTAGTGCATCAAGCAGTTTTCTGGAAGATAAACAAAGATAGATACTTCAATGGACCTACCATGTTCTTGATGGTAAAACATATCTTTACAGATTCTCATAATTTGCAATATGGTTTATTTATTTTTACAATCCTTACTAAATATAAATTTGTTTACCTCAGGTGTTCTATGTTGACAGAGTTCTACCATATATGAGACAAGTTGATCGTTCAATTCCAGCATTCAAAGGCTGGACATATGGTTTGTTAAGCAAAAGGCAGGCTGCAGAGCTGAAATCAGAAGGGTTTGGAGGAGGGCATGTGTATGAACCATACACATATGAAGATTTTTTAAAAAACAATCCACATGAGACAAATGAGATCAAAGATCAGAGTGAAGAAAAAACAACTTCAAACATTGTTGTCGATAATGATCTAGAGACTTCTCGCACTGTTGATCTGCAAAAGCAAGAAATGAACAAAGATGAAGTCAAAGAGTATGCAGATTTGATAATTGAGCAGTCAAAGATGATGACAGATATTATATTGAAGCTGATGAAAACCATGCAAGGTGTACCTGAACATATGTTGGAGAACTTATTTTTTAAAAAGTCATTTGAAACAGCACAACAACTTCTTCTTCGAAAACCAACAATTGTTACAACTGAGGTAGAAGATGCTCAAAATGAACTACCTACAACAAAAGATGATGATGAATTCTGGAGTGATCCAGAACGCATAGCTGCAATAGAAGAGATTGAGAGAGCATTGGCAAAGAGAGCAGAATTTAAGAAGAAAGTTGAAGGCATACGAAGCTTCAGCCTTGGCATTAGTGATGATGCATGGCGTGATGTGCTCAAAGTTACACAAGAAATTAATTATGGTAACATATTTCATCAAGACAAGCATGTTGATGAAGCAACTGGTGTGAACGATTCCTTTGCAGACAATATTACGGTATTTCTTTCAAAATTAATAATTTCAACAATTATTTATCTTTCGTTAGCATATAATATATGCTTTGTTAGCATTATATATGTAGTTTATTCTTAAAATATGTATTCGATGAATATCATACAGGAACCAGCTTTGAAAGGGGATCTATCAGTGATAGAGAGAGGAAAGCTGAATTTTGTTCAGTCATTGTTTCAAAAAATAATTTCCTAAATAATTCAATTATTTTATATAGTATATAATTTTTATTGAATCAATATTATGCAGGATGCAAAATTAAAAGAGGGACGAACTGTGTCAGACAAAGGAAAGGTAATTATTAATCTTTCATTTGCATTAAAATTATGTTTTTTTAGCATTTCTAATTCACTGTATTAGCATCCTACATAAAAAATATAATGGATTATACTCGCTAGGTTTATGATAATCTTTTTTTAGCATTCCTTATTCACTATGTTAGCATTCCTTACTCAGTGTATTAACATGAACTTTACTCAGTGTATTTAACACAGAACATAATAGATGAAGGCAGAAGAATGAAAACAAGAGGAAAGGAAGTGTTGAAGCCTACAGAAAAAATGATGTCACCATTCAGAATCAGATACATTGATGCAAGGGAAACGATTGATAAGACTCAGCAGGAAATATATTTCTGGGTTATGTATAATACTGTTGATGAAAGGTATACTATTTTTATTTTAGGAAATAATAAAATAAAAACTTAAACACTAATATGACATTATATAATGCTAGGGAACAAGTGATGTATGATGATACATGTGTTCAGTTAAGAAGGCATGAGATGAAGTCTTTTTCCCCAGATGAATATATTCATGCTTCAGTTTTGGATGTGTGGAGCACCATACTTAACCATAATGAAAAATTTCAAGATCTACACTCCAAGAACAGATTCTTCTTTACTACACAACCCTGTGTAAGTATACAAAACTAAAAAAACAGAAAAAAAACATTTCATTTGAATAACAGAAACATATGTTCTTTTTTTTTTCAGAGCTTCACAGTTGTCAATGCCCCTCAAAAATGGGTACCATCACGCAGATGTGCTATTTTCTGTGATCGATTAGAACATGAAATTGCAGTATTCCCATGGGTCCACATAAATGATATTGATCTGGTATGAACTTTTATTATTCAGTATTAAATAGTTCATATATTAGAATTTAATTTTTTGAAACTTCTGCAGTTCTTTTTCCCCATATGTCAGTCAAATCACTTCTACTTGGTCGTAGTTAATGTCAAGAATTTCATTGTTGAAATAATTGACAACTCTAGTGCTATGGAGAATGAGAAAGATGGTCAAAAAGTGAAGTATGGCAGCGTCCCAGCAGAAGTGGTAATCTATCTAAATGTTAAAAATATACTATCAATGCTCTTGTTTGTTTCTGTTTCATTTTGATTATAATTTAACCATCTTAAATAAAATAAGACAGAGAGCATCTATGTTGTACACAATTAGCATTCACTCTGACTTTTATTAGCATGGACTCCAAACATGATTAGCATAACATGTACATATCTTGCTCAAATTAGAGTTAAATTGAATACACCTGATTGAAAAAAAAAATATTTCATGCAGACAAGTTTCCTCTCTCAATTCCTTAAAAAGAAGGGTCTCACACAAAAGGTAGAGTTAATTGAGCGCCAAATTACAAACATACAAAGATTGAAGATGCCTTGGAGAGACAACAACAATAAGACTGATTGTGCTGTGTATGTGATGAGGCATATGGAGACATATAGGGGGAATGGTTTAAAAAATTGGAAAAGCAGTCTGAAAAAGGGTAATGAACGACAGATGAAGTTTTTACGAGCCAAATATTGTGCTGCTATTATCAATTCGGACAGCGATACACTGAAGGCTGCCCATGTTAAGTCTTCAAATCTGCATTATCGGCTTTCTTGTGAGAATGGACCTATACCTATGGAGCCTCTGATATTGGAGAAAAAGAATCTAAATCTGAATTAAAATATGATATTAGTTTCTGTATTGTTTTCTATGACATTAGCTACGCCGACAATTGAAACATTGGTTTGTCTTTATTTTTTGTTTTTTCTAAAACAATATTGCTGAAACATTTAAGCACTGGTTTTTGTACTCTTGTTAGCAATGACGAGTTTATATTTTAGCATTTAAATTTTTAAAATTTTGTATGACAGTAAATACATGATTAAACACCGTATTGCTAATGATAAAATAAAACAATGCTAACGAATAAGTGAATATATGCTAATGAAAATATAGAACTTGCACAATTCAATATTTACATATAAACATAAATAAGTCATTCGCAACAACACGCGTGAACAGAAAATTCAAACTGGAAATCTCATTTCAAACATACGTAATGATAAAAACAATTCCAAAGTCTTTATTTCTCATTAAAAGACATGTACGCTAGCATTAAACATATTGCTTATTAGCATTCGATGCTTTATATAAAAGCTCCAAACTTATTTCATCATATGAACTATAAAAAATAGAAATCGTGAAGAAAAATATAGTCCCTTCTAAAAAATTCATGTGCTTCAGATCTTTGTCAATCTCGATACTCTCTTCAAAAGAATAACCACAACTACTTGCAAAAAAATACGAAACAAAAAATAAAAACCATGAAATATATAGGCATACCAATTGAATATAACCAAAACATAACTAGCACAATACCATACCTACATTAGAAGGATCATTCACTCTTTTTATCGCAATTTCTGGCATCATGATGACATTTTTTCTTGCATTTTCGACATGTTCTTAAGGGTTTATTAGCACGCTCGACTTGCTTCTCCTCCCTTGGTTTCAACCGACTCCCACTTCCTTTTGTTTTCACAAACTTTGATGGCAGAACATCTATTTTGCTTGGAGGAGCAGAACCGTAAAAATCAGAAAATAATTTGTCCTTGCCATCACTATTTTCCACATCATCGTTCTCTTCAATAATGATTTTAAGATCCCGAACACCACACAGTAATTCTGATGTCCTTTAATTATCACCCTCAACTAAACTGATGCATGCATAAAATTCAGAAATACATGTATTGATCATTAATTTATTATCCTCCAACCCAGCACAATGATTCACCAAATCACCAGAACCCCCATTCCTAGCATCGAAATAAGAAGTCCTTCTCCATCGAGAAAACACGTATTTATCAGGAATCCTATCAAAACTCAAATCCTTCAATATAATGAATATATGATAGCACAGAAGACCCTTCCGAACAAATTTTGCACAACTACACACAACTGTGTTCTCATCTCTGTCATACCGAACTTGGAAAATCCCATCACAACCATCATTCACTTCATAAACCAACTGTCTTTCATCATGAACTATGCTCATAAGACAACATTTGAAGCAAGCAGCATAAATTTCCTTTTGAACCTTATGAAAAATACTTGTAGTGTACACAGTTGTAGCATGCTTCTCAAGCAAAATTGGAGTCCTCAGCACAGGGACAGATGATACATCTAAACTATTCATCTCAGCATATGTATGCCTCTGAGAATCTAAAGCACTATCGTACTTCATAAAAAACTCAACCAGATTCGACTTGGGAGATAAAAATGTGCAGTAAAAGTTGTTCACGCTTTCTGAAATCGACGTAGTCCGACACAGCCCACTTAATCGGGAATCCCTGAAATAAGCAGGTATCCAATCTTTTCAGATATCAAACATTGAACTGAACTAAGATGTTTCAGTCAAACCAAACTCCACCATAATTTCTTCCCATTTTTTTCTCAAATTCAACTGGTTCTATGAAATCAGACCAAACAATATTATTAAACTTCTCCCCAAACAACTCATTCTTCCTTAAATGGCAGGGACCTTGTCTGGAACTTTCAACATAATATGCCACATGCATAACCGATGCCTTGTTTTAGGAAGTGAACGTTGAACTAAAATCTTCAATCCAGGATCTTGATCAGTTATCAACATAGCAGGTGAATGGCCCATGCAAACCTTAAAATTATCCAGCACCCAGGAATAAGCCTCATTGTCTTCACTAGACAACAGAGCGGCCCCAAACGTTACACATTTCCCATGATTATCCTTCCCAGTAAAAGGGGTGAATATCATCTCATACCTATCACAATAAAGATATTTAAACAATTAGAATTATAAAAGTCTATCGTTAGCATAAAGTCAAGACTACATTAGCATCATACATAAAAAAAGATTGCAAACAATAATTAAATTATGAACAAACACAAATAAAACCATATTGCCAACCTGTTTGTTGAATAAGTAGCATCAAATGAAACAATATCCCCAAATAAAGCAAAGTTCCTCCTACAGATTGGATCTGCCCACATTAAACGAGTCAATTGATCATCAGCATTAACACAGTAGTCAAAGAAGAATGCAGGACACAGCTCTCTCTTCCTAAAAAGATTGTCAAGAATCATTTGAGCATCCACACCATCAATGTAAGCCCTCAGATCACGAGTAAAGTCCTTAACATTAGAGCTTGTGCATCCAACATTAGAATACCCCCCCAACTACTTGCTTGAAAAGTTTGTAACAACTCATTGGACCAACGTTTGCCCTAACACAATTCAACACAAATTTCTGATGTACGTGATCTAATTTTATGTTCACTTTCAGAAATTCCTTGTATTTATCAGGCAACAAACCGTGTGAGTGGCGATCTTCAAACAAATTAATAAATTACCCATGCTCACCCTTAAACTTAAAACTCATACGAGCCATACAATTCAGCCTCCTTGATACTCTACGTCTCTTCTTCATAACATGACCAGACGCATCATCATACTCCTTAGCTGAGTTCTTTGAACCTTGTTTATTGCAATAAACATACCTCAAAGTAATTGTACCATCCTTATATTTTTTTACAGTACCTAATCGAATATCAAAACCACAGCGCGCTGCATAAACCTTATAAAACTCTATACCATCTGATAGATTCTTGAACATCATCCCCACCAATGGCTTCATAGAAGACTCACATCCTGGTATATAGTATTCAGATAAACCAGGAGATGCAACTATCCTCGTCTCCAAAATGTCAGAACTTGAGTTTGAACCTGTCATCAAAATATTACAACTTCAACATACAAACACATCTTACTCATCATATATAATGATATTCATTAGCACAATGTAAACATGAGGATGCACTGAAAACACATGATGCTAACAAACAAATCATATAATGCTAATATACTTAAAATAATCAAAACACATGATACTACAAACAAATCGTATAATGCTAATATATTTAAAACAATCGAAACACATGATGCTAACAAACAGATATAATGATGCTATTCTATTAAAAATATAGAAAAACACATGATGCTAACAAACAGACAGTATGATGCTGAAATAATTTTAATCGATCAAAAATACAGGAACATCATCGCATAACTACTCAACAAAAACAAAATTAAGCTAACAACATACATCAAATTGAAATCCACCTTTTTTATCAACAAAACATCGTCAACGAAAACACAAGTCGCATTCCATAAAAAAACTAATAAAAAAACTCTATAAACAGATCTTAAAAAAACGCAGAAAACTTAAAAAACATAACATTACTTGTAGAATCCATCAAATCCTCGAATTAAACGGTGATTATTCAGCGATGAACCGTAGAAAGAATCGATATCGATCGTCTAACAGAATCTATGGATTTTTACTTTAACAAATTTAACACCCAGACAATCAGCGAAAATATCCATGATTTATGGAATGAAATCGCGATAAGGAAAGCAAATCAGCAACGGAAAAGGAAATTAGAATTTTTAAATTACGAAATTACCCCTGCAGCCAGAAAAGATGCCGAAAATAACAAAATTGCCACCGCGAATTTAATTAAATCTGGAGCGTCCCTTTTTTCTGGATGTGTGGTGGTAGATTGGTTTACTGTTTACACACCAGGTATTGATTTACATTTGATCCAATCCATATATATATATATATATATATATATATATATATTCCCTGCAATCTAGAACAACCTGAAAATTATTAATTAAGTGTGAATCCCTTTTTTATTAATTCTTGTTCACTGTAACTAATCTAACCCGTAGGTGATCAGGTGATGGAGTTGCTCTTATTAGTCTAGCTATAAGATTGAATAAATTAAAAATTCCAACACACACGAACACAAAATTCACTCGTATTTGTAGCAAATGGAAGGAAGCTTCAGATTAGTTTATTTGATTTTGGTAGTGAGGAACAAATATTTTTATACAATTTTTTAAGGTGTCATGATTTTTTATTTAGAGTTGCTTGATTTGAAATTAAAAGTCTTTTTTTCTTGCACAGTATAATTTACAAAGTCATTGTGGACCATAAATAATCTAAATTTAGGAATTGTATTGCATATTTGCATGTACATTTTTTTCCTTCTTCCTTTTCATACAAATATATAGTTTCGCCTTGGAATTATAATTCTTAAGATTAAAAGTGAGATTCATTATGTTTAGAATAGTAAAGTTAATTTGAAAAATATTTCAGAACAAATTGGATTTAACTGCACATATATTTGATAGAGTCCTGCAGTTCCAAAGATGTATCCTCGTGCAAGAAAACAAAGCCTCTTTTTTTAGAGCAACTAAAAACTTTGATAAAAATTTAAATGAGACCGTCTAACAGGTCTCTTACGTTAGACGGGTCAAATATGATCCAAACCCACCCAAAAAATCTTTCTAGACCCGTCCAAACCCACAAAAACAGTTAGGCGTGTGGGCTTCACGCGCCCGCCCACGCGCAGCCACTCGGATATCACTAGGTGTAAAGTAAAGTATCACTATCTGTGAAGTATTACTAACTGTGAAGTGAAGTATCATTACCTATGAAGTGAAGTATCATTAGATATAAATTTGGTGAAAGACCATTAACTATTAAGTGAAGTATAATTAGATATGTATCTGGTAAAGTATCACTAACTCTGAAGTGAAGTATCATTAGATATAATTTTGGCGAAATATCATTCACTATTAAGTGAAGTATCGTTAGATATATATCTGGTGAAGTATCATAAACTCTGATGTGAAGTATCATTAGCTATGAAATGAAGTATCATTAACTATGGAGTGAATTATCATTAAATATAAATTTGGTAAAATATCATTAACTATTAAGTGAAGTATCATTAGATATATATCTGGTGAAGTATCATTAATTATGAGATGAAGTATCATTAACTCGGAAATGGAGTATAATATCATACTTCACTTGGCAGTTAGTGATACTTCACACATAGTGATACTTTACTTTATACCTAGTGATACACGAGTCATTTTATTTTTTAATTATATATTTTATTTAATTTGGATCCGCGTTGAGATCCATCTAACATAAGAGACCCGTTAGACAGTCTTACACAAGTGTGCCCCAAAAACTTGTATTCAAAATTCATAAAAACAACCTTAATAATATGTGGATAATTGTTGTCCACGTGACTCCACTTGAAATCTCCGAGACAAACCGCGGCAAGGAAGGTGCAACATAATTAACACTACGAGTCTACGATTTCAAGCTCGTTTACACGAATGCGTAAAATTTTATTTTGATACTACTTAACTTGTTAGTTCGTGAACACCTTCCTTAACTGAATTAATTTTAAATTATAAAATTATTCATTACTACAACTTATATTCTTAAACTTTAATTGATAATGAGTATCTTAATTATCTAATTTTCTTTATTTATTGAAGATATCCCTTTAACATGCATGCATGATTGTGTATGCATGATGAGCTATTCCTTCATATTTCCACATCAACATGGATGGCTAATGATGTTTATATTCTTTGATGCAGGACCACCTATAGATTCAATCCGCACAACTCATTCCGTTGAGATCTTGGTCGTTCATAATCCATACAAGGATCAATCTTTGTGACCATAGGATTGTTGTTAGATATATTTTGTGTTTCATTTTGTTGTTGTATAAATAAGAAACACATATATTTTGTAATTAGAATTTTAAGTACATTCAATAAGAATACTTACTGTTCGATTCGAAAACCTTATTCTTCATTTTCTGAATTTTACACAATTATGGAATTCTGAAGAATTCAACATGGTATCAGAGTGATGCATTTGGTTTAGTTGTAGATTGAGATCCGATCTACCGATTGAGTTTGATCTGAATTGAAATTTTGATTGTTCTAATTTAAAATTGAATTACAATTCCGAAGCAACATCGTCGAACACCATGGAATCAACTATTCTCCGGAAAAAGAGGTTATCACGTTGACGTTGCGATTGAAGAAGAAAGATGAGAGAATAGTAGACTCATGGATCAATCAACTGAGATGATCAATGAAAGCTATATCCGCGTGGTTTAGCTATTGGAAATAAATTAGAGTTTATTGATGGAACTCTCCTAGAACCAGATAGTTCTTCTGTGGACTATAAACAATGGCTTGAGATTGATTATGTGGTTTTCTCCCCTGATCATTAATTCAATTTTGAAGGATTAAGTCAAGGATTCCAACATTTAGATACTTCAAAGTCATTGTGGGATGAATTATATAGAAGATTTGCTAGATCAAATGGTCCAAAAATATCCTTATTTATTTTTTGAATTTTACACAATTATGGAATTCTTAAGAATTCAACATGATATCAAGAGCTATGCATTTGGTTTAATTGTAGATTGAGATATGATCTACCGATTGAGTTTGATCTGAATTGGAATTTTGTTTGTTCTAATTTGAAATTGAATTACAATGTCGAAGCAACATCGTCGAATACCATGGAATTAGTTGTCTCTAAAGAAAGAGGTTATCACAATGAAACTGCAATTGATGAAGAAATGGGGGAGAGTAGTAGACTCATGGATCAATCAACTGAAATGATCAATGAAAGATCTCATATACGTGATGACCGAGGAAAGGAAGTAGCTGCGTATCGAGTCCTGATGTGCTGCGTCTCAGCCAAAGTGACCATCCTGTTATGATTTTAACTACAGACTTACCTAATGATAAAAATATCTATAGTTGTTGTAGAGCTATCAAGAGTGGTTTGACTGCTAGAAATAGATTAGAGTTTATTGATGGAACTCTCCTAGAACCAAATAGTTCTTCTGTGGACTATAAACAATGGCTTAAGGTCGACTGTGTGGTTTTCTCCTAGATCATTAATTCGATTTCGAAAGAATTGAGTCGAGGATTCCAACACTTAGATACTTCAAAGTCATTGTGGGATGAATTACATAGGAGATTTGCTAGATCAAATGGTCTAAAAATTTACAAATTGAGACGTGAGCTAGCAACATACTCACAAGGCAATCAATCAGTGATGATGTATTTCCATAATCTCTAAACTTTATGGGATGAGCTCCACCTCTTGGTGCCATGTCATGTCTGTACGTGTGGAGCGGTTGATATGAATAAGCAAAATAAAAAGAATGAGAGTCTTATACAATTTTTGATGGGCTTAAATGATGGTTATGAGGCAATAAGAAACCAAATTCTGATATTAGATTATTTGTCATCTGTGAGTCAAGCTTATATTATGGTCTTATAAGTAGATGAACAAAATGAAGTATCTATATTCTATCTAGAACAGAATGAGCAGGCTACTATATACTCTAACTACATAGGTTTTGGAGGCAAGAATGATAGTTTCAGAAAGCAGCTTACCAAAGAAGAGAAGCAAAAATTAAAATACTTTCATTGTGGCGACTTTGGACATGAAAAACGATATTGTTTTGAGATAATCGGGTATCCCGATTGGTATAAAGACTCTAAGCAATCCAAAGGCAAGTTCAGATTTAATTGTGTAGATGATGATGACATCGATAGTGTAAATTGATCCCTCAACATCAGGAGGGATCTCAAGCAATGGACATGAATAAATTGATCCAAGCAGAAGTTGTGAAGTACATACTTCAAAACACTACTACAAAAATAGATTAAGACAACATTAGACAGACAACGGTTCTCATAAAAAACTGTTGTAAATTAAAAAATTATGACGGTTTTCAGAGAAACCGTTGCCTATGAGCGCATTTTAAAAAAATATTACAACGTTTTTGTGAGAAACCGTTGTCGTTTTACACCGATAATCAACGGATTTTAAAAAACCGTTGTCTATGTGCGAAATTTTGTTTACAACGCATCTTATATAACCGTTGTTGTTCAGTGTTCACAACAGTTCGACTATTACCGTTGTTATGCTCTGTTGTAATTTTAGATATATACTAATTAAAAAGGCTTATTTTCTGAAAACATAAAACTTAAATCTCCAATTCCCAAATTCAACCCGTCGTCGACTCTCCCGCGCATCGATCTCTGGCATTCTACCTCGCTCCTCCGGTGACCTTCCCCGGCTCTAGAAACGTTGTAAACCCTCACGACGGTGGACTTGCTTAAGCTAGACGCAATTGTTGTTTCAGTTCACGGTGAGGGAGCATCCATGGCAGCGGCTAGGGCTTTTAATCGCCTCTAGCTCTATGATGTAATACGTAAGCCTCTCTCTCTCTCTCTCTCTCTCTCTCGGTTGAATTTGTGTTTGATTTGAAAAATCTTAGTGGATGGATTCAGTAATCTATATGTTCTAGCAAAGTTCTTCTAATAACTTCGATCTCACTGTCTCGCTTTGGATTCTATATATTACTGCAAAGTTTGGTTTTTACACCATTCAGGCACATTTGATTGCTCCTTTAAATTTAATTCCATACCCGCAACCTCATGAAATGCGGTTTGACGAAAATAAATTTACTTGTTTGGTGATGCCAAAATATACCGTCCCTCATTCATGGTTCTTTTGGTTTTCCGTTAGTTTTTACGGCAATATTTTTTCTGGAGACTTGGCACAAAATGCATCTTTTTTTTAGTATCATGCTGCCAGGGTAGGTTTGCAATTTTAGTAATTTAGGAGGCTTTGAATGGTTGCATACATTATTGGGCTTTATTATAATATGTGCTATGAGATTTTTGTGATAATTTGTTCAGCATATATGGTGAATTATTTCTGGTATATTTAATTAAGTTGTTTTCCCAATCAACAAAGCTTTTTAGTAAGTTCCAATATCTTGAAATTTTTTATACAAATAATTTTTTCTTAAGTATCTATTTACTTTGATCTCATTTAGCTTCTGTGACACTTGTTAGGATTCTACCTAAGTTGTAGTAATTTCAGTATTCCACCTTTTTTGATGGAGCTTGTGTCCCTTCTATTCTAATTATTTGTTGACTGCATTCAAATTGCTTAGAACTGCTCACGCCTCACAAAGGTGTCTATTTTGCATTTGAAAGATGATGTCAAAACCATAAGATGGCAAGAGTTTTATCATGCTGCATTTTGTATGTTAGCCACTGTAAATATAGATCTTTCAGATTGCAATTCTTTAGGATATTTTTTTTTATTAAGTCAAAATAAAGAAAAAAATTGATTACATTACAGGTCTATCATCATTTTTTTGTCCAAATGAACTTCCCTGACAAAGTGAATTATGAGAAAAAGACAAAAAAAAAGTAGGAAAAGATTCTGAATTTGAGCTACCTACAAGGAAATTTGTCAAGCCACCCTCCAAATTCTAGGAATTATTCAAAGGGGTTTTTCCATCTGCCTTGTTCATTTATGTAGCCACATCACAGATTAGTAACAACCAATGTAAATTACTTTTTGAGTTCAAAAAAGTTGGTATGCATAAGTTGTTTACATTTTCCTGCTATATATTGTATTTTTTAAAATTGGTATGCATAAGTTCATCTGATACAGGTTCTTGGAGTTGTATGTTCAATCATAATTTATTCTCTACTGGCCAGTTGTATAAAACAAAACATAGCTGTAAAAATTCCTTGATGTGTGTTAATTCTCCTTCCAAAAACACATTTGTAGTTTATAGTTTGTGGTATTTGACGAAGGACATTGAATTATTCACTTGTCTGGAAGGTTTCCATGAGCTTAGATAGTTTGATCTCAGGTTGTTTTCTTGCTATTATGTCGTATTTAAATGTAGCTGTAGAGTAATATTAGCTACTACACCAAATAGTTATCCTTGGGATTGGGAGGTAAAGGGGCCAGGAACTGTGATAACTTCTACATGTTTTCTGTTCTAATAGTTGGTTGCTTCATGTGTATGTAATGTCTAGAAATGTATGCCAGGTTGTTCTTGTACGTTTCAGTGTTGGTTTTTCCCTATAATGTATCATATGCATACCTGCTGTTTAAAGTTGCAGCTTGTTGTTGTGGCTTTACGGATTAAATGTATATGCTTCATCATGAATAATGGCTATGGTTTAAGTTGTTAGATGTGCTACTGCAGCTGTAAGAGATATCTATGCTCTATAATGTGCCTGCATATGTTCTTCTAGTTAGTTCTTCCTGCCTTAAGAGTTATGCTTAAATGGTTGTAATACTTATGTATTGCTTCCTATCCTCTTAAATCATGCTAATTGAATATCTTTGAGTCCTACAGGGATGTAATTGATTTAATCCTTTGCTTCGGGGCCTTAAAGAGGCTACCTCTCTTTGCTTCTGTATCTGCACAATAGTACATAAATGCATTGTTTACACTTGATGATTATGCTGCAATAATGTGCTGCCCCTTGGGTTTTTATGCATGAAGGGCAATAGCCCCTGTTTGTTTCAACTGCTGCAATAAGTCCCCTGAAGTAGGGATCTGCTTTGAGAGAAAAAAGAAAAAAAAAAGAAAAAACAAAAGGGCATCTGTACTCCAAGATCCTCGTTTCATACATGTTTCTTCTCGTTGGATATTATCATATATATCTATTATATAAAAAATTAAAAATTGTTTTATGGATAAAATCCTTCTCTCACTATATACATACATATAATTCGATCAATATATTAAATTTTAAAAATAAACTATACATATAAATGTCTCACTCAGTTTTGCCTGATCCCTCACAATTGTGTCATGAGTTCTGAACTATAAGGCAGTTGACAGCTTGCTAACAACCTCATGCTGCAGTGTGGAAAACTCAATGTGAATTGGTTGAATAAAATGCTTTAATTAAATGTGTTGACAATAAGGCGCCAAGATAGATACATAATTAAACTACTACTTCAATTCACACCCTAATATATATATATATATATATATATGTCTATACACACATATAGTTTATGTTGAGTGTGAATTATTTCTAGCCTTAATTAACCAATGATAGAGTCAAAGGCATGGGTACAATAATTAATTCATGCCCAGAACAGATAAAAACTTGTGGCTTTTGTCCTCATCACACACACACACACACACACACACATATATATTGAAAAATGGAGAAATTAAAAGAGATCATCAGATATGGTTTTCTAGTATTACAGGTTCCATTGCTATAATGCTCCTATGTGCTAACCTAAAAAAAAAGTGAGCATTCAGTGATATATAAAAAAATTCAAATATAATAGAGAAATGGTAAATGTGCTGAAAAAAGATATTAAGAATGAGGGGTTCTTTTTTGTGGACTGAAATGATATCATTAAGTGAAGGAACAGAACAAAAGGTGTCGCTCTCATTTAAATTAGAGATGATCGTGCGTACACCAGTTATAAATAGAAATTATATTAGAAGAATAAAAATATCATTTTTAATACTAAAAAGTATTACTTTTAATATTGAAAAATTGGATATTTATTTTTCCTCCTAAGAGGCACTCATAACAAACTATTTTGTTTCTTGTTCATTTAACCAGGTTTTTGAAGAACTTCTAGAATTGACAACAAGTATACAATTGTCCAGTTTACTGGAGAGGTACATTCATTCTCTGATTTTATGCTTCTCTCTGAAGTCAGAATCATGCTGTTAATTCTGATACTAAGGCAGTGCGAACTCAATCTGTTTATGCTCAATTTTTTTATTCTTGTGATTATATGTTATGCCTAAAAACTTGATTGATTATCTTATTCTTGTGATTATTTGTTATGTCTAAAAATACTGCCCAATAAAAACACATTGTTGTACTGATATGATATTAACATAATTTGCTAATACCCATCGCAATATTCCACATTGACTGAATACAATTAATGTAATTTCTGTAAGAAATTTCTCCATAGATCTTAATTTTGTTTCCTTTTTCTATCATTTCTAGGTGGATTTGATGATAGTTTTTTTCTTATCGGTTTTATGAAGTTGTGGTTTTAATGCAAATTTGGTATTAATTTACCCTTGATGCGAATTGAATTGGATCTGATGAACTGATCTTATAATTTCTGGAGAATTTTCCTCAGTTGATTGGGTTTGATTTTGGAATCGTCTGTATTTACAAACATACTTAGCTAAGAACTGATGTTTATTGTTTTATATTACGCATACCCAACTGAAATTTAGTCACATTGTTTGTGTGAACAGTATTTGGCTCTCATTTTTGTAGGAATATATTCTAACTGATTGAAATTCGTTGGTTGGTTGGTTGGTTTTCAGTTGTGATTGCTCAGACATTATCGTTATGGGTAAGAAGAAATCTGATGAGGGTGCTGCTGGTACGAAGTCCAAGCAGGGTGGTAAGGAGAAAATATCAGTCCCAGTGTCTGCCATGTTCGCGAGCATGGATGCAAAACCTGATAAACCGAAGAAAGCGGCTGCCACCTCTAGTAAGCCCAAGCCAAAAGCTGCTCCTAAAGTCTCGTCTTATATTGATGGTATAGATCTTCCTTCATTTGATGAAGAGGATGATGTTCTTCCTCTCTCTGAGGAAGAGCCAAGCCGACAGAGCAGAAATATTGCAAAGCCTCTTGACACAGGTCTATCTGGCAAAGAGCTAAAGAAACGTGAAAAGAAGGATGTGCTTGTAGCTCAGGCTGCAGAAATGGCCAAAAAGGAGGCACTCAAGGATGACCGTGATGCTTTTACTGTAGTAATTGGTAGTCGGGCTTCTGTACTTGATGGTGAAAATGAAGCTGATGCCAATGTCAAAGATATAACAGTTGAAAACTTCTCTGTTTCTGCTCGTGGCAAAGAACTCTTGAAGAATACTTCAGTAAAAATCTCTCATGGGAAGAGATATGGGCTGGTAGGGCCCAATGGAATGGGTAAATCTACCCTGTTAAAGCTTCTTGCTTGGAGAAAGATACCTGTGCCCAAAAACATTGATGTACTTCTGGTTGAGCAAGAGGTCGTAGGTGACAATAGAACAGCTCTTGAAGCAGTTGTTTCCGCCAATGAAGAACTCATCAAACTTCGACAAGAAGTTGCTTCTTTGCAAGATGCATCAACTAAAGATGATGTTGAGGATGACGATGAAGCAAATGATGTGGGAGAGAAGCTTTCTGAATTGTATGAGAAGTTGCAGTTGATGGGATCGGATGCTGCTGAGGCTCAAGCTTCTAAGATTCTTGCTGGGTTGGGTTTTACTAAAGATATGCAGGGCCGTGCAACCCGGTCCTTTAGTGGTGGTTGGAGGATGAGAATTTCACTAGCCAGAGCACTTTTTGTTCAGCCTACTTTGTTGCTGTTGGATGAGCCTACAAATCATCTTGACCTTAGGGCTGTTCTATGGTTGGAAGAATACTTATGCAGGTGGAAGAAAACTCTGATTGTTGTCTCGCATGATCGGGATTTTTTAAATACTGTTTGCAATGAGATTATTCATCTCCATGATTTGAAACTCCACCTTTATCGTGGAAATTTTGATGATTTTGAAAGTGGATACGAGCAGCGCCGCAAAGAGATGAATAAGAAGTTTGAGACTTATGACAAGCAGATGAGAGCTGCTAAGAAATCTGGCAGTCGGACTCAGCAGGAAAAGGTCAAAGATCGTGCCAAATTTAATGCTGCCAAGGAAGCATCGAAGAGCAAGGGTAAAGGTATGGTTGATGAGGATGAGACAATAAAAGAGGCACCAACGAAATGGAGAGATTACACAGTGGAGTTCCATTTCCCTGAGCCCACCGAGTTAACACCACCACTTTTGCAACTAATTGAAGTTAGTTTTAGCTACCCAAATTGTGATGATTTCAGACTCTCTGATGTGGATGTTGGCATTGATATGGGGACTCGTGTAGCAATTGTAGGGCCCAATGGAGCAGGGAAATCAACCTTACTCAACCTTCTTGCGGGAGATTTGGTTCCAACTGAGGGTGAGGTAAGGAGAAGTCAGAAATTGAGGATAGGTAGATACTCGCAGCACTTTGTGGATCTCCTGACAATGGATGAAACACCAGTCCAATATTTGCTTCGGTTGCATCCAGATCAAGAAGGATTCAGCAAGCAGGAGGCTGTCCGGGCAAAGCTGGGTAAGTTTGGACTGCCCAGCCACAACCACCTAACTCCTATTGCAAAACTATCCGGTGGGCAGAAATCACGTGTGGTTTTCACTTCCATATCCATGTCCAAGCCGCACATTCTATTATTAGATGAGCCTACTAATCATTTAGATATGCAAAGTATTGATGCATTGGCGGATGCTCTTGATGAGTTCACCGGAGGAGTTGTTCTTGTCAGCCATGACTCTAGGCTTATATCACGTGTCTGTGAAGATGAAGAAAATAGTGAGATATGGGTGGTGGAAAATGGAACCGCTGAGACTTTCCCAGGTACATTTGAAGAATACAAGGATGAGCTTGTCAAAGAAATCAGGGCCGAGGTAGACGATTGATTTGGCATGAAGTCACTCGGATTTTTGAAGAGAAATAAAAGAAGATATTTTACTCAAGATTTACGTTAATTTGGTGAGTATAGTTGTAGCGTAATCATTTTGCGGTATAGATGATGCCTAATCACTTTTACTTGTAATTGTACTACTATTTTTAAAATTTTGGCCTGTCAACTCTTGTTACTAGTCCTTTTTTTTTTTTTGCAACTTGGACTATTTGTTTTCCGGGCTTAATTATGAACTCCATGTGTTAGTACATATTTTGAATTTTGTTTCGTCTTGTTGGAGCTGCTTGATATGCTTATAGTCACTCTCTGTTGTATTCTCTCTCTCCACAGGTTCTGGACTTGTTTGTATTCGGTAATCAGGAGTTTTTGTTTCTGGCTTCACAGTTGTATGAGACATGAATATGATATTGCTTAGGATATGACCCGACCTCGTCTCTCAGTGAGAAAGATAGCAGCACTCTGTGTCTTGATAAAATTCCAAACCAGTGTCTATTTCTTTATTTTTTTAGGGCCGGTTAAGGAAAAGAAATACATTACCGTAGATGAAACTAAACTAGTAACTTTCGGTGTGTTAAATTGTTTACTTAAGAGAGAGACACGGGCACTCCAAAGTCAACCTCTCCAGCTTGCAGATGCATAGAAATTTCAACGAAATTAAGTTATTCCCACCAGAAAATCCACCTACTTGGGGCTGTATATATAGATGAGTTATAGCGTTGCCAATATATAATAGAATCGACAAGGGAGGATGCCTAAAGTATATGATGATTGGGAGAGGCTGGTCCGAGCTACGGTGCGAAGAGAAGAGCTGTGGCAATTATGTCATGAGCACTCGAGGACTCCGAGTGGTGGCTCCACCACTTCCAGTTCAAGTTCTCCCATTCCCGACGTGGCTGCCAAGATTTTCAGGAGCCGTGTTTCGCCTCTGAATCAGCAGCTTGAGCTTAGCACAGGCGGATCCTCATCCAACGCTCCAATTACAAGTAAAAGTGAGACTCCTGAGAGTTCGAGTATGCCTTTGAGCCAGCAAAAAGTGTTGAATAAGGGGAAGTCGATGAGGAGAAGTAAATCAATAATGCGTCTTGATCGATGGGTTTGGACTCGATGGCTTTCCAACTCTTTTGTTCCACAGCACCATACATAGCTTGTGACAATGCTGCTCGTTTAAAGTCATTTGTATGAACTAAACAACAAATCTTAGTCTCTGTATTTGGAGCTGCTGTCATGTTCTGATAATACACAGAGACAAAACCAACCTTCCTAGAAGGAAGCTAGCGTTCAATAAATAGGCCAGACGTCTCTTTCTTTCTTTCTTTCTTTCTTTCTGATTAATACTAACTTTGCATATAAAACAAGTATTATTTTCAAATTAAATTTCCTAGTTTTATCCTTCATCACGCTGTACCATCAATGAGCAAGATCTATGATTACTCTAACATCATCCCATTTCCCAGTTTATCACCTTAACATAGTAGAGTCCAAACACCGTTGTCTCTGTAAGAAAGGGATTAGTAAGGTGTTGGAGTTGAAGCTTGTCAAGATTAATCCAATTGTGGTGAAGAAGATGCTGCTCTTGGGAATGCCTTAAGAGGAGACCTAAAATGGCTCATCACATGGTGATATATATCATCGTTCATTCTTTTTTTTTTTTAATATTCAATTGGGTCAAAAGATATCAAAGATGAAAGTGTTATAAATTTGCTTTAAAAATAAAAAATAAAAAACGCCTGCATAGGTTCGTGCAATTTCTATTTTTCGTTTTCTTTTGAGGAATGTATTAGATTTGCAGTGGTGTTGTACAGTATGCTTTCAGTTGATATCTTTGTACTACGACTTTAAACAATAATTATAACTGATGCATTGTCACTCACTTTTTAATTAACTCTTTATGCAATCTATTTTAATCTTGATTTGATTTGAACATTAATGAACATTTATTATTTGAAGCTATCCTAGCTTTTAGAATAACCATCTAGTTTAATATTCCAATTCAAAAATACAATTTTGATCTATAATCCAACACAATCCAATCCAATAAATCAAATCCTATGATCAAATTCAAATAATCACATATTCTCATAGAAACATTGATAATAACAAATTATTATCAAACTCTAAAACTTATAATAGTAGACCTAAAAACGCGTTTTACTCAAAGTCTAATCTAAGGTCTAACCAAAAACTCAGTAAAGCGTGATTAGCCGCCCAAGTTGATCCATACAAATCCTAAATAAACTCATCCCACCTTTTCTGTAATGGAGTATATTTTTCCTTTTATATTTTGTAATTCTATTAAATAAAGATTTTAAAAACTTGGTAGAGCTAGCTACCTTATATGCTTGTGTTTCTGACACGATCACCTATTGCATTTCTTATTAGAGCATCTACAGTAGTGTATCAAATTTTTGATACATAACTTCGCCACATCACTGCACATCAAAAGTTATGTACCTACTTTTTTAAATACCTAATCTCCTTCAAAACACCCAACATCACTCATGGTACATACATAACTGTTGGAAGATCGAAATAAAAGCATAGAAAAGCTATTCAGGTCAGAATCGAATTTGTATTTTTAGAGAAATTGTTCAGCATTACAGATTACAAAGAAGAACAACTTATTTATACTACAAGCTAGCATGATCACTATGCTAAATGAAGATCGACGGCTAGAAATAAGGATCCGAGTGCATGGTGAATCCTACGGTTTAATGACTATGGTCCTACCATGTGATGCGGAGAGAATAGACACGTGACATGTCATATCAAACGACTGAATGGAGCATGTGCATGAATATAGCTCTGCATGCTCAACATGAAGAATAGATGTTAAAGCTGCTGCATGAAATGACTGTGTGCTGGGACGTCAACACCCCCCGCAAACTCGACCTGGTGAACATCGCCAAGGGAGAGTTTGGACAGCAAGAGAGCAAATTGAGTAACACCAAGGGATTTGGTAAACAAATCGGCCAGCTGCAGGTTGGTAGACACGTACAAGGGCTGGAGAAAACCATCGCGATAATGTTTGCGAGCAAAATGGCAGTCTAAGTCAAGGTGCTTGGTACGCTCGTGATAGACTTGGTTTTGAGTGATTTGAATGGCCGCTTTGTTGTTGTAATAGACGGGAATAGGATGAGGAACAGAGATACCGAGATCACGTAGCATGAAAGAAATCCACAAAAGCTCTTTGACAGTGAAGCTGAGGCTTCGATATTCAGCTTTAGCCATGGATAGGGAGATAGTAGTTTGCTTTTTGCTCGTCCATGAAATAAGACAGCTTCCTAAGGAGATACAATACCCTGAAACCGAGCGCCTTGTATCAATACACGTGCCTTAATCGACATCACAATACCCTTCAACATGTAAAGCAACAGAAGGCTTGTAGAATAAACCCAGTGAAGGTGTGCCCTTTAAGTATCGTAGGACATGCATGGCACTGTCCTAATGAACTTTTGTAGGACGATTGATGAATTAGCTAAGCTGCTGGACTGCAAAAGAGATATCTGTGCATGTAAGATTAAGGTAGAGCAACTTACTAATAACTCTGCGAAAAAAATCTGGTTGAGATAAAGCCTCTCCAACGACATGTGAGAGTGTGAGACCTGGAGGCAAATGAGTGGCAGCTGGTTTACACCCCAACATACCAGCTTCAGACAAGAGATCTAATATGTATTTTCTTTGACACAAATAAATCCCAAAATGAGACCAAGCAACCTCCATCCCAAGGAAATATTGGGCAACCCCCATATCCTTAATAGTAAATTTATCATGCAATGAAGTTTTTAAAGAAGCAATTTCCTCAAGAGAAGGACTGATTAAGAGAATATCATCCACATAAACTAACAATCCAAAGAAAGTAGACGCCGATCCTTTGAGAAATAAACAATTGTCATTATCAGACTATAAGAATCCAATAGTGTAAAGATGCTTACTTAATTCAAGATTCCGTTCTCTGGAGACTTGTTTTAAGCCATACAAACTCTTTCTCAGTTTGCAAACATCTCCAAGATTTCCTTTCTTGTATCTCTGAAGGAGAGTCATGTATATTTCATCAGTTAAGAAACCATGCAAGAAGGCATTATTAATGTCAACTTGGTGGAGACACCAACAGAACTGAGTTGCCAAAGCAAAAAATAGCCTAACAGTAACAGACTTAGCTACTGAAGAGAAAACCTCACTATAATAAATACCAAATTCCTGATTATACCTCTTAGCAACTAGCCTTGCTTTATACCTTTCAATGGTACCATCTGACTTCAGTTTTACCTTGTACACCGACTTAGAGCCTATAACATGTTTTCCAGGAGGTAAAGATAGCAGATCCCAGGTTTGATTATCTTCAAGAACTGCCAATTCCTTGTCCATAGCCTCAGTCCATTTCTTGTGTTGACAGGCCTCCTTATAAGTGGCAAGTTCCTTCAAGGTATGGACAATCATAAGAAAAGCTTGATAAGTAGAAGAAAATTTTATTTCATTAGTATAAGGATAAGTAATTGGTGTAAAGAAGTGTTGATGAGAAACATGACAAACATAAGCCTGCAAGTAAGCATGTGGTTTACTGATCCTGGTACTCCTTCTGAGTATCTGTGAACCATGCTCTCCAAGAGGAGCTTCTTTCAGTTCATGTAATGGCTCTGCTGAAGTAGTGTGAGTATTTAAAAGAGAATGTTTATCTTGAGGTGGTGAAGAACAATCAATTCCTGATTCCTGAAGGAGTGTTTGTGGAACAGAATCAGGTGAGTATGGGACTGGAAGGTCTAGATTTGGAACAATGGGTGATGTATGAGATTCAAATAAATGAAAAGGTAGGGAATCCGTCGAAGTTTTCTATAAGGAAAGATATTAGGACAAAAAAAACATCTTTGCTAACAGAGACAAGCTGAGTATTTAGATTATATAAGAGAAAACCTTTATGGTGATAAGAGATCCCCAGATAGATAGTTTGATAACTCATCACATCAAACTTGGATTTATGTGGAAGGTGGTTGGCTCTAAACACTTGACAACCAAAAGAGTGAAGATTATGATAATCAGGTGGCTTTCCTAACAATAATTCATAAGGTGACTTCCAAGAGAGTAATTTGGAAGGCAGTCTATTAACAAGCCAAGTAGCATATGAGATGAAGTAACACGAGACTTGAACATGAAGCTTGCTATCAAACATGAGAACTCTAGCTACATGAAGAAGGTGTCTATGTTTTCTCTCCACTATTCCATTCTGTTGTGGAGAGTAGGTATAGGAGAATTGATGATGAATTCTATAATCTGAATGCAATTCTTGCATCTGAAGATTAACAAACTCTGTGCCATTATCTGTTCTTATTGTCTGAACTCTGGAGTTGTATTGTGTATGCACCATCAACAGGAAATTCCTGATAATTTTCCAAACCTGGGTTTTACTTCTGAACAAGAAGGTCCATGTAGCCCTGGTGTGATCCTCTACAATGGTTAGAAAATATGGTGTTTCTGTAATTGTCTTTTCCTTGTAAGGACCCCAGACATCAATGTGAACCAATGCAAACATCACCATACTTCTTCTATTCAACAGAGGGAAGGGATTTCTCTGTTGTTTAGATTTATGACACACTTGACATTCCTTCAAAACAGCAAATTCCTCCAGCTTAGCCCTTTTATGTGCTCCAGGAAAATGCTCCAAGGTAGTGCTTGAAGGATGCCCCAAAAACCTATGCAATTCTTGTAAAGAAGGTTGCCCTTATTGCACTGCATATACAATCACTATATTCTCAGATTTTTGAGGGAAAACATACAGAGACCCTTTCATACTATACATCCCTAGGATCTTAGAGGTCTGCCTAGTCTGTATAACAATGTGTAGCTAGGAATTGTATGCTTCCACCTATATCTTGAGTTAATTTCCCCACAGATAATATGTTATGAGTGAACTCTGGTGCAAACAAAACATTGTTTAGGGTAATGTTATTATTCAACTTAGCCTTTCCATCTAGAAAAACCCAGAGTTTACTCTTATCTGGCAGAAAAATTTGTAGAGGCCTCTTCAGTTTCTATAAATCAGTGAGTAATTCCATGTTGCAGCACATATGATTACTTGCTCCTGAGTCTACTATCCACTCTTATCTTTTAATAGTAGTTGTAATCCCAAAAGCATAATGCCCTTTATAGACTAAATCTGCAGATCCTTTTCCAACCTCTGTTAGATGTGTTGCAGACACATCTTCATCCATCTTTACTTCTTTCTTGACGTAAGAAGCCATCTGTCTGGCAATTTCAGCTTGGATCAGTTTCCCAACATCCTTGACAGTATCATTCTCTACCATTCCTTTGTTGGTAGTATTCTTCCTTTATGTTCCCATAACAGTGCTATGTTCTTGATCAACGGTACAATAAGCTTTGCCCCTAGATTTATCTGATTTGAACTTCTTGTACCAGTCTGGGATACCAATTAGTTCAAAGCACTCACTCTTCAAGTGACCAATTCGTCCAAAGTGATCACACTTAAGTTTGGCCTTTTCTTCTTTGGATAACCTCTTCTTATAAGGTTCGTTTGAACTCCCTCTCTGATGGGAATACATTAGCCCCTTGATCACTATTATCTGCAAAATGAGTAGACACCTTCATTTGCCCTTCCACCTGCAAGACCATAGCATAGACTTGGGTTACAGATGGTAGAGGATTCAATATCAGGATCTGCTGCTTGATTGTCTCATAACAGTCGTTCAACCCCATCAAAAAACCCATCATGTGCTCCTCCTCAACTTCCTTGATACTATCTGCCAAGGCCTCACATGTACAAGGTCTGGATGATTTCAATAAAGATAATTCATCCTACAGACTTATGAGGTTGTTAAAATACATCATCACAGACTGTGAATTTTGTGTATATGTGGCAATGTCGCGTCTTAACTTGTAGATTCGAGGACCATTCCTCTCTTACCAAACCATCTGTGTAGCTCTTCCTAAAGCTCCCTGGACATTTCTAAATTTTGAAAACCCCTAGACACTTCCTTGACCATGGAGTTACAGATCCAATTGAAAACAAGATAATCAGCACGCATCCATTACATGTAGTCAATGGATCCGAGTTGAGGTTTCTTACTGTTCCATCTACAATACTCAACTTATTTATGGAAATCAACCCCCTTTTTATTGATCGAGTCTAATTATGAAAATTGGTACCACCAAACAGATCTGTTGTAAGACTCATGCCAGGGTGCTCGCTAGGGTTTATATACAATTCATCATTGGCGAGAGCATGATTATTACTCACCTCATTGCGTCTGTATCCTAGCTACATTCCATCATGATTTCCTCCAAGAGCTCAGATGCTTAGCTGCGGTGATTGATTAACATCTGTGTGTGAAGCTTTACTTTGATCATTCTTGATTCCACTTGAACCTACGTGCATCATTGGATTTCCATGGTTGGAAAAACCTAATTCTTCATCCCTTGCATTTCGCCAGAAAAAGGTTTGATTCCTCTTAGATATCTCAGCAAAATTCTCTAATTAATCGAGTCGAATAGATTTCACATGATGATTGCATGAACTAATCAACAGAAACCAGCTCTGGATACCATGTTGGAACATAGAAAAACTATTCAGCTCAGAATCGAATTTGTATTTTTAGAGAAGTTGTTTAGCATTACAGATTACGAAGAAGAACAACTTATTTATACTATAAGCTAGCGTGATCACTAAGCTAAATGAAGATCGACAGCTAGAAATAAGGATCCGAGTGTATGGTGAATCCTACGGTCTAATGACTGTGGTCCTAGCATGTGATGTGGAGAGAATAGACACGTGGAACGTCATATAAAATGACTGCATGAAGTATGTGCATGAATATAGCTCTGTATGCTTTGCATGAAGAATAGATGCTAAAGTATGAAATGGCTGTGTGCTGGGACGTCAACAATAACTTTTGGAGGTCCCACCATTATATCATTCATTTTTTATATGCATATATATATATTACTTTTATACATAATTAATTAATTAATTAATTTTTAAATATTAATTTTAGATATAAATATTTCAAAGTCATCATTAAAGATTTTATTTAAATTTTTTAAATTATAATGAATCACGTTTTTTACCAAATAATAAAAAAACCCGACAATTTTATTTATACTAGAAAGATGAGTACAATGTTGATAAATAAAACACAAAGGTTACATAAAATGAAATATTGAAATACATAAACACTTCTTAAACTAACTAGTTATTAATATTATTATTATTGTATTTTGCCCAAATATGCTCAATTAAGTCGGCTAGAAGCTTGTGATGTTGTTTCTTATCTCGTAGCTCCATCTCTATATTTACTCGAGCAGCAAAATCAGACGAAGCTCCCGATGTAGCAAGATTGATCTCATTATTGGTGGATTCTTCCGTCTTCGACCACTCCATTGATGCACTTCCTTCATGTTCAATTATCATATTGTAAAGAATAATACAAGTATACATGATGCCCTTTAAATTGCTCTGGTACCAAAAATGAGCAGGACCTCTAATCATTGCCCAATTAGCTTGAAGTACACTAAATGCCCGCTCGACATCCTTCTTTGCAGACTCTTGTATTTGTTTGAACAACATTTTCT
This sequence comes from Perilla frutescens, assembly GCA_026008535.1. Classification (NCBI taxonomy): domain Eukaryota; kingdom Viridiplantae; phylum Streptophyta; class Magnoliopsida; order Lamiales; family Lamiaceae; genus Perilla; species Perilla frutescens. Next base: position 57,856,285 of record BRKX01000016.1, read on the forward strand.
TAGGATCATACGGAGAATGAAAGCTTTTGACAAAAGCTTCCCACTCAAGATAGATTCCATTTGTAAGATAGTACCCTCTGGTATAATGTCTACCATTCACTGTAAAATTAATTTTGGGCGCTTCTCCCTATCACTTCATTGAACAATGGTGATTGGTAAAACACATTTACATCATTATTTGAACCTGCTCCAAAGAATGCATGCCATATCCATAGATCTGCAGATGCAACTGCTTCAAGCATAAGTGTTGGACTTCCATGATCACCTCAGGTAAACTGACATTTCCAAGCGACTGGACACTTCTTCCATTCCCAATACATACAATCAAGGCTACCTAACATCCCAAGAAAGTCGTGTCTCTGCTCATGCATATGGATCAAGCGTTGACAGTCATCAACATTCGGTCTACTCAAATGCCTTTCACCAAATATATCAATTACACATCGACAAAAATTGAACGAGAAATTTACCGCAGTTGTTTTAGCAACATGAAGGTACTCATCATAATGGTCGACTAGATCTCCATATGCCAATTGACGGATTGCAACTGTGCATTTTTGAAGTGGTGACAAATGTACTTGACCTGATGTATCCTCTCTCAATCGAAAATAATCATCATGACTCTCCAAGGCATTGACAATGCGGACAAATAAGTCTCTTCCCATTTGAAAGTGACGCCAAAACACATCACTTGGCCATCTTGAATTTTCAGAGAAATAATCTTCAAAGAGACGAGTGTTAGCTGCTTCACAATCCCGATTAATAACTTTGTGGAGTGAATAATGAACCACTCATATATATAGACATAACTTAGTGGATGATAGTTGTCTTAATTTATATATTATGTATTAAATAATAAACTTTGTAGAGGGTAGCTGCCATTAGTTGTCAAGGACTACTACTAGCTCGCATGCAAATTTTACTTTGGCACAATTTACTTTTATTAGATAATTGTCACGGATTAAAAAAAAACTAATAAAATATAATGCTCTAACTAAAGTAAATTAAATAGCAATACATAAATTATAATGAAAATACAATACATAAACTAAAAGACAAATACATAGACTTAACAGACCACACTACATGAAAAAAAAACACATACACTAAATAAACTTAAATAAACACACTGCATAAATATTAGACTGGATTACTACATTTCCCATTTCTTCTTAATCTCTTCAACCATGATGTTGTGTTCTAGAAGAGCGGTCGAGTCCATCACTCAGTCACTTTGTTCTGGTATTTAAGTTGCTCGTTTTTCCTTCATGAATTTGGATATACTTATCCATATTTGATGAGATCATTGATTGAACATTGTGCAAAAAGGGAGCATCATCGATTTTTTCCTTGCTTTTTCCTTTTTCTTTTTTCTTTGCCGCTTTTTGACCCATGGGACGGGCATACTCTTCAACATCATCATCATTATTAGAAGAGGAGGTGTATGCCCCTAACATGGAAGTTTTCATCTTCTTTTTGCCGCGGTGATCACGATCTCCCGGGTTGTTCCACTTCAGACAATCGCTAAGAATTTGCCATATCCCTAAAAATTTAAAGGATTACCCATTGTGATTATGCTCCCACTTCTTAAGTACCTCCATGAGTATGTCCGCATCATTGTGACCGCTTCTCTAACCTTGCTTCATAGAAATGTATTCTATAAAAGCAGTGATATTTCTTTGAGCTGTATAGTAATGTTTCTTCAATGCATCCCGAGGTCTCACCGGAGTGTTAGCTGGATGATTATTATTATACTCTGTTGCCACCCTTATCCAGAACCGATCTAGTTTTTGATCAGTTCCAACCACCGAGTCTTCGCTGGTACTCACCCAACAACGTGCAAGAATATCATTCACTTTTGGTGTCCATCTTATCCTTCTTTGCTGCACAACATTTCTTTCAACTTCAGCTTCAAAAACTGCTTTAAGATTTATGTTACCAAGCCCTGGAGAAGATGAACCATGTCCAGAACTGGGAGTGCTCCCTCCATCGTTACTAATTCTTGTCTATTTTGAAGGTACTTCTGGTGGACTTCCATAAGAAAATCCATGAGAAAGAGACCTAAACGGGAGAGTATTGATAACAGTTTGACGGATACATCATATACGTAGTAGCTCTTGGAGCACCCATTAGATTCATTTGAGAGTTTAGGTTAAAAAAAATTCTGGGGATGAAAGTTGAAATTTTGTGGAGGAATGTTGGAATTTGGTAGGGGAACATTGCGCTTTTGGGAAGGAGAGTTGAAATTTTCTTCTGGATTGGAAGAATTGAAGAAATTCATCCAATAGTTTTTATCCATTATGAAATTTAGAAAATTTGTAAGATAGATATAATTGATAAGCAAAATGATTCTACTTATAGACCAATTTTCTACAAGAAAAATCATTGAGATGGGTTTCCACATTGACTATGGCAAAACTGATCATCCACAGCAGGAAAGACACATGACTGCAAAAGTTGATACATGCATGCAAGCTCATCTCATTGAAAATTGCTACAAGACTGCCAAAGCTGATAGATGCATGCATTAGCCAAAGCTCATAAATGTTTGCATGACTACCAACTTGACAAGTGCATGCATGAAACGAGAAAATTAATTATCATGGTTGGTCTAATTATAGTTTTATGTGCATAACTAAATATTTGTAATGTTATTTGGCAATTAAACAGATCAAAAGAATCAATATCATCACAAAAAAAAATATCTCAAAGTGTTACACATTGGATAAACGTGTAAAGCTTTGATTTTTTTTTTGTGTCCTCTAATATAACTTGTAGAAAAATATATGATATATAGATAAAAAAAGTAGTATGTGGAAGTATAAATTATAAATTTATAAATAGCGGAAAATAATTTTTAATTTCAATAAAATTAAATAATTGAATGTAATAAGTAAATAAATTAACATTTTAAAAGAAAAAAAATAAGCATCAAAGAAATGGATAAAAGAAAAGAAAAATATAAAAGAAATTGTTAATTAAAAAAATGTATTACAGATTGATCCCAAAGTGTAAAAATATGAGTACAATATTCATAAATAAAATGCAAACAAAGTGTTAATTAAAAAAAAGTGTAATTAATCCCAACATGTAATACACGTTGATCCATTGTTAATTAAAAAAACAATGTGTAATTGATCCCAATGTGTTGATCCATTGTTAATTTAAAAAGAAAGAAGTGTGTTACACGTTGTTGATCCCAACGTATAACACTTTCATTTTGTATTTTTTCATTTTTTATCCCAACGTGTAATTTATTTTTTTATATCCAACATGTAATTCATGGTCCCACGTTCAGGAGCTGCCACTTGCTGACGCGCATGTTTGTGGGTCACGAAGCATTCCTCTTGTAGTTGTGTGCTCCACGCGGCTTTATCACACAACTGCTTCCTTTTTTTTTGGTACATGCAGTAAAACTAAATTCAACGTTTGTACCGTTTCACAAGGCTCCCACTGTAGTATGTACCAATTTTTGGTACATACTTACATATTTGTACTGAAAATTTTATCCTATAGTGGATGCTCTTACATCTCTTGTTTCAAGCATTTGATGTTTTCTTTAAATTTTTATTAATTTTTAATTTATTAAGATTTTATTTATTTATTTTTATTTAGGGTTCAACCATTCCCAATTAGGGTATATTATTTTTTTTAAAAAAAATTTAAATAAAATTTAGTTATGAAACACTAAATGGAATAGGAATGACAATAGAGGATCTGATCTGTGTGTTTCTTGGAGACCTTGGAATACATTGTTATCGGTTAAAAAAAGATATATGTAAATATGCGAAAATAGTGTAATTAATTGAATAGTTTCTTTACTAGCTTTGGAAAATTCTTTTTTATATATATTAGATCAAGGCAAATTCTCATGTACATAAGATGTACATCAGACAGTCAACGCGTTGACCGGATCAATTCACGTTGACTCAATCAATGCGTTGACCAAAAAAGTTATCAAAACATGTGATACTTTTTAGGAATACAAGTGATACCTTTTTAAATTTTAAGTGATACTTTTTAGGAATACAAGTGATACTTTTTAGTATCACGATTGATACTGATTTTGATAGTTTTTTATTTATTTATTTTTTCCGACCGATACTTTTTAATATACAAATGATACTTTTAAGCTTTTGAGTAATACGTTTTAATATTACGAATGATGCTGATTTTGACGGGTTTTGTGGTCACTAGTCAACACATTGACCCGATCAACTCATTGACCCGGTCAACGTATTGACCCGTTGCACACAAGACCTGCTCTAAGATCAATTGTTATCAATGTATAAATATAGGCAAGAGTAAATAGTGATTCGAAAATAAAAATAAAATATAAGAATAGAGAGTTACTTAGGTAATTTGGAGTGTAAATGTCTCAAATACCCTTATGACACAATTGTCCTCACACCTCAATCACTGTGTAAGTGTATTTTTTACATTTATTAATAACTATACAATAAATGCACGCACATCTAACATATTAAAATAAAATAAATATTTCATGTAATTTAGAATAAATGGATCGAAATGTGTAATAATTTTTTTTAAGACTATTATATAGTTAAATGCATAACGATTCTGTTTTAAAACGGATAACCATTCCACTACATGATTGTGAGACTAACATTATAGTTATGTATAATGATTTCACCAAATGAGTAATGTTACCCTCTATCGTTATGCTTTACTTTTATTTAATAATAAATGCATAACAATTCTGTTTTAAAATTAACGTTATATATTATTAAATGCATAACGATTCTATCAAATTAATGTGAAACTAACATTATAGTTATGCATAACGAGTCCACCAATTGAATAATGTTGTCCTCTATCGTTATGCTTTGCTTTTATTTAATAAATGCATAACGATTCTGACGTCATTGTATTGTTAACATTATAATAAATGCATAATGATTCCACTAAATGTGAAACTAATCCATAATGATAAATTATTCTATTGTTTAAACCATAACGATTAATATTATAGTTAACGATTAATTATTTTTTTGCCTAAATATGTAGGTAGATGTTAGTCGGTCAACATTAAATGAAATTTTATGCATTTTGCTTTCATTTATTTTTTGTTAAAATGAGGTAGGTAAAATGTATAAATATATATTTCTATATGTAGGTATTAGTTGGCCCAAATTAAATGAAATTTAATGCATTTAATTTTATCTAAGAGAGGTTGGTATAATGTGCATATATATACTATACCAATACACGAATTCATACCACACACCCAAAAAGAAAAAATAATTTGAGAGTTTGATGAAGAAAAAATGTCGAATAAAAATGAAAGAAATATATTGAGAGTTTGATCCAGAAGATTAATTAAGAAGCAGCATCGTCTTCATCAACAAAACAACATCGTGAAATTACGCTGAAAATTCCAAAATTTTGAAAGGTACGTTTCAATTTTTTTGTACCCGAAATTGATAAGTTTTGTTGTTTTGTTACGTTGATAACTTTAAAAATTATTCTAGGTTTTAATTATCTAAAGTTATGCACCAGTGTTATGGTTTCTATATTTTATTTATCTAACATTAGGGTATAGCGAAAACTCTAGGCATAACAATAATGATTAATAGAAGGGATAACGATAACATTAAATAGAAAGCATAATGATTAAGTTATATTGCATTATGATAATTAAAAAAATCATAACAATAACATAAATAGAAGGTATAACGATAATGATTAAAATTATGATAATGGTATAAAAGGTACAACTATAAAAGGCATAATGATAAGCCATAATGATATTTACAAATAGGGCATAATGATAAGAGGCATAACGATAATGATATTTATAACGAGGATAAATCAATGAATAACGATAAGTATTTTTGCATAAAAGATACGACGATAAATATTTTTTGCATAAAAGGCATAAAAATTTATTTATTTATTTTTAATATGTGTGTGCTAACACATCTCTATCTAATAAGCTAAGGAGAAGGGTGCCGGGTGAAATGACGTGGCGTGGGAGACGTTCAAGAGATTGCACGACACCGCTGATGGATCATATTTAGATGGGAAGTCTGCTCGGATCATATTTAGATATAAATATATATTTAAACATTCTTATTTGATTTTGTCAATAGGCTGATATATTGGCTCGGGTTGAGGAGTTGAGCCAGCCGACTCTTGGCACAGATGAGGTCCCACATGTGGACATGAACGCCGTATATGTCTATACTGCCCGCCAGCACTCCAAGAAGAACCGGATTTTTGGGCTCGGCAGTCGATCAAAGAGTTATTCAGCCGCTAATGTATCTTCTGCAGCTCCTCCATAGCCCGACACTCAGGCTAACCATCCGGGAGTTACAGGAGAAGATGGAGGCACATACATCACTTCTCCAAGCCCAACAAGAACAAATACGTCAACAACAGGAGATGATATAGCAGCAGGCTGAGATGTTCGAGCAGATGCGAGCGCAGTTTAGGGGCCCTTCTCTATCTTCATCATGACATTATTATTTGTATTTGATATACTTGTGTATCCATACTGATATTTTATGACATTTATATATTTTATTGGAGATTTATATATATATATATATATATTACTTTATGTGTTTATTTATGTTCTTTCGAAATTTACAAACAAAAATCGAAATTAAATTGAATATTACAAAAAAATGCAATAAAAATAATAATTTAAAAAATAATCAATTTGTAATACCCTGAAATTTTATTATCTAATTTAATTAGGAATATAAATCTAATAGTTAGAATAAGTATAATATCTAAAATTTATTGTATTGAAAGAATAGTCTATGCTACCCTTAAGGGTAAGTTAGGGAAGAAAATAGACCCTTGTAGGCTTCATTTTTTAGGTGAAGTGTGTCGTTGAGCGGGTTAGAGAGACACGGGACATTTTTGTATTCTTTTTTTCTGAACCCCGATGTCATTTTAAAACTAAAAGGTATTTGTTATTATCACTTCGGGCATTAAAAAATACTTTTAGGATATAATCATATTCGATCCTAATAATTAATTATCTAGATAAATATAGTTCTATTTAATGATTATCCTATTATATATTATTATATTTCAATTCTATCTAAATATATTGTTATTTTATTTGAAAAACAAATAAATTGTATATGCAGACTTACAAGACCTCTAGCTAGATATAGGATAATTATATTATAATAAGTACCACTTGGATAAATTAAAAGAAAAGAAAAAAAGAATATGATGACTAAGGAATAAATTTTGGATATGCATTTAAAATGCATACACCTGTCCATGTAACTTTTGAGGTGGGTTGTAGTATAGATATACATCTTTGCTTAAATATGAATAGGGCATTTGACATCCACTCTTAATTAACTAAGAGAAATAGTATATTATACAAAAATCATAAATCCTCATTAATTGAAAAAAAAAATTTCACAGCTAATCCAAGGTTAGTATTTTCAATTTCAAAAATATATCTTAGCTAATATTTTAGGAGTTGAATGTGAAGTTATTCATGTAATATAAAGAATTTGAATTGTCAATTTTAAGAATTAGTGTTCTTCGTAATGATTAATTAGTTGTATCATTTAATTAATATGATATATATAAATTACTAACTTGATTAATTTGTGGTTATCACTTTACTATATTAAGTAAATTTCTAATGGATTTGTATTAGTATTATTAATATAGGTTATGTATTATAAATTCGTATATTTAAATATATCTAGGTTTTAATATATTAGCACTATTGAATTAAGGCTTAGTTAATATTATTTTAACTTTACTAAAAGCAGGATCTTTTCTCTATTTAAACATGCATTGTGTAAATATTATTTCATTAATTAATATGGTTTAATAGATGTAAATAATAATATTTGTATGATTTTATAGTTAGAAGATGTCAATTTGTTATAATTACCAAGTTTAAAGCCTTCAATCTAGTAAATAAAATAAATATAAACTTAAATTTAAAAGGAGCTTAGGGATTGAGTTTTGATAGGCGTCCTCTAGTTGAACTAAGCCAATGCTGGTTGTTGTAGGGCTAGAAAAAGTAGCAGAAGTTGAGCAGAACCAACCCAGAATTTGAGAGTTTATCTTCTATCTAGGTGGGTTATACTATCTTTGCAAATTATATCTTTCGAGCTATTAAGCTCTGCTTTATTAAAATTGCATACGTGACTATCTGTGTTAAATATTTACGTGCTACTGTATGTTATCGGAGTCTCATAAACTAGCGCTGTGTCAATGTGAGTAGATACAATATGCATGCATTATTCATCATGCCCTACTCCTTGTCGGTGAGACTAAAATGAAACACTTATTGGTTACACTCATTGGGTATACTTTGGCCACACTCAACTTTATGTGTTGGTGATGTAGTACGGGTTGTGGACAGTGACTGGTTATACTCTTAAGCGCTTTACGATAAAATATTTTGGTGAACTTAGGTTGCTTTCAATTTTAAAACCTCCTAAGCTTCACTACTTGCATGGACACAGATAGATTACTTTAACAAAATGATTTGCATAACTTAAATTGTAAAAACTTGTCTACTGAGTGCATTAATACTCAGCCCAAATATTTTCAAACATTTTTTAGGTCCGTGGGCTAGCGTGTGGATGTGACGATGCTTAGAGACGGGCTTATGTTATTTACATATTTTCTGTTGTCACATTTTGTTAAGTATTATGTTAATAATGGAGCTTCCACACTTGTTATATTCTTTTTATTAAACACTAAAAACTCTAATCTTGGTGTTATGGATAAGTATATGTTATATTATAAAGCATGTTTGGTTGTTCTGAGTCTTCTATTGAGGTTTTGATAATCAGGATACCCCATTTCTTTCCCGTTTCTTAATTCCAACCGTTGTGGCGTCTATTTCCATGGTCTTTCAGGACCGGAGCGCTACAGAGTGGTATCAGAGCAGGTTTGCAACTCTGCAGACCTGCTGGGTCTTATTTCATTTTTATTAAATTCCCGTGTGATATTATATAAGCCCTCAGCTTGTCACTCGCGTAATAGCCAAAAGGTACGCATGTTTTTATGCAAATTTTAGTTTTTAAAAGTTTACATTATTTGTTAAAATGTTAAGATTGTCTAAAAATGAAAGATTAGGATTCGACATAGTTATGGGAATTCCTCGAAAGATTGATTTTTATGCTGATTGCATACTCTGATTAAATACACGAATTGCGTACTCTGTTGCTATTTTGATAGCATACTGGTTTTGAAACGTCAGTGAGCATATTGGTTTATGTCTAGAAACTATGTTGATTACATAATTGTACGAACTGGTTTATCTATACCTTGTGCATACTTGTGATGTTGGGAATGAGTAGAATACATACTGTGAACTGTGATAGCCAAAAAACGTTTGTTATATATACTCTGGAATGAGAACGAGAACTTGAAAGCTTGATAACGTAAGATTATTAGCCTAGTTGCTGAACTTAGACTGGACTTGTAAACACTTATGAGATTGTTGAGAACATAGTTTGACTGAGGAAACCTTTCATTTTGATGACTGAACATAAACTTACGGTTCAGAAGAACTGCCACACGTATATCATGATTGATGAGCGGATTATGAGATTTCATACGTATACTAAGAAAGAGATGGATCCACTATTCGAGTTTATTACAAAAATAACTTACTCTGCAGGAGTCAACATCTGGTTAGAAGAAGTCTTCGAGATTGAGGTTGTATTAAGGTTGACTAAGAATTTACGTTGTTGTTAGAAAGATGGACACATTAAGCAATAAAATATTTTGAAAACAGAAACGTAAGTCAACGATCTATGTAGAGACTGGAAATTTTTGTGGGTAGATATGTTAGATGATGATGGCTGCTACAAATAAGGTTTAACATTAGAATTGTCACCTGAGCGAAATATTGAGGTAGACCGATCACTGCCTTTTATACCTCCCTGTGGAGATGAGGTTATAAATTTTACTCAGCAAGTGATAGCGAGCTCATGGACTTTGGCACCATCATTTGAAGTTGCTGCTGCATGCATTATGTTTGAACTTTATCATTGGAAGACAATTGATAATGAGCAAATAGACGATGATGAACATACGATGGCCATAGACGATTGTGCGATGTTGTTAGGTCAACTTTGCATTTTTGTAGATCTGGAACATTATCTTCTTTTGATAAGTCTATCCCAATGTCACATGCGAGAAGAGATCAGAATCTACCACCCTGGGGAGCTAGCAAGATATCTAGTGTTATAAGTAGAAAAATGGCAATAAATACTCGAATATTTTTATAGTAGAACAAGAGATTTTTGTGGACTGATATGTCATACCAATCAAGATAGAGATGGAGTCAAACAAGCTAGCTTAGCTATACATACGAGTTATGGTGCATCTATATAGAATTCTTATCTTGATCACGTCGGATCGAGAAACCTGATTCACATCAACATTCAGTCAAGAAGCTATGGGTACGAAATAAAATTTCACATGCAAATGAATGGCTAAATCGAACGAACAATACAAAATAAGAGATACATGCTTTAAGGAGTTTTAATTTCTTAGATGTGAGTACAAGATGGAAAGTTGTCCTACAATAATCTATCGACAATGAAAGAAGCGCAGTGGAAACAGGGTGTGCATGATGTGTTAAATGTATCGATTCTAAAGAAGTATGTGTTTGACCCAAACCACGTGCTCAAGGATGACGAGTTTGTCTTGCGTACATATATAATATACGATAAGAACCTCGCTAGATAGAACTATCAAGATCAAGCAACATAGGACCTTGAAATGTGACATCCCGACCCAAAATAAAACTGTGAATTACTCCGACCATATAGAAAACTTGTGTTGTTTATAGAATGCTTTGAAATGATTATTGAAAATTCCAAACATTGAGAAAATGACTCCCAAACTGACTCAATTCTATTCTTTAAATCATGTTGTTCTCTAAATCTTTCTCGATCACATATCTTGTTCCTCATGACAAGACATATCCATGAATCTTTTCCATTCGTCATTTGGACGTTTATTAAATCTTGTGTGTCCTAATTATTGAAAGATCATCTTTTCATCCTTAACAATTCTACCATTTTATTTTAAACTCTGAAGTTGATTTCATCTTTGACTAGGAGTCTCAAATATTTTCATTATCATGTGGTCACTGATTTCATTAAAAACGGAGTTTGCTTGACCTTTCAACGGAATTTTATTCATTCTCTATTTCAACCCAATACCATATATTAAAATACATCATAAATTGATTGCCACCACTCAACCTTATCATGCTCCATGTGTCACCACACATGTTAAAGGTGGGGGCAGCTGAACATCCTCAGCCATGAAAATAATGAGCAAGCATAATGAAGCATCACTCATTTATCTTCTCTCTCTATCATCTCGGTCCTCTCCTCTCCAAGAAGCCAACTTTCTTTCAATCCTTTAAGAATGAAATTCGTTGAGAAAATTCTGAAACTTTATACATACATTTCTTTGTCATAATACAACAAAATTTGTTTTGATGTTGTTTCTAACCGGTGCTTGAAAAGTTGAGAAAATGGGCCTAGAACCTCAGTGATGTTGCCGGTCACCGAGTTGTGTTGTAGTCCCATTGCGACATCTTTTTCCATTAATTCAACCATTTATTTCCCCGAGATTTACATCATTGTAAACATAACACTTCAAGATTTTCATAACAAGTCTCGAATTGTCAATATGATATCATTTGGTCTATCAAAGACACATCACAAATCGACGTGTGAAATCTGCCGCATAATTCATTGTGTTGCGAGTTCAATTTCAGAGGTTGTTTTCCATTATTTCTTCCATTGTATAGACTTTTGGTTTTTGGGCTATAGCAACTCCTCTTTGCATTCTTTCAATACTTTGTGTCCTATCTGAGATCAAATATCGTTTAACCCTCTCAATCTGATCTGTAAGTTTCCAGAAAACCAGACTCTTTTATGGCAGATTTCATCTATATTGAAAATGATATATTCTTTGATCATTTCCAGTTATTGTAGCTATTGTATTATTGAACCATTTATTTCATCAAAATTCTTATCTTCCATACTATGAAAAATTCTACTTTTGATTGAAAATCCATTGAGTATCGAGTTCGATCGAGCCCCAAAATTCTTGTTGATCAATATGTTCAGTAAACAACAACAGTTGCCTTTCCAACCAATTTTAGGCTAGGGTGATCGAAATCTGTCTCCGACTTCTTCTGACCATTTGTAGGCTTCTTTACGATGAATGCGTGGATGCTGATTGTGTCTTGATCAGATTTGAATTGAATTTTTTATAATTTTTCAAAGTTACTTCTCTGTTTTAAGCCGTTAAATTTTTTTCGTTGGATTCGTTTCAAGTTAATTGAAAAGTATTTTAAGGACTTACTATCGAGTTATGTTGGGTTTTAAACACAAGTATTGTGCATTCCTATTCGGAGTAAAATGAATAAAGCTCCAATTAAATTAAAGTAAATATTAGATTAATTTCGAAAGTGGTTATATTGATCCTGAATGAAGGATTGATCCTTGTAGGACTTGAAAACATATTTCTGTTAGAGTAATATGAAAAAAGAGATAGTGGCGTTTGCATAGAGATGTGTAACATGTCATCAAGTGAAAGTCATACATCAACGACCTTCAGGTTTACTGCAGCCGTTGGAAATTCTCGAGTGATAATGAGAGCATATAATGATGGATTTTGTGGTAGACATAACAAGATCAGTGAAAGGGAACTCAATAGTGTGGTTCATTGTGGATCAATTAAAGAAAGCAACACATTTCATGCCGATCAAAACAACAGCGGAGTTAAGCAAATTAGCACAAATTTATGTAAAAGAAATTGTTCGTTTGCATAGAATTCCAATTTCTATCACGTCAGATCGTGATACTCATTTTACATCAAGGTTCTAGAGGAATTTCCAGGAAGCAAATAAAATGAATCTAAGCTTCAATACCACTTTCCATCCCTAAATAGATGGCTAGTCAATGAAAACGATGCAAATTTAGAAAACAGGCTCTGAGGAATTGTGTTGGATGGAAATACCAGATGGAAAGATATTTTATGCTTGGTAGAGTTTGCAAATAACAACAGTTATCAATAAACTATAAAGATGGGACCATATGAAGCATATTATGGTCGAAAATACAGATCACACCCACACTGGGATGGAATTGGAGAAAGAAAAATACTAGGTCCAGAGATTGTACAGACCACTGTCGAGATAATCGATCGAATTCGAACGAGAATGAAAGAAGCACAAAGCATACAGAAAACTTATGCAGATAATCATAGAACAGACCTACAATTTCAAGTCGGTGAAGAACTCTTCTTAAAGGTATCTCCAACACGAGGTGTTGTGAGATTCGAAAAACAAGGCAAGTAGAAACCAAGATTTATTGGGCCATTTGAGATATTAGAAAGAATTGGTGAGGTTGCTTACCGATTAGCTCTACCACCAGACCCATCACAAGTTCACGATGTATTTCATGTTTCAGTACTTAGGAATTACGTGTTTGACCCAAAGCATGTTGTCAAAGAAAGTAAGTTAGTTCTACATTCTGATATGACGTACGAGGAAAAACCCCACGAGATTCTTGATAGAAAAGTTTAAGTCCTAAGAAACAAGCAAATTCCATTGGCGCTTGTGCAATGGAATCATCATGATCACACAGAAACAACGTGTGAACTTGAAAGCAAGATGAGACAATAATATCATGACATATTCTAAGGTACGTGAATTTTGGGACGAAATTCTTTTAAGGGGGGAGGATTGTAATACACCGAAATTTTATTAACTAATTTAATTAAGAATATAAATCTAATAATTAGAATAAGTGTAATATCTAAAACTTTTGTATTAAAAGAATAGTCTATGCTACCCTTAAGGGTAAGTTAGGGAAGAAAATAGACCCTTATAGGCTTCATTTTTCAGGTGAAGTGTGTCATTGAGCGGGTTAGAGCGACCCGGGACATTCTTGTATTTTTTTTCTGAACCCCGATGTCATTTTAAAACTAAAAAGTATTTGTTATTATCACTTTGGACATTAAAAGATGCCTTTAGGATATAATCATATTCGATCATAATAATTAATTATCTAGATAAATATAGTTCTTTTTAATGATTATCCTATTATATATTATTATATTTCAATTCTATCTAAATATATTTTTATTTTATTTGAAAAACAAATAAATTGTATAAGTATATATGTAGACTTACGATACCTCTAGCTAGATATAGTATGGGTTGCGGGCAGTGACTGGTTATACTCTTAAGCGCTTCATGATAAAATGTTTTGGTGAACTTAGGTTGCTTTCAATTTTAAAACCTCGTAAGCTTCACTACCTGCATGGACACAGATAGATTACTTTAACAAAATGATTTGCATAACTTGAATTTTAAAAACTTGCCCACTTAGTGCATTTGTACTCAGCCCAAATATTTCCAAACATTTTTCAGGTCAGTAGGCTGGAGTGTGGATGTGACGATACTGAGAGATGGGCTTATGTTATTTACATATTTTCTGTTGTCCCTTTTTGTTAAGTATTTTGTTAATAATGGAGCTTCCGCACTTGTTATATTCTTTTTGTTAAACACTAAGAACTCTAATCTTGGTGTTATGGATAAGTATATATTATATTATAAAGCATGTTTGGTTGTTTTGAGAATGATTTGCATAACTTGAATTTTAAAAACTTGCCCACTGAGTGCATTTGTACTCGGCCCAAATATTTCCAAACATTTTTCAGGTCAGTAGGCTGGAGTGTGGATATGATGATACTAAGAGATGGGCTTATGTTATTTACATATTTTCTGTTGTCCCTTTTTGTTAAGTATTTTGTTAATAATGGAGTTTCCGCACTTGTTATATTCTTTTTGTTAAAGACTAAGAACTCTAATCTTGGTGTTATTGATAAGTATATGTTATATTATAAAGCATGTTTGGTTGTTCTGAGTCTTCTATTGAGGTTTTGATAATCATGATACCCCTTTCTTTCCCGCTTCTTAATTCCAACCCCCGTGGCGTCTATTTCCATGGTCTTTCGGGACCGGGGTGCTACATAATTAAATTTAACGATGGACCTAATGACAGACACGTCCATTATTAGAGTACGACGGTCAATGTGACTTTTCTAATGCAGTTACTCTTCAAGACAACTAATGATTTCACCAATGTTAGTGATGTCGTTAAGCCTCAAGATAACTAATGACGACAATAATCTTAACGACAGACATGTCCGTCGTTAAATCCGCCGTTACCCTTAATGACCGTCAATATCCGTCGTTAGATTTGTTTGCCTATGAAGCCTTTAGCGACGGACTATTTCCATCGTTAGTCCGTCATTAGTTGAGACCATCGACGAAAAAGTGGGATTTACCAATGGATATTTCTGTCACTAAACATCGCATTTTTTTAGTGATAATTATTTTTTGCATAATGATAATTTTTTTGAGTTATTTTGCATAATGATAGTTACAAACAAGACATAATGTTAATCTTTAATGCATAATGAGATTTATAATGATAATAAATAAATTATTGCATAATGATAATTAAAAAAGCATAACGAGTCTATAAATTGGAGGCATAACAATAATGATAAATTTGTGAAATTAACAATAACATTATCATTATTCCTTGACTTTTATCATTTATCATTATGCTATAATGCAAAATCGTCTTTGACGAAGGCTACCCAGTCATCAAAAACTCAAATTTGCATCCATATGGAAAGTGTAAGAGCATTATGTGGCATAGGTCATTGGTGAGTTTTAGATCCATGATCTATTTCCAGATTTTCCGACTGTCTTACAACTTCACACCAAACTCGAATGCAGTTTCCTTTTGCTCATCGTATTTACTCGACTTTTGTTTCAAGGTCCCCAGTAAAGGTTGCATATATCCCTTCACCTTTAAGAAAAGTTGAATATTATAACACGAAAAAAACAAACAATCGCAAGCTCCATAATCACAACATTTTACTTCACATGGCTTTTCGTCTCTTTGGTAGCTGGAAGTTCTCCAAAAGTATGAAAAGCTGGAGGACTTTGTACTATCCATTCCGATGTAGTTGGATTCTGTTTTTGTTCCACGAATATGCAGGCTAGAAAGAATCTATTTGCTGCTATTCTATCTATTCGTGCATCAAGTTCGAAGAAGATCTCAATCTATAATGAAGAAATGATTATGCATCAAGTTCGAAGAAGATCTCAATCTCTAATGAAGAAATGATAGTAGCTCGTTGTTTTATAGGCTTTATCATATTCAGTCGGAAGAGTTTAGCTAGGAAAGACATTCAAAATGACTCTCGACGGGAGAATCCAGGCTATTAGATGTGACCCGGACGATATGTCTAAGCCGAATCTAGAGGAAACGTAGCGGAAAACTTTAAGGACTCGAAACACGTCAGACAAATAAAGGATTCAATCCGACTAAACTAGAACAAACGGACTCGATTTAACTTTGGGATTAGACTCGATAATCTAGACAACTAAGACACCTAGACTATGACACAAATTATGCAAAACATAATACCAAATAGAAGACTACAAACGAACGAATGGTTGGGTGAATTTTGGAATGAAGGTGGTTCGGTTATGAGTTGATGAATGATGTGAATTTCGAGACTTACTTGGACAATATGAGGTGGACGAATAGTTGACTTGGCGGTATGTAAATGAAGCAGTTCCAATCTTCAGCTGAATCCTAGCTCAAAAAACGAAACGCAGCTTCTTCGATCTTCACTTGTAGCAACTTCCTTAGCACAAAGCGAACTAATGAACTAATGAAGCTTGATAAAACTTTAGATTTGCTGGGCCTAAAGAGTATTACTTTTGAACTAAAGCAATAAAAGTTGTGTTTGATCAACCAAAGGATCGGGAGACAAAGAGATAGAAAACTCAAAATATCAATCAATGTCTAAAGTATTAAGTTCACAAGGATCCCCTATTTATAATATAATATGGATCGAAAATTCCTAAGTAAAAAGCTAAAATAATTCGAAAATAACTAGTGTTCCAAACTATCTAGGATCCCTACCTTAATTAGAACTCTAATTTAAGATAGTCTCAAAAAGACCAAAAATATAGATAATAAAAATACTAAACTAAGATAAATAAAACCCAACAAGCTTGGGCCTTCAAACTTGCGCTTAGAAACTCGAACATGGGCTACACGAATAAAATCCACGTAGAACAAATCGATCTCCAAGTCGATGTGAACTACGCACGGTCCGTGCGCTTATATTGGATAGCCGCACGGTCCGTGCGGGACCTTCTGGATGGATTTTACTGTTCTTGCACGGGCCGTGCGGTTGTGTTGCTATTATGCACGGTCCGTGTGGTCCCCTCCCGGTCTTCATCTTTAATGGATAGCACCGTGACCCATCTTGGATGTAAAGGCTCGATCAATAGCTCCTCAAACTTCTTCCTCACAACGACTTGAAAGTAAGCTTATAACTTCTTCGTACGCAGCCGTGTAATCAGTCCTTTGAGCTGCATCTCTTCAACATCTTTGCTAAGGCTAGGACCGTACTCATCATATATTATATAAAAATATAATACGTAGTTTGTTCATCATAAAAGTTCATAAACATATAATATTTAATATAATTTAATAATTAAATTATAACTAAAAATCAAACAATGTGAAATCAAATGTAACAAATAATAATTATATTATTTTTCAATCTTTAAACTAAAAGTTATGATGAAAGGTCTAAACATTTAAAAGACAATGAGATATACTATTCAATAATATAGTATTTAGGCCTTAGCATGTTTATTATGAAAGTTTTGAAAAGTATTAAATTTCATATAATTTAATACTTAAATTATAACTACAAATTTATCAATTTGAAATCAAATGTTATTGATAATATTTTATTCTTTTTAAACTTTAGACTAAATGTTATGATGAGTAGTAAAGAAAAATATACTAAAATGAAATATTATATACAATATTATAATACTTTGTATGTTCATCATAAAAGTTTACGAAAATATTATATTTCATATAATTTAGTACAAAAATCCTAACTAAAAATTGAACAATGTGAAATCAGATGTCAATATTATCAATAACATTTGATTTCAAATTGATAAATATGTAGTTATAATTTAAGTATTAAATTATATGAAATTTAATACTTTTCAAAACTTTCATAATAAACATGCTAAGGCCTAAATATTATATTATTGAATAGTATATCTCATTTTCTTTTAAATGTTTAGATCATTCATCATAACTTTTAGTTTAAGGATTGAAAAATAATAAAATAATTATTTATTACATTTGATTTCACATTGTTTGATTTTTAGTTATAATTTAATTATTAAATTATATTAAATATTATATGTTTATGAACTTTTATGATGAATAAACTACGTATTATATTTTTATATAATATATGATGAGTACGGTCCTAGACTTAGCAAAGATGATGAAGAGATGCAGCTCAAAGGACCGATTACACGGCTGTGTGCGAAGAAGTTACAAGCTTACTTGCAAGCCGTTGTGAGGAAGAAGTTCGAGGAGCCATTGATCGAGCCTTTACATCCAAGATGGGTCACGGTGCTATCCATTAAAGATGAAGGCCGACAGGGGACCATACGGACCGTGCATAATAGCAACACAACCGTACAGCTCGTGCAAGAACAGTAAAATCCGTCCAGAAGGTCCCGCACGGACCATGCGGCTATCCAACATAAGTGCGCGGACCGTGCGCATTTCACGCCGACTTGGAGATCGATATGTTCTACGTGGATTTTATTTATGTAGCCCATGTTTGAGTTTCCAAGCCTAAGTTTGAAGGCCCAAGCTTGTTGGGTTTTATTTATCTTAGTTTAGTATTTTTATTATCTTTAATTTTGGTCTTTTTGATACTACCTTAAATTAGAGTTCTAATGAAGATAGGAATCCCAGATAGTTTGGAACACTAGTTATTTTCGAATTCTTTTAGCTTTTTACTTAGGAATTTTCGATCCATCCTATATTATAAACAGGGGATATCTGATAAACTCGGAATTTGCATGCGTTTCGGATGTACTTTTTACGTATTTTTGGAGTCGAATGCATCTGTTTGTGATTGTTTTGAATAGTTTTATGTTGTATTGGTTCAATCACGGGTTTATCGAGTTTTGACAGGAAAATAACCTATTTTGGACGTGTTTTGAAGTGTAAATTGTTACCGGGTGGAAGGAGTACTTGAGTTGAGATCACGAAGGCGAAAACAAGCTGAAGAACCATAGTTTTGGAGAAAGTACAACGGCACGGCCCGTGCCCCGAAGCGAACAAGGCTGGAACTCTCGGTACCAACGGCACGGCCCGTGCCGTCGCACGGCACAGACCGTGCCCCAAACCGTAACCCGACGCGTGATCTTGTACAACGTCGCACGGCACGGACCGTGCCCCGCTGTTCCGAAATTTGATGTTTTTCCTTTTTGGGCTATGTTTTGACCCAACTATTTAAGGCTACTCTTTGGACGAATTTCAGACTACTTTTTACCCTGTTATTGAAGCGGAATAGTGCGAAAAAGAAGAAGAATGAGAAGAACAAAGACAAATCATCCGGCATAAGTTGTTTATGTTATTTATTTTAATTTAGACTATGAGTTATATGATCATTACAATATTTTCTCTAGATTTTTATTTCAACATGAGCGGCGAAACGTTATTAATTCTAGGGTTTGCAATTTGTGTTGAAACTATGCAATTAATTTGATTCTGTTATTTTTCCCTTTCGGTTATTGTGTTCAAATGTTTATGTGCTTATTTCTCATGCATAGATTAGTGGCCATAATTTATATATGCTAGCTAATTAATTTGAGACCTGGCGGAGAAAATTAATTAGTAGATTAAGTGAATATTTTGATGCATGTTCTGAGGAATATGTAGGAGATTTAACTGATGTTTTAGGGAGTTAATAACTTGTATAGAGACAAAAGTAATGGGCACTTTATTGATCTACTACTACCTTGAGACTTGGCGGAGATAGGTAGTTATATTTCTGTGTCTCCACCTTTAATCCGATTAAATTGGGAATTATTAGGATTAGATTATTGTATAGCGGATACATTTAATGTGCACTCCCTAGGATTAATACTTTGTTAATTGCTTGAATTCGTTGAATTATTTTGTCTGCATTATTTGAGTTGTCTTAGTTTCGTCTATTCTGTTTAATTGTCTTTAATTTTGTGTCTAGTTTAGAAAACCCAAAAGAAAAATCGGTAGCTTGGATAATAGTAAATTGTTAGCTTAGTACTCAGATTGGTCAAGCATTCAGTCTCTGTGGATACGATACTTTGTTCACCAGTTATATTGCAGTGTCCTGTGTTTGTTGTAGTATAATGCATAAATAATTAGTGCATCAACTTTTTGGCGCTGTTGCCGGGGACTGAATTTGATTTTTATTCTGATATTATTACTGACAAGGATCTATTACTTCAGGTAGTTTATGAAAATAAGGTCTACACAGCCACACGTAGATCCTGTGCCCAATTCCCCTGATCGAGCTCATAGATAGAGGAATAAGGAATGCAGACAGCAAGAAGTAGAAATGGTGGCCAATAATGAGAATATGGATGTGGAAGCATTGACTAGAAGGCTCCGAGAGATGGAGCAGAGATTGGCTAGACAAGTTGTGCCCGAGCACGAAGCAACACCTCTAAACCAGCTGTATCGGGCACCAACTGACCGATACTTGGGAGCCGGATGGGGTGGAGGCATCGCCGTGAATAACTTTGAGCTCCGTCCAGCACTGATCAACATGGTGGCTGCAGAGCAATTCAGCGGACGAGCTACAGAAAATCCGAATGCTCATCTGGATGCATTCTTGGATATCTGCGACACCATCAAGATGAATGGTGTTAGTGACGACATTATTCGCATGAGGATGTTCGTCTTCTCTCTAAGAGAACGAGCGAAGGAGTGGTTCAAGAGTTTGGACAAGGCGTCCATCACTACCTGGGATCATATGTGCCAGGCTTTTCTGGCTAAGTACTTTCCTCCATCAAAAGCTCAGAAAATAATTGCTGAGATTATTCATTTTTCACAGATGGGAGATGAGTCAATTTATGAAGCATGGGAGAGGTACAGAGATTTGCTACGATCGTGCCCACAACATGGATTTAGCGCCGATCAGCAAATCACTCACTTCTATAGTGGATTGACCAATAACACCAAAAGATTGGTGGACGCCTCAGCTGGAGGTTGTCTGGTGAATAGAACTGCAGCTGAAGCACTAAGAATCATAGAAGAGATGGCAGCCACTAGCTATCAGTGGCCGATGGAGAGACGACAAACCAGGCCAGTCACTGCAGTATCTGATTCTGGGATGGATGAACTGAGAACTGAGATTGAAGAACTAAAGAAGCAAGTTTTAGAGGAGCGGCGCGCACACATGGATGTGAATGCAGTACAACAACAAGGCTCTAAATCTTCTGTAGTAGAAGGTGTGAATTTTGTCAACCAGAGAAATTACAACAGTGGAAACTACAACAGAGGCCAACAAGGATTCCAGAGTAACAACATGGCGTATCATCCAAGCAATAGGAATCACCCAAATTTTTCTTATGCTAACCCCAATAATGCTCTGCAACCTCCGGGTTTTGCTGCTCCCACTACAGGCCCTTTTGAGCCAAAGAAGCCTTCACTTGAAGAGATGATGGGTCAGTTAATCGCTAATCAGAATAGCTTCATCGGAGCCATTGGAACAAAGATTACATAGATCGAGGGAACTGTAAGTGCTCTGTCCAAGCAGTTGAATATGATAGAGGTTCAAGTGGGCCAAATGGCGAATAATTCATCTACTCAACACAAGCCGGGTCAATTTCCAAGTCAATCGGTGATCAACCCAAAAGATCAATGCAATGCTATTCAGTTGAGGAGTGGAACTGAGTACACGATTCATAATAATCTACTGAAGGATGATGGAGATGATGATGTGATCGAGAGAGTAGATGAGGAAGCAGTTCCAGCTACAGAGGTTCCACATACTCCTGCACCGAAAGTGGCGCCTGCCACTACTGCAGTCCAGACGGTGCCTACTAGTTCCACGGCCCCATTTCCAACTAGGCTAGCTAAGGCCAAGACTGAGCAAAAGATGGACAAATTTATGGAGATCTTCAAAAAGGTAAACATCAACATTCCTCTGTTAGATGTTTTACGAGATATGCCTGGTTATGCCAAATTCCTGAAAGATGCCGTTTCTAAGAAGAAAAAGTTGGGCAAATTTGAGACTGTGAATCTATCTGAGGAATGTAGTGCAGTCTTGCAATGGAAATTGTCTCTGAAGCAGAAGGAATCGGGTAGTTTTACTATTGTCTGTGTAATTGGGGGACACACTTTTGGTAAAGTGTTGTGCGATTTGGGGGCTAGCATCAATCTGATGCCTTTGTCGATTTTCAAGAGATTGGAAATTAGTGATATCAAGCCGACTTCTATTGCACTACAAATGGTGGATAGATCAGTCACCTATCCGAGAGGAGTTGTCGAGGATGTGTTGGTGAAGGTAGAGGAGTTTATTTTTCCTACGGATTTTGTGGTTCTCGACATGCCGGAAGACAAGAATATTCCATTGATTCTTAGAAGACCGTTCCTAGCTACATGTCGTGCGTTGATTGATGTGCAAGACGGCCAGCTGACATTCCGGATGAATGATGAGAAGATTACGTTCTCTTTGTATGATGCTATGAAGAGGCCACACGAGAGTGAATTTGATGATTGCAAATTGATAGAGTTGATGGAGGATGAGTTTGCCTGCACTAATGTGCCAGTTGCGTTGGAAGACCCTCTGCAGCACTGTATCCAACACTCTATTTATTCTCTTGACTCATATGACTCTCTCGATGTTGCATGTGATGAAATTTTGAAATATCTTGTTGTTTTAGATTCTATGCAGGAACTCCCGCAGGAACCAGTTCAATACTTGAATATTTGGGATCCGCCGCCAGAAGGCATTGAAGGTTCCGAGACCTCTGCAGCCAAATCGGTGCCTCCGCCACTAGTTTTGGAGATGAAACCACTCCCGGCTCATTTGAGGTATGTCTTTCTTGGGGAACACGATACTTATCCTGTGATTGTATCTGCTATTCTATCTGACTCGGAGTTGGACAAGTTGTTAAGAGTGCTGAGAAAATATAAATCTACGATAGGTTGGAAAATTTCTGACATAAAGGGGATTAGCCCGTCTATTTGTATGCATCGTATCTTGCTTGAGCAGGATTACAAGCCGAAAGTGCAAGCATAACGGAGATCGAATCCGGTGATGCAAGAGGTAGTGAGAAAAGAAGTTTTGAAACTTCTAGATGCCGGGATGATCTATGCCATATCAGACAGTGAGTGGGTAAGCCCGACTTAATGTGTCGCAAAGAAAAGAGGCATGATAGTTGTGAAGGACGAGAGGAACGAGTTGATTGCTACGCGGCTAGTGACTGGATGGCGAGTCTGTATTAACTATCGTGCCTTGAATGTGGCTATACGTAAGGATCACTTTCCCCTTTCTTTCATTGACCAAATGTTGGATAGACTTGCAGGGTTCGAGTATTATTGCTGCTTGGATGGCTATTCGGGTTACAATCAAATTATGATTGCATCGGAGGACCAACACAAGTCAGCGTTTACTTGCCCCTATGGTGTTTTTACATATAGACGTGTGCCGTTTGGTTTATGCAATGCTCCAGCCACATTCCAGAGGTATTTATGGACGACTTCTCTATCTTTGGTTCCTCTTTTGATAATTGTTTGGAGAATCTGTCTCAAGTTTTGCAGCGATGTGAGGAGACAAATTTGGTTTTGAATTGGGAGAAGTGCCATTTTATGGTACACGAAGGTGTGGTGCTTGGCCACAAAGTCTCTGCTGCCGGCCTGGAAGTTGATCGAGCCAAAGTCGTAGCTATCGAGAAGCTACCTCCTCCTACCTCTGTTAAGGCGGTTCGTAGTTTCCTTGGTCATGCTAGATTTTACCAGAGATTCATCAAGGCTTTTTCCAAGATCTCCAAGCCTTTGTGTTCTCTGTTGGAGAAAGATGTGAAGTTTGAGTTTGATGACGAGTGCATGGAAGCATTTGAGAAACTAAAGTTGGCTCTGGTAAGTGCTCTAATTTTAATACAACCTATTTGGACTGAACCCTTTGTTTTGATGTGTGATGCCAGTGACCTTGCTGTTGGAGCGGTATTGGTACAAAAGCGGGACAAATTCTTCCGAGTCATTCACTATGCCAGCAAGACACTCAACTGTGCTCAACAGAATTACACCACCACGGAAAAGGAGTTGCTAGCAGTGGTTTTTGCATTCGACAAATTCCGGGCTTATTTGATTGGGGTGCTGATGAAGACTCAAATTCGTGCTTTTTCCTTTATCTTTTTACACCCTTTTTAAGTGTTTAGTATAGAGTCTAGTCTAGTTTTGGGGGTAAAGCTGATTGCAGGAGGTTGAGGGCACAAAACCACCACAATAGGCACAGACAGGTGCTATTTATGTTGAGGGCACAAAGGACTGATTTGCCTGCCAAGGACCCAGTCAAAGTTGTTGCGAGAATTGCGCAACAAGATCGCGGAACAGTTCCTATATGCACGTGGAGGTGATGTGGCGGTCAGTTCCGAGTCTTGGGGAGGTCTACACACGTTGGGAAGGAAGTGGGGACATCAGAAAGCCGTTGGAGATGCTAGGGTTTGTTGCTATCCCTCCTAAATTCAAGGAAGAACGTTGAGCATAAAATGAGGAAGTGGAGGAGTGCAAGAACCCCTGCGTGAGTGAGATCTGGGCTACGTAAAGCCTTAATTCATTTGCTATAAATACTTTTTATCTGTTTTTATATCAGAGTGCGTACACTCATACACTTGTTTTGCACCACGAAGATACAATTTACTGCTTTCGTACTTAGTTTATTTTCTGGATATTCTGATTGCCTGAAGCTGGCGATTTGCCCGCGGAGAGGTAGTTCAGTTGTTTTTGTTGGCAAAACTGGGGTTGGGCCTAGAAGTTAATCAAGTTATTTCCTTTCCAAGTATGATGTCTTTTATCATTTCTTTTACTTTCGTTTCTATGTTTAGTGGCTAAGTATCCACTGTTCAAGTCAAAGTAATGGTCTAAGGGTAGAATATGTGCATGAGGTAATCGGACTTTAAAGCCTTAAGGGTTCACAATCTTAACTTGTTTTTCACTTAGACATAGGTAAAGGGTGGTTGGAGATGAAAGCGCGCATTTCTGATTAACTGGTGCTAGTGTTAGTTACGTGGGAGTGTATAGGTGACCCATGCCTCGATACCCGCATAGTAACAAGTCCGGGGGTGACAGCATTGGTAGTTTGGATTGAGTAGTATATGCAGGCACAAGACCGTGTCAAACCTACTAGAATCGGGTCGCTTTTGCCCTCAAAGCTGCTATGCTTGCAAAACCTTTGTGTGATTCTCTCCTTAGATTCCTGTATAGTTAGGTCCCTAGGTGCCGATCGTATCATCTAGACGATATAATGTAAGAAGTGATTGGGGAGTGGCCGATCGTATCCATTTCCTATAACCGGTT
Organism: Perilla frutescens; assembly: GCA_026008535.1. Lineage (NCBI taxonomy): Eukaryota > Viridiplantae > Streptophyta > Magnoliopsida > Lamiales > Lamiaceae > Perilla > Perilla frutescens. The sequence continues at coordinate 57,881,781 of BRKX01000016.1, forward strand.
AACCCTCAAAGTGACAATTACCCATATTTGGCCATAGGGATTCGGTTTTTGACCTTTCTGCTAGTGTGGGCACAACGGGTAGTAGTGGTAATTACATGTGTTTTGCCCGGGATTGCGCATACCTACCGAATGACTTGATGCTTTGACTTGAGCACTCTTATTACTGATATTTTCTTTTGTGATTTCCTTTTCAGCATTTAGTTAGTTTAAGTTTATTAGTAAGGTTTTTAGAGTGACACTGAAGACCCAAACCAAAACTAAGAAAAGATAAAAGGTTAAAACACTCCTCGTGGGATCGACAACCGTCTTCACTAAGCTATACTAGCCGTTGAAGGCAGATTAAGCATTTGTGGATCATTTACCCACAAGTGTATTTTGCACACCTAAACGACAGGTGTGCCAAAATTGGCACCGTTGCCGGGGAGTGTAAGCGCACTTTTCTGTCTATTTACTGTTTTACCTTAGTATATGCTTCGTTCTAACTGCGCAGGAGATTTACTCTACGATCCGGAGATAGAGAAGTCAGCGAGGGCAAGAAGAGGACAAGCTAGGGCATTTTTGAAAAGGCTAGAGGAAGAGAATCACACTGAAGGATCAAGTGACGATTTGACCTCAAGCGGAGAAAGTGAGAAAAGCAACATCAATTCACTCTATTTCGACGAAGAGATGGAGGACAATCAGATATCAAACCACGAAGAAGAAGAACAACAAAGACCACCGCCGCACACCCTTACTTTGAGGTAGCTGAGTTTCCCTTAAACCATGAACATGCGTCCCACGGGCATCGTTTTGCCCACAACTACTGGTAACTGGGAGCTGAGGGCAAACTTCATCTCGATTTTTCCCAAATTCCATGACCATCCAGGGGAGGATCCACAACGACATCTACAAGATTTTGAGATGGCATGTGAAACGCAACGCACACGAGCTAATGCGATAGACGAATACATTCGCCTGGTTTCTTTTCCTTTCACCTTGCAGGACGGAGCTCGAGAATGGTTATACACTATTTCTGCTAGGAGTGTAACCAACTGGAGTCAACTCCAACAAAAGTTTCTGGAGAAAGCTAAAGGAGTTCTGCCTTCACAGACAGAACCACCAAAAAAGGCTGGGGTAAATGCAATAACACTGAAGAGTGGAAGGCAACTGCCTGCATCATATCCAGAGACTGCAGAGGATGATGCCCACAGCAATGATGAGCCCACAAAGGAGGGACCAGAGTTGAGGGCAAATGACGAACCAGAAGCAGTTGTGCCCAAACCTATCCTGAAGAGTAATATTCCAAAAGAGATCGAGGTGCCGTTACCATTTCCAGGAAGGATGAAGCGGAACAAGAAAGAAGCAGAGGATAGGGATCTAATGCACATCTTCAAGAAAGTGGAAATCAATGTTCCCCTATTGGACGCCATCAGGCAGGTGTCCCGATATACCCGTTTCCTGAAGGACTTATGTACATGTGATCGACGTCTTTGAGCCTATGATCCAAGAAGAATTGCCAAGGCTTCTGGCAAAGGATCCACTTGATTGGGTACTTCAATACAGTAAAATTGATTGGGATGCTGAAGAGGAACGAGATAAACAAATCAAAGAGGCAATTCTGCAATTGTATCACATCGAAGCCAGTTTTTCAAGGGATCAATGTCTGCCTTTGCCCACAACAAGGCAGGGTGATAAACTGGTACGGTCCATCATCAAGCCACCAAAGTTGGAGTTGAAGGAGTTGCCCGATCACCTCAAATATGCCTATTTGGGTGAAGGAGAGAGTTTACCAGTTATAATCAGTTCATCGTTGACCATAAAGCAGGAAGTCAAGTTGATAGCACTATTGAAGATGCACAAGGAAGCAATTGGATGGACCTTGGCCGACATCAAGGGCATAAGTTCCACCATTTGCATGCATCGGATCCAGTTGGAAGAAGGGGCAAAACCAGTGCATGATCCCCAAAGGAAGCTGAATCCCTTAATGAAGGAAGCTGTGTTAAAAGAAATTCTAAAGCTGCTCGATATAGGCATTATCTTTCCTGTGCCTGACAGTGAGTGGGTGAGTCCTATTCACGTTGTGCCCAAAAAGTCTGGAATCCAGGTTGTAGAGAATGAAAACAAGGAACTTATTCAGATGAGACTGCAGACAGGATGGAGAGTTTGCATTGACTACCGCAAGTTGAATGCAGTCACAAAGAAGGATCATTTCCCTTTGCCCTTCATCGATCAGATGTTGGAGAGGCTTGCGGGAAAATCGTACTTCTGTTTTCTGGATGGGTATTCTGGATATATGCAGATTGTGGTGGCCCAAGCCGATCAAGGCAAAACGACATTCACTTGCCCCTTTGGTACATTTGCCTACAGAAGGATGCCGTTTGGCCTTTGCAACGCTCCAGGCACATTTCAACGGTGCATGATGAGTATATTTTCGGATATGCTTGAGACTTGTATCGAGATCTTCATGGATGACTTCACGGTTTATGGAGATAGCTTTGATCAATGCCTTGACCATTTGAGCAAGGTACTCAGCCGCTGTGTGGAAAAAGACTTGGTGTTGAATTATGAGAAGTGTCACTTCATGGTGAGAGAAGGAATCGTGCTGGGACATGTAGTATCCGAGCGAGGAATCGAGGTGGACAGGGCAAAAGTAGAGATCATTGCCAAATTGTCTTATCCCATCAATGTTAAGCAGATTCGGGCATTTCTAGGCCATGCGGGTTTCTATCGTCGATTCATTAAGGACTTCGCAAAGATTGCTCAACCACTCACAAACCTGCTACAATTGGAAGTAAAATTTGACTTTGATGATGACAGAAGGCTTTTCACACATTGCAGAATATGTTGGTGTCTTCTCTAATTATCCAACCTCCGGATTGGGGAATGCCATTTGAGATGATGTGTGATGCCAGCGGATTTGCCGTAGGAGCAGTTTTGGGCCAGAAAAGAGGCAAAGAGAGCTATGTTATCTATTATGCCTCCAAGACATTAAATGCCGCACAACGCAACTATACCACCACGGAGAAGGAACTGTTAGCAGTGGTGTTCGCTTTTGAGAAGTTTCGTTCCTACCTGCTGGGGGCACAAGTGATTGTTTACACGGATCACGCAGCTCTGAAGTACCTACTGTCTAAGAAGGAATCAAAGCCGAGACTCATAAGGTGGATATTGCTCTTGCAAGAGTTCGATGTGCAAATCAAAGAAAAAACTGGGGTAGAAAATCTGGTTGCAGACCATCTCAGCCGTCTAATGGTTGAGAGCAAAGAGGAGATCACTGAGAATTTCCCAGATGAGCACTTATATGAGGTTGTGGGCAAAACGGCAAGGGAACCATGATTTGCCGACATAGTGAACTATCTGGTTGCAAGACAGTTTCCAGTTGGTTTAAATAACTACCAAAGGAATAAGATGAAGCGGGAGTGCAGGTTCTACCTTTGGGAAGCACCAACTCTTTGGAAAATTGGAGCCGATCAAGTCATAAGGAGGTGCGTCAATGATGATGAGGTTCTTAACATCTTGAAGTTCTACCATAACAATGCATGTGGAGGTCACTTCGGTCCACGAAGGACAGCAAGGAAAATACTAGATGGAGGATTTTATTGGCCTACATTATTCAGGGATGCTTATATATTTATGAAGAAGTGCAAGAATTGCCAGATGACTGGGAATATTTCCATTCGGGAGGCCATGCCACAAACACCTATCATGCCCGTGGAAGTCTTCGACATATGGGGCATAGATTTCATGGGACCATTTCCCAAGTCAGGTAATAATCTCTACATTATCCTGGCTGTAGATTATGTGTCCAAGTGGGTGGAGACAAAAGCCACTCCAACGAATGATGCAAATACAGTGGTGAAGTTCCTGAGGGCAAATGTGTTCTGTCGCTTCAGAATGCCCAAAGTCCTGATCAGTGATCAAGGGACTCATTTCTGCAACTCAGTCATAAAGAAGACGATGGCAAAGTATGGGGTCACACACAAGGTTACTACGGCATATCACCCCCAGGCAAATGGACAAGCAGAAGTCTCAAACAGGGAGATCAAAAATATTCTAGAGAAAGTTGTTGGACCAAGGCGCAAAGACTGGAGCAATCACTTGGAAGATGCTCTGTGGGCATATCGCACAGCCTACAAGACACCTATTGGGATGTCTCCTTATAGGCTGGTTTTTGGAAAGTATTGCAATTTGCCCGTGGGAATGGAGCATAAAGCATTTTGGGCAATCAAGAGGTTAAATTGCAATGCTGAATGCGCTGGAATTGAGAGGAAGTTGCAGATCCAAGAATTGGAAGAGTTGAGGTCCGAGGCCTATGATAATGCGGTGATGTATAAGGAAAGGACCAAGAGATACCACGATGCACTCGCAAGAGGCAAACAGTTGCTCTGTGGGCAAAAGGTACTCGTGTATAACTCAAAGCTCAAATTGCATGTGGCCAAATTGAAGTCAAAATGAATGGGCCCCTATCTGGTGCAACATCAACACCCAAGTGGAGCAATTGATCTGGTGAATCCAAAGGATGGGTGCGAATTTCGAGTCAATGGCCAGAGGGTGAAACCATATTTCGAGCAAGATAAGGAAACTTGGACAGAAACCTAAGTTTTGAGCACTCCTGAGTACTACTGAAGGCACAACAAGGTCGGGCCAAAGACCTTAAACAAAGGCGCTGGACGGGAGGTAACCCGGTTTGTTTACTTGCTTTAATTTCAATTAAGTTTGTTATTTGTATTTTGTTTGTGAGTTAACGCTGCAGGAAGGCAAAGACTGGAAACACATCACTGTGGGCAAAGGTTTAAGTGTGTGGGTGGGTACTGTAGCTGATTTGACTGATTTGACACGAAAAAGCAGCTGCAGAAATGGTTGGTTTTCCCCATGCAATGTGATGATTATTGAGAATGGAGACCGAAAACAAGGAGAGTGAAGGGGATATGATATATACAGATAATCATTTTGAATTTCAAACATATCTTCTTCTCCAATTCAAAATTCCCCAATTTTCTCAAAATTAGGCACAACCGTTTCTCCTATATTCTCGGCCAGAATCTCGTCGCACAAACCCACCACCCTCACAACATCTCACGTCTCCTGAAGCATTCAAATACCCCCTCTTACTCTCTCGATTTCTCACAGATCAAGCAAAGAAAACCCTACCTCACAAATTTCCCAAACCCTTGTCAAGAAAAAAATGGTGACTACAAAGAAAACTGGAGAAACCGCCAAGCGAGGCACAAGGCGCAGTGCCCGCAACGTCGGCGACTCGTCACAGGAAACAACGCAGACCACCCAGTCAACCCAGCCCGAGGAGCCGAGACAAAGCTCTGAACCAGTTCTAAACCCCTCACCTATCCAGACCATTCCACCACAACAACCACCGCTCCCGCCGCCGCAAGTAGAGAAAAAGAAGCGAGCACCGCCGAAGGCTAAGGGCGGTGCGTCGAAGAAGAAGAAAGTGGAAGCTGATAAGGGCAAACCCCAGAGCCCACCACAAGCTAGGCAAAGCCCTGACCCAACGCCAACACCTGAAAAACCACCAACTCCGGAGAAGCTGCCGATACCCCAACCCAGTGAAGAATTAAACGAGTCGGAGCCGGAGAAAGAGCCAGAGAAGGACGGGGAAGGTGATGGTGGACCAGAAAAAGAAGAAGAGGTGGAGAAAGAAAAACAAATGGGTAGCGGTGATGAAGAAGAAAGCGTTGATGAATCTGAAGGTGAGAGCCTGGAAGAAGAAGACAAGGAGGAGGAGAAACTAGAGCAAGATCAGCAAGAGGAGAAGGAGAAGGAACCAGAACCGGAGGAAGAGAAAGAAGAATCGTTGGAAGAAGATAAAGCGGCTTCAGAGGGATCTACATCTGAGAATGCCCACAGCCAGTCTGAGCAGTCGAAACAGGCACAACCAGATCCACCCACAAAGAAGAAGAAGTTGAAGAAGGCAAAAACACAAGAAGTCGCGAAAGAGGCACAAAGGGAACCAAGCCAAAGCAAGGGTCCCGATATGCCCGAGAAGGCTAAGAACAAGCAAAAGGGAACCAAGTCAACTAGCAAGGAAGCAAATAAGCCAGTCAGCAAGGAGTCAAAGAAACAAGAGAAACCCCCCCACTAAGAGAAAGCTAGATGTGGAGCAGTCCCACGAGGAAGAGGAAGAGAAGTCGGTGCATAGCGAGGAAGTTGAACCGGAAATTCAAATTATCCCAGCTCCAGTTCAAACCTATGTGCCCGCAAAGGTGAAAAAGGGAACAAAAGGCAGGGTGCCAATCAGAACCCTTCCCCGCCGCTCGGCGACGGAGGAAAAGGATGATCCAAGCAGCTCGAGACAAGGAATTGTCGAGAGATTGAACAAGAAGAAGCATCTGCCCCTGTACGTTCTTCATGACAGCACGCTGAATACACTTGGAGTCATGGACCAAGTGTATGAATACTTTGCCAACATCGGTTGGGAGCAAGTACTTGGCTGGAGGAACACCGTACGCCCCTCTTTGACCATTGAATTTCTTTCTTCATATGAGTTTAAACCAGTGCAGGGCTTTGGTCTGGAAACGCCTGGAGTTGTGAACTTCTACATAGCTGGAGAGAGCTATAGCATGTCAATCTCAGGATTGAATCTGATGTTGGATTTCATCCAACCAAAAGATGTTCATTCGAAGTGGTACAAAGAAGCAGCAACCAGTGTTGGCGATGACTGGAGTCGAAACATTCAGCAACGGTGGGAGGAAATTGGAGGCAAAGGCTTCTATCTTTCGGGCTCAAGCAAGGACAAGCACATCTCTGACCACGTCCTCCAGATTTGCCATAGATGGATGGCATTCAACCTTTATGGGCGCAAAGATGGTATAGGCCAAGTCACGCAACAGGAGGTGTTCCTATTGTGGAACATGGTGCACAAGCGGAAGGTCAACCTCGGCTACATTCTGGCGATTCAATTGCAGGCGCAGACCAGCAACACCAGAGCAACTGTTGTAGCCTTGGGCATGTTCGTGGCTAGGCTGTTTGAAGGATTGAAAGTTGACGACCTCGACGACATCTTCGAAGGTTACCCAGAGCTTGACGAAGCAACAGAATATCTCGATGCCCAGAGACTGGAGCGGATGCAGCTAGTTGGGATTACTGAAGAGAACACCCCATACTTCCTCCCTTTTGACGAACCAACATACTTTGACAAGAGAAAGGCCCCCAAAGCACAAGAAGGATCGCCCAGGGCACAAGAAGGACCGAGCAGGGCACAGAGCAATGCAGATTCAAAGAAGCTTGAAAGAGTTGAGAAAGCCCTGCAGAACATTTGTGTTCACCTCGGGTTAGACTACCCCTCCTCTCCTTAAATTATGTTTTATCCCCAGTAGTTTAGGATTTATTTTTATTTGTGTTTCTTTTTGTTTTTGTATATTTGCGTCTGTGTATATAGAGTCCGTTTTGGGCATATCTAACCCACATCACTGCTTGTGCCCGCAAGGGTGCGTTGCATAGCAAATGTATGGGAGAAATATGCCTAGGTCGTTGTGTTTGTATGTTTTGTTTTTATTTTGTGTGTGCATGTTGAGTCTATAGCATATGAGTCATAGATTGACATTGGGCATATATGGACATAAATTTATTGTTAGGCAGATGGAATTAATCAATCACATGTGAAAGTAATATATAACTACCCAGTGAGCTTTGAGCCCAAATTCACATTTGCGACTTCTTTCTGTGTGTTTAAATTCCACCACCTCATTTGATGCTTACTTGCTTGTGCCCTGTCAAACTTGATTTCATGCATGCTTAGATGATTAAGGTATGTTCTTTCGTCATTATTTGGCCATATTATTCACTGATAAATGCTTCCCATTGCTGCCATTATTTGAGCCTGTTTATTTGTTCATGACCTGCATTCTAAAAATCTCTCTTTAAAGAGTATCTTATGACTGGGAGTGAAACCTTTTATGCTCATATTGGTAGTATGTTTAAGCCAAATAGTGACAGGGTGCCAGAAATGGGCACAAAGAAAGGAAAAAAAAAGAAAAAAAAAAGAAAAAAGAGAAAAAACAAAATAAGTGTATGAATAAGAATGGTTTCCCAGGTTGTTATGTGGGCACAGAGCTGCCAGTGTTGATTTTGCCCAAATGATATGAAAGGTAGCCAGTTCCTAAATATTCCCAACCTTGATCCGCATGCCCCATTACAACCCTCATAAGACCTTTTGATATGCATGCATGTGAATATCGTAAATTGTTTATACAGGGTGTTTGCAAGTTTGTTGATGATGATTTGGTGGAATTGTTGAGAGTAAACACTTAACCTAAACACTCGAGAAAAAGGCGAGCTGAGTGCACACTTCAATAGTAGCCTGAGTTTGATTGATTCGATTTGCCTGCATCATTATGTTCAACTGTTATGCCCTTTATCAACTTATGATTCATATGTTGTGTTGTCTTGTTTTGAGTCATTTGAGTCTTCTGTTTTTTTGTTATTTTGAGTTAAAATTGCATTCATACTTGAGGACAAGTATAGTCCAAGTGTGTGGGTGTGATGAAGACTCAAATTCGTGCTTTTTCCTTTATCTTTTTACACCCTTTTTAAGTGTTTAGTATAGAGTCTAGTCTAGTTTTGGGGGTAAAGCTGATTGCAGGAGGTTGAGGGCACAAAACCACCACAATAGGCACAGACAGGTGCTATTTATGTTGAGGGTACAAAGGACTGATTTGCCTGCCGAGGACCCAGTCAAAGTTGTTGCGAGAATTGCGCAACAAGATCGCGGAACAGTTCCTATATGCACGTGGAGGTGATGTGGCGGTCAGTTCCGAGTCTTGGGGAGGTCTACACACGTTGGGAAGGAAGTGGGGACATCAGAAAGCCGTTGGAGATGCTAGGGTTTGTTGCTATCCCTTCTAAATTCAAGGAAGAACGTTGAGCATAAAATGAGGAAGTGGAGGAGTGCAAGAACCCCTGCGTGGGTGAGATCTGGGCTGCATAAAGCCTTAATTCATTTGCTATAAATACTTTTTATCTATTTTCATATCAGAGTGCGTACACTCATACACTTGTTTTGCACCACGAAGATACAATTTACTGCTTTCGTACTTAGTTTATTTTCTGGATATTCTGACTGCCTGAAGCTGGCGATTTGCCCGCGCAGAGGTAGTTCAGTTGTTTTTGTTGGCAAAACTGGGGTTGGGCCTAGAAGTTAATCAAGTTATTTCCTTTCCAAGTATGATGTCTTTTATCATTTCTTTTACTTTCGTTTCTATGTTTAATGGTCTAAGGATAGAATATGTGCATGAGGTAATCGGACTTTAAAGCTTTAAGGGTTCACAATCTTAACTTGTTTTTCACTTAGACATAGATAAAGGGTGGTTGGAGATGAAAGCGCGCATTTCTGATTAACTGGTGCTAGTGTTAGTTACGTGGGAGTGTATAGGTGACCTATGCCTCGATACCCGTATAGTAACAAGTCCGGGGGTGACAGCCTTGGTAGTTTGGATTGAGTAGTATATGCAGGCACAAGACGGTGTCAAACCTACTAGAATCGGGTCACTTTTGCCCTCAAAGCTGTTATGCTTGCAAAACCTTTGTGTGATTCTCTCCTTAGGTTCCTGTATAGTTAGGTCCCTAGGTGCCGATCGTATCATCTAGACGATATAATGTAAGAAGTGATTGGGGAGTGGCCGATCGTATCCATTTCCTATAACCGGTTAACCCTCAAAGTGACAATTACCCATATTTGGCCATAGGGATTCGGTTTTTGACCTTTCTGCTAGTGTGGGCACAATGGGTAGTAGTGGTAATTACATGTGTTTTGCCCGGGATTGCGCATACCTACCGAATGACTTGATGCTTTGACTTGAGCACTCTTATTACTGATATTTTCTTTTGTGATTTCCTTTTCAGCATTTAGTTAGTTTAAGTTTATTAGTAAGGTTTTTAGAGTGACACTGAAGACTCAAACCAAAACTAAGAAAAGACAGAAGGTTAAAACACTCCTCGTGGGATCGACATCCGTCTTCACTAAGCTATACTAGCCGTTGAAGGTAGATTAAGCATTTGTGGATCATTTGCCCGCAAGTGTATTTTGCACACCTAAACGACGGGTGTGCCAGGTGCGAACCATTTTCTACACCGACCATGCAGCCATTCGGTATCTGTTTGCCAAGAAAGATGCCAAGCCAAGATTGATTCGATGGATCCTGTTGCTGCAAGAGTTTGACATGGAGATCAAGGATTGAAAGGGTTGTGAGAATGCCGTGGCAGACCATCTGTCCCGTTTGGAGAAACCAGTGGAAGAAGAGGATCTAAAGTTGCTCATAAATGAGAGTTTTCCGGATGAATAAGTGCTAGAAGTGAAAGCCGTTGACAAAACTCCGTGGTATGCAGACATTGTGAATTACATAGTAATTCGTGTCATACCCAAGGATCTCAGCTCCTACCAGCGCAAGAAATTCCTCCATGATGTTAAATTCTACTATTGGGAGGAGCCCATTTTGTACAAGCGATACGCTGATGTAGTGATTCGGAGATGTGTTCGAGAGGATGAAATTCATGCTATCATAGAGCAGTGCCACAGTTCACCCAGTTGAGGCCATTTCGCAGCCAATAGAACCGCCATGAAAATCCAACAAAGCGGGTTCTATTGGCCACATATTTACCGAGATTGCCATGCGTTTATCTCCAAGTGTGATCGATGCCAACGGGTTGGCAATATTACCAAGAGGGACGAGATGCCGCAGAAGGAGATGATGGTTGTGGAGCTATTTAACGTGTGGGGGATGGATTTTATGGGACCATTCCCTAAATCTCGAGGATTCCTCTACATTTTGCTTGTTGTGGAGTATGTGTCTCGTTGGGTGGAAGTCGTTCCTACTACTACCAATGATTCCAAAGTGGTGTTGAAGTTTTTGCGCAAAAATATTCTGACTCGGTTCGGAGCCCCGAGAGCTTTGCTTAGTGATGGGGGGTCGCACTTCAACAACAAATGGCTCGGAAGCTTGCTAGCTATATATGGTGTGAAGCATAAAGTTACGTCGCCCTACCATCCTCAAGCAAACGGACAAGCCGAGCTTGCCAATCAAGAAATCAAGCAAATTCTCGAGAAGACTGTGGTGCATCAAAAAGATTGGGCGGATCGCCTTGATGATGCTTTGTGGGCTTATCGTACTGCATATAAAACTCCAATTGGTGTGTCTCCTTACCAGCTTGTTTTTGGTAAATCCTGTCATTTACTCGTGGAAATCGAGCATAAGGCATATTGGGCTGTGAGGAAGATCAATTTTGAGTTCCAAGAAGCTGGAGTTGAGAGAGCTCATCAGTTGTTGGAGTTGGAGGAATGGAGAAACGAAGCTTTTGAGAATTCGTGTATCTATAAGGAGAGGGCCAGCAAATTCCACGATCGTGTCATCAAGCAAAAGGAGTTCGCCCCTGGAGATGAAGTTCTTGTGTATGATTCACGATTGAGATTATTTCCGGGCAAACTTAAATCTAGGTGGACGGGTCCATTTGTGGTGTACAAGACAAGCTGGAATGGCACTTGTGAATTATTGTGTGCCGATGGAAGCACGTTTGCAGTCAATGGACACCGCCTCAAACACTATTTCCGGCACCCAGCTGAAGAGCGTAATTTATGGGTCACACTTCTCAATGATCCATGAGCAACATGAGGTATCGTCTAGCTCAAGACGTTAAATGAAGCACTTGGTGGGAGGTAACCCACCGTGGTTTGTTTTCTTTTAAATTTTGTTTTGTTTTGCTTTGCGTTTTGTTTTAGTTTTTTTATTATTATTTTTTTTTTCGTGTGTTGGGGATACCCCATTTTTTTTTGGTTGTTTTCTTATCTTTTCATTTTTCAGCTACAAAAAAAAATAAAATTGAATTTCGGCACGGACCGTGCCGTCTCACAGCACAGCCCGTGCCGCTGAACATAGCGCGGCCTGAAACTCTCAGTATGGCACGGACCGTGCCGTCCGACAGCACGGCCCGTGTCGTATAGCGCGCCCCGCCCTCATTCTTTTAAAACATGTACGTTTTTGTCTTCCTTCCACATTCACACACGCACACCTTCAAATTTGCAAGAAACACTCAACCCTCTCCCTCTCCAATCACCCTAGGGCTCGATTTCTTCCCCTCCTCACCTCTCCCTCTTCTCCTCTTTACCTTGAGTCCACTTTCACCATTCCAATTGAGAAACTTGCAAGGAAAAGCTTGAATTCTTCCCCAATTGTGCCCTAATTCGAATTTTGGTAAATTTCTCTCAAAAGGTACGAAATTTCTCACCCTCTTTCTCTTTCAAGTTGCTTGGTGTTTTTGGAGATGATGGGTAATGTAACGCCCCAAAAATTAAATACTTATAAATTAAAGAACCATTACTAAACTTTATTCCTTAATTACTTCCCTAAAATCGGGATCCCAATAATGTCATCAGTAGACGAAAATGAAACATCGGAGTTTTTAATATAAAAGCGGAAATATAAAAATATTAATGTCTCAAAAATTATTAATTATTCAACTAATCGACCATCTCCATCGCATCTTGCCCGTCACACATCGTCCGAGCCAATTCCTGAAAGGGGTAAAAGATTGGGGTGAGTTCTTCTAACTCAGTGGGGAAAAATGACCGTTATCCAAACTATAAATTTAAAAGTAAATATATGAAGCGATAAAAGTCTTTAGTTCATAACCAAAATCTGTGATCTGCATATCTGATTCAGCCCTTAGGCTCGGTACTTTATAGTCCCAAGGACTCCGTACTTTATCGTCTCGAAGACTCGGTACTTTATAGTCCAGAGGACTCTATATTTCACATAATACATTTATAAATATATAGAGAGGATAACATCACAATCTTCAACATAAACCCCACCTTAACCTTGTCTTGATTTGGAAATTAATTGTTTATCTCCTGACGCGCCTTGCCTATAAATAATAATTACTAATTTAATACGTGTATAACATCAAAATGTAAATGCATACTTCACGAATTTTATTCTTTAGAACACATGCTCACAGATTTAAATAACTTAATTAAACTCCAACTAAATTAATCATGCCTTAAGCTAAACAACAGTACACGCACAAGCATAAAACCAATATAGTTACTTACATATGTATAAATAAAAATATCATTTATTTCCTTGAAAAAAATAGAACCCATTAGTTAATGGCTAGGACCCACCAAGGCATTTAGCCATTACATCTATATGTATATATACATTTCGTACCACATATATATATATATATATACATGTGTGTGTGACAAGTGTACAAGTCAAGACAAGATTATAAGTTTTTTTTTTTATTTAAATCACTGGGTCCCACGAGTATGGACTTTGACAAGAGTTTTTAAATGGTGGTATCCCCAAAACAAACCCATGCAGCAGAGATTTATCTATACATATATATATAGGGTCACTGTAGGCTAGGCAAACTAGGTATGCTTTAGTTTTATAGATTTTAAACTCCATTTTTCTCAGAACTCGCAACTTATGAAACGCAGGAAGATAAACTGAAGGACTCATGCCAGAATTTAGGAGCGAAATTTTCATACCTCTCGGGAATGGACGAATAGTAAATGGCTCGAAGAAGGTGGAGTTTTCTTTTCTACTATTTTCTGCTTTTTGTGAGTTTGAGGAAGAATGGTGGGAGGACACCTATTTATACTATTGAGATTTGGATTTTTCAACGCGTTCATGGACGGAAAATATATCAAGGATGATCTTTCCCGAAATTATGAGGCTTTTGGCTGGGAAAAACGAGTAATATTTTGGGAATAAATCTCATAGTCAAAATCTTTCCATTTGCTATGAAGAAAGAGACGAATCAGTGCCCTAATTCCTTTGGGCTTAAGAATTGGGCTAGAGGAAACATAAGGTTTGGGTCGAAACAAACTTTAACTGTGGCTAAAATGCAAATGAATTTTCTTAGAAAAAAATTCCATAAAATACCACTTTTAATATATATATATATATATATATATAAAATAAAACACATTTATGCACATGACCATAATTGCTATATTTTTTTTTTACTATAGGCACGACTTATAGGACTTAAACAATTAATTTCATGGTCCAAAATAATAAATTATAAAAGAATAATACTCAAATAAATAAATAAATTTTACGAGGCACTACATCCTCCCCTACTTAATAAAATTTCGTCCTCGAAATTACTTACCTGTGTCCATGAAGTTCGGATATCTGGACCTAAAATCCTCCTCTTTTTCCCACGTAGCCTCGTTCTTATCGTGTCGACTCCACTGGACTTTCACTAGCGAGATTTCCTTGTTCCTTAACACGTGCACCTTCCTATCCAAAATAGCCATTGGATACTCCTCGTAGGACAAATCCTTGCTAAGTCCTAATTCACCGTGATTCACGATGTTGGCTGGGTCGTGAATATATCTTCTAAGGGAAGAAATGTGAAAGACATTTTGGATCGATGTTAAACTTGGAGGTAACGCCAGTCTGTATGCAAGCTTCCCAACTCTTTATAGAATTTCGAACGGCCCAACATACCTTGGCCTCAATTTTCCTCTTTTTCCGATGTGAACCACACCCTTCATTGGTGACAGCTTCAGGAATACTTTGTCTCCAACTTCATAGTAAAAGTCTCTCCTCTTGAGGTCGGCATATGACTTTTGTCGGTCTTGAGCTATTTTTATACGTTCTCTTATCTTGTTGATAGCTGCCACTGTCTTCTCAACTATTTCTGGGCCTAAAATTCTCCTTTCGCCAACTTCATCCCAGTGCAAAGGTGATCTGCACTTCCTTCCGTACAATGCTTCGTAAGGAGCCATCCCGATGGTTGCTTGATAGCTGTTGTTGTATGCGAATTCCACCAATGGTAGATGTTTCTCCCAGTTTTCGCCAAAATCCATGACACATGCTCGAAGCATGTCCTCTAGGATTTGAATGGTTCTCTCCGATTGACCATCCGTTTGAGGATGATAGGCAGTGCTGAAGCTCAGCCTCGTTCCCATGGCTTCTTGTAGGCTCTTCCAAAAGTTTGATGTGAATCTTGTGTCTCGATCAGACACGATGGTCACCGGTACTCCATGTAGCCTTACAATTTCATCCACATAAAGTTGAGCTAATCGGTCCATGCTGAACGTCATCTTAATTGGAAGGAAATGAGTGGATTTGGTAAGTCTATCCACGATTACCCAAATGGCATGGTTTCCTTTGATCGTCTTTGGTAGTCCCACCACGAAATCCATAGAGATGTTCTCCCACTTCCATTCTGGAATCTCAAGGGGTTGAAGCAGTCCGGTTGGTCTCTGGTGTTCAGCTTTCACTTGCTGACAGGTCATACATCTTTCCACATAGTCACCAATGGATCTCTTTATGTTTCTCCACCAAAAGTGCTTCTTCAGGTCCTGGTACATTTTTGTTCCCCCAGGATGGATAGAATAAGGCGTATTGTGTGCCTCCTTCAATATCTCTTCCCTTATCCGACTATCTTTTGGTACACAAATTCTTCCTTCGTAGACCAACGCCTTGTCGTCTGAAATCGCAAAATTTTGGATGTTGCCTTTGAGAACTCTTTCCTTGATCTTGCACAGAAACTTGTCATTCCCTTGAGCCTCCTTGATTTGGTCTCTTAGCAATGGTTGTAGTGTCATGGTTGCCAAGATTGCTTCCGTGCTTTCTGTTGATGAAACTACATCAATATTCAAGTTTGAAAATTCTCGAATAAGTTGAGCTGTGGGTACTCCCTTTCTGCTCAGGGCATCTGCTACGACATTGGCTTTCCCCGGATGATAGTGGATGGTGCAGTCGTAATCCTTGACCAACTCAAGCCATCTTCTCTGCCTCATGTTTAACTCCTTTTGTGTGAAAAAGTATTTCAAACTCTTGTGGTCTGAGTATATCTCACATTTTCCTCCATACAAGTAATGTCGCCAGATCTTCAAGGCATGAACTACCGCTGCTAAATCCAGGTCGTGAGTAGGGTAGTTGAGCTCATGAATCTTCAATTGTCTTGAAGCATAGGCTACTACCTTTCCGTGCTGCATTAAAACACACCCGAGTCCCTGCTTGGAAGCATCGCAATAAATCACAAATCCTTCACTGCCTTCTGGGATAATTAACACTGGTGCTGTTGTAAGTTTCCGCTTTAACATTTGGAAACTTTCTTCACACTTTTCACTCCACTCGAACTTGACCCCCTTCCTTGTTAATCGGGTTAACGGGCCGGCTATCTTTGAGAAACCTTCGATGAAACGGCGATAATATCCTGCAAGACCCAAAAAGCTTCTTATGTCACTGGCATTCTTTGGTGTGTCCCAATTGGTCACAACTTCCACTTTTGCTGGATCCACCTCTATTCCTTGCGCCGTCACCACATGCCCAAGGAACACCACACGATCAAGCCAAAACTCACTTTTGCTAAATTTGGCGTAAAGCTTCTCTCTCCGCAAGGTTTCCAGAACAATTCTCAGATGCTCCTCGTGCTGCTTCTTGTCTTTGGAGTACACCAAGATGTCGTCAATGAATACGATGACAAACTGGTCCAGGTACTGATGGAAAACCCTGTTCATGAGGTCCATGAACACTGCCGGTGCATTGGTGAGTCCGAAGGGCATTACGGTGAATTCGTAATGTCCGTATCTGGTTCGAAACGCCGTCTTTGATATGTCTCCTTCCTTGACTTTTAGCTGGTGGTATCCTGATCTCAAATCGATTTTTGAGAACACTCCCGCTCCTTTCAGTTGATCGAAAAGATCCTCAATCCTTGGCAACGGGTACTTATTCTTGATGGTGAGCTTATTCAACTCACGGTAGTCGATACACATCCTCATGCTTCCATCCTTCTTTTTCACAAACAAAACTGGTGCACCCCATGGTGACACGCTAGGACGAATATATCCTTTATCTAGCAACTCCTGAATTTGGACCTTCAATTCTTCTAACTCCTTCGGCGCCATCCGATAAGGTGCCTTGGAAACAGGCGCTGCACCTGGAACTAAGTCGATTGAAAATTCCACCTGTCGGTCTGGTGGCAATTCAACAATATCCTCCGGAAACACATCAGGATGTTCATTCACTATGGGAATATCCTTCAAGTTCCTTTCCCGATCCGTTGTGCTTGTCACGTTCACCAGAAAAGCTTGACAATTCTTTCTTCTCACTAACTTGACCGCCTTCATTGCCGAAATTATGTTGGGCGATTTGTTCATCTTTGATCCTTTGAAAGAGAATTGCTTCTCTCCCGGCTGCTGGAAGGTCACCTCTCGATCTCGACATTTGATCACTGCATAGTTCTGGCTCAGCCAGTCCATCCCTAGGATCACGTCGAAGTCATTCATCTCCAAGATGAAAAGATTAGCTTCCAAGGTCTGCTTTTCGATGACTATCTGGACTCCTTTAGCTGCTCGGTCTGACTTCATTGATTTTCCCGATGGGATGTTAACCCTTAGGGGCTCAACCTCCTCGTCACACTTTATATTAGCTTTTTCATAAAATCTTTTTGCCACAAAAGAATGTGATGCACCCGAATGAAAAAGTACTAAGGCAGTCTAGTTGAGTACGGATATTATACCTGACATCGTCTGTGGTCCTTCCTTGGTTTCATCTTGGTTCATTGCAAAGGCACGGGCATTGCCTCTTCGGTAATTATTGTTATTGTTGAAGTTTCGATTCTGAGGACAATTCACTGCCTTATGCCCCACTTGATGACAGCGGTAGCACCCTTCTTCTCCAAGCCTACACTTCCCAAAATGTCGTCTCTGGCAGGTTGTGCATAATGGTTTTTCAACCATTGCACCAGGCTTGTTCTCTCTGTCGTTTCTGGGCTTCTTCTCCGGTTGGAAACCTTTACCCCTATTCTGGTTACCTCGATCATCCCAACGTCTCTTTCCTCCATTGTTGGAAGGGTTTGGAGCAACTTTGTCAAGATTCAATCGGGTCGACACTGCCCGAGCTCGCTGCACAATCTCAGAGAAGGTGGTGAGATTCAGAGCAGATATATGAGCTCCAATCTCCGGACGCAGCCCATCTTCAAAACACCATGCTTTCTTTTCATCGGTATCCACCAGGTGTGGAGCATAGCGAGCTAATTGGTTGAATTTTTGTTCGTACTCCAGGATGCTCATGTCGCCTTGCTCCAGGTTCATCAATTCTTTCTCCTTTTTCTTGCGGAAGGCTTTCGGGAAATAATTTCCCAACACCAACTTCTTGAAAGCAGCCCAGGTCAGGTTCCTCTGTTGCTCTTCGCTCATGCTAATTGTTACAGCTTCCCACCAATGGCTGGCATCTTCCGTGAACTGGAAAGCGGCACAAGTGACTTTTTGTGCATCAGGGCAACCCAAGTAGTTGAAGATCCTCTCGAGCTCTCGTATCCATTCCTCGGCAGCTAAGGGTCCTCCAGTTCCTGTCAGCTTCGGAGGTCCCAACTGTCGGAATTGAGTTAGGATATTGCCTCCTTGGGGTTGGGGGTCTTCATTGTTCTGCTGAGGCAAAACGTTCCTAAGTGCATCTACAAGGCTTTGTGCAAACCCATCCATGTTGCCACCATTTCCATTTCCATTGTTAGGTCCATAGTTGTTTGACTCGGTCTCCTCACTTCAGGCCACTCTCACGTTTCTTCTTGGAGGCATCTTCCTATTGACGATAGCGATAACATTAATTATTGTAAAAGAAATAAAACAAAACAACTATTTTATTACTTAAGAATCATTCAAATACGAAATGGAAAGATAAAGTACGATACTCAAAGTACTGCAGAAAACAAATGTCGGTCCAGGCCAAAAACAAACTAAACAATTAATCAACTACTAAAATCACTCAAACACTACTAGCTCTTTTCATCCTCTTTGCAAAGTTTGCCCTCTCATAAGGTTCTTGACGGCCCACTCTGATCCCTTTCGGTATGCGACCATAGACCTCACCCTTCCAGTATTGCAGGGTTCGGTCAATGAATGCATCAAAATCTATGATGTGGTGTACTGCCCGTCTTGTCTGAATCACCATGGTAAGATCCTCTCTGGCCTCCGAGGCGAAGAACTCAATGACGGGAGAGGTGATCATTCTATGAACTTTCTTGACCGCCTCAGCTGGATTCACGGCGCACCCAGCTTGCTCCATCTTTCTCCAAAGGTGTTGTATCTTTAGCAATTGCATCTCTGGGGCCGTGTCATCCCAAGTCAGACGGAAAAACTTGCCGATCAAGTGGTCCTTGAGATCTTCCTCCCTACTAGCTAATATACGCCCTGGGGCTTGCCCCCCTGTGCTCATCCTTGCAGTTTTCTTTAGTCTCACCATCTATAATAAAACTTGCAGCTATATAAAATAATACAACAAACAACTCACATAATCATGCATCAACAATAACTTTAATCATGCATCAATAATAACTTTACTTTTTACCTCTTCTCGGGACGATGTGGCGGATGCGATGATGGTCAAAATCTTATTTCTTATGTGTAATTTTTTTTTTTATGTATACAGGAACGTGTCTCTCTGATACCAACTGTAACGCCCCAAAAATTCAATACTTATAAATTAAAGAAACATTACTAAACTTTATTCCTTAATTACTTCCCTAAAATCGGGATCCCAATAATGTCATCAGTAGACAAAAATGAAACATCGGAGTTTTTAATATAAAAGCGGAAATATAAAAATATTAATGTCTCAAAAATTATTAATTATTCAACTAATCGACCATCTCCATCGCATCTTGCCCGTCACACATCGTCCGAGCCAATTCCTGAAAGGGGTAAAAGATTGGGGTGAGTTCTTCTAACTCAGTGGGGAAAAATGACCGTTATCCAAACTATAAATTTAAAAGTAAATATATGAAGCGATAAAAGTCTTTAGTTCATAACCAAAATCTGTGATCTGCATATCTGATTCAGCCCTTAGGCTCGGTACTTTATAGTCCCAAGGACTCTGTACTTTATAGTCTCGAAGACTCGGTACTTTATAGTCCAGAGGACTCTATATTTCACATAATACATTTATAAATATATAGAGAGGATAACATCACAATCTTCAACATAAACCCCACCTTAACCTTGTCTTGATTTGGAAATTAATTGTTTATCTCCTGACGCGCCTTGCCTATAAATAATAATTACTAATTTAATACGTGTATAACATCAAAATGTAGATGCATACTTCACGAATTTTATTCTTTAGAACACATGCTCACAGATTTAAATAACTTAATTAAACTCCAACTAAATTAATCATGCCTTAAGCTAAACAACAGTACACGCACAAGCATAAAACCAATATAGTTACTTACATATGTATAAATAAAAATATCATTTATTTCCTTGAAAAAAATAGAACCCATTAGTTAATGGCTAGGACCCACCAAGGCATTTAGCCATTACATCTATATGTATATATACATTTCGTACCACATATATATATATATATATACATGTGTGTGTGACAAGTGTACAAGTCAAGACAAGATTATAAGTTTTTTTTTTTATTTAAATCACTGGGTCCCACGAGTATGGACTTTGACAAGAGTTTTTAAATGGTGGTATCCCCAAAACAAACCCATGCAGCAGAGATTTATCTATACATATATATATAGGGTCACTGTAGGCTAGGCAAACTAGGTATGCTTTAGTTTTATAGATTTTAAACTCCATTTTTCTCAGAACTCGCAACTTATGAAACGCAGGAAGATAAACTGAAGGACTCATGCCAGAATTTAGGAGCGAAATTTTCATACCTTTCGGGAATGGACGAATAGTAAATGGCTCGAAGAAGGTGGAGTTTTCTTTTCTACTATTTTCTGCTTTTTGTGAGTGTGAGGAAGAATGGTGGGAGGACACCTATTTATACTATTGAGATTTGGATTTTTCAACGCGTTCATGGACGGAAAATATATCAAGGATGATCTTTCCCGAAATTATGAGGCTTTTGGCTGGGAAAAACGAGTAATATTTTGGGAATAAATCTCATAGTCAAAATCTTTCCATTTGCTATGAAGAAAGAGACGAATCAGTGCCCTAATTCCTTTGGGCTTAAGATTTGGGCTGGAGGAAACATAAGATTTGGGTCGAAACAAACTTTAACTGTGGCTAAAAATGCAAATGAATTTTCTTAGAAAAAAATTCCATAAAATACCACTTTTAATATATATATATATATATATATATATATATATATATATATATATGAAATAAAACACATTTATGCACATGACCATAATTGCTATATTTTTTTTTTACTATAGGCGCGACTTATAGGACTTAAACAATTAATTTCATGGTCCAAAATAATAAATTATAAAAGAATAATACTCAAATAAATAAATAAATTTTACGAGGCACTACAGGTAAGTTTGGGGTTGCTCAATTTTGTGATTAAATTCTCTTTTCTCTTTGGAGCATTTTATCGAACATGTGGCCTGCGTGGCGTTTTGATTGAAATTAACGGTTTTCTTTTGTCCTAATGATTTTCATGCTTTCATGTCTTTTCCTTTGGCTTGGTGTTGTTGTTGAGAGACGATTGTGAGGGATAAATGCTTGATTTTGGGATGGAATTTGTTTATTTTGACTAGTAAAGGAATGTTTGGGGGGTAAATTTTGATTTGAGCTAGCACTTTGAATTCATGTGTTGGCCTTGGCTTAGCCACTTTCCTCTTTGCATGACTAGTGTGTGTTGAGCATTTTTGTGACACATGGGTTCAGACCATGCATTGTTTTGTCTATCGTGGGCTCATTCTTGATCACTGTTAGGTACCACATTTTTCCTCATGGCACCAAGGATTGCTAGAGGTCGACGTGGAGGACGGGGAGCGGCCCCCGAGAACCCCAATGACCCACTCTAGTTTGGGGTCGTTCTGAATGACTTTGAACATCGTGAACGTTGGGACCGTCTTGTTCAATTGAAGTGTCTTCCATCTCGTTACCCGGACACTTCCGTGCTCTGGGCCCTTAGGTTGAATGACGATTTCTGGACCCTTTGTCAGTGGGGAGGGGTCGGTTTTGTTTTGGAAGGACAATGGCCCTCCTATCGAAGAATGATGTTAGAGTTCTTGAGTACTATTTCATGCTACAAACGGAGAGGCGCCAGATACCCGTCCAATATTTCTTTTCAGCTGGATAATCGGTCCTTCACTATTTCCTTAGATGATTTGAATAACATTTTCAACAATGAGTGCGGGAATCCTACCGAGCCACCTTGGGAAGATAACGCCTTCTGGAAGGCTATCACAAGGGTGAATGAAGCTAACCCTAGCTCTAACTTTCGGCCTCGCACGGCCAAGGCCTCCATGATCCGAAACCCTGTCTTCCGTTTCCTGCAAATAGCATGTGCAAATGCTCTTTTTGCTAGATATGATAGCGGCACTGTGCAAAGCCGGGAGATCTTCTACTTGTGGTGTGCTCTGAGGCATTAAAATTTTAATCTGGGGGCCCACATAGCTTCACACTTGAGCCACGCAGCCACCAAGAAAAGCGGCATTCTCATTTGTGGCGGCCTCATCACGCCTATTGCGGAATATTGCGGGGTTGACTTCACTGATTGGGAGGTGCTGCCTGGAAATATGGTGATGTCTGTTGAGACTTTGATTAATATGGATGTCATACACGTGGATCGGGCTGGAAGGTGTTTCTTCACACAGAAGTCGGCAGGCCACTTTCCCTTGCCAAATCATCATCTGACGAGAGTGTCCGACTGGCATCACTCCGAAAACTGGAGTATGCCTTCACCGGCCCATCAAGCCGCCATGGCCGCCACTCAGCCGGTGTTGCCCTTTCGAGCTCGTGTGGCTGAGTTAGCGGAGGATGAAGAGGCCGACGCAGAGGAGGAGGACGAGCAGTCTGCAGAGGGTGATGGCGGAGCTAGCACTGAGGGTGCTGACTTGCAGGTGGATACTGATGCCCCTTCTAGTTCACGAGTCGGGGGACATCGTCGATCTCGCCCCCGCTCCCAGGAGGAGCACCTGGAGGATGTGGAAGGCCGTCTCTCGTCGGTCGAATCTGAGATGCAAGGACTGCGGGGCGAGTTTACTCACATGAACACACGTGTGGGAGCCATCGACTCAAATGTAGCTACAATGCTACAAATGATGTAGCAGTGGGGGTTGCAGTTTCCCTCGAACCCGCCCCCACCGTGATTTCTTCTGAGGTTAGCGATTCAAGGTCTTCCCGTCCGTGTCTTCAAACTTATGCTCATTTGAGATTAATTTTGGGGGGGTGGATGGACGTTATGCCTTGAATCCCTGGGTTAAAATCACTTTTTGCATTTAGTGAGTCCATTTGCATTAGTTTAGGCTTTAGGTTGTAGGCACGTTTACTGCTTTCTGGTATGATGCCGGGTGTGTGTTGGTTTGGATTACTCTCATGCTATGTATTGTGATGAATGATGGTTGCCAATGATGAATGCTAGGTTTGTTGAAATTGATTGTCTTTATTAAGTGTACTATGAGCATGATAGGTGCAATTGCGACGAATTGCTTGGTTGTCTTGACCTGTGACTGTCCTGTGAGAATTTGAGCCTTATTTTCATTTTCTTGTGTGTGAAGGCTGGGTTATTGTTGAATGTCTAGAACTTGCCTCTTATCTGCTCAAGTTTAACAGAATGATGTGGGATTTTGAGATGATTTAAGGCCGTTTTTGTTAACCCTCTTTTATCCTGTGTATTCTTGGCCAAAACTTTCAAATGTCCATTGTAAGCCCCGTTAAGCTTTGGAGCCAATCCGTTGTTAGCCAAGATAATTTAATCCTGTCGTCAATAGGTTTCTTTTCACTCGGACTTGTTGGGTGGGTAGAACTATGATAGGTGGGATGAATTGTTTTGGTGGATTTTGAGGAGAATAATTTGATAGAGTGTGGCTTATGAAAAGGATTAAGGAGTTGGAATTTTCATATGGCACTGAAAAAAAAAGGAGATTCAATAAAAGAAAATGTTGATGAAAAAGAAAAAATGAAGAAAAAAAAAGAAGAGAAAAGAAAAGAAAATGTAGCTAAGTGGCCATACTCATAATTTGGTGATGCTTTTGATTGCATGGTGTTGGAAAAGGAGGAAGAGAACTTGACAAAGTCTAGTTTTACTCGGTTGGTATTGGGGTTGAGTGTTAAGTGAGGAAGTAGTGAGAGTAATTTAACTCGATAAGTCCGATTTAGTCACTTGGCCTATATTTTCCCTACCTTGTCCAAAATCCTACATTATAACCTGATTATGAAGTCCTTTTTTTTATCTTAATTCCGCATTTCATTGCATGTAAAGGTGAGATAAGATAATGGGACAAGCTTATGGTTAATTCTTCAATTGATCCAGTTTTGAGTGCTTATAATTTGATATCCTAAAACACTTGAGAGTGAGTGATACACGAATCCGGTGAGGTCGTTGGTTCAAGGCTGAAGACAAGTTAGTAGTCGTGTTGTGCAAGAATATTTTTGCTCATTGTATGCTTGATTTGGATGATTGATGTTTGTGGTGTCTGAGGCAATGAATTGTCAAACATCCTCTCTGTGCTTGAGTTTAATTCTTTCTTTTGTTTGTTTGAGGACGACCAATGAGCAAGTTAGGGGGAGTTGATAAACTCGGAATTTGCATGCGTTTCGGATGTACTTTTTACGTATTTTTGGAGTCGAATGCATGTGTATGTGATTGTTTTGAATAGTTTTATGTTGTATTGGTTCAATCACGGGTTTATCAAGTTTTGACAGGAAAATAGCCTATTTTGGACGTGTTTTGAAGTGTACATGGTTACCAGGTGGAAGGAGTACTTGAGTTGAGACCGGGAAGGTGAAAACGAGCCGAAGAATCATAGTTTTGGAGAAAGTACAACGGCACGACCCGTGTCGTCACACGGCACGGACCATGCTCCGAAGTGAACAAGGCTGGAACTCTCGGTACCAACAGCATGGCCCGTGCCGTCGCATGGCACAGATCGTGCCCCAAACCGTAACCCGACGGGTGATCTTGTCGCATGGCACGGACCGTGCCGTCGCACGGTACGGACCGTGCCCCGCTGTTCCGAAATTTGATATTTTTCCTTTTTGGGCTCTGTTTTGCCCCAACTATTTAAGGCTACTCTTTGGACGAATTTCGGACTACTTTTTACCCTGTTATTGAAGCGGAAGAGTGCGGAGAAGAAGAAGAACGAGAAGAACAAAGACAAATCATCCGGCATAAGTTGTTTATGTTATTTATTTTAATTTAGACTATGAGTTGTATGATCATTACAGTATTTTCTCTAGATTTTTATTTCGACGTGAGCGGCTAAACGTTATTAATTCTAGGGTTTACAATTTGTGTTGAAACTATGCAATTAATTTGATTCTGTTATTTTTCCCTTTCGATTATTGTGTTCAAATGTTCATGCGCTTATTTCTCATGCATAGATTAGTGGTCATAATTTATGTACACTAGCTAATTAATTTGAGACCAGGCGGAGAAAATTAATTAGTAGATTAAGTGAATATTTTGTTGCATGCTCTGAGGAATCTGTAGGAGATTTAACTGATGTTTTAGGGAGTTAATAACTTGTCTAGAGACGAAAGTAATAGGCACTTTATTGATCTACTACTACCTTGTGACCTGGCGGCGGAGATAGGTAGTTATATTTATGTGTCTCCACCTTTAATCAGATTAAATTGGGAATTATTAGGATTAGATTATTGTATAGCGGATACATTTAATGTGCATTCCCTAGGATCAATACTTTGTTAATTACTTGAATTTGTTGAATTATTTTGTTTGCGTTATTTGAGTTGTCTTGGTTTCGTCTATTCTGTTTAATTGTCTTTAATTTTCTGTCTAGTTTAGAAAACCAAAAAGAAAAATCGGTAGCCTGGATAATAGTAAATTGTTAGCTTAGTACTCAGGTTGGTCAAGCATTCAGTCTCTGTGGATACGATACTTTGTTCACCAGTTATATTGCAGTGTCCTGTGTTAGTTGCAGTATAGTGCATAAATAATTAGTGCATCAATATCCTTGTGAACTTAATACTTTAGACATTGATTGATATTTTGAGTTTTCTATCTCTGTCTCCCGATCCTTTGGTTGATCAAACACAACTTTTATTGCTTTAGTTCAAAAGTAATACTCTTTAGGTCCAGCAAATCTAAAATTTTATGAAGCTTCATTAGTTCGTTTCGTGCTAAGGAAGTTGCTACAAGTGAAGATCGAAGGAGCTGTGTTTCATCTTTTGA
This sequence comes from Perilla frutescens, assembly GCA_026008535.1. Lineage (NCBI taxonomy): Eukaryota > Viridiplantae > Streptophyta > Magnoliopsida > Lamiales > Lamiaceae > Perilla > Perilla frutescens. The sequence goes on from BRKX01000016.1 coordinate 57,907,850, forward strand.
GCCGGGGTTCAGCTGAAGATTAAAACTACTTTATTTACACCATCCACAAGCCACCAACACCAACCTCCACAAGCCAACTATTCATCCGCCTCATATTGTCCAAGTAAGTCTCGAAATTCACATCATTCATCAACCCATAGCCAAACCACCTTCATTCCAAAATTCACCCAACCATTCGTTCGTTTCTAGCCTTCTATTTGGTATTGTGTTTTGCGTAGTTTGTGTCATAGTCGAGGTGTCTTAGTTGTCTAGATTATCGAGTCTAATCCCACAGTTAAATCGAGTTCGTTTGTTCTAGTTTAGTCGGATTGAATCCTTTATTCGTCTGACATGTTTCGAGTCCTTAAAGTCTTCCGCTACGTTTCCTCTAGATTTGACTTAGATATATCGTCCGGGTCACATCAATATATCTCATTTTCTTTTAGTCGTTTCAATCATTCTTGTTAAGTCTTATTTTTAAAAATTGAAGAAAAATAAAAGATTATTCTGCATTATATAATTTAATTTATCTTTTATTCTATTGAAATAATTTTATCTCTTATAATTTACGTATATATCATTATATTTTAATTTTTATTGATTATTCATTTTCACTTTTAATTTTATTGATCGAAAAAATAGAAGACTATTATTTATTTATTTAATTTCAAATAGTTCATTTTTAATTATAATTTAGGTATTACATTAAATATCAAAACATAATGTTTATGATAAAATTACTAAATATTGTATTATATATATATATATATATTCAATTTGAAGTAGGGTATTTAACGATGTGCCGATATATACCTTCACTTCGGCATATACCATGTTACGGTATGATCAGTATAGCGGTATATACCTTGACTTTGGCATATACCGTGGTATGGTATGGCGGTAAATACCGATATATGACGGTATACCAAACTTTCGATATATTTTGGTATACTTTAATTTTTGAAAATTTATACCGCTACCTTACCGTAAAATTCCGGTAAGGTATCAGACCTTACTGAAAAACAGGTATTTCGTAAATATCGGTATCTTCAATATTTTCCAATACGATATGAATGATATTCTGGTATAATGGTATTTTTTGCCGGCGCTAGTGCAAATAATGAATTTCTAGTCGTGGGTCAATTGTATTGGAATGGGTGAAATGGGATCTCAAAAGATGGACCAGGATTAGGTTTAAATGCCCTTTTGTTGCTCAGCCACTGGTACCAACTATCTTTTCTAGCATTCTGTCCAACTTTCCTCTTTCTTTTTATTTTTTTTTTGCTTATATTATTACTATTTGTGCTAGTTTTTGTCATTCTCATCATTCACTGATTTGTTTTCTTCTTAAATTTGTCTTGGTCGCACCCTTAAGTTATAAATATACAATTCAAAATCACAATTCGATCATGTATGCTTATGGTTTGCCTTCTACTCTGTGTATTCACCAGGTCTTGTCGCTGAGAACATGTTTCATTGGCAAGCTACAATCATGGGTCCTCCAGATAGTCCATATGCTGGAGGGGTTTTCTTAGTTACTATTCATTTCCCCGCCAGACTACCCCTTCAAGCCTCCTAAGGTATTTATGTACCTAATTTTGTTTCTACTATTTTGTACGATTCTTAGGTTGATTGCTTATTTCTGATGTGGCATTATCTCATTTTCCATCCCTATGATTTTATGCTTGATATACTCTTTGTGAATTGTGATTGGCACATCTGACATGTTCAGCCTGATGAACTCTGCAGGTTGCTTTCAGGACAAAAGTTTTCCACCCAAATATAAACAGCGATGGCAACATATGTCTCGACATATTGGAGGAGCAATGGAGCCCGGCCCTCACTATCTCTAAGGTTTGTTTGTTCTCTTAGGTCATAACTCCAACTGATTGTATCTATCTACACTACCTATTCCAGTAAATAATATTTTTAGATTCAAATTGGTGATGGAGTTTGCATTTGGTTAAAATTGCAGGCGTTGCTTTCCATATGCTCTTTGTTGACAGAACGGGCACCAATGGATAAAACCAACAGGTCCAAGTATGAGACCACTGCAAGGAGCTGGACTCAGAAATATGCCATGGGCTAACCATAATTTTGTGTGGACGAGGGGTTGGCCCTCACCTTCCAATATTTTGGTTTTTTACATTTTATGTATCAAATAGTCTCTAATCTATCTTTGAAGTCCCAAATTTGGACTCAATAGAGGTCCAAGATGTGCTCTAGAAGAGAAAAAGGCAAGACACATTGCTTTAATTAAAGTGTTTGTATGTGTAGTTGATCTTTCAAATGTTTTCTATAATTAATATCCCCTGCTTGGTATCTCAATTCCTTTTTTACTTATTAACCCAACCCGAACTCGTATATCATGCCCGAATGGATCGTGTAAACCTTCCCATGATTACTTATTCATTTGACATATTGTGTGTGCATATATAATGTATCTTTGCATAGTGAAGAACGATCTTCTCTTAGATTTCATAAAGCATTCCTACCTGCAGTGTTGCTTTAGACGGGGTTTGAAAACCGGAAACTGCAGGCCTGCTGTTTTTCTGAAGAAACCTGTAGAGGTAATCTATGGTGAATCGAGCAAGGATCCCACTCTCCTTGTTTGCCTTGAGAATAGTCCTTCCTGTAACAAAAGTGATCCCTTTCTGCATCGCGTTTTCAATCTTTTGCTTCTCCGTTGTATTATCGATCAGTTGAAGTAGTTTTGCGATGATTGAATGCATATATTCATCTCCGTTCATGTCCACGGCGTCCTTATATCCGAACTGAATCATACAGCGGTAAACTCCCTGACGTCCCAGTTTCCCCACATTGAGCCTCTCGTTTGGTGTGACGGCTTTGATGGGCAGAGTTCTAATGGTGACGACCACCATGATCTGACGCACTGAGTTGGTATGTTGGATGTAATGGCGGATGATGGGCGGAATGCCATAGACGAGATCTGTGAAGAAGAAGCAGACGCCGGGGGTTCGACTGACAAGGGTGCTCGACAGCATGTCGTCTAGCTCTGTTATGCTCATCTTTGTTTCGGCTTCGTACGTAGTTTTCTTGCTCCTTCCATAGGTCCAGGAGAGCATGATAGTGATGAAGAAGGCTGAAATGGCGAAGGGGACCCACCCTCCCTGTGGGATTTTCTTGAGCAAGGATGACATGAACACACCCTCCATCAACACGTAAGGCAACAAGAACCCTAGCACCACCACAATGTTAGTCTTCCAAATCACAAGCATCACCAAACTTGTCAAGAATGTGGTTATGATCATAACCCATACCACCACCACACCTGTTTATTAAGGAAATGACATGGATTTCAATATTCAAATCTTAACTAACTTGAAAATTAAGTAAGATTTGGGAGGAGTACGTAGTGTAATTAATTACCATACCATACGCATTAGCTAGTTCGACGCCGCCCTTGAATCCGACGACAAGGCCAACGGTGAGGATCATGAGAATATAATTGATCTCCGGGGAGTAGACTTGGCCTTGGTGGCTGGAGGATGTATGGATGATGGTAACCCTAGGAAAGCAACCCAGAGCGAGCGACTGTTTGACGATGGAGAAGCTTGCGGAAATCATGGACTGGCTCGCAACCACCGCAGCTAGTGTTGAAATAACAAACATCGGCCAGTAAACTTGGCTCGGAACAGAACTGTAGTAGGCATTAGTGATGTTTTCAGGGTGCTTCACCAAATACGCCGTTTCGCCGGCGTAGGTGAGGACTAGTGATGGATAAACTACCAAACCGAAACCCAACTGAATAGCCCTTTTGTTGAAGTGACCCAAATCAGCAAACATAGCCTCGGCTCCTATATATATGTGCAGTGTGTGTGTGTGTGTATTTCACAAATTAGCTAGTTACCAAATTACACAAAAACACACATATGATTATGTATAGATAGATACCTGTTATGCTCAAGAAAACAGCTCCAAGAAGATCCCAGGCGATCTTTCCATTGGCCATAGAGAATTTGAGAATGTAGTGTGGTGATACAGCTTTGAGTATTGTTGGATGATACTTAATAATGTTGTATACACCAATTGAAACATTGGTGGCAAACCACACCAACATTATCGGAGAGAATAAGAAGCTCACTTTGCCAGTTCCACAACGTTGGAACATAAACAAGACTACTAAAAGAACAACAGATAACCAAACCACATGCTCTGAAAATCACATGCACAACAAACCATTATTTAATATTCAATATAATATAATATAATATAATAGCTAGCTACTAAAATTCAGTTCACAACCACGCACCTTGTGTTATCTTGGAAGAACGGGACTGGATTCCTTGAAGGGCAGAAAGAACTGCACCAATTAAGGCATATTGCAATTATCAAACCAACCTAGCTAGTACTACGACGAGATTGAATTAATTAATTAATTAACTGTTACATGGATCCTCAATTCTCTTTTCCAATTAATATAATATTGTATTATTATACGCGCGGTTAAATAAATAAATATAATGAATTAATTACTGACCACAAGTTGCTGGGGTAAGTGCTCCATCTCCAATAACCATGCAGGTACCCAAGAGAACGATTATAGTGAGAAAGTTCTGAGCAGAAGAGCTCCTCTCAAGAAAGTGCTTAGTTCTAGTGGAAAAGGGGCTCCCTCCAACTCCATTGTAATACGACGACGTCATGCTCGAATCCGATTCGAGTCTGGTGTTTTGAATGGTGAATTTGCTCTTGAAGTTAACGTGACGACATAAATAGGAATAGAGAGCGAAGGTTCCACCTTCGCCATGATCGTTTGCATGGAGCACGATGAAGACGTATTTGATCAACACCAGAAATGTTAGAGTCCAAATAATGAGGCTAAGAGTTCCCAAAAGATCGTCTTCTGAAAGATTGGTCAACCTAGTCGCTGAGAAAACATTCACCGGTGAAGTCCCCAAATCTCCATAAACTACCCCCAGAGATTGGTAAGCCAATACCAATGTCTCCCCACTTGAATATATCTAACCACAAAATTATTCTCAACTAATTAATTAATTACTTTTGTTTTACGAAGGAGAGGAATTCCAGTTAAACTGCATGCTAATAGTTTTTTTTTGCTCATTTTAGTATCACTTTTCACTCCTTTTTCATTAATAATCAAGTAAATTTATGACTTTAATAATGATTATTATAAAAATAAAAATTAATTATAACATAATCAACTATTTATCACACAAAAAAATTTAAATAAAAAACTATAAATTTTTAATTGTGAAATAATCACTCATAATAATTAGTTATTAATTAAAAGTTAAAGACTAAATATTAAAAATAAATATAAATTCTAATTAATTAGAATGAATTCTATTTATTAATTGTAAAATTAAAGTACAACACAAGACACTCAAATTGTAGGGGGAAAAGGAAGGAAAACTCATAATTTAATACTAGTAAATTAAAATTCCGGATGAATATACACGCATTAATTAATAAAAGGTGAAATATAAGATGTAAAATTGAATCCGTAAATATCCTCAACTCTCGCGTGCTCTTCAGTACTCAGTGGAACTAATTTGGTAATTCGCCGGAATCAATACTGCCTTCAAATACATACTGTATCTTCTTGAATATGATTAATTTTATGTGAGACTTTCTTATAGATTAAAATTTTTAGGATGGACAAGACTTGAATTCTAAACATTAATCAAATATGAATAGAATTATAAATCTGTAATTGAATATGAGTTTAAATTAAATATTGAGACTCTTGACACATATTTACATATTTTGACTCGGTGTCGATCACACAATTAGTTTTTGTCCTTGAAATATAATGCGTCAAAAACGAAAGAAATTATTTAGCTTAAAATTTAGGGAAATTTCATTTTAATTTATTAGTAAGTAATTAGCAATTAATAATTAGAAATACCTTCTCTCTTAGTTGAGGCGGCTGATAAGTTTTAGTGAAACTCATGGTTCTATCCACATCAGCTTCTCGTCCTTCCATATGCCTGCCGGAGAGATCTATATCACCACCGCCGCCGCCGTTTTCGATGTCAGAGTTCATGAAGAAATTGTTTGCTGCATTATCATCCATTCAATCAACTTGCTGCGTTTAATAATTAAGCTTCCATACAGATACATGACCTCTAATTTCTTGTTTTATAGAATCCATATTTCGTTTTATTTAATTTATTTATAGTAGAAATAGAATATGACTCAAATATACGTACATTGCTGCCTTGTCCAAGCTTACAGAGAATTCTCAGCCACACCACACTCATTATTAAATCCAGAGCAGGTAAAACGAGGCAAATCAATACCAAATTTAGAAATTGCGGAATCCCACCTTATTAATAATTCCAGCTACGATAAATACAAATCTATTTTATTTATATATTCTTTCCATTTCCATCCATTATATCCCTATATTTTCTTTATCCAAGAATGTGATTTTCTTGGACATTCTTTTCTTTTTCAAGGCATAAGACGTGTAGTATGACGTGCAAAAAATAAAAATATATTACATTAACTTGCACCTTGTAAAATACATTATCTTTTCGCAAACTAAACGCATCAACTTTACTCAGCTGCCTCTCACTACTAGAACTCAGCTCTTAAACTAAGAACTGAAAATAAATAGATTATAAATTATATAATCAATTACTCCCTCCGTCCCATTTATATAGTCCACTTTATCTTCGCACGTAGATTAAAAATATTTATGAAAACAAGATATTAAATCTTAACTTTCATTATTACCCTTACTTAAAATTAATGACTCTAAAAATTTAAGTGGTTGAGTTTTAATTTCCAATACATAGCAAGGGTATATTTGTATATTACCATGATAATTAATACTATTTGTAGTTATAGGACTATATAATTGGGACACCTCAAAATAGTAATAGGGACTATATAAATGGGACGGAGAGACTATTATTAATTAACACTAATATTAATTAAAAACTATAAAATGTCTCATCTACTATTTCATGGATTCTTTCAGCCTCACAGCTTTTGCCCAGAATTTGGACAATTTTGTGGATCCTTTTTTCCAATATGGAGTGTATAGAAATAATGCAACATAAATTATTTGATAATTTTTTTAGTTATTGGTTTCTTTCCACACACACACACATTCACCCAGGGGCGGAACAATGTCTCCCCAAACCATTTGTTTTTACACATGTAAATTTTCATGAAAAAAATAAAAATAAAATTTAGTACGTATGGTGACGAGCAATTCGGTCCTTCCAATGAATTTGTTTTTGGTTCCAGATCTGTATTCATCTCATCACCTACTCCAATATATAGAATTGGTCGGTTCTTGGACAAATTTATTTAGTCTCATGTTTAATTTACTTCGTTATATCAATTAGTTGTTCGAGCATGACTTGTATAGAATATGTTTTTAATTTGGTGTACAGTAGTGGATAGCGCACGCGAGCTATTGAATTTGTACAAATATATTATTGTACTAAACAAGTGTAGCTTTTTATAATTTAATAATGAGCAAACACTTATTTCAAACGGACGAGCCAGGGGTTAAAAAAATCGCTAAAAATAATATCAATTATAACACTAAAAAATATATTTGAAATTCTAAAAGTATTATTTGTATCCTTAAAAGTATTGAGTCTGCAAGTTATCTTATATAGTATGAGTTTATTTACTCCAAATTATGATTTATTTCATTCCAATTAATATTTAAAGTTTAGGGTTTGGGGGGTTTTTCAGGGTTTAATTTATTTAGGATTTTTTTTTTTAGTATTTTTAGAATTTTTTAAATTTTTTTGGAGTTTATTTTGGATTTTTTTAGGGCTAGCTTTTTTTTTTAAGGCTTATTAATCTCAATTAAGGTTTATATTTAATTTGAAAAAATTTATTATCGAGCACATAACACGAGCCCACACATTAAAGTTAGACGAGTGCACTACGTGAGTTGTCGAATCAAAAAAATTAAATTAATTCAATTTAATTTTAAAGTTCAATAATTCCATTTTAGAGTATATATATTTATTTATTATAATTTAATTATCGAGCGTGGTGCATGAGTCCACACGTTTGCATTAGCATCGGGCGAGTGTACTATGCGAGACATGAGGTAAAAAAAAACTAATTATCCAGCGCAATGCACGAGCCCACGGGTTAGAATCAGACGAGTGCACTGGATCAAAAATAAATTAATTAATTTACTTTTATTTTCGAGTTCACTAATTCCATTTTAGTGTATATATATATTTCGAGAAAATTAATAGTCGAGCGCAATGCACGAATCATCGGATCAAAAAAATTAAGATAATCCACTTAAAGTTAAATGATATATATTTTGTGAGGAAAAAGTAAAAAAGAAACAAAAAATAAATTATTTTAGGATTAAAGATGATAATTGCAATATTAATTAATTTGAATAATAATCAATGAGTAAAAATTAAGACACAGCGACAAAAATAGTTTGGCACAATTATAGATTTAAAATGGAAATTTCACTTTTCGTCTTGAAAGAATAAAGTTCCAACACATTTTTTGTCTCAATTTTCATGAAAAATGATATTTTTAGTCTTAATACTATAATTTTAATGCAATATTAGCATTTTTTTTTAATTCTTTGGGACCAAATTAAAATGTTTTTGATTATATTCTTAATAATGAATATATATTTTGGATTAATAAAACTCTAGAATAAAAAAAAAAAAAAGAAAACAAGCAAACCTGACACAACTAGCAAATCTAGAAAATACTTTTCTTTTCTTTTAGTGTAATAAAACTATAATATGTTCAGTTAATAATATTCCTTGTTATGGTGATTTTACTGTATTGTTTCGATTTTTTTTTTTTTGCATGTCCTATTTATAAGTTATAACACCTATTAAAATTAAAAATATAACAAAATAAACAAAAAGATAAAAATCTATATATACTCATTTTGTTTTTTGTTTTTTCCTTTTTCCTAGTATTTTTAAATTTTCAAGTTAAGCTGGTAAGGACCTCATTTTGTTTTTTTTTTTCCCTAAAAAAATAACTGGAATGTTTCAGCTACTTAATATATTAAGACTAACATATAAAAATAACAAGAACTAATTGAAAAGGCAACAAATAAAATTGTGAGTATTTCCGTTTATAGTATAATTTTTTTTATCAAAAATATATATAAATATAAATAAACATATAGGGCTAATTGTAATGAAGAAATTAACAAGTGATCATACCTATTTTTGAGTTAGCTAGGGAAACATAAAACAGTCAATCGACCTTAAAAAATCATAATCTTTGAAAATGTCCTAATGCAGAACAGCAGAATATGGTAGCAAATTAATTACAAAAATTGAAAGCTAAACATCATATACTTAATAAACAGACTAGAAGCTATATATATATATAATTTTGTACAACAATTAAACAGATAAACATATAATTAAAGTGAAATGTTATTTGGTTCAACACCGATTTATTGGTTGTCCAATTAAAAGTCTTAAACTTTATGCACTTAAAGAAACTGAATTAATCAGTATATAATATATTCTCTTTTATAATTTTCTCTGATTTACCTGTTTATGTTTGATATAATTAAGCCCGTTATAGAATTAATTTCATACGCCAGTAAAATCATCAATCGTCAATAAGTGAAATGTACTGTGTGAGTAGTGGATGAGAAATTAAAAAATAAAAGCTAAATGAAAAATTACAGTAATATGAACAAACAATTAAATGAAAATTAAGAGATGATCATTACATATATAATTAATAAAATTAATAATTGTACCTAAGTGATTAAATTTAGAACAAACGGCTCCATAAATGGAAAAAAATGAAAAAAATATGAATCATAGGAGAAAGATTTATTAACATATTGATTAATTTTTCATGACAAAAATGACGTTTTGCACAAAATAAATATAAAATTTAAAATAAATAAAATTAATCATAATCATACATGTAATAAGATCCAAGAGATGTCTCGATAGGGATAGTCTAGTGATGGAGTGAGGTTGTTCGGAATCAAAAATTACAGGTTTGAATCTCCTTAATATCACCAAGTCGGGTATGAGTAAAAAAAAATCCAAAAAATATGATCAATCTGATATTTACATTTAATCATTTCTCTCTCTCTCTATATAACGAATAGATGGACAAATTTATCTAGTTTTTCTCAAAATCGTACGTCACGTAAATTATTTTATTATTATCATTATTATAAACCTGACTAGTGATTATCCACCCCCACTTTGCATATTCCAAATACAGAGTTTCAATGTAATGTAATATGGATGCATATTCCAAATACAGAGTTTCAATATAATGTAATATGGACGTATGTAAACAAAGATTGAGCATAACATGATTAAATTAATACATACATACATACATACATACTACTCTAAAATCTAAATGTTTGTAAATTACGAAGAAAACTTCACCTCTTTTTCTTGGAGTGGGGGACCTGAGAAGTTGGGTTGTTTGATGGAATTTTTCGTTTAACTGAAGCTAATCCTTAAAAGTGATCCATAAATGAAACTCATTTAATTTTACCTAGCTAATAGCCATGAACATTTTTCCTTAAATCTAATCTATGGCCAATATCATATTTTTTTTCCTTCAACCTAGTCAATAGCCATGATCATTTTTCCTTAAATCTAATTCATAGCGAATATCATTTTTTCCTTATATATTTAATTAATAGCCAATAGAGGAGCTAGTATTGACCCATCCATGATCCACGGAAAATTCTACGCTCCCCCGGGCAAATGAAATCCTATATCCCACTTTTCTCTATCCCACTTAGTGTTCAATTTTGATTTTTATTCTATTTTCATCAAGTTTTTTCTTCAATTTCAATTTGTTATGGCTTAGTTTAATTTTATGATTATTATTTAGGTTTATTCCATCCAATTAGAGTTTATATTTATTTTTTAATATTTATTTCTTATTTTTTAGTAAATATACTTGATTAATATGGTTGATTATTCCAAAAGTAGGGTATATGATTTTTAAAAATTTTAATTTATAGCGATAAATGTTGATTATGATTTGTAATACTATAATAAAATTTATTTTTTTAATAAACATTTTTAAAATATTAAATTTTATAGTGGGACACCATAGTGGGACATGAAAAGTGGACTAGAGGATTTTATCCCCCCCCCCCCCGGGCACTACCCGAGTCCGTTATGATGCCGACACGTGGCCCTGGGGGAAAATACGTTGAATTAAAATTAATCGCAAAATTCGAGAGAAATACGGCGTCGTTTTGCTCCAATACGCCTCTTTTAGCTATTGGGACATTTTTTCTCCATCATTAGGTGCACAGTACTCGAGAATAACCTTTTGCCTTACCAATGTACAACCTTTTGATGAACAGTTTATTGTCACATTTATTTGATTTATTGTCATTTTGAGTTCCATTAGTAAACTATATTCGGATCTGAATTTTAATTTAAAATATGTTAATCTGAATGGTATATATAAACAGTTGACTTGTTTGTGTTAATGAATTTTTGAGGGGATAAAAAGAATTGTGGAAAAAAATTGTGTACCTTGTTATTTCTCCAGAAATTTGTTGAAGTACGTAAATTTGACTATCGGCACTTATATCGGCAATACTGATTTCGTTTTCATTAAGAGGTATTTGTTGTTGGCAAAAATACTATTGTTGTTATCATTATTTTTGAAAGTTGAAAATGACATCGGCATTTCAAAATAGAAGCTTGAATGTGGAATCATTAAATATTTTTTAATAATTACATCTCAATAAATGAAATAATTTATCCGTGTGTTAATTCGTTTCAATATTGGTGGAAAACGTTAAATTTTCAAATATGCGAGTTAATGTCATTCCTTTAAACAATAAATAATTTTACGTGTTGAGATATGTGTCGGCAACGTTAATTTATGTAATTTTGTGATGTAATCCGGACAAATTGTACAGGATTCAAAAGGCGCGCGAAAGACTTCTAGATCGAAACACGTCAACTTGGAAGGATTTAATCCTAAGCAAAAGACTCAAATAACACTAATAAACTGAATTAGATGAAAAACAACTCAAAAATAATTATACGAACTAATTCTAGACCTAATTCTAGACCTAATTACGACACTTAGACTACGACATAAAAACAGAACACAAAATCCAACAAAAAGGGCTGATACGGATGAATATTATGGCTGGAAATTAAGGTGTATTTGGGATGAGAATTAAGGGCTAAGAATGGCCAGGGAAGATAGGATATGTTAAGGAAAAGGATAACTTACGGTTTAAGGTGTAGAACGCGGTTACGGCTATGAAATTGATCTCGAACTCTTGTTGGATAGCTCACGATCGATCTTGGGATGTTGAAGGATGTCACGAACATGGATGGAGGTGTAGGACATCGATGATGAGGGCTGGACGATGATGGTGTTGTGAATTACAACCCTTAATCCCCGGCGTATCTTGTACGACGAAAACGAATCGTTAAGTTGTTCTTCATAGAGACTATAGCCTTAATTCTTCGTATGAATTAGAACGTTCCCTTGGAATTAAGACTCAAAGTTTTCTAGAATTCAAGAATGATAATTTTCGAGGAAAACAATCAAAAGCTTTAAACGGTTGAGATATAAATTGAATGCAAAAGCAAATTTAATCAATAATGTCTAAAGTATCAATATGACATGGTTCCCCTATTTATAGGGCATGTTATGCATGAAAATAATAAATAAGAAGGCCTAAAAATCTGATCCAAAAAGGATCTCTAACTATACTATAAAAATACCTAAACTAGAATTCTATTGAAGGATGGAAATTGCCTTAAATACAATTCTAGTCAAACCTATACTATAGTGAACGAAAATTACATCAAATAAATAATAAAAAACTGAACCAAATAATTAAATACTATGATCTAATTAAATACTAAAGTCTAAATAAATCAATCCCCTAATTAAAATAAATAAGAGACGATTTTTCTTCATGCACACGTACACGTCACTTGCATGCACATGCACATATGCACTTCTTCTCTTCAACTCTTTAAGCAATATTCTCCATGGTGTGATCTTGATCTTCATCTTCAATTGATAATGCTAAAATCCATTTGGGGCTGCGTCCAATTTCTTCTTCTCCAATTTTAATCTTTCTTCGCATTAATATTTGAAAATAAGACAGGAGTTGTTTGGCTCTTATACGCGCAATGGGACCTTTGTATGGCAGCTCCGGATTTAATTCTTCAAAGCCTTGCATGGCTTCATCATTTCGGAGCTTTTTCTTCATAGGCAAATTTTTTTATGGGATCTCTATTAATTTTATGTGCAAAATTGACATCGGTAGAGTGGAACAGTTCTAAAATCTGGACATTTTTTATTTTAGTATGAGTTCTACTTAGGTGCATGCAAAATACAATTAAAAAATTGTTTCCAAAAACAGAGTCACTTTAAGCATCGAGAACTGCGCGCGGGTAAATTTCCTCAAAACGAAACATTTTGGTTACAAACGGACGCCAAATTTTTTCAAAACTCTTCACCGAAGGGGTTACAACTGCTGTCTGGAAATTGTGTTGTCTTTGACCCATCGTGTTGCTTATGAAGGTAGGAGGTATGTTTATAAAATGGTTGTCCGCTCGTTTTCCTAACATTCAAGCGTTTTTTTTAAGATTTTTTTGTTAAACTTTCTAAGCGTTTCATTTGACCTCAGCTTCATTATTTGAAAATCATAGTGTTGGATTATGTCGGGTTGTCGCGGAAGCGTGGAGCCGGAGGTGGAGGCACCGTCGTCATCTCGAGGAAGGGCACGTCCAAGAAACACTGTTAGGGGTTAGTCTCTGTTTTTGATTTTCAAGTATATCTATGTATACTTTGTCATTTGGGATGTAAGGAGCCTTATTTTCACTTAATTTAGTTTGGGTTTACGATTTTCATCGTTTGCGCACGGTTAGGGTTTAGCTAAGAAAATCATTTGTAGATGAACTTCAAGTTGGTATTCATTAACTTTTGCTCTGTTTCTGAACTTGTATTAGTGCTCGAATGATCGCTCTGCATTAGTTTACCATCGATTTGATATTGTCTTAAAGATTCGGCCTTTGGGGCAGGGTCTTGATGTTTATCCATATTTCTGTGTTGTTTGCAAATTGTTGAATGTGTAGTCCGCAATAATAACATCCATTCTCTGTTCAATGGCTCTACATTATTGTGTTTCATTTAATGACATCAATTGTTGTTGTGGTACGTGTAAACCTGGGCTTCATTGAACCATGTTAATTATGATCATTGCATTACTCTGTTGGAGTACACGTACATTCATATCATGTTGAAAGTGACTCTGTTCTTATTGGATTCGTGTCTCAGGATGGTGTTAAGCAAGGCGAAGGGGGGTTTTTTCCACTTTCTTTTAACTGATAGTATGTATGTGTAGGTGGGCAAATTTATGTGAAGAGGAATTTTAGTGAAATCATTAATCAAGTGCGTGGCCGTCTCAATCGGAAAAATATCGAAGCATTTCGGCAAACATGCTTCGGACCTCATAGATATACCCGACATTCAAGCCCAAGGGTAACTCATTTACTTGCTGCTGACTGCCCTAGAGTCCGAGTCTGAGGTCTGAAATCATTTGTATTTTTTGATCAATGGCAGGTGTGTTGAATTAGGTCCTTAGGAATTCTATTGCCTGAGTGGGTTGTGATTCAACGAGGTGGAGGAACCACCGGCGTTGTCGGACATGCACAGAGATATTTTCTGAGACAATTGTTTCATGAAAGCTCATGACATTAATGATGCGTTCGACACTTATAGCGTCATGGATCGTGGTGGTGGCAGCTTGGTTTTGAAATTGCCATGCTGCATATCATCTTCGATTTACTTTTAAATAGAGATCAATGGTCAAAATCGATTGATCTTGAGTACCTGCACCTCATTGATGACTATGACACTTTCAACAATTTTTCCTGGGAGAAAGTTGCTTATCAGTTCCTGGTCAAATGGACGCATACAGCCGGCGGGAACATCGCCCGACAAAGGCACTCCTCAAATAGACCTTCTACGGACATATGTGGATTTTCCCCCGTCTTGTAGCTCTTCGCCTTTGAAGTGATGCCAAGGCTAGCATCTCACTGCGCACACAGACTTCCGGAGACGTTGTTCCTGAGATTCAGGCACTGGACTGCCGATCAGTTCTTCAAACATTCTGCTCTATTGCAGTTCTTCAATTCAATCGCACTAGATTCAATGGTACAGTTCTTGCTTACTTGTCATTCAGGGCATAACAATTGACGTCTCACGCATTGATCAGTTTGCGGTTCTTTCTTAGCAGGTGCCCTTTATCTTAACAAGTGTTGAGATTATGAGATTAGAAGCCGCGGGCTTGACTCACGATGAAGCATCCCCACCACCAAAGGGTCCACGTTTAAGTCTTATCAACGAGGACGAGATCTCTGACAATTAGACTGATGTGGAGGTTGTTGGATCGTGAGAGGCTAGGGCATTTGAGGTGCGTCGATCTCCGAGAAAACATGCCGGCAGCGTGAGTTCTTTATTAGTGCCATAGTTATGCACTAAGTGTTAATGTTGTTTTGTTGGCGAGATATGTTCGACAATGTGTGCTTGGGTATTTCTCTAAAGCTATTCATTCCGCCATGCGTGAAAAGAAGAATAGTTGGCAAACTGTTTCGTCTGATGTCCCAGACAGAACCAGAGACACTTTTATATGGCAGTTTCCATATATAGAAGATCTTGTGCGGATCCATTCATGGAAGGCAAGATATGTTCGATTGACTACCTTGTGGAGTAGATACCGAGCTGCAAATAACCCTCATGTCCAAGAAAAGTATCTACACACGTTTGGGAAGATTACAAACCATCAATCCACCTATTGTATTGGCGACAAAGAAGATCGGTGACAATTGTGAAGTGAAGAATATAAGAAGGCCGATTCATTGTGCAATCGGTGGTTCTCTTAACATATTTTTGAGAGTCATTGTGGTTTGTGTCCCAAGTATTTTACTAGTAGTTGTTCCTTAAAACAGTTCAACGTGAGAGACTAGTTTTGAGTGTTTTCGAGTGAAACACGTGAGGGGTTTATTAATCCATTTTGTACGCAATCTCGGGAGAGATTGTAAGTTGAAGTCGTGGGTAGCTAGAGAGAGTCTAGTGTCACGATTGTAAGGGGATCTTACAGCTTTCGGCTAGCGAAAGAGTTCATGGAGAAGAACGGGTGTCATAAGCAGGGAGTTCTGTATGTGTAAGATCCCAAATACACTTCATGAAGGAGTAACAGTCGAATCTTCAAGCTTTGGAGTAATCCCCCCAGAGTAAGTTGATTAACCGAACTGAGTTACCAATCTCATGCGTACTTTACTGCCTTTTAATTTATGTTCCTACATCTGCCCCACACATATCGTAGAACATCTTATAGCAATATTTATTAAACACTTGTGAGCATGGATTCTCATTTTACAATTGGCACCAGAGTAGGTCATCTTTCTTATGGTGTGATTGTGGGTTTTTAATCTGTGTATTTTGTGTTGTTTTGCTGAGATGGACACAATGAAAGAAGGAGCCTCGACGGTGAGACCTCCGCTCCTGGATGGCAACAATTATGCCTACTGAAAAGCTAGAATGACAACTTTCATACGTTCCATTGATGAAGAGGCCTGTAAGATGGTAACTGAAGGATGGAAGCCTCCCACTAAGAAGGATGATAAAGGCAAAATGGTACTGAAGCCGAAAGAAGAATGAGAGGATGTCGACTATCATGTCATGGGTCTAAATGCTAAAGCCATGAACACTATCTTCTCTGCTATTGACATGAATATCTTCAAGCTTATATCCACCTGCGATAAAGCTAAGGATACGTGGGATATCTTGCAGAACACGTTTGAAGGAACAAGCAGTGTTCGTGCCTCTCGAATGCAACTTCTTACCACCAGATTTGAGAACCTTCGGATGGATGAAGGTGAAAAACTTGCTAATTTCAACGCCAATATTTGTGTCATCGCTAATGAAAGCTTTGCTGTAACGCCCCAAACTACTCCGTTTGGCCACGTCACTTAACATACCATTTACTTACTTAATTTTATGCACTTATAATAAAATGAGCGGAAGCTTAGGTCAAAAAGCATGACTAGGCATGATGTCATAATTCTCAATGTAAAATTTTCACGAGCTAGCATGCAATCTATCGAATCTATACTATCACACAATATATTATCAAACGGAAGCATTGAACAAGCCCATCCACATAAACCATGCAATCGTCTAACTTGTCAGGCTCATAGGTTGTCATAACCCGCCCGTCTAGCATCCTAAATCAACATGCAAAATATAGGGTCAACAACATACTTCATACGTAATAGGCTCCAAGGTCGAATGACCCGCCTTTAAATTGTTTTGCATAGTTATCAAATTATATACATCATAACCTACAAAAGATCGGGCTATTCCCATCCCCAATAATCATTGATCATAAGGAAAAAAGAGTGATCAATGTAATAATATTAATAATGAGAGTATTTTCAAAAGAAGAGCATGCAAAAGATAACACAAGTTTGTGGGGTTCTCTTGTGTTCACAACGTTCCTACTCGGGCTCCGACTCCTCAACCTGAAATTCATTGAATGAATGGGGTAAGTATTTAACAACATACTCAGTGGGGAACACTGTAAACAGTTAAAGCTAATTGCACAAGTGAAAATATAACATATGGACTTTTCTTTACTTTGTGGAGACTAGTCTCCACCCCATAAGGTCCAAACATCATGATGCTCCCGTTAATGAACATCTTTGGCCCTGTAGGGATGCCTGCAGACATACTACCCCCCAGGGAGGACATTAACAGGTCTATATTCGATCCTAAAGGATCTCTGCCCCGAAGGGTCTCTTTGTCGACCCCGAAGGATCTCTTGTATGCCCCGAAGGGTCTCTTTTATCTCTGGTCCGAAGACCTTTCATACTTATACAATCAAAGAACAACAATAACTATAACCTTACACATGTTCACAGTTTAGAGTTACCCCACCTTATGAGATGCTTTCACAATTTCTCAACCTTTGAAATACTCCTTTGCCGTGCACAAGTTGTCCTTCTCGAGCCCCAACACGTCACCTAGCACCTTTTAATCCCCTTTTCATTTTAGATGTCGAGTCATACAATTAAATCATAACTTTAACCCAACTCATACTATACTTTACTTTAAGGACTTCATACATATCCATATACATAACTTTGGATATACCAACTCATAATATGATTTTGGACTCAAAATACATATTAAAACTCTTTGAAGCATTTAATCGAACACTATACGAGCACTCATTTAAACCACATGCTCATAACTCAATTTAAATCCTTTAAACCCAACATTTCACATGCAAACATCTTCATCCTAGGGCTCTAACATACATGAAAATGAACCCCAAACAACCATCACAACAACTCCAAACCACATCAACAAAACAAGGGGAAATTAGGGCAAAAATCCAAACCCTAGCAACAATGAGCCATAGGAATTCAATATAACTCCACATATAGCTTCAAGGAGGTAAATAGACCATATGTTCAAGATATCAAAGCAAGAAGATCAACAAAATCGAAGAACCCTAGTTTTGGGTAACAAACCCTAGGTTCAAATCAACAAGAATGGAGCTTAATCATCAAGAGGGAAGTGGTGTTAGATTACCTTAGATGATGGATGATGATGGTAGTATCCCCTTCCAAGAGTTGAAGGATTTCTTGAGAGAGAGGTGGAGGAAATCGCCAAATAAGAGAAAAGAAATGAAGATGAAAGGGATAAGTGTTGTATTTATAGGTGGGAAAATCGGCCCAGCTCGCACGACCGCGCGAGGTGGCTCTCGGCCATCGCTCCCCACGAGCGTGCACACCCCGCGGGCGCGTGCCTCGCCCACGCCTCGCGGGCGAGCAACACCCCGCGGGCGCTCGGCCTTCTCGCGAGCGCTCACCGCTCCGCGGGCGCGCACCTTGCTCAAATCAACTCCCAATCTTAAATGGACTCCCGAACATTCCAACTCCATTTAACACAACTTAGATTTTCAAAACACTTTTAATACACCCCGATCAACTCAGCGTTAGGGTGTTCAAGGTTTTGGCAAACAAAATTCAATGCAATAACATTCATTCATTATCATATAACTCGACACTTTAGCATTAAAATTCAAACTGTGTTATACACTCAGTATAACATCACTTGCTATGATGTATCGGCTCGAGTGAGACAACCTGAAATAAAACAACGGCATAACATACAAACATACTCACACGATTAATATTCAACAATATTAATTCAAAATTATTTACTAAAATTATAATTTATAATTTAGCAAAAAGGGTCGGGGTATCACATTTGCCCTCGGAGATGCGATCTCTGAAGAGAAACCTGTGCAAAAGGTTTTTGTGGTCTTTGCCCAGAAGATTCGCGTATAAAGTCACGACCATTGAAAAGGCCAAAGACGTGAGCAAGATGAAGTTACAGGAGCTGATGGGGTCCCTGTGAACATTTGAAATGGGGCTGACAGATGATAAGACAGTGCATAAGAAAAGCATAGCTTTTCAGGCAGGTTCCAGTACTAATGTGCCAAACAATGTCCCTAACAAAAATGATATTGCCGAGACAATTGCTATGCTGTCTAATAACTTCTCAAGATTTGCCAAATGATATAAGTAGTCTTCTCAAAATAATTCTGGCAAAAATAAGGTTTTTAAACCTCGGAGATCTAAAGATGAAGATTCAAATGAAGACAAACATAAAGATGTCAAGTATAGAGAGTGCGGTGGTTTTTGTCACTACCAAGCCGAGTATGTCAATACTCTAAAAAAACAACAAATCATATTGTTCTACTCTCAGTGAGAGTGATGACCCTGATGATAGAGTGATGAAGAATGTGTGGGCAATCATATTGCTTTCATGACACAGTCTATCAAAGAAACTGTGTCTGCAACTGTCCCTGACAGTCAGGATGACAAGGTGTCTGAATGCAGTGATGAAGAAGAGTTCACTAAAGAATCTGCCATGGAAGCATATAAAAAACTTCATACGAGTTGGATCATGGTGGTTCAGGCCAATGAAGGACTGATGAAAGAAAATGTCGATCTCTTGAAAGAAAGAGATAATCTTGCCACTCGTCTCAAGGAAGCGCAAAGTGACTTGCTGTAGTTCAGAAACAATAGTCACTCTCAGACTGGTGAGCTTCAACATCTGAAGAAGCTTGTGAAGATGATGAACTCTGGATCATCTCAACTGGATGAGATTCTTTCCAAGGGAGAGAGCCCTCAGGATCATTCGGGGCTCGGATCAATGGTGGTCATACTTATGGCAGATTCTGTCAAGGATTAACCTCTGGAACAAAAGATTCTATAGTTCTAGAGTTGAGAGCTGAGCTAAAGAACAAGCAACAGCAAAGGAAGTCTCCTCAAAAGACACGTGTTGTGTGTCATTACTGTGAGAAACCTGGTCATATTCGACCACACTGCAGAAACTTGATCAATGATCTACGAAGGATGAAAAGAAGGGGTTTTGCAGAATTTAATCAGTTTGACAGAAGAAATGTTCTAAACAGATCCAGAAACAACCAAAGAAATTATGCGGTTCACATGGCCCTTAATATTTATGCAAAAAGTAGCTGGTACTTTGATAGCGGATGCTCTAGGCGTATGACCGGAGATTCTAGCATGCTGAGCGACATACAAAAAGATTGCTCATACCAAATTGTTACCTTTGGAGATGGTGTTAAAGGTAGAGTGCTTGGCTGTGGATGTCTAAATGTGCATGAGATGCCCAACCTGGAGGACGTGCTACTTGTAGAAGGACTGAAAGCTAATTTAATTAGCATTAGTTAGTTGTGTAACCAAGATCTCTTAGTGCATTTCACTCGAGACAAATATCTTGTCAAGAACAAAGAAAGTGTCATTCTGATGGATGTGGACAGATCGAGGGACAACTGTTATCTCCTTAATATAAAGGGGACTTGCTTTAGATCCCAGCTATGTGAAGCAGATTTATGGCATAAAAAACTTGGCCATATCAGTTTTTGAATCTTTAGAGACTCGTGAAGACTGAAGCGGTGATTGGTGTTCCAAAATTAAGCATTTATTGAGGAAAGGTATGCGGACCATGTCAAGTTGGAAAATAGATCCACATATCTCACAAATTTGTTAAAAAGATTACCACTTCAAATGCCATTGAGTGGATGGGCTTTCTTCTGTTGTGCGCTGCTTCCTCGATCACTTGCCAAAAGGTTTGAGATTCTTTCTCCTTTTGACAAAGATTGTGGGGAGATGATCTATCATGTCTAGGAACTCGCCTCTCTGGTTGAGAATTTGGATCTGATCATTTATGATCATGCTGATCCGGTTGAGAAATCCTAGTTTCTCTGTGAATGTTCCAGTTTGGTGGTCAAACTTGACCTTGCAAATATTCTGGCGTAGTTGTGATAGAACATACGATGCCCAATCAACTCTGCATCGGTTGTAGATGAGTACCATCAGATGAGCATGGTCGGCACTGAAGCGAGTATAGTCTAGATTGCCTCTTAGGCAGTGGATGACTATATCTAGGAGTTAGATAAACTCCAGCCGAAGACTGTCTTTCAGTCTGTGAAAGTAGTCATTGTGCTCAACTTCTGGTTTCGTCCATTGATGCCACAATTTTGCATAGTTTGGCATGACTATTGAGTCTGTCTGTTCACCTATTCCAGGAAGATTGAGTGATTCCATCACGACTTCCTTGGTGATCACGATCGGATGTCCATTGACTGATGAGATGATGTTGCCATCTTCTGCGATGTCGGAGAAGATATAGAACTCAGCAACTAACTCAGGCAAACATTGTCTACATCTTGGACCTCTTGTGAGAAATTGAAAGAGTCCAGTTTCCTCCGCTACTGAGATTGAGCGATGGAACTTGTCAGGCTTAAGTCTCTTCATCATAAAGTCCAATTCTATGAACTTGTCTCTTTTCAGATTGAGAGCAAGCCTAGTTGGATCGATGTATTGAGCGGGCAATTCCATTCTACAACAAAGTCTTTGCGAGAGATTGAATGGAGTAGAGAGAGATGCAAAGTAAATGCAAGGAGAGTTTGAGATTGATATGTGATCTTGGATCAATGTCTCCTTGGCATTTAAAGAAGCTTTGCATGCATGTACTTCGAGT
The DNA here is from genome assembly GCA_026008535.1 of Perilla frutescens. NCBI lineage: Eukaryota > Viridiplantae > Streptophyta > Magnoliopsida > Lamiales > Lamiaceae > Perilla > Perilla frutescens. Next base: position 57,929,918 of record BRKX01000016.1, read on the forward strand.
TGCACTCGAGTACGCATCAGCTGATCAATTTAAATGGATTTGACTGATGTTCAGCTGGCATAAATGAAATGATCATCTCAGCCGTCAATAAGTTTGACTTAACTTTTAGATTAGCGGTTGAGATTTCATCCATTTAAAAATGGGCAGTTGCCATAAATAGCAAATATTCTGTGCAGGATTTTGCTATTTATATCTCTCAGGTTATCAACTCACTCTCTACTTTAGTGATTGATTTTGCTCAGTAGCATTAAAATCTTGCTATCTTGAGAGATCTCCCATTTTGAAAATAATACCCGTTAGATCACGATGCATTAATTTTAGAGAGAAATAAGTTTAAAGAATTAACCATTTTAAACTGATCCTTGACAGTTAGAATACTCCGTCTAACTGATGACTTTTTGATGAATTGACGATGTGGCAACTGATCGACCAGTTCTAGTCATATCTTCTTCTTGGCCCTTGGAACTGACTCATCACTGAACTGATGACATCGGTTGTTGAACTGCTGGATCACATCTCAGTCAGTTTTCTCTTCTTGATGGGCCGAACTCGATGCTATTCAATGTTCTCGTCAGGGCAGTTTAACCTCTTCATCTTGGAGGCGGATCCAATTCCTTCAACAGGCTTCTCTGGCCTTGCCATCTTCACAGATTAACTCTGGTGCTTAGCTTCAGCTGATGTGACCATTCGCCTTCTGTGCAAGTTCTTTCTTGAGGATGACTTGAACTGAACTTCATGCTGGTTCAGTTGAGCGGCTGTCTTGTAGCTTGAAGCAATCAGTGGGGTGACATATCTCTTTGATAAGAGATTAGGTGATGTGGCAGTGTCTTCATCATAACATGGTCGACTTACTACAACTGGAGTGAGAGATGGCTCTTGCTGGATTTGTGCAGTTGCAGGTTCAGTTGGTCGATTAGGCTCAGCTAACTGATTTGATAGAGTACCAAAATTCAGTTTTCTGCAGGCAGGGTTGATTGTGTAGATCTCTTGCTGCTTTGCTCATGCTTCTTCTTGATCCTTGATGTTGCTTCCCAATTCAGCAAGTAGGGCAGTTGGAGGAATTTTGTTGGTCAATCTATGACTCATAATCCTTTGTGCTTGCACTATAGTTGGAGGGAATGGATTTGAAGACCCTATCCATTTCAAACTCCAAACTTCTTCTCTTTGAATGCCGCGAAAAGCAGTGATCAAGAAATGAGACTGGATGGACATTGAGTGTCTCCAGTTATACCAGTAGAAGTGCCGGTGCAGAAGCTTAAAAAGCTCTTGATCTTGCTTGGCCACAAATACAAATTGAGTAAGAAGTAAATTGATGACCTCTTTTTTGTGCATTTTTGGTTGCATATTCACCACTATAGAAAGTGCGAATATCTTCTTCCGTCAGCTGAAGAGGAAGGCAAGTTCTTCTGAAGTAGTTAGCTCCATAATTTGAATGAGGAATTTTGATGAATGGAATAAGCTCATCTGGATCGGAACAATTTTGGAAGTCCATTATTGATCCGTTCTTGGAGACTGATGACGGGATGGCATTGACAGTTGAGGTATTTGAGGCTGAGGCACTTGTGTTGCCTTTTCCTAGCCTTTTCTTCTTGAGTGAAAGAAGATGAGTACTTCATCTCTTGGAAATCCAGTCGGAGATGAAGACTGGTACTGCATCATCATTTGGTAGCTTCAAGATGTCTTCAATCATCTTGCTCATCATGAGAACAAGTCCTACCATGGAATCAAACTTCCTTGTTCTCTTTGAGTTGAAAGCCTTGAGAACTTGACGCTTGAGTTGTGAGAATACAAACTCTGCCCAATTTGTCTCGCGTCCTTTAGCTAGGTGTATCATTACCTTGTACCTCTCCTGGGTAAGCTGGCTTAAGCTTCCAATTGCTCCAAACATCATCTTTTTTGTGATGTCAAGCAGAACTCCATACTCTAGTCTTAGATTAGTTTTAGCTGTAGTAAAACTGAATGCCTTTTTGCAGGTGGGGGTCTTCCACCTTCTCCAGTATGGTTCAGCTGCTTCACTCAAATCTTGAATGGTTGCTCCTTGCCTTGGAAGTTGAAAAACTTCAGCAACGATTCCTTCAGTTATCTTGATAGATCGGCCTTGGATAACTGATGTAATTTCCTTGTTATTAGCACTGATTTGTGCTTGGAGAAGAAATTAACACACCCAATTTTGTCTGTCGAATCTGGGTGGTGTTTCCAGGTAGTGAAGAATCCCTATCTTTTGAAGAGAAACAAGCAGGTTCTGGTCGTTTGATTTTTGAAGAATATCCTAGAATTTCTTCCTTTCAAGGAATTTATCTCATCATCTGATTTTTGAAAGAGCTGAGGGAACTAAGCAATTCTGCCATTGAAGAAAATTTGGCTAGAATTTTTGAGAGATGAGAGAGAGAGAGAGAGAGAGACTCTTTGAGTGAGATTTGGGAAATGAGTATGTCTCTTCTCTTTTGCAAGAGAGGGGGGACTAGATCTGAATTGATTTATGAGTAATGAATAGGTACTCATATATCTTTGAAAAATTTGTGTCCCTTACTTTTGTTTGTTTGCCTTAAATGTCCTTGTCAGACTGTAACGGGAGGAAGGTGCGAAGTAAATGCTTGACAAGACATTTAAAACTTTTAAGGCAAAATGTTTTTATTGAAAATGAACTGAAACTGGAATTACAAGAAGTTGATTCCTAGGGCTTCTTATCAGTTTGATTGGCTTCTAGTCCTTCTTGTTGTCAATTCTTCTTTTCTTGCCTCTTCTAGAACTGTCTCGTATGTTCTCACTGCTAGATGAATCTTCCTCAGAGTCTTCAGTTCCAGGAAATATTTCCAGTTGCAGAATTGACTCAGAGAGTAGTTTTACCTGATCCTTCATGTTTTCGATCAGTTTTCTGTACAACTTTGGCGCCTTTCCATGTCGCTTCTTCTTCCCTTGTTGATCAGGTCGTCGAGTCTTTGCTGCACTCAGCGGATGCTCTCCAGTTGCTTCTCCCGCATCCAGCTGATGCTCTGCAGTCTGGTACTTAGCAGCTGGCTTCTCGACTGTCTCTGAGTGAGTCGGTGATGCTGCTCTCCATTCAATTGGACTCTTCTTGGAGTCATTTTTTTCCTCATCCTTTTCTCCAAGGGATTGATATCAAATGGTGCAAAAGACATCATCTGAGTCTGTATTTGATTAAATTACTGACTTCGCCGTTTTGGCTTTCCCTTTTCCCTTTGTTGCAGGAGTGGTTGGAATTAGCTTTTACGTCAGTCTTGGTTGTCATTTTCTGATCATTACTGGAGGCATTGCAGTTGTACCCACTCTGGGAATAAAATCATCTGGGTCGACCTGTTGAGGATGGGTCTCTTCTATCATCACATCAGGAATTAGGTACTCCAGTATAAAACTCACCCTGTTGAGAAAGTTCATCTTTTGTAGAAAATGTCTAGAGCTTCTGGTTTCTATTTCCACAATATCCACGAGCCTCTTCAGTTGTTGAAAGAAATACAGAGACCAGTTGATCTTCTTTCCTTCCCATATTGCACTACATATCTTGTACTTTATTTCCGACATGCTGAAGTGATCTTCACATGATTCCATCATCATTCTTATGGCGATTAGTGCCAACACTTAGAATTCCTTTCCAAAGTTGAATATTGAGTGATTGATGTGATAACATCCATCAAAGCCGATTGTTTCCCATCTGTCATAACAATCTTTGATGTCGACTTCTGCTTTTTCAACGTTGTTTTCTTCTTCTGGGAAATCAAACTCCCATTTCAAAATTGATGGGGTGATCACAATATCTCTTCCATGAACCTCTGTCTTGAATTCCAGAGGATTATCCGTCCTTGTCGAGTTGAGGAAGAACTCGGCAACTGCTTCTGGATACACCCGAGTGGGAGTATCCTCAGTAAACGTTCTCAGCCCGGAATTTCCGAGTGATTGAATAATTCCTTCACAATAGCTGGAGACATTTGACAATTTTCTGAAGTTGTCTCTGCTGAGTATTTTGTTGTGATACAGATCTCTGCAGAAGATTGTTGAGTCTTCACTGGTGACTCTGAAATTATATTTTCTGCGGTGAATGTTAGCAGAAAATTGAGCCATTTTGAGAATTTTTGAGTGAGTTTTCTGAGGCTTTTGGAAGGATAGGAAAACTCTAAATTTTGGCTCTTGAGGGAATTCTTGAAGGCTTGTTGCCTTTTGAGTGGGCTGAAAAAGAGTTCGGCCAGTCTATTTATAGCCTTCAAATCCCATGGTGAATCCAATGGTAACAAGAATTTGAGGGGAGCTTATCTTGAATGGCTCCGATTAATCCGTCGATTAATTCTCAAATTTATCCATTACGATTAACTGAAGAGAGAGATAGTGGGTCCAACGGTAACAATGGTATAACACGTCATTTTACCATTCCACTAAGCAAAGTAAATTTAAACTTATATGTTTGAAGTTCTCTCTCTAGTGCTTCCGCATAGCCTTGAGCTACTGACGTCAGCAGATGATTTGGCTACATCTAGCAATCTCCAGTTGGCATGGTCAACTTCAACTAAGATATTTTCAGTTCAGCTCCTCTTTTTGCTGAGTTGGTTTCCAGCTCTCCTTTTAGTCCAGCTGCTTGCTCCAGCTGATCACGAGCTGCTTTCTCCATTGTGAACTGATTGAGCATCTGATCAGTTCTAGCCTTTTGATTTCTCAGTTTCCACGCCTTTCATCAATTTGCAAACTTTTCAGCTTGCCTTTTGTCTTAATAGATGATTTGAACAGTTTTGAATTCTTTTGCTAACTGAACTAACACACCTTTTGGTTAAGTTTCAGCTTCTGCTCTCTCTTTCTCATCGGCTAGGATTGCTCTTTGCATTCTCCCATTTTGATCATCTTCATCTTCTGATGCTAGTTCCAATAGCCCCAATTGGATACATAGCTCTATGAATCTTGCCTCTAGCAAATGCTTTGTGAACATGTCAGCTATTTGCTTCTCTGTGTTGACATATTGGATGCATATGTCCTTCTTTGCAATATGATCTCTGATGAAGTGGTTCCTGATGTCGATATGCTTTGTTCTTGAATGCAAAACTAGATTCTGAGGAATAGCAATAACACTATTGTTGTCGCAGAAGATAGGTACTTCATCAGTTTCGACCTTGTAGTCCTTCATCTACTGCTTCATCCAGAGTATCTGTGCACAGCAGTTTCCAGCAGCTACATATTCTGCTTTAGTTGTTAATGTTGCAATTGAGTGCTGCTTTTTGCTGAACCAGGATATCAGTTCGTGACCAAGAAACTGACATGTTCCACTGGTACTCTTCCGATCAATCTTGTATCCACCAAAGTCTGTGTCTGAATAGCCAGTTAGACTCAAGCTGTCATCTCTGGGATACCATAATCTAAGATTTATGGTTCCTCTAAGGTATTTGATGATCCTCTTTGCTGCTTCGAGATGACTCTTCTTTGGGTTAGCTTGGAAGTGTGCACATAAGTCGACTGAATATGAAATGTCTGGTCGACTAGCAGTTAGATAGAGAAGCGAAACGATGATGCCTCTGTATTGAGTTTGGCTAACTGATTCTTCTTCTCCATCGAGAGTCAGTTGAACTAATGTATTCATGGGGATCTTGATAGTTTTTCCCTTATCAGTTCCAAACTTCTTGACCAGCTCCTTTGTGTACTTGGCTTGACTGATGAATATCCCATCTTGGAGTTGCTTCACTTAGAGTCCTAGGAAGAATGTCATTTCTCCCATCATGATTATCTCGAATTCACTCTGCATCAGTTGTGCGAATCAAGTGTAGAGATCCTTACTCTTCGATCCAAATATTATGTCATCCACATAGATTTGAACCATTAAGATCTCTGATGATCACTCTATTCTAAATAGAGTGCGATCAATGACTCCTTTTTGAAACCCATTCTTGAGCAAGAATGTAGTGAGGGTTTAATACAAGGCTCTGGATGTTTGCTTCAGCCCATAGAGTGTTTTCTTCAGTTTGAAGACTTGGTCTCCAATCTCGAATCCAAGTGGTTGCTCGACGTAGACGTCCTCCTTGAGCATCCCTTGTAGAAAAGAACTTTTCACGTCCATTTAATAGACCGTGAAATTGTTGTGAGCCGTATAGGTGAGGACAATCTGATAGCTTCCAATCTTGCAACTGGTGCAAATGTCTCATCAAAGTCGATTCATTCACTTTGAGAGTATCCTTTGGCCACCAATCTTGTCTTGTTCCTTGTGATTACGCATTGTTCATCTAGTTTGTTGCGAAAAACCCACTTGGTTCTCATGACTTTCTAGGTTTTTGGCCCATCAACAAAAAACCACACATTGTTTCTTGTGAACTGGTTAAGCTCTTCTTGTATGGCGATTATCCAATCTGTATCTTCAAGAGCTTCATTGATGTTTGCCGGTTCAGTTTGAGATATAAAGCATGTGAAAAGAGCATGCTCAGTTGAACTTCTAGTCCGAACTCGACTTCTTGGATCTTCAACTATCTTGTTAGCTGCGTGGCTCTTGAGCCATTTGGGTAGGCTCTCCTCAGCTGGATTTTCACTTGGATCCTCTGCATTGACATCCTCTGATGTCTTATCTTTAGTTTTCCCTTCTTCCTCATCAGTTATTCTCCCTGCTTCAGTTATGGGGTTGAAGGTCTCAGCACGATCATTTTCTTCATTGGCTTGATTGTCCTTAGTTGTGCTCTCAACTGGTCTTGTGCTGGATTCATTTCCTTCATCTTCAAGCCCAACTTCAAACTCCTCTGGAACTGTATGGTCCACATAGTCCTGCGAGTTATCAATTTTGCTCATTTGAACTGATGGATTGAGTACCTCCTTACTCCTGTACTCATTGGAAAACTCATAAAAAACAACATGACAAGTTATTTCCATAACTGGTGTTCGTTTGTTGAACACTCTGTATGCTTGACCATGTGGAGAATTGTAACTAAGAAATATTCCCTCATTAGTTTTGGCACTGAAAGTCTTTAGTTGACTTTTGCCATTGTTGTGAATATAACATTTGCAGCCAAATACTTTAAAGTATGAGATAGATGACTTAAGACCTTTGTAGAGCTCATAGGGTGTTTTATCATGTGCGTTGATGATAGCGCTTCTATTTTGAGTGTGGCAGGCCGTATTGACTGCCTCGGCCCAGTATCTTTTTGCTATGTTGGCATCAGCTATCATTGCTTGAGCTGCTTCTTTGAGTGTGCAATTTCTCCTTTCCACAACACCATTTTACTCTGGAGTTCTGGCAGCTGAGTGCTCGTGAGTTATTTCTAGTTCACTGAGAAAACTAATGATCTGCTGGTTAATGAATTCAGTTCTATTGTCTGAATGAATTCGTTGAACTGATTTCTCCCTTTCAGTTTGCAGCCTCCCGATCATCGCTGATAGCTTGGTGTAGGTTTTATCCTTACTTCTGAGAAACTCTACCCATGTGTATCTTGAGAACTCGTCGACTACTACTAGAGTGAATTTTTTTCTTTTGGGCGTTGGTAGTCTGACTGGCCCAAATAGATCCATATATAGCAGTTGGGGGCGAGCAATTGTCCTTGGAGGATGACTTCTATTTTTGAATAACGATCTCACTTGCTTCCCTTTGTGGCATGCTCCATAGATGTCAGCTTTCTTGAAAATCTCCTTAGGAAGCCCATCTACTAGCTTCTTCTTGGCTAGATGGTTGATGGTTCTGAAATTAAGATGATTGAGTCATCGATGCCATAGCCAGCTTCCTTCTGTTGAGCCTTTTGATAGAAAGCAAGCTTCTCCATATCCAATTGACCAGTCAACAACATACATGTTGCTTCTCCTTACTCCAGTTAGAAGGATTGCTTCAGTTGACTTATCCTTGATGTCACACGAGCTTCGACTGAAGTCAACGGTATATCCACTGTCACATAATTGACTGATGCTGAGCAGTTTGTGCTTCAGTCCTTCCACGTGGGAGACTCCATTGACTATCACCTTTCCTTTGACCATGAACCCGTCTCCAATGGTTCGGCTTTTGGAGTTATCTCCAAATATGAGTAATGGGCCTTTCTTCTCATTATATCCTTCTAGTTCATCTCTGTCTCATGTCATGTGTTTCGAACACCCGTTATCTAGGTACCAAATATCCTTGGTCCTCTTCTTTAATAGGATGCCCATTTCTTCTTCTTCGTTGTCAGCCATGAGGCAGAACAATGCCTCTTCTTTAGAGATAATCTGAGTCATCTAGAACGGCATTCTCTGTGTTGGCCATCATAGCTTTTCTTTTGAAAAAGCTTATCTTCTCCTTGGCCTTTTTGTCTTCAGAGAGCTCTGGACATTCATATCTGTAGTGTACTTGCTTGTGGCAATGGAAGCATTCTCCTATGCTTCTGTTGGTTGCCCTGGGTTGTTCAACAGGCAGTTGGTTTCTCTCGCCTCTGGGCTCATCATCAATTTGAAGCATAACTGATGGCTGATCTCTGATCCTTTTGAGTTTCTCTAGCAGCTTGGCAATTGACTGGATTTGATCATTGATATCTTTAGTCAGGCTCTTCTTCTTCTCCGCTGCTTCTCTTATGCGATCAGTTGAGCCACTTGGTTGTTCTCTGGCTTGAGAACTTCTTGGCCAGAAGACATTTCTTCGTCGAGTTTCTCTAAACTGATTTCTTTCACCGTACAAGGCTGCATCCTGGGCGGATGATGTGGATGCCTCTTTTTTTCAGTTTAGGCTATAATCGTGAGCTTTAAGAGAACCAAAGAGTTCTCTTGGGGTGATGCTGTTTGACAGGCGGTTTACTTTCTGTTTAAACCTACTGTGATGTGTTTTAATATTTATAACTCGTGTCAATGCCTACAAGTGTACAAGCATGTGATTGTAGATATGATGATACGAGGTCGATCCATAGGGAAATGGAATAGAAATTAGACGATACAATTACCACGACGGAAGAAGAGTGAAATATCTAGACGAACAATAAGGAGAGGATGTGTTTTAATTAAATCAACATGTCAACCAAGAACAAAAGACATAAAAATGTAAACACCTATAATTATCAATATATTTTTCACTCAAGAGTCAATACCAAACAAATGAGAGCTTTGAAGATGATAAATAAGGTGAAACTCTAGGACATGGCTACACACCACTCATATTGACCTACAATGTGGGATTACACATACATTATTGCAAAGTTCATAGATAGGAAGACCACAAATATAATAAGAGCATCTCTCGAATATCTCTTAAATTGCGAATGCGACAAAGATGGCTATCTCTAATGCATTCTAAGGTCGCACCTACAAAAGGATCTAAGAGTCACATTTCCTTCCACATAATGACATTCGACTAAGAAGACAAATATGTAGATTTGATCTAGGCATGCTTATGATCACGGAATTGACTAGATGCAAGTGATTCATACATGTGATGTTAGTGAGATGGCCAACCAAACAACATCATTCAAGCCCTAGCATAGATCAAAACCTTGACAAAGCAACAACACATATATACATCCCAAATCAAAGATCAATATTCACATTGTTTCACCACATCCTAGAGCCCTAAGGCTCTAGCCAACCATATTCAAAATAAAATCAAGATTACATGAAGAAAAACAATAACCCATTCTAAATACAAGTCTAAGAAGAGAGAAGAAGTGATAAAATCCAATGTAGAGTACTCCTTCTTCAATCCTATGGCTTGGATGCTCAAATGGGTGGTTGAATCTTCAATCTTCTTCTTGATCTTCAAAAATCCCCTTTCTTGATGTTTCTCTTGTGTGTTTTTTTAGTTCTAGGGTCGATTGGCTTCTGTTTGAAATTCCCCAAATGTATACATAAGTAATGGACCAATAATGGGGTGCCAAAAGTCATGTTTTGAAATCCATCAAGGCGAAGCGCGACCCCAGGTGATCGCGTTTTGGGGTCGGGTTTGGACTGAAGAAAAACAGCTTTCTGAAGCTTGTACAGAGCGACCGAAGAGGTCGCGCTTTACCGTCGCGCTCATTTCTGCCTTTGAAGCGCGACCTAAGGTGGTTGCGTTTTTGGGTCGCGCTTCCCTTTGCTTTTGAAGCGTGACCCCAGGTGCTAGCGCTTTTGAGTCGCGTTTGATCCGAAGAAAATCTCGTCTCTGAAGCTGTCGAAGCGCGACCAAACGGGTTGCGTTTTGGGGTCGCTCTGTAGGGCGGCTGTGGCACGACCTTGAGGTGCTCGTGCTTTAGGGTCGCGTTTTGGCTTTTTCTATTTTTTCTTGTCTTTTCTCATCTTTGTGCAAGCGTTGATCGATCAACTCACAACCTTACTTCTTTTAGCATTTGTTATCCCCAAAAACTCCCTAAATTGGTCACATTATATCAAACAAAAGATTTAAACAATATTAACATTATTTACAACATATATACATGATAACCAAGTGCAAATGCACTCAAAATGAGTGCAAATGAGTGCAATTTATGCACTCATCAACTCCCCCAAACTTATATATTTGTTTGTCCTCAAACAAAACAAGAGTAGAAGGGCAAGGTAATTGAGCATATTGGAATCAAGATAGGAATTTGCTTCAAAAAAAATCCAAAATCAAGTAATGCATAGATGACAGTAGCAATCAATGATAAACAAGATCATCAAAATCATCATGATACAATTTGTGAAGTTCAAAACTCTCTCAAGGTTCAATAGACGCTCATTCTCGAGTGTATAGGCTAGAAGTGTATCACTCAAGGTCGAGAGTGCACTAGGATTCTACCATATGCTTGCAAAGTGACTACAATCTCCACTACTTAGTGTGTGTTTTCAACGAAGAATCATTAAGGTCTTTTGGGATTGTAGTGAAGGCTTTTCGGAAAGGTAGGTATATATTTGGCTAAGTGACTTCCCCATAATACCAATTTCATTACCAAGCAAGTAGAACAAATTAAGTTCCCTTCTACCTTTATTTCTTCACAACCCATATCTCTTTGAGATTTTCCAATTTTCTTTCAATATTTCATACTTTGTGATGTATAAGTAGAACTATCTTTCTTTTACTTCATTTTCAATTATAATCAAGATGATTCACTTCTTTGTGTTCTTTTTTTTTCCATCACAAGAGTATTCATTATTTTACCCTTTTTCATTCTCCAAGATTTCTCACAAGTTTAATTTGAAAAAGTCCACATAAATCTTTCCAATTATTTCATTCCCAACCCAACAAAATCAATAAAAATTTTCAAGGCTCAAAGGGCTTGCAAGGGATTAAATTTATATTGGAAGGTTAAGAATTTGGATTTTTGATGAGGTTTAGACAAAAAATGGCCTTAAATCATTTTCTAGAGATCAAACACACCTATGTAACCTCAATCAAGTCACAAAGCAAGTTCTAGAGAAAACTTAGTGCACTATGAAGACCATTAATCACTCATCAAAGAAAAGATTACACTTGTGTAATCTTTGGATCAAAATCTCTCCACAGTAAATTTTTCCTTCCCGAATTGTACTTTTGAGACCTTAAAGAACTTTATTTTACAAAATCATGCCATGGCATCATGCTTTTTATCAAAATTTTCCAAAAATTTTCAAATTTTCAACATAAGCGCATGCTCATCAAGGATTCCAATTTCAACAATTATCATGCTATCATAACCCCTATTATTGTTACAAGAACAAACACCTATGTAAGTAAAAAAACCCCAAACCACAATCATAAGGCAGTTGAACAAAAACATAGATAAAATATCACATGCTCATGAAGTAAAACGGCATGCGATCCCATCATCTATCAACTACCAACATCCATACATTCCAATGAAAACAAAAGAAATCCTAACATAATCAAAACAAAAATAAGAACATAAGAATGCTAGCATGCTTCAATATCCGAAAGCATAGATAAATATATAAGTCTTACGAAATAAAGCGGTAAAAAGTTCATAGAAATGAGCAGAAAAGATCCTTGCCAACTACTACTCTCTCCCCCTCTGTAACGGCCCATTTTTCAAAATTATCATTTATAAATATAGTATTTTTAGTCTCGTCGTTATGATGAACTCAAATTAAATAATTTATATTTTTAGTTGTCCCGCCTGCAGAGAAAATTAAAAGATAATATCATTAGTTCATAATATGAATAAAAGTATTAAAAATATACTATAATTTATAATTCCAGATTCCATAACTAATCCAAAATACAGAAAATAATAATAATAATAATAATAATAATAATAATAATAATTTATCCAAAGAACGGTTAATTACCTTGTAAACTCCCTCAACTCACTTTTCCACTATCTGCAAAACCATCCATCAATTTTCTTCTCAACTAACGCTTTTTAAAAAAAAACCATATGAATTCAATAGTCATATTATCCTCTCAATCAAGATGAACAAATTCTCGGCTCACACAAATTTTCCAATTTAAAAATAAGTTTTACACACTTGAAGCGAGAAGGAACGTCTGCCCAGATTTCAAAGCAAAACAACGACGCTCGTCAAATCTAAAATTTAAACCAAATTCTGAAATCAAGGTAATATCTTGTCTCCCAAAATATTTTTAGTACGTATATAGATAATATAAAATTTAGTGTTAATGAGTTAATCTTCTAGAATTCTATTCTGCCGAATTAAATGATGAACTACAGAGAACTATATATTTTTATTTGCTATTTTGATATTATATTCTCTATCTCTTTTACACTCCAAATTGTAGATGACATAAACAAAATAGTTATTGGAAATTCATGGTGATAATTAAGAAATTAGTTGAAGATAATTAATTTGAAATGTTAATTTGGAAGAATAATATGTAATGTTCTGCGAGAGTTCTATTTTACTAAGAATATCCTTTAATAATTATCAAAACCATATAATCTTTTCATTTAATAGGATTAAGGAAACCTGTTAACCTTTAGTCTTGCGAAAATTATTAAAATATATTTAATCTCAACAACAATTGTGTACGGGAATATATTTTAAAACATATAATTTAATTCTTTAAATTTAATTTATAAAACTTATCAACTCTTAGTCTAATTACGAATATTAAATATTAGAGAAAAGTATACAACAAATTAATTAGTATTAATTTCGTTTGAATTATAATTCAGTTTAGGAACTTATAATTCTTATAATCTTTTGAGTTATTAAAATATTTTAATATGTTCTCTGCTAGGTGAAGGCGAGTTAGTTCCTTCAAGTTTTATTACAATTTAGATTGAAAAGTCGAGTCAAAGGTCTGCAAAGTAAAGGTGGGGAATTTTATACGCACATGGTTATTTATTATCCATTATATATTGATCTTGTGATTTATTGTTCGACTGAGTATTTATGTGAAAGTTAAAGTTAAAGTATACCAGGGACCGTTCATAGGTCCGGGACCGTAAAAAGTTGTCCTTGGGTCGCCCACCGTGCATGTGTATATGCATATACTTGTTCAGAGACCGTTTATAGGTCTGAGGCCGTGATAAGTTGCCTTTGGGCTGACTCCCCACTGTTCAAACAATTATTATTATGTGACATGGCATGAATGTCTGAATATGAGTTACTCATTTAATATGTTTTGGATAATGCGTATTCTTCACTGAGTGTATTCGTTATACTCATCCCTATAATACAACATTTCAGGTTGAGGAGTTCGGTGATGGTGATGTGGAGTTGGATGTGAACTAAGTTTCTAATTAAATATTTAAGTTTTTAGACTTGATTAAATTTCTAAACTTTTAGTTGATGATATGCTTTGTTGGATTGTGGATTTGTAACTTTAAAATATTTAGGAGTTTGAATTATTTAAAATCGCTTCCGCTCTATGTTATTTGAATTATTATGATATTATGGTATTTCCCTAAATAGAAGTTTATTTATGCATTATTATGTTTTTCTAGTATTAGTTTTATTACCTTTTTGAGAAAATATTTTAAATTCTCTTTCATGCGTTATTTTACATATTAGGTTTTTATAAAATAAATAGCATTCTAGGTTTATAAAACTAGGGTGTTACATAATGGTATCAGAGCAGGCCTATGCTTCTGTAGACTTGTAAAGTTATAAGTTTATTTACATTTTTGTTGATTTCTAAAATTATAAATTTTTATTTACATTTCTGTAGACTTGTAAAATTATAAATCTTTATTTATGTTTCTGTTGACTTGTAAAATTATAAATTTTATTTATTTATTTAATTGGATAGAAAATTTTTAAAGTCAAGTATTTGAGTTAAGTGTATGAAATTTTCATTAAACGAAAGTAAAACATCCTCTCTGCCATGCCTCGCTGACTCCAAGGTAAAAACAAAGTATTTGATATTTTATTGAAAGTTCAAAGTTTAATTATTTGAATACTTTAAGTAATGTTTTAACTGCATCTATATGAAGTTTACTGAAAGTTATAAAGTTAAAGTTGAAGTTTATGCAAAGTTTATGTTGATGCAGTTACTCATTATAAAATGTATTATATTAGAGTTCAAAAGTATTTTTACTTATAGTATATGTATTGATGCTATTATTCGAGAAATGACAAATTTTTTTTTATAAAAAAAAATCAGTCCTCGAAATTAGAGTGCTTATTTAGAATCCCTTTACTAAGTAGAAGAAATAGTTTGTTGCCTTAGGATAAGTTGATATCTTGATGCTGATGTCGAGGAAGACCTGCAAGGAATGCTAACTAAAGTCAACCTGAATGCTACAATTGATGATAGTATAAGTCGAAATATGTCAACTAACGACAATGACGAACATAATACCACTGCAATCATGACTCAAGAACAATCTTATGAGGCTCTTGAAATTAGTATTTCCTCAGGCAAAACACTTAGAACTAATCGTATGGCTAAAAATGTAAAGATGGACATTAGTGGAAGAACATAGATGCTGATTTGTATCTCCTAGAGATGAAAGACTTTGATGTAATTCAAGGAATGGACTGATTTATTAAGGATTATGCTACGATTAAATGTCGAGAAAGAGAGGTGATCTTCCAAAGACCTGGAGAGAAACCGTTTTCATTTTACGGAACAAGGATAAGATCAATACCTTGAGTAGTATTTACTACGAAGATGTTGATTATAATGTTGAAAGAAGGAGATTGTTGAGGTTACTTAATCAAATTGTTAAGCCTCTAATTATTTGAGACTATAATTGTTGACGTGTCAATTGTATGAGAATATCCTAATATATTTCTGGAAGATTTGTCGAGGATAGTGTCGAATCGACAAGTTGAATTGGGAATTTATTTGGTAATTAGAGTAGCTCGAGTATCCGAGGAACTATATAGAATGATACCGAGAGAACTGTCAAAATTGAAGGTGCAATATTTACAAGAGCTTTTGGATAAAGGTTTTATTCAACCCAATGTCTCACCTTGGGAAGCATCAGTTTTTTTTTTGTGAAAAAGAAAGATGGGACTATAAGAGTGTGTATAGATTATTGGGAGTTGAACTGATTGTTGATTCACAATCAAGAACAAGTATACAATTATGAGAATAGAAGTCTTGTTTGATCAGCTAAAAAGTTCAAGTGTGTTCTCAAAGATCAATTTAAGATCGGATATATTATCACAATTAGATGTTAAGGAAGGTGATAGATCGAAGCCAAGATTTAGAACTCGTTATGGAAATTGAGAGTTTGTACTGCTGTCTTTTGGGTTATCAAATGTACGAGTGATTTTATGGACATGATGAATCTTATGTTTCATCTATACTTAGATAAATTTATAACCATTGCTATTAATTATATATTGATTTTCTCAAATAAGAAGCAACATGAAGGACATTTGAGAGTTGTCTTAAAGATACTTAGATAGTAGAAACTTTATACAAAATTGAAGGAATGTAAGTTTTGGATAAATCAAGTTGTCTTCTTGGGACACGTAGTTATTGCACAATGGATATAAGTGGATCCTTCTAAATTTGAAATAACAAATTGTAGTAGGTCAATGAATATGAATGAGATGATAAGTTCTAATTACTTTGGGATTAGCCAGTAACTATTGAAGGTTTTTCAAAAATTTTCTGGACCAATGACACCGTTAATTAGAAAAGGAGTGAAGTTTGAATGGTCTGATAAGTGTGAAAATAGCTTTCAAGAGTGAAGCATCGATTAATTTCAGCACCAGTTTTAGCCGTTTTTTTGATGGTTCGGAAGACTTCGTAGTCTACAGTGATGTATCAAAAAACTTGGACTTGATGATGTTTTGATACAAGGTGGTAAGGTGATTGCTTACATCGTAGAGAAATTAAAGATATATAAGTTGAACTACACTACACACGACTTGGAGTATGCTGTTGTAGTTCATGTTCTAAAGATACAGAGATACAATATTTATGATGGTAAATGTGATATATATACAGACCATAAAAGTTTAAAGTATTTCTTCACCCAGAAGGAGTTGAATATGAGGCATAGAAGAATGTTTAAACTAATAAAGGATTGTGATAGTACCATCTACTACCATCATGGAAAGACAAATTCAGTTATTGACGCTTTGAGTCTGAAGAATAATTGTCAATTAGTAGCCTTACGAACAAACAAATAATAAATACTCAAAGATTTCACTAAATTAAGGATTGAGACAATGGTTCCACCAAGTAGCACGACAACAGTGTTGATAACATTAGTGGTAAAACCTACTTTGAGAGAAATGGTAAAGCAAACTTGAGTGATAAGTTCTTGGAAAACATGAGAAGTAGAGTTTTTGTTGGAGATATTAAAGAGTTTTCATTAACTAATGATGATATTTTAGTATTAGAATGAAGGTTATGTGTGCCGAAAGACGAAAAACTAAGAAGAGAAGTTCTCAATAAAGGTTACATTGTTCACCTAAGATATGCAAAGATGTACCAAGATTTACAAAAGATAGATTAGTGGAGAAATATGATAAGATCTATTATAGTTTTCGTTAAAAGGTGGAGTTAGATTTGGAAAGAGAAGAAAGTTGCGACCAAAATTTATTGGACCATTTGAGATACATGAGAAGATAGATACTGTAGCCTACAGTTTGACCTTGCCGCCAGAATTAGCAGAAGTACACAATGTATTCCATATTTCTATGATGAGGAAGGACACTCATGATCGAAGACACGTAGTTAGCTATAAGACTCTGGATGTTAACCAAAATCATTAGTAGAAGAAAATTCATATAGTTACGCTCGAAAGAAAGGTATATACCCTAGGAATTTGGGTGGTTCCCATTGTCAAAGTTCAAAAGATTAGACATTGAAGAGTCAGGCAACATAGGAAAAAAAGTAGATAAAGTGCTTGTAAGTTAATTTCGAGGACGAAATTTATTTAAGTGGGAGAGTTTTGTAACGGCCCATTTTTCAAAATTATCATTTATAAATATAGTATTTTTAGTCTCGTCGTTATGATGAACTCAAATTAAATAATTTATATTTTTAGTTGTCCCGCCTGCAGAGAAAATTAAAAGATAATATCAATAGTTCATAATATGAATAAAAGTATTAAAAATATACTATAATTTATAATTCCAGATTCCATAACTAATCCAAAATACAGAAAATAATAATAATAATAATAATAATAATAATAATAATAATAATTTATCCGAAGAACGGTTAATTACCTTGTAAACTCCCTCAACTCACTTTTCTACTATCTGCAAAACCATCCATCAATTTTCTTCTCAACTAACGCTTTTTAAAAAAAAACCATATGAATTCAATAGTCATATTATCCTCTGAATCAAGATGAACCAATTCTCGGCTCACACAAATTTTCCAATTCAAAAATAAGTTTTACACACTTGAAGCGAGAAGGAACGTCTGCCCAGATTTCAAAGCAAAACAACGACGCTCATCAAATCTAAAATTTAAACCAAATTCTGAAATCAAGGTAATATCTTGTCTCCCAAAATATTTTTAGTACGTATATAGATAATATAAAATTTAGTGTTAATGAGTTAATCTTCTTGAATTCTATTCTGCCGAATTAAATGATGAACTACAGAGAACTATATATTTTTATTTGCTATTTTGATATTATATTCTCTATCTCTTTTACACTCCAAATTGTAGATGACATAAACAAAATAGTTATTGGAAATTCATGGTGATAATTAAGGAATTAGTTGAAGATAATTAATTTGAAATGTTAATTTGGAAGAATAATATGTAATGTTCTACGAGAGTTCTATTTTACTAAGAATATCCTTTAATAATTATCAAAACCATATAATCTTTTCATTTAATAGGATTAAGGAAACCTGTTAACCTTTAGTCTTGCGAAAATTATTAAAATATATTTAATCTCAACAACAATTGTGTACGGGAATATATTTTAAAACATATAATTTAATTCTTTAAATTTAATTTATAAAACTTATCAACTCTTAGTCTAATTACGAATATTAAATATTAGAGAAAAGTATACAACAAATTAATTAGTATTAATTTCGTTTGAATTATAATTCAGTTTAGGAACTTATAATTCTTATAATCTTTTGAGTTATTAAAATATTTTAATATGTTCTCTGCTAGGTGAAGGCGAGTTAGTTCCTTCAAGTTTTATTACAATTTAGATTGAAAAGTCGAGTCAAAGGTCTGCAAAGTAAAGGTGGGGAATTTTATACGCACATGGTTATTTATTATCCATTATATATTGATCTTGTGATTTATTGTTCGACTGAGTATTTATGTGAAAGTTAAAGTTAAAGTATGCCAGGGACCGTTCATAGGTCCGGGACCGTAAAAAGTTGTCCTTGGGTCGCCCACCATGCATGTGTATATGCATATACTTGTTCAGAGACCGTTTATAGGTCTGAGGCCGTGATAAGTTGCCTTTGGGCTGATTCCCCACTATTCAAACAATTATTATTATGTGACATGGCATGAATGTCTGAATATGAGTTACTCATTTAATATGTTTTGGATAATGCGTATTCTCCACTGAGTGTATTCGTTATACTCATCCCTATAATACAACATTTCAGGTTGAGGAGTTCGGTGATGGTGATGTGGAGTTGGATGTGAATTAAGTTTCTAATTAAATATTTAAGTTTTTAGTCTTGATTAAATTTCTAAACTTTTAGTTGATGATATGCTTTGTTGGATTGTGGATTTCTAACTTTAAAATATTTAGGAGTTTGAATTATTTAAAATCGCTTCCGCTCTATGTTATTTGAATTATTATGATATTATGGTATTTCCCTAAATAGAAGTTTATTTATGCATTATTATGTTTTTCTAGTATTAGTTTTATTACCTTTTTGAGAAAATATTTTAAATTCTCTTTCATGCGTTATTTTACATATTAGGTTTTTATAAAATAAATAGCATTCTAGGTTTATAAAACTAGGGTGTTACACCCTCTCCCAAACTTATTTTGATCCAAAGGAGGAAATAAGTTTGGAGGTGAAAAGGTGGTGGCAATGGTCACTAACGCTCAGTGAGGTGGCTGCTGTTGATGAGGAGACTGGTGTGGATGTGGAGACTGGTGCGGATACTGCATAGGGGACGAGGATGGCATGAACTGTGAAGGCTGGAATTGTTGGAACTGTTGAGAGGAGGAGGCCATGTACTGACCCGTCGGCATCTGCTGAAAATCCTGTGAAGAAGATGACGAGGCCATGAACTGTCCGGTCGAGAACTGCTGTAATGACTCGAATGGCGGCTGCTGCTGAAACTGCTGCGGCGGCTGGTAGGAGTTGTAGGGTGTCATCTGCTGGTGCTGAGATGGGGTATAGGGCTGCTGCTGTGACCCAGACCCAGTGTTCATTCCCCTGAAGATCCCGGCTAGGTCCTGTATATCTGATCGGAACGAGCCCATATTATCAGCAAGACCCCTGATGTGACCCCTAAGACCTGTAAACCTCTCATCAATATCCGTCTGTATGGCATGAAATCTGTCATTTACACTTGACTGAATCTGTCCCATCCTGCCATGCATGTCATGTCGGATATCATCAAATCTCGTGTACATGTCTTGCCTTAGTGCACCGAACTCATCGTGCACATCATCCCTCCAATTGTACATGGTCTCCTCTATTGCATCAAAGCGGCCAGTTATCTGTTCTTCATTGTAGCGCCGTTCACGTCTGAATGCGGCTGTAGACGACCCTTTTCCTCCTGTTTCACCTCTGTCATCTCTTTGGCCCTCAAGATTACCTCGAATCCCTCGTTGTTGCCCTACTATACCCATAGCTTGAAGATGGGCAACCGTCTGCATCTTCCAATTTTTCCTCTCATTCCAATTCGACACATGTGTGAGAGCTTGATTTGGCAAAGGGAATGTTCTCCCACCTCGCATGTTCAGCAGGTATTGATTCAAATCCGAGGCTAGCATCTTCACATTCCTCAAGTGATTGAGGTTGATCATCCTCAACCCCGGTGTATGAAACTCTTCTGTTAGGTCGACATCAAAGTAATAGGCTATTGGAGTGATCAATCCGCCAAGGCAAATGTGTCCACTATCGAGGTGGGATTGTCGAAACATCTACTCAATTAGAAAGGCACCAAAGTTTAAGTGCCTTCCATTCAACATAGCCCACAAAGCAAACAACTCCTTCGTCCTCAGTCCACTATTATCTCTTCTTACCCAAACGATGTTGGCAAGGATTCAGTGTAGGTATCGAAAGACCGGGTTGGGCATAGCAGATGCCTTGGCCACACTAGAGTTGTACTTCTCCGTCTCCGTCTCTGTGAGACATAGAAGGCGGTAGGTGTCGTCTTGGTTGAATTCTCAGGGCTCATGGTAAATGCCCTCTTGCGTGGCCTCAAAAATCTCGTTTAACTCATCCACTGTTAGCTCGCGGTCTCGGTTTCCAAGCCGGAAAGTGCATCGAACCGGCCCCTTCTTGTCTGTCATCTTCATATCAAAAGTGCTCATCACCTCCTTTACTAGGCGGGGATACGTCAAACAATCCCACTCAAGAGCTTGGAGCCAACCAATGCGGTCCAAGACCTGCCACACATCGTCTTTGATACCAAGGGCTTCGCATGTTCCTTCATACATAAACTTGGTGGTGGCAATGGTGACGTTGAAGAGCCGGTTCCAGTTCTCTATATGTTCCTCATTATGGAGGATGACCCCATACCTCATTGGATGGCTTGCCGGCAAGTCCTCATCTTGCCCCTCATCTTCGGCCTCGATCTCGGGGTCAGACTCAACACATGTCCTTTTAGAAGACCTCCCTTTTCTTGGCATTTTTGTGTGAGAGTGGTACCTACAAACATCCAATAAAGTTTAGGATAAATGAGCACATATACACATGAGTTTAGCAAAGACAATGGAGTTTTAAACATATGACAAAATCCAACACAATCCCACTTGTATCTTTGTTAAACTATTAGAGACCTTGTGGTAAAACATGTTTATAGACACATAGCCAATCTTTCCCAAAACCATCCTCATCACAAAAGAACAAATATGAACAACATCTTTATCTCGACAAAAATAGGCCTAAAGCCATGTATGACAGTATTATAAGCACTTTCAAGATAAAACTTGTTCTTCAAAATCAAACATTTATAACAATTGAGGCAAGGCCTTGGTTCTAAACATATATGACAAAATTAAACTCAAATGCCCATAACAACATGCTCAATGTATTATAATGCCTATTCAAAATAAAATAGGGGCTTCCAATCACATATGACAATGTCAAAAACACAAAGCCCCCTCAAAAACATGTATTTAACAATAATATTAATGGAAACATTTCTTATTTTCCTATCTATGCCTAATCAATTCCGAAATTCATAGCTAGAGCAACAAAGTGCCAAAGTTATGCATAATCAAAATTTCAAAGACATTAAAGGCATAGCCATCTTTAAGTGAGAACAATATTCATGCATAGTTCAAAATGTAAAACCCCATTTCCCCCAAATAATCATTGTTAACAATTGGAAGTCAATCAAAATTGGGAACATAATAAACATACTATGCAAGAATGTTTCAAATCTAACAAAATTTAGACCAAGGTTCCCCCAATAAGGCTATAGCATGTGAAATATCAACCAATTCCTAATCCTTCATGCTTAATTTCTAGAATTTCCCAAAATTCCAAGCCTAATTCTTCAAATTATCAACAATGTCATAAACCCACACATCACCCATGCTATCAATTACTTTGTTCTCCAAATGCAAACATAATGTGAGCATATTCATTGGGGTTTTTGTTCATTTGAGACCTAGGGCATACAATCTTGTTATTTCCCCAATTTTTCAAATATATAAACATTTAAACCATAAATTCAACATGTAAGGGTAAGGGGTGTAGATTAATAGAAGAGTTGAGAGATTTACCTTGAGCCTTGATGGAGAGGATGAATTTTTGTGTGTGCTCGAGTGAGAGTGAGTATGAGTGCAATTTGAAGTGTGTGTGTGAAATGGAAGGAAAAAGGGTTAAAAACCCATCTATACTGGGCAAAGCACGAGCTGGGTCGCGCTTTGAAGTCGACTTTTCACTGAAGGAAAAAGCGCGAGCTGGGTTGCTCGCATTTTTCAGTCGCGTTCTGGAAGCACTACGAAGCGTGACTCCAGTTGATCGGGTTTTAAGGTCGCGTTTTGCCTTCACACTTTCATGCCTCTGAAGTTCGTACAGCGCGACCTTCGTGTCGCGTTTTTCCATCGCGTTTCGCCTTGCTTGTGAAACGCGACTTTAGCTGGTCGCATTATGGGGTCGCTTTTTCACTACTTTATGAAACGCGACTCCAGGTGCTCGTGCTTTTCGGTCGCTTTCTTCCTTTCTTTTAATTTCGAGCCCATTTTTGGGCTCCTTTTCAACACTTCATGCAATCTCATCTTTATACCATTTCCTACAGCAGTACTACTTCTACAAAACAACACAAAACCATCTTAAATTTCTCCAAAAGATGCACTATTAAAACACTTAATTTTATTTTAAACAATAAATCATAAAAATTGCATAATAAAAGAAACTTAAATCAACAAAACTTAAAACCATTGGGTTGCCTCCCAATTAGCGCTTAATTTAACGTCGTGAGCTCGACGGGATACGGTTCTTCAAGGATTTTTCAAATGAAGGACAAACACTCCGGCTTGTTCCTCCGCATTGTAGAATTTCTTCACACGTTGTCCATTTACAACAAATAAGCTCCTATCCTTGGCTTCCAACTCCACCGCTCCATTTTCGAAGATGTTTGAGATGAAGTAAGGACCTCCCCATTTTGTTTTCGAGTTTCTCGGTGATGCCGGGTGCAAGTTCTTTCTTTCTCAAGAACTTGTCATGATAAAGTTTGGTCCTTATCTTGTAAATGGAAGAATTTTTGAAGGCCTCAAGCCTAAATTCATCGATTTCATTCAAACAAAAAATTCTTTCTTTTCCCGACATCTCAAAGTCGAGATTGAGCTTCTTGGTGGCCCAATATGCCTTGTGAGTGAGCTCGATTGGAAGGTGACAAGACTTCCCAAATACCATTTGATAGGGAGACATTCCCAATGGAGTCTTGTAGGCCGTTCAATAGGCCCAAAGTGCCTCATTGAGATGGCTTGCCCAATCTTTCCCGTTCATCTTCACCACCTTTTGGAGGACTTGTTTGACTTCTCTATTTGCAAGCTCGGCTTTCCCATTGGCTTGTGGGTGGTAGGGAGTTGTCACTTTGTGCTTCACTCCATATCGTGCTAGGAGGCTCGTCATCTATTTATTGCAAAAGTGAGTACCTCCATCACTAATCAAGGCTCTTGGGGCCCCAAATCTTGTCAAAATATTCCTTTGAAGGAATTTTAGCACAATCTTCGAATCATTAGTCTTGGTTGGGATTACTTCGATCCACCGTGAGAGATAATCAATCGCCAAAAGTATGTAGTGATTTCCATCGGACACCACAAATGGTCTCATGAAGTCAATTCCCCATACATCAAACAATTCCACTTCTACAATTGTACTCATCGGCATCTCATCCCTCTTTGAAATAGATCCCATCTTTTGGCATCGCTCACATGTCTTCACAATTTCTATAAATAGAGGGCCAATAGAACCCGCTTTGTAGAATCTTCCTAACGGTTCTATTGGAAGCAAAATGGCCTCCACAAGGTGAATCATGACATGTCTTCATTATATCCATCCATTCTTCCTCCGGCACACATCTTCTAGGATGGAATCGGCACATCTCTTGAAAAGGTAAGGCTCCTCCCATATGTAGAATTTGAAGTCATGAAAGAACTTTTTCTTTTAATAGCTCTCCATCTCTACCGGTTTCACTTTGGCAACTAGGTAGTTGACAATATCCACAAACCACGGAACTTTGGTATGTCCATCAGTTCATCACTGTAGACTGGTGGCAATTGGCACTTCTCTTGCTTGGTACCTGCAACTTCTAGTTTTCCTTGCTAACTGTTCTAGCAAGCTATAGTCTTTTTTTTTCTCTCTATTCTTTTCTCTCTTTTCTTTTCACATAGATTGATCATTTCTTTGGTCTTTGATAGCTTGATTTTGTATGATCATCCTTAGTTTTCTGCTTGATTTCTTTTCAGTTCTTTCAAGGCTCTTTGCATATTTTGACATATTTTGACATCTCATCAAAACCCCTTGTAAGAAAAACCGTGATAGTTTTTCCTAACATGAACACGGTCGGATCTATAGGAACAGGCCCCTCGACAGTCCTCCAAGGGAAGTGTGGAAGCTGATGCGGTTTGAACACCATTCGAAACAAATAGGGAACTCCGACTATGACATTTTCTACTTGAAGATCTTGGAGTGCATGCTCATAGGTCAGATGTTTGAGGACCTTGTGTCGAAGAAGGGACCAATGTACAGAAAGGCATTTTGCACGGAACTCTTTGCCCATAGCCATCATATTTGAATGATTATTAGTATACATATATATATTTATATAACTGTTAAGGTACTTAAACTGATATGTCCAAGTGGGTGGCAAATATTTAGTAGGTAAATATTTTGTAAGTGACTGATGCATATCAATTAACTAGTCGCCACTCAATTAGGATTTGGTAAGATTGACAATTTAGTCTAATTAGTTTGTATCTATTGATGTAACTATATGTCGCTAGCCATTTTGTCGGCCTCTGCTACAACTGATTGTGTTTTGTCGTTAGTGAAAATGGGCACTTGTGATGTATGTTGCAATGGTATTGGTGTTAACCGAACTTAATTGAAATGTTGGCAGTCACAAAGTAATACTAGAGATAACATTAAAAACAAGTGGGCGCATTATCAGATAAACTGGGCAAACTTAAGAAAATACACATTACATTCAAATCCATCACTTCAATCAGTGTCTCTCTCGCTCGACTGAAATGGATGAAAGTCATCGTTGGCAATGATATGTGACTCGCCGATCTTAAACAAGTTCATTAAGGCCCGGTAGTGCACTCACCATTGTCTCGATAGACGGTCGTCAACGGATTTATCTGCAAGGTCAATGAAAAATGTGACTGATATTTAATCTCTTTACAAATTATTAGGGAGCATGTCAAGATAGGTAGGCTACCTCTTCAAAATGTGTTCATGTCTCGTCCGGCGCATAGAACTGGTTGTCCTTGTGATTCCAATAAAACGCAGTCGGTGTGTAGTCCCACAACAACTTTAATGTCTCGTACCATGTCGCCAGCATGTCGACATGCGCCATGTACCAATCGATACCATAGTCCTTAAAGAATTCTTCATTGATGATCGTATGAACATTGGAAATGGCCATGTTGTTGTCCTCAAAACCTACCACCCAGACTCCGTTCTCCTTCTGCTGCAGTAGCTCATTCATGACATGCGATTCAAGCCTCTCCGTCCACTGTGAGTCATAGAAATATGCTTCTTGAGGTGGCGCCATTTGTGTATGAGTTTGTGAAGTGAATGTGTATGTTGTGAAATAAGCCTGAGCTTTAATAGAGTACTTGCCGACATAAGATCATGCATATTGACAAATAATTATATAAATGGAATATATTCTCTGCATAAAAAGTTATCTTTGGGGAGAGTGTGCACCCTCTTTACCGATAAAGTAATCTGGTCAATCTAACTGCTTAACCTTAGCACATCTTCCATAACAAGGCACGAAGCCCGATCCAAATAAATTATCACACATTATAACAAATTGAAAGTAAATAAAACCCATATTCAGAAAAGTATGTCTTACAACAATCCATGCCATCAAATAAGTGTTAGGCACATCGAGAGTAACATAATAATATACATCAACATTCATTTGAGGACATATTTTTTAATTGTCGTCATCGGAGTCGATAGGTGGCGGCCCGACGTCATCCTTATGCTCGTCGTCACCGATCATATCTAGATTCCCCTCAAGATCAAACATCACCTTCAAAAAGTTCCAACAACTTTCTCTCTCATTCATATACACAAGTGCATCCGGACGAATCTGCACGTGGAACGAGAGAGTTCAAGTAAATTAAATATGGTCGTTGTTTGTACACTGATACAACTAATTATTAGGCTATTTTGGCAATCCGTTCCCACTCGGCCATGTCAAGATCTAGCCACTTACTCCTAGGGTTCATCCGCATTGCCCCTGCAAAATTTAGTAACCAAACAAATAGTTCATACCTGCCACGCCAATGCACAAGTCGCGTCTCAAGTTGTTCCATTGTCACTTCGCGCTCACATTGCTAGTGAATCTCTCACTGCAGATACACAAGGCAAGTCCGTTAAGTTTCTGGGTCAGCCGGGATCTAGAAGCCTTTGTGCGCAAAGAAGTATAGCTCTCCTATGCAGAATGATTCCATGGTTCTACTCCACGGGCTTATTGTTGTAAAACACATTATCTTGAGCGATCGGCACGGGTAAGGCCATTTGAAGGGTTAGGGGTTAGAGAGTGATTTATTCCGGGCTTCAATATTGAGTGAATTTATAGTAGATAGTTGATCGTGACCGACAGGTGCGTATAAAATGACAAACGATTAGGACAAGCGAAAGATGACAAATTCAAAAAAATGTAGCAGAAAAACATTGGCGATGATAAATATGAAGAGCATAGAATAGAACATCACATGCATAACAAAGGCATAAAAAGAACACGTGTCATTGTTACAGACCAAAGTGCGTAGATGATATATAAGTCTTAATAAATAAACTTAAAGAACATCAGAAGGTGCATATAAACTGTTAATAATTGATGTGTGGGTTAATGTGCATGTCGAATAGTTAATTTTCTAAAATTTTAGCACATGCCAACTTTATGTAATGTCTAAATCAGAATCCAATCCGGCCGAGAATCTCCATTAGATGTATCGGTAGTACAATTGGTCAAATATTATATGTATCGGTAGGACCTCATCAATCACGTAAAGATAATGTAGAATCACGTGAAAGTAATCTTATCAGGACGAGTCATGCACTGAAGCACACTGCCGATATGAATTTTATCAATTATTTGTGGAGACTACACCCACCAAGTCTTCTGGGCCTAGTCCTAACTTGGCTTATCGACTGTCCAGTTAGTGGCTTGAGTAAGGACAAAATTAAATATTCTCATTCTGCACTTAAATTTCATGAAAGGAAAAATAATATGGACAGGATATGGCGAAATTTATAGATAGAGCGCATATTTGAAAAAGCGAAGACACATCAAGAGGCTCGTCCAGATTAACATTATGAGAGTACTGAGACAAACTTGCATATTCGTCCTGAATGCATGTTTGAGGTGAGTGTACATAATAATTGATTGAAAATTGGGCGGCACATATGGAGAAACTGTGAAGAGACCATACTTCAAACGAATGTGTAGGGACATAAGCATGCGGTGTCGGCTGCCTTAAAAAGGAGTCAGTTTCATTGGTATCGTTAGATCGTTCAATATTTGTATCGGTCTGAACAGAATGCTCGATATCTGCAAAAGAGATCACGACACATATAACTAACAAATGTCAATCTTGGCATGAAACTTAACGTAAACGAACAATCTTTTGATATCCGACCACTTTGGAACAGAAGGTTAGGGTTTTAACTTCGGTTTCTTTCGCTTCCAATGCGAGTTAATTGGTGTCTTCCCCCGACATTTTGAGAGAAAAGAATCCCGAATATTAGTGGTTTCCCCTCTCACTCCTGACAGATCCCTGGCTGATTGTTTTTTATGTGGAATACCTTTGTTAACCATCGCATGCACGTCACCCTTCAAAGCACATATTCAATCTATATATATTTTCCTGCCTTGTTCGTGGTTTTTCACACCATGCACCACCTCAAGAGTGAGCCTCAACAGATAGTTCACAAAGGTCATTTCATCAATAGCGTCATTACCGTCTGCAATGGAATAGTCTCCAATTTCATTTAAATGTTGCTGCCTCGCACATTTACACTAACGACTCATGATGTAACATTTCGATAGCTTAGTCACATCCATGTGAAAATATATTCTAAGTATGTGCCGACATAGCACTCTTTTAGTCTCATACATATGGCAGCTGCAGAGGGCTCATTTCGATTGACTGTTATATTGGACTACTCGAATCCTCGACATGAGGAGTTGCGAGGCAACCTTAAACTGCAAATTGATTCTGTCGACATAGTTGGCTGGTTTCTCGATTATTACCACGCTCACAGCAAGGGCTAATTGCGACTCGAATGCCTTGTAGACATTTCTTGTGTACACTTGTGCTACTTGAGCCAGTAATAGGTTATTGTTCCCAAACTGTCCCGGTGTACCGATGTTTAGAGCATCATCGGCACTCTATTTTGTATGCCAATCATGCAGGACCTGCTCGTACTTCTCGACAAATTCAGTCAAAGTGGAACTTGTCGAGCATAGATCCTTCAAAACTTTGTTCGTAACCTCACTACGTGAGGTGGCAAAGGGCCCCGCACTAAATGAAGTGTTTGTGAACACGGACACCCACCTCTTCTTCAACTTGTACATATTAGAGAACCAACTATGATCATCGAGGGCATAGTTAATGATCATAGAACCCCAACACTCCTCAAACTCATCCTCCATCTCCACCGCACTCATGTAATGACACCACTGCCACTTGAATTCACTGTTGCTATTTAGGGATCCAAAATAAGAGGAACATTTCGGCTAATATGCCACTGACAAAGCCGATGACTCCCTAATTTGAATGTGGCATCAATCCCATTCATTAGTGCTTGACTTTGATCGAAGAAGATCATTTGTGGCTTCTTCCCATGCATGGACTCTAAAAATGTGGCAAACAGCCATTCAAAAGAAGTTGTGGTCTCGTTGGACAAAAAGCTTAAACCTAGCATCACATTTCTCCTATGATGGTTGATGCCGACAAAGGGTGCACAGATCAGGCCATACCAATTTATCTTGTATGTGGTGTCAACCGATAACACATCTCCAAAGTACTCGTAATCAATAAGAGCACGAGAGTCTCGAGAAAAAAAATTCATCAAACGACCCTCATCATCTAGTTGTACGTTCCAATAAAAGAACGACTCAATGTTCTATTTCTTCGCAAATAAATTGACCAGTGCATTAGCGTCAACATTCTCCACTCTTGTTGATTGCCTAACCCGATTCAAGTGATTATAGGCGTCTTTACTTGTGAAACCCACATTTTGCAGCTTTCCGACTTCGTTTTCCAAAAATCGACATGCCCGACTAACTCCGATACCCGCAGAATTAAGAGCGTCGACAAGTGACTATTTTGCATGGCTCAATTGCCGAGCGGAACGTAACAGATAGTCTTGATGCATGCCGAGCAATTTATGATTATGCGCCTTCACAAATTTATGTACGGTCCATAGTAAATTCTTCTCCCTCTCAATCCGTAATTCGCCTTATAGTTGCTCATAGTTATCTGTTTCCTATATGATGCTAATCTCTCTTTTGATCATTTGTCATCATGCCGACCTTCACATGAGCATTCAAATTCTTTCCATCGAAGCTCTCATTCGTCTCAGAAAAATAGTATTGGTCACCCTTCCTCATACTAAACCCCCGGCACCTGCCGCACACACAATATAATAAATATGCTTGATCTACACTATCTACCACATTTCCAATTTCTAATCGATTCTCTAATTCTATTAACATTGAAGAAATACGTCCTGCTTCTGTCCCACTACCACCTCGTTCTCCATCTTTCCTTTCCTAAGTGCTACCCTCGGAAGATACCTCATTTTTGACCGAAACGTTCAAGTCAACATTCATTTCGCCATAAATCTATAGACAATATAATTAGCAAAGACAAGCAAGACAAACTGAAATTGACCTTATCTATACAAACTGTCCAATTGGTGACTAATGCTAACAGTTTACATTCTGGAGAATTCCACATCTACATATTTATTAATAACTTAAATCATGCATTCAACTTCAGCCGGCTTACCCACACAATTTCCCATTCATTATCGCTTCGTTAACTAGGGTTCCTCAAAATAAAATCAACAATTCATGGAAAACCTGAAAATAAAACCGTCTAAACCAAGCAACAACCTTTAGCATCAAAACAGGGGGGCGTCAACTTCCAATATCAATTCACAAAATCAATCACCCAAATTCAATACCACATTATGGGTTCCCATGCATTACAACCGACGCATTAAAGTTGTGACAGTTAAAACCCGTAAAACATACCCTTCAATCGAATGCACACATATAACCCTAACAATGAATCAATAAAAAAACCCCTACAGTAGGGGACACAAACAAATGAAACTTTGCATACCTCAAAGCTACCCAATTCTCAGAATCGCTCCAACGAAGCAAGATGAACGCAAAATTGTTGACCCTCGTGAAAGATTCTGAAAATTCTATTTTCAGAATTGGGGGGAAATGGCGCATTGGAGAAGACAATATAATTAAAATATTAACCCAATTCAAAATTTCCGCCAAATTTTACAAATCTGCTAATTTGCCACTTTCACTGTTCACGCATCGGAAAGAGTTTCGAGCCAATCTTCGCATCAAGATTTCTTGAAAAAATTCAGAAAACGTGTCGACGCATCCGGCAATGGCCGATTCTACGTTGCCGCACCGGCGGCGACATAAAAAGGCCACCGGAAAACTTTCAAATATCGGCATCAAACGCCCTACCGATATTGCCCACACTATTTCGGGTCCCACTTCCTATTGTTCACCGTTGTAGTGTCCTAATAGCTAATTAAGTCATCTATTTTTCTGTTAAATATGGTGGTATACGGCTCAAAATTAAAGTTAAATTATTTCTGAATACGATTCCATGTGTCGGCATATCAACGGACCCTGAGTAGTACCCGAGGGGAGCGTAGAATTTTCCCATGATCCACCCCCGAATTATCTCAAATCACTATATATATATATATATTCTTAAATGATATATATATACACACTAAACAAATTCCCAAAGTATATACGTAGCCTAAAAGAATTAATAAAAAGTTGCAAATACTCCCTCCGTTTCATAATATTTGTTATTTTGGAGTTTTATTTTTGTGTTAAAATGGTTGTTGTTTTAGATATTTTCACACCCCTTCTCTCAAGTTTAACCATATAAATATATGAAGAGATAAAATTTTGCTACTTTTTAGGAAAATATAAGGGAATAAAATTTTATTTGATATTAAAGGAGGGGGTATATTAGTTCAAAAAATTAATTGTTAATTCTAGATTAAAATCCTAAAACAAAACTATACCCAATTAACTAATAAGAAACAATACCGTGAGGTTTATAACCTTCTAATATTTGTGTATGTCAAATATCGAAGTCAAGTCTTCAACTGATAACGTCTGGATAGGTTAGCTACATATTTTCTCATTAATTTCCATTTATGATCAACATCACTATCTTCACTAAAATGGGCCATTAAGAAAATAATGTTAATATGAGAAAATACTCATTATTATTTAGTAAATAATGTAAATAGTCATTTTTAAAAAAAATGTATTTCTAGTCTTTTTAGATGAAAATTTTCATCAATACCCTTAGTAATAATATAACTAATTTTTAACATTTATTATTTCTTAAAACAAAAACACCCTAATATATTAGCAAAAAAAAATCATGGACGATCATTTCCGAATCTATCTTTCACACCCTAAAATATATCATTCACTATCATTCTTTGTCAAAGTCTCATAAGTCAAAACTACCTACAGGTTTTTTGTTACCGTCATCTATCGCTGTTGTTGTATATATTATTGGATCTGTTTCATGAGAAAACAATAATATGTGTTTGGCTCATCTACAATCACCAAATTAAGAATACTTAATTACATGTTACATCAAAGTCTAAATAATGTTCCTACACAAGTAGGATAATTATGTACTAGTGTGTAGTTAAAATAATAATACAACACGAATACACGAGTATAATGACACGAGTAGTCCAAGTCGTGTTCTTGTACATCAGTTCAATAATGATTTAATATAAGAGTACATGATTAGTTCAATATGGTGGTTAAAAATAATTCATACACGAAAATACGATTAGGGTCATTTGTGTACATGTGCAACAGTTGATCATTAAACTGATACACGATTGCATGAGTATGCATATATTCGTGTACTCGTGCCCTAGTTAAAAATTACATAGATACACAAGTGCATAAGTATGCTAATTTGTGCTCTCGTGCAATTGTTAAAAATGAGATATAGCACAGGTTCAAAAATAAATTGTTATACAAATCAACTCCAATACTCGTGTACGTACCACAAAACATTCAGTTTTTTCCACCTATTCCAAATAAAGATTCAAAAAATTTAAATATATAGATCGATAAAAAAAAGTACTCATACTTTATTGCTGCAAAAAAACAACACACACGATGTTCACAAAACTTTTAGAAAATTATAAATTCTCAATGAATCCCTAATTTTCCACATTGCATCAGATAATTTAATTTATTGTTGAAATGAGAAGTAGAGAGGAAGAATTGTAATAATCTTCAAAAATCATACTTTGATGATCTTCGCCAATAGAAATTTTTTTTCTAAAATTATTGATATATATACAGACATACATATATATATATATATATAATTCTTAATAATAAATATGAAACTAAGGTCTATTGTAGTATTTTTTATGATATTGGATAGAAACATTATTTTTTAAAAAAGTGACTCTTTAAATGATTTACTAAGTAATATTAGATATTTAAAAATTTCCCAATTAACAATATTATAGATGTTGTAAATATATCTAATAGATATATATGATATGAGTGATGGCCAAATTACTAACTCTAAAACCATATACCTTGTACTATTATATATAGAGGTATTTGGTCCTCATATTGAATACATACAATTGATATTCTCTCTCGCCTCTCTCTAGTTTATAACACGTTATCAGCACAATTGTTCTACCCTCCTTCAATTCTGGAAGTCCATCCATCCTAGAAGGTACATTTTTTTTACATCATGTTTATTGGCTTTAATATATTATGTCTGTTTTTCTTATTGTTATAATAATCGGTCTTTTCTGATTTAATCTTGAAAAATTAAATATTGATGCTATTCGAGTAGCACAAGTAATATTCATGAAGAATATTACATTCAAGATCATAAATTGATACTATTAAAGTAGCACAAGTAATATTCCTGAAGAATATTACATGCTATAAGAGCAAATAAATTAAACATGTGGATAATATATCATTGATTCTTTGTGCAGAATTGCATGAATGGCAAACATAGCCAAACTTGAGTTCATCTCCCTTGACATCTCAAGAATTATATGTCATGGACTCTTGATGCTGATGTTCACCTGATCTCAAGGGGTCTAACGAAATAAAGCATCTCAACAGGATTGCGCTAAGGCGCTGATTTTCCTTCGTCATCATCTTCATGATGATCTAAAGACGGAATATTTGATCATCAAAGATCCGAGTGAGTTGTGGACAAACCTGAAAGAAATGTTTGATCATCAAAACACTGTCGTCCTTCTTAAAGCTCGTTATGAGTGGATGCATCTTAGACTGCAAGACTTTAAGTCTGTGAGTGCTTATAATTCTGAATTATTTAGAATTATTTCAAAATTGAAACTTTGTGGAGAGAGTATCATGAATACTGACATGCTTGAGAAAACATTCTCCACTTTTCATACTTCTAATGTACTGTTATAGCAACAATATAGGGAGCGTGGTTTCAAAAAGTACTCTGAACTAATATCTTGTTTGTTGGTTGCCGAGCAAAATAATGAATTGCTCATGAAAAACCACGAACTCTGCCCCACTGGTTCCGCTGCATTGCCTGAAGTCAATGTAACTTTCAACCATGACAATGGATATGGTCGTGGGAACCAGCATAGACGTTGGCGTGGATGTGGACGTGGATATGGTCGCGGTGTGGATGTGGTAAACCAAATGATGCAACATCTAGCAACAAAAGGCAGAAACATCCAACGAGCACAATTCATCCAAAAAGGAAGCTGCATGTCATAGATGTGGCATGAATAGACATTGGTGATGTACTTGCCGAACGACAAAACATCTTGTAGATCTATATCAAAATTCGATCAAGGGAAAAGATAAGAACAAAACCAATGTCGTTGACTTTGACGGTTCAATTGATACTACTCACTTAGATGTCTCCGACTTCTTTGATGACCCAAAAAGAGATAATATGGATCAGTTGATTGGTGGTGGTGTGTTTGAAGACGATCATATGGACATTGTTTATCCTTTATCATTTATTTCTAGTTGATAAAAAGACATTGTTTATTTACTTTTACATCGTTGTTTTCCCGTTAAACACAATTGCTTATTTTCCTTTCATATTTTTACTCAATAATAATTGATCTTCTTTTAAAAACGTCATAGAAGGCTCCAGAAGAGCTTGTATCATTTTACCAAATGATATTAAATTAGATATTGAAAATGCCCTGTATTCTAGTAAGTCCAAGACCAAGAGAAACTTACTAAGTTTCAAAGACATCCACTATAATGGATACCATATCGAGACTATATCAAAAGGTGGAAAAGAATATCTCTACATAAATTCTTTTGTATCTGGCCATAAGCGAACAAAAGAAAAAATATTAACACTACCTTTTGGGATGTATTACACATTCATAAAGGCAATTGAGACAAACCATATCATGAACTCGAAGTTCAATGACACAAAAAGTTTTATGCTTTGGCATAATAGGCTTGGACATCTTGGAGCAACTATGATGCGTTGAATAACCAATAATTCATATGGGCACAACATGAAGAATCAAAAGATTCTTATGACAAATGAATTCCCATGTAATGCTTGTGCGCAAGGCAAGTTAGTCATTAGACCTTCATATACGAAGGTTAATATTGAATCTCCATCTTTCTTAGAGAGAATTCAAGGAGATATTTGTGGACCTACACATCCACCATGTGGCCCTTTTCGATACTTAATGGTATTAATTAATGCTTCTTCTAGATGGTCACACGTATGTTTGCTTTCTATTAGAAATACATAATTTTCTAGACTACTTGCTCAAATTATAAAATTACGAGCTCAATTCCCAGACAATTCAATTAAAAGAATTTGTTTTGATGATGCTAGTGAGTTTACGTCTCAAGCATTTGAAAACTATTGCATGGCTATTGTAATTGAGATTAAACATTCAGTCGCTCATGTCCATACTCAAAATGATTTAGCAGAATCGTTTATTAAACGTCTTCAACTTATTTCTAGATCGTTACTTATGAAGTCAAAACTCCCAACTAATGCTTGGGGTCATACCATATTACATGCGGCAACATTAATTCGTATTAAACCATCGGCCAACCATGAATACACTCCAATGCAAATTTTTTTTGGTCGAGAACCAGATGTTTCTCACTTATGAACTTTTGGTTGTGCGATTCAATAACTAATTACACCCCCACAACGAACAAAAATGGGTCCCTAACGAAGGATTGGGATGTATGTTGGATTTGATTCACCTTCGATTATAAGGTATATTGAACCTTTAACGGGTGATTTATTTACTGCACGTTTTGCAGATTGTCATTTTGATGAAATGACATTTCTAACATTAGATGGAATGAATCTACATCCAGAAAAGCACAATGAAATATCTTGGAATGAGAAAAACTTGTCATATTTTGATTCTCAAACTAATAAATGTGAACAAGAAGTTGAAAAGATTATTCATTTGCAAAAGATTGCAAACCAACTTCCTAATGCTTTTGTAGATACAAGAAAAGTGACACAATTTCATATACATGCTACAAATACTCCAGCCAAAATTGATGTCTGATAAGTCCATTTATTTCGTGTTTTTATGGGCATTTTATTCGATATAAATGTCCTTTTTAGTCTATTTTGAGTCGAAAAGAATCAGGTTGAGGTCAAAGGGCATTACAGAGATCGAGTCTGGCGAAAAGGGCATTTTATGCCAAATTATTCATGTTTATCTCATCGCCATGAATCATATTCAGAGGCACTGGGGACTTCTTCAGCTTTCATCATACATTCGGGAAGCAGAATGGACATATCAAAAAGGGATGAAGCTGACCAGATGATGTCATGCCCACTTTGCTCGCACAGACTCAACCACAAGCCAGAATGGGCACATGCGTGAATTTTGGGATTCAGTTAAAGGAAAGAGGCGTGAATAATAGTTGCATATCCGAATAAGAGTTGGTGATAAGCTGGACTCCTAAGAGGCGTGGCAACTAAGAGATAGATGAGATAAGGACTGCTGGAGGCTTGGAGATGAAGTGATAAAGCCAATCCCTAAAAAATAGGGATTTGGTTAACAAACTGGATAAGGCTTATCCAGACAGATCAGGATGGGGCACGCCGGATCCGGAAGCCAGTGAAGACCCCAGTTTGTTGGGGAAACTTAAACTCGAAAATGTAACTATTTAAGCTAGTTTTATTTTCTGGAAATAGAGCTTT
The DNA here is from genome assembly GCA_026008535.1 of Perilla frutescens. Classification (NCBI taxonomy): domain Eukaryota; kingdom Viridiplantae; phylum Streptophyta; class Magnoliopsida; order Lamiales; family Lamiaceae; genus Perilla; species Perilla frutescens. The sequence goes on from BRKX01000016.1 coordinate 57,966,535, forward strand.
GAATAGTCATAAACATTGCTACAATTTTACTTTTCTGTATTTCATTTTCGTACGCTGCTTAGGCAGCTACAAACAATCCAATAGGCCTTAAGCCATTGGAACTTAGGATTATGTTTATATTTCTCATCGTTGGAGTTGAGATTTTTTCCTAATAAATTCGTAAGTTTTCTTTATAATTATGTCTTTAATTTATGCTATTTTAATTATGTCTAGCCTGCTTGGCTAGATCTTTATTTCTGGTGTTTGAACAATGAAAATGGTTTAAGTACAAATCTGGACTCGTGAGGCCGAAATAGGCACAATAATGCATGATAAGTTTCTGTCGATTCTTGAGCCTTGTTCCACGTGAGTGTGTGTCTGAAGTGCCCAATGTGGTTGATCACTCGTTAGGTAAAGAGGGCACACCACTATTAATTAAATTGGCGAATCGTGACTATGTGTCGGTTCATATAGTAATAAGGGAATCGATGGGTTGTTGTGGGCACAAGAGGAATCAGTTGAACACAACAGATCTGGGTCCATCTAGAGGCACACTGCTGCTTGTTTGCTTACATCTCTTAGAGGAATCGGGGGGTGGGTAACTGGTTAGGGGTTTAATCGAAGAGGAATCACTTTTAAACCTAAAATGAAAGGATAGATGAGGAGACGCTGAGAGGAATCCGGTCCCCATAACTGGGTGACATATGTAGGTATGAAAATCAGTGTGCCCATGATCAAGTTGTTTTATACTTAAACCAAATTCAAGTTTAAATGCCAGAACCTTTTGTTATTTGATATTTCCTTTAGTTTTCTTTTGCAGATTTACTTTCAGTACAGTGACAACACAAAACCCCCCCTTTTTGATTGGTGACTCGAAGGTGGAATCACATCAGCTCTCTGTGGGATCGACCCATACTCGCAAGCTAGCTACGCTCGCTGTGGGCACAGGAGCATACAAATTCATTTTGAGCGCGAAACGACCGCGCGTTAAAATTGGCGCCGTTGCCGGGGAGCTGATTTTCAGTGATTTTACTTTCCAAGCTTGTGTGCCTGGAAGTTGATGCCCAGGACTTCTTCAAGTAAAAATCTATAGTATGATCCGGAGATAGAGAAAACTTTGAGAAAGAATAGAGCAGTAGCAAAGAGGGCACGCCGAGCTGCAAACAGACCTCGTGAGCCCACACCACCACCAGAAGATCGAGAAGAAGCAGGGCACGAGGAGGAAGAACAATTTGAGAATGGCCACGCTGATAATATGGCCACCGAAGGAAGAACTTTGAGACAGTTAGTCTTTCCGACTAACATGAATCTTCGCCCAATGGGCATTACGATCCCAGCAGTCACGCAGACATGGGATCTGCAAGCAAGCTTTATCCAAATCTTGCCTAAATTTCATGGGATGGCTGGAGAGGATCCACAAAGACACTTGCAAGATTTTGAGATGGTTTTCCAGACTCAACGATCTGACCATGGACGAGAGGAGTATGTGAGATTAGTCTCGTTCTCTTTCACTCTTCAGGATAGGGCACGAGACTGGCTATACACTCTGCCGACTGGTAGCGTGACCACATGGGGGGAACTTCAACAAATTTTTTGGAGAAGTATTTCCCAGCTTCTAGAGTGCAGGAGATGAGAAGAATGATCGGAAGTCTGAAAATGGGCACGAACGAGAGTTTCTATGATTATTGGGACCGTTTCCAGAATATTCTGGCGAAATGCCCACAGCACCAGATAACTGATCATGATCTGATCCAACACTTTGTTGGAGGTTTGAGGCCACATGAGAGGACGATTGTTAATGCATCTTGTGGAGGGTCCATATTGAACAAGCGACCAACTGAAGCCTTTAGAATTCTGACCGAGATGGCTGAAGACAGCCGAGATTTTGGTGGAGAGGGCACAAGAAGCGTAAATGCGTTTGGAAAATCATCCAATGATGAGAGCATGATTGAAAAGTTATATGAACGAATTGGAAAGGCTGTTACAGTAGCAATCACAGGAAGAAATCCCAGACCATGTGGAGTATGTAAGAGTGTGCTTCATTTTACCGCCGAATGCCCAATGCAGGAGAAGATACAAAAAGTTAATGTTGTGGAAGGGCACAACAACTATTAGTGGAGATATAATCCTTACTCTGAAACATACAATTCAGGTTGGCAAGACCATGATGACTGCAGATGGAGAAGGTCTGAAGATGCTCCACCCATGCGACCTCCACCACCAGAAGAAAAAATGAGATCGAGGTTGGAAGATTTAGTCCAAGCCTTGGCAGAAGAAAATGTAAAGGCTCCGCAAGAGAATGAAAAATTTAAGCAAGAGATAAGAGCGGACTTTGCACATATGAGCAAAAAAATTGCTCAATTAGCCCAAACGGTTCACAGATTGGAACTAAAAATTGGTAAACTTCCATCCCAAGTGGAAAACCCTCATGAACAAGTTAATGTTGTGACCTTGAAGAGTGGGAAGGATTTACCAAAAGAGGTCTACTCAGCTGAAATGGAAAATGATGTGCCCACGAGAAGAGAACAATCATCGGAGAATGGGGCACAAGAAGTCAGTCAGCCTACTCTGGAGCCCATTCGAGAAAAACTGAAAATTGCAAGAAAACCTCCTTTTCCCGGTAGATTGGCACAAAATAAGAAGGAAGAAGAGATGAGTGAGATGCTGAAAGTCTTCCGCAAAGTGGAAATCAACATTCCACTACTTGAATCCATTAAACAAGTTCCGCGATATGCCCAGTTTCTAAAAAAGTTGTGCACCAGAAAGATACGGTTTAAAGATGATGCTAAGTTCCTTGTGGGAGAGAATGTGTCAGCTGTAATTCAGAAGAAGATGCCAAAAAAGTGTGATGATCCAGGCATGTTCACAATACCATGCATCATTGAAGAAAAAAAAGTCGAAAAGGCCATGCTGGATTTGGGGGCATCAATAAACGTCATGCCCCTGTCAATTTTTAATGAATTGAAGTTGGGACCTCTGCAACCAACTCATGTGGTTATTCAGTTAGCAGACAGATCAAATGTGTATCCAGAGGGACTGATCGAAGATGTGCTAGTTAAGGTGGACGAGATGATATTCCCAGTGGATTTCTATGTGCTTGATATGGGCACATCAACGAGATCATCAATTCTTTTGCTGGGGAGACCTTTTATGAAAACAGCTCGCACATAAATTGATGTCGACAAGGGCACACTGACGTGCGAATTTGATGGAGAAAAGGTTACATTCAACATTTTCGAAGCTATGAAGCACCCACCTGATACGGAAAATGTAAATTTTGTGGATCTCTTTGATGCACCATCCCAGCCCACTCTCTCAATGATGAGCAATCGAGAACCTCTAGAATGGGCATTATGGGAAGGACTAGCTGATCGAGATGCCCTTGATGAAAATGATGGCATTCAAGATGCCGTTAAGATGCTGGATTCACTCAAGGAGATGCCACCAGGAGTAGTGGATTACAATGTGCCCACAAGAAGCGATAGTGACAGAATGTTGTCTTCTATTATGCCAACACCGAAGTTGGAACACAAGCCACCATGGGGCATTCGGAAGCTTAATGGAGAGCAAGTTGGGCACAACAAAAATTTTCAGACCCAAGAATCAGAAGAAACGGGCATGGAAGTCTATGATGATGATATTCTCTATAAGGAAAGAATGAAAGGACTCCATGATCAGGTGATTAAATGGAAAATGTTCACTCCGGGACAACAAATATTGCTTTATCATTCAAGATTCAAGATCATGGGAGGAAGTCCAAAGATAAAATGGGTCGGGCCATTTGAAGTGCATGCTGAATTTCCTAATGAGCTAGTAAAAGTGAAAAATCTGAAAACAGGAAGGCATTTCAAGGTAAATGGGCACAGACTGAAACCTTACCTGGGGCACACCGACCCTGAAGAAAGAGCAGTATGGCTCGCGGAGCCCAGTAATATCTGAACAAAGGAGTGTCGTGCCCACGACAGTAACTAGGGAGCTACTGGGAGGCAACCTAGGTTTTATTTATTTTATTTCATTTTTTTTAATTTATTTAAATAAAATTTCCAGTTAAGTAAACTAGTTTAGGAGCAATTTTATGCTTGTTTTGGATAAGATATGTGTTCGCAGGTTAAGCATAGGAGAGAGAAAGCAAGAAATAAAGAGAGTCCATTGGAAGTAGGGCACTCTGAAGGGATGAGGAATCTGCCAACTGGAAGGGCACAACAAGGTGACAGTGGGATTACTATGATCACAGGGAAGCTAAGTGCAATCAAAAATACCTTATTCCAGTTTGATAACCATTTGGTGCGCATGGAGATAGCCCTTGTTTCCTAATTCAAACATGCTGGATTCACCTAACCAGCACCCGTGACTAAGTAACCTGGTTCTGTTCTTTTCATTAGATTAGTTTTTTTTAGAGTCACCCCTATTTCACCCACTTTACCTCGTGCAAAGTGTGTGGGTGGGGGCATTCCAGTTTATATTTTCTTTATTTTCTTGTTGAGTTTGTTTAAACACTCTGCCTCGTGCAAAGTGTGTTGGTGGTCAGTGTTTCTATTAAGCATGCTTTCTGTGAGTTTATGTGGCCATTACCTTTGATATATTCGAATTAATTGCTTTTTCAAAATCAGCATGCCCACAGTATGATAGGGATGACGGAAGAGTTTAGCATGCCCTGGGAAGATTTTAGCCTAATGCTGTATGCCTACTTCACAGCTTTCTTTTCTTTATGTGTGAACATTCTGTGCTTAGGAGTTCTAGAACTTGTTTTTGTTCTGCTTGAAGGCTTGAAATTATTGATGCATTTGTAGATGATATAGGCCATCTTTTGTTGAGCCACCATGATATAAATTGACTCACCAACAACACAACTTTGTAGCCTTTTGAGCCTATGAAATGCCCTAGCAGATTTTTTGTTTGGGATGATAATATATAGCCAGGGCATCACAAAAGTCTGAAAAACAGAAAAAAAAAAAAAAAAAAAAAAAGGAAGAGGCAGAATTGTTGGGGGATATATGTGAAAAGACCAGAAAAGGATAGGGGGAATAAAAAAAAAGAGAATAAATTCCCCCTAGTCTTAAGTGATCAGAATGCCCAGATAAAGAAATATTTATTGGCCGAAAAGGGCACAGAAGGGTAATCGATTAATTGAAAAATGGGGGGTCTGTACAGAAATAAAGCCCCACCTTACATGAAATGCCCATTATAGCCTAAAAAGCCCTATTGATACTTATGCATCTATGGTTACTCAAGATTGACAACAGAACTTTATCAAGCTTATGGGATGAATAGGTACAGAATGCATTGAATTGAGTGTATACACTGAGCCTAAACACTAAGTGAAGAGAGTTTGTGAGGATTACCAAGCTAAACTCATTTTTGATCTATTTTTGGTGTGCTGAAACTTTGCAATTTTGTTGGAAAATTAAAGTTGATGTGCCCACACTGATTCACAGTTTGCATGCTTGTTTTTGTGAGTCTGTTTCTTTTCTTTTCTTTTTTCGTTTGTTTTTCTGGACGCGTTGCATCCCATGCTTGAGGACAATCATGTCTAAAGTGTGTGGGTATGATAAGTCCATTTATTTCGTGTTTTTATGGGCATTTTATTCGATATAAATGTCCTTTTTAGTCAATTTTGAGTCAAAAAGAACCAGGTTGAGGTCAAAGGGCATTACAGAGATCGAGTCTGGCGAAAAGGGCATTTTATGCCAAATTATTCATGTTTATCTCATCGCCATAAATCATATTCAGAGGCACTGGGGACTTCTTCAGCATTCATCATACATTCGGGAAGCAGAATGGGCATATCAGAAAGGGATGAAGCTGACCAGATGATGTCGTGCCCACTTTGCTCGCACAGACTCAACCACAGGCCAGAATGGGCACATGCGTGAATTTCAGGATTCAGTTGAAGAAAAGAGGCGTGAATAATAGTTGCATATCCGAATAAGAGTTGGTGATAAGCTGGACTCCTAAGAGGCGTGGCAACTAAGAGATAGATGTGATAAGGACTGCTGGAGGCTTGGAGATGAAGTGATAAAGCCAATCCCTAAAAAATAGGGATTTGGTTAACAAACTAGATAAGGCTTATCCAGACAGATCAGGATGGGGCACGCCGGATCCGGAAGCCAGTGAAGACCCCAGTTTGTTGGGGAAACTTAAACTCGAAAATGTAACTATTTAAGCTAGTTTTATTTTCTGGAAATAGAGCTTTGAATAGTCAGAAACATTGCTACAATTTTACTTTTCTGTATTTCATTTTCGTACGCTGCTTAGGCAGCTACAAACAATCCAATGGGCCTTAAGCCATTGGAACATAGGATTATGTTTATATTTCTCATCGTTGGAGTTGAGATTTTATCCTAATAAATTCGTAAGTTTTCTTTATAATTATGTCTTTAATTTCTGCTATTTTAATTATGTCTAGCCTGCTTGGCTAGATCTTTATTTTTGGTGTTTGAACAATGAAAATGGTTTAATTACAAATCTGGACTCGTGAGGCCGAAATGGGCACAATAATGCATGATAAGTTTCTGTCGATTCTTGAGCCTTGTTCCACGTGAGTGTGTGTCTGAAGTGCCCAATGTGGTTGATCACTCGTTAGGTAAAGAGGGCACACCACTATTAATTGAATTGGCGAATCGTGACTGTGTGTCGGTTCATATAGTAATTAGGGAATCGATGGGTTGTTGTGGGCACAAGAGGAATCAGTTGAACACAACAGATCTGGGTCCGTCTAGAGGCACACTGCTGTTTGTTTGCTTACATCTCTTAGAGGAATTGGGGGGTGGGTAACTGGTTAGGGGTTTAATCAAAGAGGAATCACTTTTAAACCTAAAATGAAAGGATGGATGAGGAGACACAGAGAGGAATCCGGTCCCCATAACTGGGTGAATTATGTACGTATGAAAATCAGTGTGCCCATGATCGAGTTGTTTTATACTTAAACCAAATTCAAGTTCAAATGCCAGAACCTTTTGTTATTTGATATTTCCTTTAGTTTTCTTTTGCAGACTTACTTTCAGTACAGTGAAAACACAAAATCCCCCCTTTTTGATTGGTGACTCGAAGGTGGAATCACATCAGCTCTCTGTGGGATCGACCCGTACTCGCAAGCTAGCTACGCTCGCTGTGGGCACGGGAGTATACAAATTCATTTTGAGCGCGAAACGACCGCGCGTCAATGTCCCTGAAGGACAAATAGTTTTGGCAGCAAATGAGTCAAAAATTCTTCAAAAACGTGGCCGACCAGTTGGTTCCAAAGATTATGTGTCTAGGAAAAGAAAGGGGCAAGATGGAAACCAAACAATGATGAAAATGATTAATCAATCAAATGAAAGTGATGTAATTCCTAAAGAATTACAAGTATCTGAAAATCATGATATCTCAATAAATTATTTATCTTCCAATCAGATAATGGAGAGAGAACATATCATTGTAGATGATATATTCGCCTTTCATATAACTCATCAAATTTTAAATGAGGATTCTGAACCAAAATCTGTTACAGAATTTAAACAGAGAAATGATTGGCCAATGTGGAAAAGAGCTATGGAAAGGGAATTAAATACTGTGATAACCGAAAAGTATTTAGACCTATAGTCTTAACTCCGGAATCTGAAACTCCTGTGAGATACAGATGGATATTTGTTAGAAAGAGAAACGAGAAAAATGAAGTAACGAGATAGATCAAGACTCGTAGCGCAAGGTTTCTCTTATAGACCAGGAATTGATTATGAGGAAACATATTCTGTAGTAATGGATGCAATTACTTTCAGATTTCTTATTAGTCTGGCTGTGTCACAAACACTTGCTATGTGCCTTATAGATGTAGTAATTGCCTATCTATATGGGTCATTAGATAATGTCATATATATGAAAATCCTTGAAGGATTTAAAATGCCTGAAGCATTAAAGTCAAAACCCAAAAGCATGTTTTCGATTAAACTACAAAAATCGTTGTATGGGCTGAAACAGTCTGGCCATATGTGGTATAATAGATTGAGCGAGTATCTGTTGAAATAAGGATACAAGAATGATGATATCTGCCCTTGTGTTTTCATAAAGAAAACCGAAAGTGGATTTGCAATTATTGCAGTTTATGTTGATGATTTGAATTTAATTGGGACTCCTAAAGAGCTCAATAAAACTGCTGAATATTTGAAGAAAGAATTTGAGATGAAAGATTTGGGAAAGACAAGATTTTGTCTTGGTTTGCAAATTGAACGTGTCCGAGGAAGAACGTTTATTCACCAATCCACATATACAGAAAAAGTGTTAAAGCGTTTTTACATGGATAATGCACATCCATTAGTATCACCAATGGTTGTTAGATCTCTTGATATGAAGAAAGATCCATTCCGACCTATTGAAGATGGTGAAATGATACTTGGTCCTGAAGTTCATATCTAAGTGCAATTGGAGCATTAACTTATCTGGCTAGTTATACTAGATCAGATATAGCTTTTTCTGTAAATCTTCTCGCAAGATATACCATTGTAACCACTTTGAGACAATGGAATGGTGTTAAACACATTTTATGTTATCTAAAGGGTACCATAGACCTTGGATTATATTATTCGGAAAATTCCGATTATTCTCTGGTAGGGTATTCGAATGTAGAATTTTTATCCGATCCACATCAAGCCAAGTCACAAACTGGCTATGTTTTTCACATGTGGTGGAACTGCTATATCATGGAAGTCTGTGAAGCAAACCTTGACTGCAACATCCTCAAATCATTCTGAAATCATTGCAATCCATGAAACAAGTCGAGAGTGTGTATGGTTAAGAAATATGACAAGTCACATCCAAGAGTCGCACGAATTAGCTTCATTAAAGATCAATCCAACTGTTTTGTATGAAGACAATGCTGCTTGCATTGCGCAACTCAAGGAAGGATACATCAAAGGTGATAGGACGAAGCACATTTCTCCCAAGTTATTATACACACACGATCTCCAAAAGAGTGGTGATATCAACGTTCAACAAATTCGCTCAATTGATAAGTTGGCGGACTTATTCACAAAGGCATTAACAACATCAACTTTCAGAAAGTTGGTACACAAGATCGGCATGTGCCGAATCAAAGATCTATAGTGATCTCAAGATTAGGGGGAGCAGTTGTACTCTTTTTCCTTCGACTAGGTTTTTTCCCACTGGGTTTTTCTAGCAAGGTTCTAGACCAGTCTCTTATGTTAGACGGGTCAAATAAAATTCAAAATCGCTCAAAACAATCCACCCACCCTCCCCAACCGTATTACACGGCCAGGGCGCATATATGCGCTTCACGCGCCTCTGAGTAACCAACTTTTTTTTATTTTTTTAAAATTTTTTTGGCTGTTACGATTTTTTCTTTATTTTTTGTTTTTTTTCATTAAATTTTTTTGAATCTTTTATTTTGCTTCGAGCGTATTGCATAAGCCCACACATTATGTCTGGCGAGTGCACTGCGTAGACGTCCGATAAAAAAATAAATTAATTCAATGTAATTGTAAGATTCACTAATTCCATTATAGGGTTTATATTTATTTTTTAAAAAAATATCGAGTGTAGTGAACAAGCCCACATGTTAGCGTCAATCGAGTACACTGGTCTGCGTGAGATGTCAGATGAAGAAATCAATTTAATTTTAGGGTTCACTAATTCCATTTGAGGATATATATTTATTTCAAAAAAATTAATTATCGAGCGCAGTGCACGAGACACCGAAAAAATAATAAATTAATTCATAAAAATTAAATTAATTCAATTTAATTTTAAGATTCACTAATTTCATTTTAGGGTATATATTTATTTCAAACAAAATTAATTATCGAGTGAAATACATGAGCCCAAAAATTAGCATCATACAAGTGCAATATGCGAGACGCCGTATAAATAAATTAATACATATTTGTTAAAAAACAAAAAAAAATTAAAAGTGGAATATAACTAAAAAGAATCACAAACACTTGAATGCATTAGTTGTGAATAGGCATTATTTCTGATGAATCAACCAAATTCACAGGCTAACCCGCTTTGACCCAGGTCAACACGAGTCAACCCGCAAAAAAAAAAAAAATCTGTCAAAATCAGTATCAAACACTAAAAAATATCTCTCAAAATTCAAAAAACATCACATGTATCATTAAAAAGTAAGGGTGAGCTAGTTATCTTATACTAGTTTATTTTGTTTAAATTATGATTTTTTTTCATTCCAATTATGTAACGCCCCGATTTCGAGAGAAGGGCAGGGGACCAGTGCGGTACTTAGGGATAGGGGGAAGGGGTTGTTGAACAGAAACAATCAAAGAACTAGAGTTAGTGCCCTAGAAATTTGGGCATCATAACCTCTATAAATGGATCAATCCACGCTTTTAAAGCGTATGAAATGAATCAAACCAGATACTATGACTCTTAGGATAAACCCATGAAAGAATAACCAAGGCAAACACCAATGTAAATAATAACAGTTCAAAGGTTAACTGTTAATAGGTTAGGCATGAAAAATGCTAGGCTGATGTCTTTCCAAATACATGAAGTAAAGAGATGTCAGGCTCCCGCCTATCATGAAAGCAATAATAATTCTGACTTTTGCCTTGACATGGAAAGAAATGTAAAGTCAGAATTGTACCCATCTGAATAAGGAAGTAAAATAAATGTTATGCTTTCGCCTGTCAGGAACAGAAAGTAAACTGGATTCGGAAAAATCGAACACTCCATGAACCGAACACTCCATAATAATAATCAGAGTAAGCAGAAAAAAACGTAGTGCATTTATTCAATCAAAAAAGGAAGCATGTTCTCAGTTAGACTCTATACATAAAAGAAACATATAGTTTAAAAGATAGTTCTTCAGCCTTAGCACAGCCGTCCACCATCCCACAGCTCATCTTGAAAACATTTGAAAATATTTGGGGCGTGAGTACTAATGCACTCAGTGGGTACTTTTGAGAAAAACCTTCACAATCATTTTATAAAACAGAATATCCAATCATATTTTAAGTATATCATGGAAAGCTTTTAAAACAGAAAAATTGTGAATTCCGTGTATTATAAATCATTTTAGTTCCATCATTGCGCGCCACTCTCTCCTAGAACGCTTACGGTGAGTCGGTTCGTGTACACAACCCAACTGCTTAAGGTTGGACACTACCCTGTTTGCTTGGGGATCGATATCGTGAACCATTGTAGTTTCATCACCAAAGAACAGTAGTAAGACTTACATGGGTCGAGAGAGCACATTAAATACAGTCATGAGTTGAATATTCAATCACATTCATTTTATAAATATAAGGGCTTAATAACCCGAAATACATTTTTATATAATAAAAACCCACCTGATAAAAGATTTGTCTCATAGAAAGGCTTTTAAACTCTGGGTTGATTCTGCTCAGATTCTGCTACTTCCTCTAGCCCTACAACAATCAACCTTGACTTAGTTGAGCTAGAAGGATCCTATATCTAAAACTTAACACATAATTCTTTTATAATTTTCTCATATTTAGATAACTAATCATTCCATCGCTAATTAATTATGTATTTTCCTATTAATTTGGCATCCTTTTTAACTTAGAGAATAGAAACAAAATATACGTAGTGTATTTACACAATTATTAATATTTCATAAGAGATGGAGTAACCTAATTACTAGAGGTACTAACATCTAACTAATAAATATTTGCATTTCAATATTAAGCACATAATTCTTTTGCTATATCATCTATTAACTATTTAATTATTTGGCTATCTCTTATTTCAAGAACTACTAAAACATTATGCAATGATAATATTATAAATTAAACTCAAATTACGACTACCCTATATAATGAATATCACTAGTAGTTAAACATTTATTCAGAAGTGTTAATTTATCAAATTGAAATTAGCTTACCATATGATTTTGCTAAAGCAGTCACTTTCACTTAGCTAATAAATTACTAATCTCTACAATAAATAAAATTTTATAGAACATAAATTAATTTATTATTAGAGTTAATTAATCACATGTGAGTACAATTTAATTTTAATTAGAAAATATCAATATAAATTCTAAAATCTGATTAATCCATTGGAGTGCAATCTAGATTTTAATTATAAAATTTCAATACAGATTATTGATACATACGACAGTAAATATTTATAGGATACTATGTTTAGTCATAAACAAAGGAATTTGGATACAAAATTAACTATTAATTAAAAAGAATTTATATAAACTCTTACCTTCCTAATTTCTAATTTTGTACATATATGCCTCCAATTAGGTTATCTAGATGTATTTTGTTTGTGTGTGTGAATATATATATATATATATATATATACACACACTAAAATATAATAAGAAAAGTATTAAAAATAAAAATTAAAAAATTGCATCAAAATACAGTAAGAAAAGCACTAAATTTACATTAAACAAGCCCGTTCTCACGTTCCTACATGAAGCATTGTTCTCATTTGAACCAAATCCTATATATATATATATATATATATATATATATATATATATATATATATACACACTCAATTGGATCAATCCTTAAGTATTAGTCATCATTCTACTAATCTCTTCTTCCAACACGTCACCTAGCTAAATTGATTAGTCACCATCTATTAATCTAGCTATATAATATACATCTCACTCTATTTTAAATTTAGTAAATATTACACCGAGTTGTACAAGATACAATCATATATATACTATATATTTGTATATATATATATACGTACAAAATTCATGATTGCTAAAAAAATATTTAAACTACTATAATTAACGTTATCTACATATATATATATACACACATATCGTTTCTTCTTTTTTTTTTAATTAAACAATATGTATATATATACATTGGAGAAACAAGTGGTAACAAATACATATATTATATTTAAATTGACTGTGTATAATAAAATATTATTTCCATTTTCATGGTAAGTGTACATATACATACGTTATATATATATATATATATATATATATAACAAGATAGTACATTTTTATTTTAGAACTTATATGCATATATTTGTATGCAAATAAAAATCACACTAAATCTATTTGCACTCAATATATAAATTTCTAATTAATCAAACCAAGATTAAATCTAGGGTTCCGAATAAAGATATGAAAATATCCCAGATATCGCTAACCCATCCAACGACACATTTTACTTAAAAATAAAATTTTTAAGGGTCTATTTTCTTTCCTAGCTTACCCTTAAGTTTAGTATAAACTATTCTTTTAATACTAAAAATTTTGGGATATTACAAATTAATATTTAGAGTTATGGAGTTTGTATTTTTTTAGGGTTTTATTTTAGTTTTTAGAGGTTTATTTTGTAATTTTTAGGCTATATGTTTTTTTTAAAATGTATTAATCTGGATTATGGATTATATTTAAATTGAAAAAATTAATTATCGAGCGCAATGCATGAGTCGATGCATTAGCGTAGGAAGAATGCATTGCCAGAGTCACTTGATTTCAAAAATAAATTAATTAATTCACTTTTATTTTAGGGTTCACCGATTCCATTTTAGGGTGTATAATTATTTTAAAATTATATTTTTATTTTTCAACTAGTGCATTACACCCGTGCATCGCATGTCGTTCATTATGTTACAATTAACTATTATTTATAAATATTATACACAAATATTTTCATTTATATAAATATTACTAAATCTTATTAAGAAACTCTATTAAAAAAATACTTGCTAATCAATGTTCTCTATATACTTTAATATGGCAGTCTATTTGATAATTGATCCGAATGTTGTACATCGACTATAGTTATTGTTATGTTGTCAATCCATATATGACATTTCTCATCTTTATAATCCATGTTTATTTAAATTTTGACAAAGGTCAATTCAAAACAAAGTGAATTACAAAATAAATAATACATACATATATATACACACATATATGTATAATATTTTTCAAACATAAATAATTGTCTTATTTGCACTTTTTAGTTTTTTTTTTTTTGTTATTGTTCATGTTTTTCTTATTTGTTTATATGTTAAATGATTTTTTTATGTAATAGAATTTATTTTCGCAAAATTATTCGCCACAAATTAAGGAAGTCGCATCATAAGTTTTAATAGCATGGAATCATTATAAAACTGATTTAATAGGTTGATTTCATAAGAACAATATAGTATATTATTAACAATGAAAGTAAAACTTTTCAGATGATGCTGACACACAACTCAAAGAAAGAACACAATAGAGAGTGCAAAAACTAAAAGCCTAACATCACAACGATTTGCAACAACGAAAATCTTAATCCAAAGAAAGAACACAATAGAGAGTGCAAAAACTAAAAGCCTAACATCACAACGATTTGCAACAACGAAAATCTTAATCCAAAGTTCACTGACCAAGAAAACAACCTGATTTTGAGGAAAATATTGGAGTAGAATACAGGTGTGATCATTGTTTATTACCTACAAATATTAATTCAAAACTTCAATGTTATTTGATGTTACTAAATGTAAGATGCACGACGCTTATTAACTTACAAATAAATAGTATTTATAAATATTATACACAAATATTTTACTTTAAATCTAAATAATCTTAATGTATAGTGGCGACATGATTATAGATTTTTCTAGGAATAGCTTTGATAACTGAAATACCGTGACTGCATATAGTTCCACCAAAAATAATTGTCATGGATTTATTACTTTAAATGCAAGTCCTGGATGAAGCCCATTTATAATGGACACATGCCTAATAAATTCCAATAATGGTTGATTATAATTCACAAAGACAATGTTCATTTCTTTAAATTTTCTAAAGCTGAAATTACATTACAGAAACTAAAAATTATATGCTTTTCTACCTCACTATCTACAACAAATGTAGGAACAATGAATAATGTCGCTTAAAAATAAATCACATAACATACAACCTTTTAATTAAATACTTTTCTTCCTCAATATATTTTTTAATTCCATCTCCAAAACAATCCCCCATGGTATGGTAGGATAATACTACTGTACTTTTATTTGCAGAAAATATGAAGCTTTGTGCAAGAACACTCACGTGTAAAACCAACATAGCTTCTCTATAATCAAGTCATAGCCTCACAAGATTATAGGATTTAATCTGATGCTAGATGGATAATCGGTAACAAAGCAGGCACTTCACATGTAAAGAAAAACTTCCAAATTTATTATCTACAAGAACAGACGTAATGAATAAAATCTACACACATGTGATAGATTTTTTTTCTCAGGAAATACACACATATGTGAGAGTTGATAATCCTTGCTCCCGTAAAAAAACTCACCCCATACACGAGATATATAATCTTGTTTTATATATTTACATAACAAATACATTACAAATAAGGATGATAATGCTATAAAAACAAATGGAAGGCAATTCAAGTTCCGAATGGCTTGAATTCCATTTATATTATGAGCATCCTCCATAGAAGGGTTAGGACGTCGCATCAAAAGTTTATTTTTCTCAATAAGTATATCTATGGCACACATTAGGATATGTATAGCAGAAAAATATCGACTCACAAGCCATTCAGAAAAATCCATCAAGATTGTTGTAAATTTGGTTAAGAAACTGCGAGGAGCAAAATCCCAAATCAACATTGGGTATGAAATAGAGAATCCTTCTGAACTTATAATACAGTTGTAACATATATAAAATGAGTATCATTAAGTTCTACGTATTAACCATTCAATGCCTTCTGGCACATATTCAAAATTTCATCTTTAAACACATTTCATTTTTGACTGCTCAAGAGTTGGGAATTGACTTGTTCTGTTCCAGCACATATTCCCTATCAGTATTTAATGTTATTCGAGAACCTATCTCGCTCCTTTAGGAAAAAAAATACTCAGATGGTTTATATACAATTTAGCAAAGCATACATATCTTTCTTCCCTAATGCAATGCAAAAATATACTTTGCAACAAATAGTTCAAATCCTCCATTTAGTACCACATGTTAAACATAAAAATTCTAAAGAACCCCCAAGTGCTAACCTATTAGAATTCTACTTGTCTGCATTCATTTGTTTAATACGTTTACATGTTTATATAGATGCAGCACCAATAAGTGAAGAACCTCATTATGCTAGCCTTGCCGCTCACATCACATATTACATTTCCTTAACATGACTGCATTCAATCTGATAAAGACAGCTATGTAGTATATATATAAGTATTGCCAAGGCTCTTTCATCTAGCACGAGAGAAGCTTACCCACAATTATAGCCTAGGTGATGACTGATGAGAGCATCAGTACTTAGCCTCACGACATTGACAACCTCCCTTATTCCCTATTCACTGAGGTCCATGATGCACGGTGCTCCTCTTCAAAATTAAAGGAACATGTAAGAGGCCATACCATCAAGAACACAAGATTGGCCGAAAAAAATATTGAATATTTTAATTTTACCCTTAAAAATAAAAATAAAAACATTGCATCTCACTACAGAGTCCCACCAATCATGCATTTCCATGATTTTTCTTCAAATCATGAAACATTGAAACTCAAATACAAATGCAAGATATACAACATACAATAAGAAGATTTAGGCAAACCCCTGTTGCCACCACCATGATCGGGAAAATTAAATGACAGCCCGTCAATCATCATACCAACATCATCGTCATTATATACCACTTTGTATCTATGTGACTTCTCATCTGTGAAAATCAATTGAAACAACCCCCCCCCCCCCAAATAGTTCTGGAGATAATAAGCACAAATGGGATGCAATTTTCTGACAAAATGAGAAAAATCGTAAAAATTACTTCAGAATTGAGCGAGATAATTCTTATGCACACAAATAAAAGAAATTAGGCTGAAAGATCTTGGCCGCCGCACACACCGCTTCGCTTGCCATCACTAATTCCCTTCTGAATCTCATCAATTCGAATTCTTCTTTTTTCAATTCAATGTCCTCAAAATTTAAGCTTGAGTGTAGAGATTTTTTGAAGAAATTGATTGTTGCTTGATAGAGGGAAATTGTTCTTTTTCAAACAATATGAATCAGATGCTTCTGCTTGCTAATTTGCTGAGGAAAAAATAAAACTGAGATGATTGATATCTTTGACAACTTAATTTGTGGAGAGAATTAGAGAGAGAAGCGAGTTTTGAGAGACTGAAAAGAGAACAAATTGGGCTGAGAAAAATCGCGTCTCTTGAATAATCAAACTCGGTCAGTTTTTTTCTTCACGAGCGTACCGTTTCAATAATATGGTTTTTTATACCAGAAAATTGATATAATTGTGAATTACCAAAAATATCCCTACTATTCTATTTTTATATAGCATATAAATATAAATTACGGTTGTTGTTTGTTTAAAAAAATTTAAATTAATTATTGAATGCAATGCACGAGCCCACGTATTAGCGTCGTCGAATTTCAAAAAAAAAATTCACTTTTATTTTAGGGTTTATTAATTCCATTTTAGGTATAAGTTTATATTTATTTCAACCAAATTAAACCAATTCACTTTAATTTTAGAGTTCACTAATTTCAGTTTAGGGTATCAAATTTTTGGATAAAAAAAAATGAAAAACAGAAAAACAAAAAAAAAATCAAAAATTTTCTCCAAGAAAAAAAAACAAAAAAAAAAACAATTAGGTTGGCGCGTGGACCTACGCGTGTGGGCCACACACCCGTCTGATATTGTTGTATATATGAAGTGGTGCCTGCAAGTGTTCCTCAAAAGGAATAGGTAAAGGGAGAGGGGAGACGGAGGGAGACCACTGAAAAAGAATAATTAAAAAAGGGAGAGAATCATCTCATGGGTCAAATAGAGATCTGTCTAACCTAAAAGATTCGATAGATGGTCTCATAAGAGTGTGTGCCTCTTAATCAATTATGGTTGACATGCAAAATATATGAATATAGACTCCTCATGTGTAAATTAAGGATCAATTATATCCATTAAATCTAAATACATGAGTGGTTATGATTAGAGGTGGTAAACAATTCTGAAACCAGTAGTTAAAACTGTAGTCGGAACCATGGCGGATGGTTCCAAACTGGAACCGGAACCGTGTTCTGGCGGTGTGGTTCCGATTCTCATTTTCTAAATCGGGAACTAACAGTTTTAACTGCGAACCGCCATTTTTTTTATTTCTTAATATTAAACTTGTATAAACTTGAATAAAAATACTTATAAATTAAGAATCTTCAAAATAATATGATATTTCCATAAGGAGATATTATTAAAAAGAAAACTTTGTGAAATTAAACAAAAGACCAATATTCTTTTATAAGAAAATTCTAATTATTGTCTTTGATATGAAATCAATTGGGACAAAAAAAATAAGTTCCAACTCTTAACTTTCAAGTTTCAACTCTCAAACTAAATGTCCAACATTAATTTTTTTTTTTATCAAAGGTAATAGTTTGGTTTATCATATAAAAAGATATCACGTCATTAGTTATCATTGCACCAATTTATCTTATAATAAATTCCATTATTTGTGGAGATACGATTTCTAATTCCTAATTTATGGGTATTTACTCTATAAAAATAATTTATTTAAATTAATAAATATAAAAAAAATTATTACTTGTCAATTTACATATGCCTTAATTTTAAAAGGAGAAAATGACCTCCTACCTTCATATGAATCATATGATAAAAAAAATCAATTGAATACAAATGTGGAGTTAATTATTTGAAATTAAATTAAAGTCTAATTTTAAATTGCTTTAATATTTTTTAGTGACGAATGCTTATTTTGTGATTGATAGTGCTTTATTAACAGATTTGGTACATTTGCAAATTGTTAGCGAATTCAAACTAACAATATTAAATATCAATTAATGCATGACTTAGTTTCAAAATAGCATTGACAAATAGATTATAGTAGGCACATGTTTAACATCATCCACAATAACATTATCACATTGTCGAATATGAATTGCATCACTATAAACTCTAATAAATAATAAAAATATTAAATTCACAATTACACTAATCTAGCATTATCAAACACAAAATCATGTAAAATTAGTGTTCTGGTGGGGATGAATTAGTGGTAGAGTGAGGTTGTTTGGAGACCAAACATCACGCGTTCGAATCTTCTCAATACAATCAGGTCGGGTGTGCGAGTAAAAACCAAAACACATAATGTAAAATTAGCATGTATCATACTTTAGAAATTAAAAAATAAATCCTAATAAAATTTAATGGATCTATTTAAAAAATAATGTTTATACCTTAAAATAAATTAAATACTTGATTTGTTCTTTTACAACATTTAATGAATCATGAATCAATTCGTTTCTTTTAAGCAAACCAATTTTTTTCTTGATTCTTGATTTCATGGGGGAAGTTATGGAGGATTTATTTCCCCTATTTAATAGGGATAAACTCTTCTAGCCCATATTTCATGTCTCACTATCAATTTTAATATTTTAGAAATATTTAGGAGAATTATCAATCTAAGGCCCGAAAGATAATTTATCTATTGATATAGATCCTCAAAGATGGATTCTATCGATTTAAGGCTTGAAAGATATAAAACTATCAATTTAAGGCTTGAAGATTTTAACGGTATTAAATCTACATCCAATAAAAAGTAACGTGGCCATTAAATATCCACTTCATTTTGACAAATTATTTTTATCCTAAATTAAATTAAACAAAAAAGAATTTTATCAAATTCTTGATTCTCTCCATCCCACGTCTCTCTGACAACAATGCACAATTATTTTTTTGTTAGATATTTTTCATGAATCAAATCTTTTACAGCATTTAATAATGTAAAGCTTATATTTGCTACTCCATTGAAAGGAACTTGGAGTGATTAGATTAATTCTTGAGCAGCAAATTAATTCTATGGCAATTCAATTCATTAAAAAATTGTGTTAATCTTCAAATATCATTGTTACGTTATTACTATGCATTTCAAAAGTTGATAATCATTAGTAAATGGAAACACCAACATCCCAAATTTATTACCTGTTTTTCTTTATTTGAGAGGAAAATTTAGTATCCTATATTTTTTTAATTAACAGGAATACTTGATTTGAATTGAAAGAGATTGTGTTTTTGGTAGTTGACATAAATTTTTCACATCTTCCAGACTGACCGCACCCAAAATCCTAATGAGTTCTATCTTCAAAAATGGATTCAAATATTATTTTTGTTTTAATTTAATATAAGATAAAGATGGCGTGTCAAAATTTTGTGGATATTTAACAGTCACATCATCTTCCGTTGTATGAAGATTTAATACCATTAAATTTTCAAGACTTAAATTGATAGTTTTAAATCTTTCAAGCCTTGAATTGATAGAATCCATCTTTGGAGATCTATATTGATAGATAAACTATCTTTCGTGTCTTAAATTGATAATTCTGCAAATATTTATTATAAAAATAAAATTTACTATAGTATAACAAATCATAATTAACATTTATTGCTAAAAATTGAAAATTTTAAAAATTATGTACCTTAATTTTAAAATAATCAACCCTATTAATCAATTATATTAACTAAAAAATTAAAAAATAAATATAAATCCTAATTGGGCGTAATGAACCGTAAATAATAATAATTATAAAATTAAATTAAGCCAAAAAAATTGAAATTGATGGAAAAAAAATGAATGAAAATATAATAAAACTCAAACTGGGACACCAAGTGAGATAGAGAAAATGAGATATATGATTTTATTTGTATTTAATAGGCATTGAAATGGGAACTCAAAAATCAAATATATTAAAATCCACATGATTACCTTTGTGCATCATCAAGCAAATAAAAAGTATAAATCCAAAGAAGAATGAGAATGTTAGTGCCACCGTTATGCACTAAAATTCGTAATGTGTTTTTGGCGAGATATGTTCAACAATGAGTGTTTGGGTATATCGCAAGAAGACATCGTTTTTCCGCTGTGCAAGAAAAGAAGAACAGTTGGCGAACTGTTCCCTCTGATGTCCCAGACAGATCTAGGGACACTTTTATATGGCAGTTTTCATATTTATAAGATCTTGCGTTGATCCATTTTCAGAAGTTAAGATGTGATCGATTGACTGCCTTATAGAGTAGATACCATGCTGATTTATTACCCTCTTATCCAAGGAAAATATCTACACGTTTGGGAAGATCACAAACCAATATTCACTTGCCAAGATATCAAAGATGGAAGTCAACGATAGCTTTGGAGTGAAGTTATAAGAAGGTCGATTCATTTCATCAATCGGTACCGCTTACATTTATTTAGATTCTCTTAGAAGATTATTTCAGAGTCATTTCATTTGTGGTCTTTGTAATAGCTAGTAATTGTTCCACAGTATGTTCTAGAATTTGAGTGTTTTGAGTGAAACACGTGAGTGGTTTTATTAATCCGTTTTGTACGCAATCTCGGGAGAGATTGTAAGTTGAAGTCGTGGGTAGCTAGAGGGAGTCTAGTGTCACAGTTGTAAGAGCATCTTACAACTTTTGTTTAGTGAAAGAGTTCGTAGAGAAGAACGGGTGACATAAGGAGGGAGTCATGTATGTGAAAGATCCCAAATACACTTCATGAAGGAGTAACAAATGAATCTTCAAGTTTGGGTAAAGTCCCCCCAGAGTAGGTTGTTTAACCGAACTAGGTTATCAATCTTGTGCATAATTTACTGCTTTTTATTTACTGTTCTTATATCTGTCCTTCACATATCTAAGAACACAAGTGCGAAGTAGATTCTTTAACACCTGGCACGGATTAGTGTTTTTCAATTGACACCAGAGCAGGTCACCTTTATTCAGGTGTGATCTTGGGTCATTAATCCGTGTATTTTGTGTTATTTTGCCGAGATGGAGACAATGAAAGAAAGAGCTTTGACGGTTCGACCCCCGCTCCTTGTTGGCAATAATTATGCCTACTAGAAAGCCAAAATGATAGCATTCATATGTTCAATTGATGAACGAGCCTGGAAGATGGTGACTGAAGGCTGGAAGCCTCCCGCAAAGAAAGATGAAAAAGGCAAAGTGGTGCTGAAGTCGGAAGAAGAATGGGAGGATGCTGGTTACCAGGTCTTGGGGCTAAATGCTAAAGCTATGAATGCTATCTTCTCGGCTGTTGACATGAATGTCTTCAAACTCATCTCCACCTGTGATAAAACTAAGGATGCGTGGGACATACTGCAGACCACATTTGAAGAAACAAGCAGTGTTCGTGCCTCACGAATGCAATTACTCACTACCAGATTTGAGAACCTCAGGATGGATGAAATTGAAAAATTTGTTGATTTCAATGCCAAAATCTGTGACATTGCAAATGAAAGCTTTGCCCTTGGAGATGTAATTTCTAAAGAGAAACTTGTGAGAAAAATTCTTCGGTCTCTGCCCAAAAGATTCGCCTACAAAGTCACGACTATTGAAGAAGCCAAAGATGTGAGTAAGATCAAGTTACAAGAACTGATGTGCTAAGTAATGTTCCTGACAAACATGATCTTGTTGAGTCAATTGCCATGTTATCTAAAAACTTCTCAAAATTAGCCAAAAGATACGAGAAGTCTGCTCAAAATAATTCTAGCAAGAATAGGTTTTCTAAACCTCGAAGAACTAAGGATGAAGATCCGAATGAAGAGAAACATATGGAAGTAAAGTGTAGAGAGTGCAGTGGTTTTGTCCACTACCAAGCAGAGTGTTCCAACACACTGCAAAGAAGAACAAATCTTATTGTTCTACTCTGAGTAAAAGTGATGATCCTGATGATAGTGGAAGTGATGATGAATGTGTGAGCAATAATATTGCTTTCATGACCCAGTCTGTCCAGGACTCTGTGCCTGAGTCTGTTTCTAACAATGAGGGGGACAAGACTTCTGAATTCAGTGATGATGAAGAATTCACTGAAGAATTAGCCATGGAAGCATACAAAAAGCTTTATGGAAGTTGGATCATGGTTGTAAAAGTCAATGAAGGGCTGTTGAAAGAAAATTCCGATCTCTTAAAAGAAAGAGATAATCTTACCATGCACCTCAGAGAGTTGCAAAATGATCTTCAGCAATCTAGAAACAATACTCATTCTCAGACCAGTGAACTACAACATCTGAAGAAGCTTGTCAAAATGATGAATTCTAGATCTTCTCAGCTCGATGAAATTCTTACCAAAGAAAAAAGTCCTCAGGATCATACTGGACTTGGATACAATGGTGGTCATGTTTATGATCGATTCTGTCAAGGACAGACCTCTGAAACACATGGTGGAACAGTTCCTAAACCAGAAGCTGAAACAAATATCAAGCAGCAGAAGCAATATCCCCAACCAGAAGCTGAAGCTAAAAATAAGCAGCAGAAGTAGTATCCTCAAAATCCATGTGTTGTGTGTCACTACTGTGAGAAACCTGGTCACATTCGACCTCATTGCAGAAACTACATCAATGATCTCAGAAGAATGAGGAGTAGAGGATTGTCTTAGTTAGAACTGTCCGCTGGAAGAATCTATGGGAAGGACAGATTCAGGAACAACCACAGAAACTATGTGGTCCATACTTCTCTCAACATACATGCAAAAAGTAGCTGGTACTTTGACAGCGGATGCTCATGGCACATGACCAGAGATGCTAGCATGCTGAACAATATTCAAAAAGATTTTTCATATCAATCTGTTAACTTTGGAGATGTAGTCAAAGAAAAAGTGCTAGGCCATGGTCAATTAAATGTTCATGGAATGCCCAACCTGGAGGATCTGTTGCTTGTAGAAGGACTAACAACTAATCTAATTAGCATTAGTCAGAGGTGTGACCAAGGTCTCTTGGTTCATTTCACTAGCGACAAGTGTTTTGTCAAAAAATAAAGAAAGTGTTCTTCTAATGGACGGAAACAGATCGCGGGACAACTGTTATCTTCTCAACATGAAGGGGATGTGCTTCAGAACTCAGCTGTGTGAAGCGAATTTATGGCATGAAAATCTCGGTCACATCAGTTACAGAAACCTTCAGAGACTCGTGAAGACTGAAGTTGTTATTGGTGTTCCAAGATTAAATATTGGTCGAGAAAATGTATGCAGTCCGTGTCAAGTTGGAAAACAGATCCATACATCCCATAAGTCTATTAAGAATATCACCACTTCAAATGCTTTGGAATTATTACACATGGATTTGATGGGGCCTGTCTAAACTGAGAGTATTGGACGGAAGAAATTTATCTTTGTGTGTATAGATGACTACACCAGATTTACTTGGGTAGAATTCCTAAGAGATAAGGGAGAGACCTTCAAGACATTCAAGAAATTGTGTCTCAAGCTTGAGGTGGAGAAATGAACTAATGTGGTTAAAATAAAGAGTGATCATGGACGTGAATTTGAAAATGCATTCTTCAAATATTTCTGTGAAGAAAAAGGCATTGGTCAAGAGTTCTCTGCACCAAAGACACCTCAACAAAATGGTGTTGTTGAGAGGAAAAATCGAACACTTCAAGAGATGAGTCGAGTCATGATGAAGGCAAAATCTGTCCCTAATAACTTTTGGGCTGAAGCTGTGAACACGGCCTGCCATGTTGTCAATCGAGTATACTTCAGACCCAAGATAAGAACCACACCCTATGAGCTGTGGAAAGGGAAAAGGCCTAATTTAAAGTACCTTCACATCTTCGGAAGTACTTGTTACATGTTAAGAGACCGAGAGCAGCTTGGCAAGTTTGACGTCAAAGGAGATGAATGTATGTTTCTTGGCTATTCGAGGAATAGCCGTGTCTACCGTGTGTATAACAAAAGGGCTAAGACTTTGATGGAATCCATTAGCATTGTTGTTAATGATCTGGAAGAATCTACTGTCCCGATTGATGATGAGAACCTAGATGTTACTGTACTTGTTCTTGCCTCTGTACCTGATAGTTGTCAAGACCCTAACCTACCAGATTCAAGGTCTGAAAAATAGGATGTCTACAAACCATCCAAAGGTGTTCAGAAAAATCATTTGATTTTGGACATCATTGGAGAAATGAGTGAAGGAGTCCGAACAAGAGGAGTAAGGAAGAACTATCATGAGCTGTTAGCTAATGTGTGCTACACATCCACTATTGAACCAAAGAATGTTAAAGAGGCCTTGAAGGATGATCGATGGATTCAAGCCATGCAAGAAGAACTCTTGCAATTTAAAAGAAATAAAGTGTGAGATCTTGTTCCACAATCTAAAGATGCCAATGTGATAGGCACAAAGTGGATCTTCAAAAACAAGACTGATGAAGAGGGGAACATAACTAGGAACAAGGCACGATTGGTTGCCCAAGGTTATTCCCAAGTTGAGGGAATTGATTTTGACGAGATGTTTGCCCCCGTTACTCGTCTTGAATATGTTCGATTACAACTTACCATGGCTGCATGGATGAAGTTCAAATTATACCAAATGGATGTAAAAAGTGTCTTCTTGAATGGGTATTTATCTGGAGACATGTTTGTTAGCCAACCTAAAGGTTTTGAAGACCCACACCATCCTAAGTTTGTGTACAAACTGAAAAAAGCATTATACGGCCTTAAACAAGCTCCCCGAGCTTGTTATGAACGGCTCACAAAGTTTCTTCTTGAGAAAGGATATGTTCGTGGTGGAGCTGATCGAACACTCTTTGTTAAAAGAGAAAAATCAGAAGTGATCATTGTTCGGTCGATCATATTGTCTTTGGATCTGTGTCCAACAGACTGGGGGAAGAATTTGTCAAACATATGACATTCGAATTCGAGATGAGCTTGGTAGGTAAGATGACCTACTTTCTAGCTCTTCAAGTGAAGCAAAAAGATGATGGAATCTTTGTGTCTCAAATAAAGTATGGAAGGAACTTGATAAGCAAGTTTGGTTTAGATAGTTGCAGCACGAAAAGAACATCGATGGTAACTTTCTTGAAAATGTCAAAAGATGAAGCTGGTGTGTCTATTGAACAAACCTTGTATCGAAGTATGATTGAGATTCTGCTTTACCTTACTGCAAGTAGGCCAGACATCTGCTATAGTGCGGGAGAATGCGCTCAGTACCAGTCTGATCCTAAAGAAAGTTATCTAAAGGCTGTCAAGCACATACTTATGTACATAAAAGGTACTGCTGAGTTGGGACTTTGGTTTTCCTATGATACAAATCTTAGCTTGGTGGAATTTTGTGACGCTGATTGGGCCGGATGCACCGAAGATCGAAAGAGTACTTCTGGATGATGTTTCTTCCTTGGAAATAACATGGTCTCATGGTTTAGTAAGAAACATAACTCTATCTCTCTGTCTATGGTGGAAGCAGAATATATTGCCGCTAGAAGCTGTTGTACTCAACTTCTTTGGATGAAGCAAATGTTGCTTGACTATGGTGTGCCACAGTCTGTCCTTACCATTTTCTGTGACAATATGAGTGCCATAAATATTTCAGAGAATCCTGTCCAGCACTCACGAACAAAACGCATAGATATTTGTCACCATTTTATCCGTGAACTTGTTGAAGATGGATCACTTATGATTGAATATGTTGGAACTGATGCCCAACTTGTGGATATCTTTACTAAGGCACTTGATAGTGCAAGGTTTGAAACACTTAGATCCTCTCTGGGTCTTTGTGTTCGCTGAACTTCTCCTTTGTGAGAAGCCTCTCTGTACAGTCTTGGTCAGTGATGTGTGTACAGAGAGTGTAAATTGACCAAGTTGATGAGGTCGTTACGATGTGTGTCAATGGATGTCTTAGACGGATGCAGACACAGTTCAAGCGGTTAATTTTCAACGGCTAGTGGATCCTTGTTTCCCGTGCCGAGGTCGGTTCCACTTCTCGAGAATGAGCAGATGGGTACTGTTTATGGGATGTGACAGTTAGGAAAATTTCCTTCTTAAAATTTCATAGTTAAGGGTAAAATCAGATTTTTAAATCTTTTCAAGGCATTCAAATCTTGTTCGAAATTTTCGAGTCTCTCTCTCTCAAAAACCTTTTTTCCTTCAAGCTATTCTCTTCTATCGTCAATGGCGAACAAGTTAGGATCCTCCAAACCCTCTTTCTTCAAGAAGCCCAAAATATCCACTCAAGATCTGTGGCGAACTCTAGGAGAATTTTCAAAACCACTGGTGTTTTCTCCATTTGGCTCTTCTTCCTCTGAGAAGAATTATGTTGTTGCTTCTGATGTTTCTGTGCCTCCTTCTATGGCACCATCTATTGAAGCTGTTCCTAGATCTGTGTGTGAGACAGATCCCGAGACTTTTTCCTCTCCTAGGGTTTTCTCTGAACCATTCTCACCACCGATAGAGAATGTCAAAGTAGTGGAAGCTTCAATTGCCACTGTGGTGGGTGATATTTCTTCCTCAATTGAGGAGTTTGCAGCATCGATCGATGCTATGAAGGTTGTTCAAGTGCCGACTGCTCTGTCCGGAGCTCCAGTGACTAGAGACTCCTCAATTATCACAATTCAAGTTTCTTTGGGTGAGGCTTCACCCCCTGCTGCTAAAACCTAGCCCAATCTGAAGAGGCGAAAGGGAAAGATTCTATTGAAATTGAATTTCTGGATGATGGAGGTGCATCTTCTGCCTCTGAAGCCATTCCACCGAATGTGGAACACTCTGCTCCTTTCACAAAGTCTCACAGAACCAAGCGCAAATTAGAGTTGAAGGATGAGCCTGTTACCCCTCCGGAGTCTGATGATGATGATGATACTCCTATCGCAAACATCAAATCAAAGGTACTGACAAAGATTGGCCAGAAGAAGCGATCCTTTGCTCAAGGCCACAAGGCAAAGAAGGCAACTGCAAAGAAGGGTGCTTCCAAAAAGGCTTCCGCTAAGAAGCCTATTGTTGCTGCTCGCCGTGTTACATGGAGTTTGTCTGAGCAGAGGTTGGGGTTTGCTTGGGTTCTCACCGAAAGGCTAGGGCTCCCTCTTCCTCTAAAGATGAAGCAGAGGATGTGACTGCAGATGTCTTTGACAGATCCGCTTCCGATTCTGAGGCTTATGATTCAGGTGAGTTTTTATCAGCTTTTCATCGAAGTCAGTATAAACTGGTTATTGGTCGCTCACTTGTGTCTGAGCATCGGTTGATTAAGTCTGATGTGGAAGAGACTGGGGTTGTTGAGCTTTTGCATGACTTGAGGTTGGAAAAATCTGTTTATTATTCTTTTGTGTTTATTGCTGCCGTGGTTCATAAGTTCTATGCAAATTTATCTAAGTTCATTAGAGATGCGACGTCTAAGGATGCTTTCTCTATGTATGTGCATAGTCACTGGATTTCTTTTTCTCCTGCTGTTATTAATGTATATTTGGGCCTTGAGCATGTTGTTGCCCCTGCACATGTGTTTGACATAAATGAAGTTGCTGTTGAATTGACTGGGGGAAGTAGGCTAGTATGGCCTCAAGGGCGCTCTTTGTTTGCTTCTGATTTGAGTGTGAAGTACTCAATACTTCACAAGATTGTTGTTCGTAACTGGATTTCCAGCACTCACAGCTCCTCTCTGGGAAAGCCTCTGGGATTGTTGTTGTACAAGGTTGGAACTTGGGTGAAGTTCAACCTAGGGCAGCTCATTTTTGAGCACATTGTTGCCCACACCGAATCTACAAGAAGTCAACAGCCCATCGGGTTTCCTGGCATGATTTTCAGCATCATAACAGCTCAACATAATGTGGTGACTGAAGAGGATGTGTTCGAGTCTAAGGAGCTCCCGCTCATCATTAGCCAGAAGTTGTTCTCTTCCCAGCATGCACAAGACATTCCTGCTCGAGAAGCTGATACAGACCTAACATATGTGCCACCATCTATCTCTAACAGATCTGCTCCTACATCTTCTATCTCCTCTGTTTTCTTTGACTGGCACATCAAAACTTTGGAGCGTGAGGTGCAGTTTATAGAAAAGTCTATCCGGACTTTTAGGACTCGGAAGCAGGAGTTGGACTCCATGCTCATGGACCTTTGTGCAAGGGCTCTTGGATTTTCCTCGCCGCTCGATGCGCCGGGTGCTGCTACTGGAAATATTGATGTTGATGCAGTTCAGCCCTCCACTACCGCTGATGCCTCCCGCTTGTGAAGTCTTTGGCCTTTATGGCTGCAATTAAGGGGGAGAGAAACGGAGGATGATGGAGGATGATGGTTGTTGCTGATATGAAACACTTTGTTTTTAAATTGTTGAACAATTTAATTGGGGATGTTTGTTTACCCCATTTTAATTTTTGTTGTTCTGTACTTATTATTTGATCAACCAGACAATGCAGTCCTGACTGTGAAAACTATTCTCGTGATTTGGAAGACACTCCCAACTCAGATTCATGGGGAGTGGGTAAAACTGTTTCCGATAGTTTTTAAAATTTATCATTACTTTGATATATTTTTTATCTGTGAAGGTGATTCAAATGTTTTGAAGATGGTAGATGTAATTCTCATCTATAAACGCCAAAGGAAGAGATTTTTAGTGCCACCGTTATGCACTAAAGTCTGTATTGTGTTTTTGGCTAGATATGTTCAACAATGAGTGTTTAGGCATGTCCCAAGAAGACTTCATTTTTTCGCTGTGCAAGAAAAGAAGAACAGTTCGCGAAATGTTCCTTCTGATGTCCCAGACAGACCTGGTGACACTTTTATATGGTAGTTTCCATATTTACAAGATCTTGCGTTGATCCATTTTCGAAAGTCAAGATGTGATTGATTGACTGCCTTATGGAGTAGATACCATGTTGATTTATTACCCTCTTATCCAAGGAAAGTATCTACATGTTTGGGAAGATCAAAAACCAATATTCACTTGCCAAGATATCAAAGATGGAAGTCAACGATAGCTTTGGAGTGAAGTTATAAGAAGGCCGATTCATTTCATCAATCGGTACCGCTTACATTTGTTTAGATTCTCTTAGAAGATTATTTGAGAGTCATTTCATTTGTGGTCTTTGTAATTGCTAGTAACTGTTCCATAGTATGTTCTAACATTTGAGTGTTTTGAGTGAAACACGTGAGGGGTTTTATTAATCCGCTTTGTACGTAATCTCGGGAGAGATTGTAAGTTGAAGTTGTGAGTAGCTAGAGGGAGTCTACTCTCACCGTTGTAAGGGGATCTTACAACTTTCGTTTAGTGAAATAGTTCATGGAGAAGAACGGGTGACATAAGGAGGGAGTCATGTATGTGTAAGATCCCAAATACACTTCATGAAGGAGTAACAAACGAATCTTCAAGTTTGGGCGAAGTCCCCCCAGAGTATGTTGTTTAACCGAACTGGGTTATCAATCTTGTGCGTAATTTACTGCTTTTTATTTACTGTTCTTATATCTTTCCTTCACATATCTAAGAACACAAGTGCGATGTAGATTCATTTAACACTTGGCACGGATTAGTGTTTTTGAGAGAAGAAGCCTGAAAAAAAAAACATAACCTCGAATACAATGAAAAGAATAAAACCATACCGAGGTCCTAATTGTATGACTTTGGTATGATGTGCTTCCTGATAAAATCATGATTCATTCATATCGAAAATTTGGTATTTATAAAATGTACTTCTTTATATTTATACAATAGCGAACGACGGGAACAAAATAGATCTACGGCCGTAATCTTGGATCCACGACAAAGCTCTATCAACGGTGAAAATATGCGGAGGAGTGGATGAGATTAAGTGGTCCTGGATTGCCACGTAGGCATGCATGCATGTAGAACGATCAGAGACTTGTTGTGGCTAGTGAAACCCTTGCTAGTGTTAGCAAAAGGAAAAGATTTTGTAGTAAAGGAAAGATGATTTTATGTAATTGATTGATTTATTTCCATGTAGTATTACTTCCTTATGTAGAATAGCACTGTCTATTTATTGATCTGTAAATCATTCTATGAAAAATACAAAAATAATGTTCGGTTCATACAAGAATTTACATGGTATCAAAGCCAGGTTTAGATCCAATTTAATCTAACCAAATCCGGTGTATTTCAGAACTCAGAAACCAACTTCATCATCGTTCAATCTTCAATCACCAATCCAAACCATCTTCAATCAGAAAGATGTCAATTACCAACACTGAAGACAGTAGCAACACATCAGACGAACTCGCCCTGCAAATTGCAAAGATTCTTAAGCATGGAATCAATTCAACACCAAATCAAACACCACAATCAGAAAAAATAACACTCAGCATCAAATTAAATGGATAAAATTATCCACTCTGGGCACGACTCATGCGAGTTGAAATTAGAGTCAGAGGAAGAACGGGACACATCACCGGAGCATCCCGAGTTCCGACGATAGACGAATCTGCCATTCTCCGATGGGAACAGATGGACCTTAGGGTGTTCTCTTGGATTCTACACAATATCGAACCCAATCTAGTCAACAATGTTGCCGAATATCAAACAGCCAAGGCACTCTGGGATGCTCTGGCGGTGACGTATAGGAGCAGAGGCGTTGCACTACAGATTTACGACCTGCACAACCAAGCAAGTCGACAAAATCAAGAAAATCAAACTTTAGAACAATATTGGAACACACTTCAAGGACTTTGGCTTGCAATCGATCGAAGACACCCAAACCCTATGAAACACGATGAGGATATCTCTGCCTACAATCCTATTATTCAAGAGCATCGTTTGTTTGATTTTCTCGGAGGTCTTGACAGGAGATATGACGCCGTACGCTGAGAAGTTCTCCGTCTTGAGCCTCTCCTCTCAATTGAGTCGGCGTACGCCACTATCCGCAAGGAGGCTGCCCGGATCCAAATATTAAGATCGGCAACTTCCGAGATAGGTGACTCTCCATCATTGGGGGATATAGGGACTGGGTTACTCTCCAAAACCCACGACTGGGGACAACGGTGATCGGACTACAAACCGGGCAAACCACCCATCGACAAATCAAAATTACATTGCTCTCACTACGGTATGATGAAGCATACTAAAGAGACATGTTTCAAGCTCGTGGGCTATCCGGAGTGGTGGGAGGATGGACACAAGCCCGGGAAATCGAACAAAAGTGGGAAAGCCGCCGTTGCCGTGGGCAACTCCGTAGCTACTGACAGCGGCGACGGTCACTGTGGGGCTGGACACAGTGGGGATGATCAAGGGTTCGCTGCTTTAGGGTGTGTAGGCAGTGGTGAGAAACAGACAACTGAAGAAGAAGGCAGTGCAACAACAGGTAAAGGGGGATTTGAGGGTTTCTCAAATCCCTCATCCCTTAAATTACCATATAGCCCCTCCCAAAGTATTCCAATTGCTTTTAGATCCACATCTTGTACTAAGAAAGATTCACAATGGATTTTTGACTGTGGGGCTACTGACACCATGACATATGACCCTACTGATCTTACCAACATTGTCCCCACTATCAAACAAAAAATTCATACTGCTAATGGGGGTTTTTCTTTGGTCAATGGGGCTGGTGAGGCTAAGATATCCCCAAACATAAAATTGTCGTATTTATATGTGCCTTCTTTAGCTTGTAAACTTCTCTCTATCAGCCGACTTACCCGTGAACTCAATTATCGTGTACTGATGTATCCTACCTTTTGTATCTTACATGATATTCATACACAGGAGATCATTGGGCGTGGCACTGAGCAATGAGGATTGTATGTGGTGGATGAGGTGTCTCAACAAGGTGTTGCTAGGCTTGCTCATGGGACTCCGGACCGACAAATCTGGCTTTGGCATCGCCGGTTAGGACATCCATCTATTGGATATCTCAAACAATTATTTCCCTCTTTATTTTCCAAAAACACTCATTTGTCGTGTGAAACGTGTATTTTGGCTAAAAGCCACCGTACTATATTTCACCTGAACAATACTAGAGTTGAGTCTGTGTTTTCTTTAGTTTATTCAGATATGTGGGGTCCTGCTCCTGATTCAGAATCTTCCGACTTTCGCTATTTTATTTTGTCCAAGGACAGTTAACGAAGCTCTCAATTCCAAGCATTGGAAGAATGCAATGGGAACAGAAATGAAAGCCTTGGATAGGAATAGCACTTGGGAAAAGTGTCAACTACCCAAAGGAATACAACCGGTGGGATGTCTGTGGGTCTTTACCATAAAACGAAAACCCGATGGGACGATAGAAAGATACAAGGATCGTCTTGTGGCAAAAGGGTATACCCAGACCTATGGGATAGACTACTCTAAAACATTTTCTCCTGTAGCCAAGATGGACACGGTACGAGTCCTGCTCTACATCGATGCAAATCAAAACTGGCCTCTCCACCAATTTGATGTCACCAATGCCTTCTTGCATGGTGAACAGAAGAAAGAAGTTTATATGGAAAGACCACCAGGGTTTGAAGACCAGTTTGAGATAGGAGAATTATGTAAGCTGAAGAAAACACTGTATGGTCTAAAGCAATCTCCAAGAGCCTGGTTTGGAAGATTCACTACTGCTATAAAGAGCTATGGGTATCAACAAAGTAACTCTGATCATACATTGTTTCTGAAGAAATGAAAAGGCCTTATCATGTGCTTAATTATCTATGTTGATGATATGATCATCACAGGGAGTGATACATAAGAGATAGAGAAGTTGAAGAAAGATTTGTTTGCAGAGTTTGAGATGAAAGACTTAGGAGCTCTTCAGTTTTTTCTAGGAATTGAAGTGCTCAGATCAGCAAGAGGCATTTTTATTTGTCAGAAGAAGTATACTCTGGACCATCTTGCATAGGTAGGGATGGTGGATTGCAAACCAATCGACACGCCAATTGCAGTGAATCATAGATTACAGATCATAGAAGGAGTTGAACTCACAGATAGAGAAAGATATCAACGCTTGGTTGGGAAACTGATTTACCTTTCCCATACTTGACCTGATATCGCATATGCAGTTGGGGTAGTCAGTCAATTCATGCACAAACCCCAAGTTGACCATATGGAAGCAGTTATCAGAATTTTTCGATATCTAAAAGACACTTGAGGACATGGACTGTTGTTCAAAAAAAATGGGCAGTCTAAGATACATGGATACACTGATGCCGATTGGGTAGGGAATCCTATTGATAGAAGGTCTACAGGAGGATATTTTACTTTTGTTGGTGGTAATCTCGTTACCTGGAGAAGTAAGAAACAAAAGGTAGTAGCTCTCTCAAGTGCAGAAGCAGAGTTCAAAAGAATTAAAAGTGGGCTAACTGAGATTCTGTGGTTGTGAAAGCTACTCAAAGAAATTGATTTTCTTCCGTCCCAAGTATGTCAACTCTTTTGTGATAATAAAGATGCAATTAGCATTTCAGAGAATCATGTTCAACATGATCGAATGAAACATGTTGAGGTAGACAGACATTTCATCAAAGAAAAAATTGAGGCTGGAATTGTTGAACTTCTGTTTATCCGGTCAGAAGACCAACTAGCAGATATTCTGACTAAAGCAGTAAGCTCAAGGAATTTCGCAACGGCACTTAGCAAGCTAAATATCGGTGATCCTACCATTCAGCTTGAGGGGGAGTGTTAGCAAAAGGAAAAGATTTTGTAGTAAAGGAAAGATGATTTTATGTAATTGATTGATTTATTTCCATGTAGTATTACTTCCTTATGTAGAATAGCATTGTCTATTTATTGTAATGTAAATCATTCTATGAAATATACAAAATAATGTTTGGTTCATACAAGAATTTACAGCTAGTGTCTTCCACTTTATTATCTGCATTTCTGATAGCCCTCCACAGACCCGACGCAGTGTAGATCACCAAGACAGAGGCTGGAGAGTAAAAACCTAAAATGAGGACCCGGGAGAGACTTTGTGAATAAATCTGTGAGTTGTTGAACAGAAAAAACATAACAAGGACAAATAAAGCCACGTTGATAGTGAGTTCTTGCAAAATGGCAGTCAATGTCCAGATGTTTCATACGTTCATGATAGACTTGATTTTGGGAAATCTGTATTGCGACTTGGTTATCACAATAAATAGGAATAGGCAATGCAAGAGGTATAGAAAAATTGCATAGCATGTAGGAGAACCATAGCAACTCCCTTATGGTGTAGCTAAGGCTACGTTATTCGGCCTCTTCGGTTGATAAGGATACGGTGTCTTGTTTCTTGCAGCACCATAACACTAAACAAGATCCTAGAGAGACACAATACTCAGTCAGTGATCATCGAGTGTCAAAATACGAGCCCCAATAGGCGTCACAGTGAGCTTTAAGATCAAAAGTGGAAGAAGAGGTATATAAAAGACCAAGAGAAGACGTTCCCTTTAGGTACCGCAAGACATGATGAGCAGCATTCCAGTGATCAACCGTAGGTGAATTAACATACTAACACAACTATTTTACGGCATAAGAAAGGTCGGGACGAGTAAGATTAAGATAGAGAAGCTTCCCTACAGGTCTCCTATATGAATCAGAATTGTCCAAGCGATCTCCCTTGCTTTGTAGAGTGAGACCAGTGGGAAATGGTGTACTAGCGGATCTATTTCCACTCATACCAGCTGAATCTAATAGATCTAAGATATATTTATGCTCATACCTAGTGGTATTGGTGGTAAAATTTGACAAGCTCATACCTAGTGGTATTGGTGGTAAAATCCTAACTTAATACATTTAGCCTCAAAATAACATCGTTGCACTACTAGGTCATCCTCAAGTTCTTATGAAGTTTTATTATTGCTCATATAATTTTCAAATATTTATAAAATATATAGGTATTATCTATGCAAGTAGTTAATTTTTTCTTTTTGCTATTTATGGTGTATTTCGTCGTTATTAATTTTTGTTATATTAATTCAAAACCACAGTCTTCTTCTCTTTTATCTAACATGTTAAGAAATGGTGTTTAATGTATTTGAAAAAAAAAACACACGAATTTCTTAAAGTACACAATGGGAAAATTTGATGCTAGACATATACTCACTGCGTCGCTAGCCTAGGATGATGCCAGGTGGAAATTAATCTGCCATAAATTTTTTAAGTCAATTTTAGATTGATTTAGCATTTTCAACCGGTCTACTGAGGAACTCGCGGACCGCGTTCTGGCTCCGTTAGATAACTCCATTCAGTATATAAGTTCACCATCTCCTCCATGTCAGCTTTGAGCAAGAGGCCATTCTCATCCATGTCAGTTTTTTTGGTAGGAAATTCATTTTTTTCTCTCCAAGCTTTCCATCACCTTTTAAATGCTCCGTAAATGAAGTAGCTAGGGAGCCACATTGAGCCACATCAGTTATTAATGTGGCCAAATTGATAAACACTCTTGGATCCTAAGACTACTATTATCAGCAACCGGGCAAACATCCCAACTAGGCAAACAATCTTAATATTTATTTAGTTTCTCTTTCTTCCACATCACTAATATTCTACCTAACCCAACCAATACAATTTGATAATTTATCAGCAACCACCCCAAACACCCAACCACAATATTATGTATTATTTTGATTTTTCTTTTATTAATAAATATAATATAATTAATTAAAATGAAAATAAACTATTATTATTACTGAAAATTGCAACAACACAAAATAATAAACTTATATAAAATAGACAATATGATAAATACATAATAAACAAACTAACAATAAACTCAACATGAATTGAAAATAAACAAACGATAATTAAAATATAAGAAAAAAATATAAATTTAGTTACAATTGCGAAATGTTTGCTATATATGCTCGATCAAGTCATCACAAAGAATGTCGTGAGCTTTATGATTGTGAAGTTGTGACCTAGTTTTTATATAGCTCAAGAAGCTTGCAATCATCTCTGTAGAGTAAACAAGATCATTCTCTTCTTCTTGTTCTTCACTTCATTAATTATTATCTCTAACTCGATATTCTATAAATTTCGTCGGCTCATGACAGTTTAGGTAAATGCTCCTTTCATCATCCATTATCATATTATACATGATGATGCAAGCAATTATTATTTTTCCAATAATGTAACGATCCCAAATAAGACATGGACATTTGATAAAAATAAAACGAGAGGTTTGGTATTTAGGATTAGGAGAATGAGTAGGATTATGTGAAAATGGGGAGTTTATATTACCGAACTGTGAGAATTCGTCGAACTTTAGAAGATTTTCGAGGCTAGAAAAATAATCTTGGGAATGATTTTCATACTGAGAATTATCGAAAAAATTATTTTCTCGATCCATAGGATGATAGAGAAAAAATGTTAAATGTTATAGATTGAGATATTGAGAAATTTGTGAGGTGTGTGAAAATATAGCAAAATTGATCTCTATTTATAGAGAATGAAAAATATGAATTTTGGTATTTTTAATTTCTTTAATGTATTATTAAAAAGAATATATACATTATATCTATTTTTAAGTGCTCACCCCGTGTGATCGGTATCTGTCCGCAAACGTTCACTAGAAGAGATCACGAACGTTGATATGATAAAGTTCACAATAATGTTCAAGAACGTTATAGTGAACTTAATATAAATTATAGAATGTAAAGCATACAGCAGATTGGTATTGTTAGATCAACTCATTTACGTCAGGAGGACTTATCAAGTCCATGAAAAATAATTCACTACTCCGGTGTTATGTTTACTTAGGATATTACACACAACTGACCTTCCAGTCACTCAAAACCTTTCTACCCGTACACCCTATTTCGTTGAATTGAATTGTGAGATCCCCTCACAACCTAGATATCTAACCTACCTAGGTCCCATAAGAAATCTCTCCCAAGACTCCTTTTGACAGTGTATAAAAAAAATTTCAACACACGATGACTAGAACACTAAACTCTAGTCTAATCTCATAACTGAAACTATGTGGCTGAAAACAGTTAAGGCTCTTGAAAAATTCAGTGCAATTTTTCTATTCAGTGTACTCCCAACAGGTCTGTATCCTGGGCTTATTAATAAATAAGCAATACAGCCTTAATAAGGGAACAGATGTCTTAATCCTAATCTAAAACAAATAAGAAAACTTTCCTTATTAAAATCGAGACCTAGGACAATCCATGTTAAGATATCTTCCATCTTTAGAACTTTGCCTTTGTCTTCAATTTCATGCTCTTCAAGCCGGATAAGGAAACTTCTAGAATGATCTTTGAATCTTCTCTTGGTTGGAAACCTCGAACATCGTCATTGATCTTGGAAGAACAATCTGGAGAAAGGATGTTCATGTAAACGTTCACGGATGTTGCAATGAACATTGTTGAGCTTGAACCTTCTCTTTAGGTAGCACAGCGGAATGTCTTGTATGTTCACAAACTGACTTCTGGCTATCACTCAAGCTAGCTGACAGTACTCAACATGTTGAACAATCTCGGTTATGACACGATGCACAATCGTCTTGATCTGTAGCTCAATTCAAACTCCTTGCTTAAGCTGTCTTCAGAAAGTTCAGATCACGTTCATTTATATCTTTATGAATATTGTCCAGAACAATAGTCATGTACTTGGAAAAAATAAATACTTAAGTGCTTATTCAATGTCATACAGATGAATGACAATTAATCGCTGTGATAAGTGCAATGTAGAGCACTTGATAAAAAAAACTATAATGTGTAGCATGATACTAGTAATCCACCTTAACCGTGTCTCCTCATTTAGTGTCAAGCACAACACTAACAATATCCACCTTTGTCTTTATCTGTTGGCAAATCAGCTCCTTTATTTTTCTAGGTGCAACTCCTTCATAATTCTAGATGCATCTTCATCAGCAGTAGAGACGTTCACCTAGATCTTCATGAATATTTTTATGAACTACAACTCTTTTTTGTTTTGTTTTATTTTCTTTTATATTTATTCTTTTATCATTTTTATCAGAGCATCTGAAGATCATTAACAATACGATAGTAAAGATAAAAGTATCATGATGGAGGAGTGCAGATTGATGTAATAAAAGATGAGGCAATTACAGAAGGATTACATCAAATTGAAGCTCAAGGAAAAGAGCTTCACAAAAAAACTACTAAGACTCATCAAGTGCGTCTTTCAAAGATCAGAGAAAAAAAACTTCAAAATTTTTGAGAAAAAATAATAATACTTCTATTTCCCTGCAAATATAGGCAAAGAAGTATAAGTAGATAGCCATTCATCATTCAGATCTATCTACATCTGATTGAGAAGACTCAAATTCTTCAGCTTCTTCCTCTTTCTCTTCTTCTTTTGTTTCTTCTCATGTGTCTTCAGCTGCTTCTTCCTTATCATCAGCATCTGCACTAGCTTCAGCTTCTTCTTTCTTGTCCTCCTCTTCTTCCTTTGCAGACTCCTCTTCATGCGCAGCCTCTTGTTCTTTATCTTGATCTTCAGTTCAGGCTGGAGTGCTGAGATGGCCTTTCTTACTTTGAGTATCTTCACTTTCATTGACTGCTATTTCAGCCAATGTGTGAAGAGGTTGATCTTTCTCTGCAGAAGTCCTGGCAAAATCTTCATTCTGAAGAAGTTCATGAAAAAGTTCCTGAAATTTCTTCATCTCAGCAACATGATCTAGAGTCTTCTAAGCATGGAAGATAATGCGGTCTTGCAGATGTGCGATTATTCTTTGATGCACAAAGACTATAAGAGTGGAGGGTGCTGATGCACGCGATGAACCCTTCTTGGGACTGACATATTTATAAAGTTGAATTCGCAGCAGCTCCTTTGATGAAGAAGGCAGATCGGTAGAAACTCTCATGCCAAGAGACTTCTTGGGCTTGATGACTGAATCTATTTTAGTTGCAATATTCTTTCTCTGGCTTTTGATGATTCCATAGATCAGCACGGGGTAGATGATCGGAGCTTTGATCAGCTCGCTCTTAGCCAAACTTACAACCTTGTTGAACACAAACTACCCAAAATCAAAACCTCTACCAGTTCCTACATGAAATATGAACCTTTCTTGATTCTGATTTACTCCTGTCTGGTGGGTGGTTAGCACCCAGTTGTGAATGGCGATTCTGAACAGGGCTTTCTAGGTGGCCGATAGCTTGCTTAATGGGATGGTCTGTAGGTTTGATGGTGAATAATCATACTTACCTCCTATGAGTTCAGCAGTGATAAGGCCTCAGTCTTCTACTTTCTCAAACTCCTCCTCAACTTTGGATCTAATTCACATCACAGATTGAGCCAAAGAATGTGAATGAAGCTCTGCTATATCAATATTGGATCGAAGTCATGTAAGAAGAACTTCTACAGTTCAAAAAGAATGATGTTTGGGATCTTGTTCCAGCTCTAGAAGATGTGAATATTATTAGAACAAAGTGGATCTTCAGAAAAAATGAATGTGTTGAAAAAAATAGAAAAAAGATAGCTTAATCTTGTCTTCACTATTTCTCTCCAAAAATCCAACAAATACATCATGCAGTCAGTCAGTCAGTAAGAGACTACAAATCTTCATTCCGTCTATGGTATAGACGCTTATGACCTCTCCCTCTATGCCTTGCGGTAATGATTCCACTGGCATTACAACCTTTACCGCAATGATGTTATCCATAGATTAAATTATTTCATGGATTAGATTTCACTTGACTGTATACGGAATCCTAGTTGTGTCGCATTCTAACGAATCTTTTGATAATTTGTAAGAAACTATTTATTTATTAAATTTGAAGATAAGAACAAAACACAAAGAAATGAAGAAAAATAAAATGGATTATCATATGTATCTTTCATGTAGATAGATGTGGATCACCGAACTATTCTCCAATTTATAAATAACCCTCATCTCTACTAAGCACAACATATATACCATGAGAATTAGTTTCAATTTATAAATAACCCTCATCTCTACTATTCTCCAATTTATAAATAACCCTCATCTCTACTAAGCACAACATATATACCATGAGAATTAGTTTCAATTTAGCAAAGTAACAATAGTTCTTTCCAAAATTTTAAAACATTAAATGAAACACCTGAAAATGTTATAAATAATTGGCTCATGTAGAAAAGGTTGACCCTCATAATGGTACATCAATCTTGATTGCATACCAATAACGTCTTCTAGTGGAGAAACTCTATTGCTTTGTGATGACTCTGAACTAAGGTCATGGAGGACAAATAATCAAAATAAATCAATCTTTTTGTTCAATAATAACTATCGGTCTACCACATTTAGAGCAAAAATATATCTCTAGAAGGTTATGTAATGATATGATCAATAAACTAACAACACATGATTGCCAAAAATA
The DNA here is from genome assembly GCA_026008535.1 of Perilla frutescens. Lineage (NCBI taxonomy): Eukaryota > Viridiplantae > Streptophyta > Magnoliopsida > Lamiales > Lamiaceae > Perilla > Perilla frutescens. The sequence continues at coordinate 58,007,414 of BRKX01000016.1, forward strand.
CCACGATTATCAAACATTGCAAGCGGTACTAATTTTAAGGCATATAGTTTATGAATGAGACTAGGAAATGATCCAATTAGTGTCAGGGACAATAATGAAACTTCAAATTAGTTATGCCTTACACAGTTGCATCAAACCACAACACTCAAATTAGTTATTATTTTAGTCCAAATGATAGACTACTCCAATACATTGATTAACTGAAATAATAGACTATGATTCCTCTATTGATACTATAATTTACTATATAGTAGATAAATGAAACATTGGAATAACAGGTTACAAAATGTAATTTAGAATGATTGGGAGACCATTGTTGATAGCATGGCAGACCCATAGAGAGATTTCAACCCAACCAACAATAGTTGGACAAGCAAGTCTCAAGATAATAAGTTAATGTGAATTAGAAGGTTAATACAGACTAACGTGCTATTTATTAACAAATAATCAACCACAAGTATACGATGCTATTGTAATACTTAGGTGAGCAAGAGTGTCGTATCCCACACGGACTGAAGCTCGAATAAATTACCAGACTAAAACATAGATATCTCATCAATATCTAGACTCTAAACTCAAAGAGAGAAAATAATAATAAATAGTAAAACAGAACAATAACATAAAATGCAAGAATTAAACTAAGCACTTAACAAATAATGGAAACGGGGGATTCCAAGGATAATGCGTATATTACATATTTTGGATTGATTTATTGCTTACTTAATCTTCTTTAATTTGAGGTTTGTTGATCCTATCAAAAAATCTCACTCATTGATAAATCAAAATAGTCGACACAATATATATATATGTCCGCCAATATACATGGGTTAAGAACTCGAACTATGTGGATCTTTATTCTCTCACTTATGGTCGGAATAGTATCTTATTATGATTTTCCTCAATACACAAGCTAGTGTACTAGAATAATCATCTAGTCAAAATAAAATCACTATCAGATTATTCTAAGGTGTACCGATGGTAGGTTCAGTACCATCTAAGCCGTGAGTTTTTTAATATAATGTTAGGAATTTGATGATATGATCTTTACCGTGTGTTGACCCATACTATATCATCTATAATACAAGTATATGGAATGTGAATTTAAATATTCAGTTGTTCTATTGACATATTTGATGATGCTCTTCACAGCGTTCATGTGACTTTCCTTTAGACATGCTTGATATCTAGCACATACTCCAACACTATAGGCTATGTCTGGTCTGCTCGCTGTTAAATATAACAAGCTTCCAATTATGCTTCTGTAGATGGTCTGATCAACTTCAGCACCAGCATCATCCTTGGTGATCTTGGTTGTTGTCTCGATTAGAGTCCTCTTATGCTTGCTACTCTCAAGTCCAAATTTCTTGACAAGACCCTTGGTACGGACTGATATATGAAGATCACTTCTTCTGTTTGTTTGATCTGAAGCCCTAGGAAGAATTTGAGATCTCCAACCAAGCTCATTTCAAATTCAGTCTCCATGTCCTTAATGAAGTTCGTGACCATCTTCTCAGACTTTGATCTATATATGATGCTATCAACATATACTTGAACAATGATAACATCATTGTTCTCTTTTTTGTTGAATAATATCTTGTCTTTTCCTCATCTTTCTGTATCCTTTGCTTAGCAAGTAATTTGCAAGCCACTCATACCAAGCACGAGGAGCTTCTTTCATACCATAGAGGGCTTTCTTGAGCTTGTAAACATGGTCTGGGAAGTGAGAATCTTCAAACCCTTTTGGTTGAGCAATATACACAAGTTTTTTGAGTAAACCATTAAGAAAACCACTCTTCACATCCATTTAGTGTAGTTTGAACTTCAGTTGGTATGCTATGGCAAAAAGTAATCTTACAGATTCTAGTCTTGTGACATGATCAAATGTCTCATCGAAGTCTATTCCTTCAATCCGAGAGTAGCATTGAGCAACCAGTCTTACCTTGTTCCTGGTGATGTTTCCTTCTTGATCAGACTTGTTTCTAAAGATTCACTTAGTCCCAACAATATTGATATCATCTGGAGTTCGTACTAGATCCCAAATAGTAGTGAGTTATGTACATCTCCTATGATTGTAGTTATTGGATGACTCTTAACAATCTATTTGTATGTTCTTTTATGAGTCACGACAGGTTCTTCATTAGTTGTGTCTGATTTCTCTGAACGTTCATCATAATGTTCAAAGACATCTTGATGAACATCTTCATCATCACTCTTGAAGTCTTGAGCATCATCAAACTTAACATTGGCAGACTTAATAACAACTCTTGTTTTAGTGTTGTAGACTCTGTAGGATTTGATGTTCCTTGAATATCTAAGGAAAATACCTTCAACTCTTCTATTCTCCATCTTGGTCGGATATTCTCTATTATTGAGAATATAGCATGTGCAACCAAATATATGGAAGTACTTGACAGTAGGCTTCATTTCCTTCCATAGCTCATACGGAGTAGCTAATGTTCCAGGTCTGCTCCTGTGAATCCGATTGTTGATATGGCATGTTGTGTTGATTGCTTCAGCCCAGAAGTGAGTGGCAATGTTATTTCTAGCAATCATATCTCTAGCCATCCCTTGAAGAGTCTTATTCTTTCATTTCCACAATTCCATTCTGCTAAGGAGAATTTGGAGTAGAATATTCATGGTTGATTCCAAGCTCTTCACAATAGTCATCGAATATCTTGTTCTCAAAATCCTTACCATGATCACTTTTGATTCTCATAATTGGAACACATTTTTCCACAAAGAGTTCACAGGCTAATTTCTTGAACGTTGTAAATGTTTCTGTCTTGTCTCTCAAAAACTCAACCCAGGTGAACCTAGAGAAATCATCTATGTAGACAAACACATACCTCTTTCCTCCATAGCTTTTAGTAGCCATTGGTCCCATTAGATCCACGTGAAGAAGATCTAGGACTCTGCTAGAGGTGATGTATTGAACATCCTTGTGCTAAGATTTGATTTGCTTTCTTAATTGGCAGGGTCATAAACTATGTTGCAGTCAACTTTGATCTTTGGAATCCTTTTTATCATGTCTTTGTTGATCATCTTTCGAAGATTCCTAAAGTGAGTATGGTCAAGCTTCTGATGCCATAACTCAGTTTTATCTAAGGATGTTCTCTAATAAGTTAATGAACGTTCTGTGGGAACGTTGAACCAGTAGCAGTTGTCAGAAGATCTCTTTCCTTCCATGAAGACTTCATTATCCTTCTTGTAGACCTTGCAGTCATCTTTGGTAAAGATTACAGTCATATCATCATCACATAGTTAAATTATGCTAATCAGGTTGGCCTTCATTCCATCCACTAACATATCTTTCTTTAAATTGGGGATCTCTTCAACATTCAGAACACCTTTGCCCATAATTTTGTCCTTCTTTCCATCTCCGAAAGTCACAAAGTCAGATCCACATGTCTTCAAATTCTTCACCACTGCACTGTCATCTGTAATATACCTTAAGCATCCACTATTAAAGTACCAAATATTAGAACTTTCAGTTCTAAGAGATGCTTGTGCAATCATGCTCACATGCTTCTTCTTGACTACCAACTGCTTCTTGGGTGAGTATTGTTCTTTTCTCTAGTTTTGACATGGTGCTGCAGCTTTGGCTTTGGTAGGCACAAACCTTCTTCTCATTCTTTTGAGATCTTTAAGGTAATCTTTACAATGAGGTCTAATATGACCAACAACCTCACAATAGTGGCAGCTGATCTTCCTTTTATCTAATATGTTGTGAAAGGTAATATTAGAGTTGTTTCTGCTAAAGATCTTCCTGTGAGGTATAGTTGGAGGGTGAACGTTCTTTTCAACATTCAGGACATTCTTCTGGACATCTTCCTTCTGCTCAGGTTCCTCCTTTACTTTGAAAAACTTGATCTCTCATGAGTTTTGTCCAGAGTACCCAAGACCATGTCGAACCTTCATGGTCTGTCTTGAATTTAGAATCTTATCCAGATTTTTAGTACCATTGTTGAGCATCCTAATGTTTCTCATATACACCTCCATATCTTCATTGTCTTGCTCAGGCTCTTTCTTCTGATCATATATCTTTTCTTGCAGAGATGCTTCTTTGATAATCAGTTGTCTATTCTCTTGGCTGATCTTCTGACTTTTTGCAACAAATTATTTGTTAATTTCAACAACCTGCAACCACTTGTTGAACAACTCTTGATAGGCATTATGAACATCTAAGTCACTGATATCATCATCATCTAATTTCTGATTGATGGTAAAAGGATCAGTATAAGATGCTTGGTTCTCTCTGGCTATGAAGGCATTAGCTTCATCTTCTGAATTTGATTCACTGGAGTTTGTTTCTTCTTCACTCATTGAAGTATTATAGCATTTTTTCTTCTTCTTCTTCTTCTTCTTTAGAGTGTTAGCACATTCTCTCTGAACATGTCCATAGCCTTCGCATTCTCTGCACTTTATTCCTTGGCCTTGCTCTTCATCTTGATCAGAGTTATTCCTGTTGGAAGACTTACGAGGGAATTGCTTCCTGTTGTTATTCTTGTTGAATGAATAATTCTAAGCCCTCTTCAGCATCTTTCTGAAATTCTTGGTGATTAGAACTATAGAATTTATCAATTCTTCATCAGGAACGTCTTTATGAACTTTTTCAGGAACCTTTTATGAGGTTTTAGCTTTTAAGGCATTCTTTTGCCTTTCTCCATGTATTTTTCTTCCTCTAAATTCATCTCAAAAGTTCTGAGAGATCCCATCAGTTCATCCACCCTCATGCTTCTGATGTCCTTGGCTTCTTCTATGGCAGCAACTTTGTAGGAAAATCTTTTTGGTAAAGACCTTAAGACTTTCCTCACCAGCTTCTCATCTGTCATGACTTCTCATAATGAAAACTCTCATTAGATATACTTCTTAATCGAGCGTTGAACTCTCCAATAGTTTCAGAATCTGCCATTCTCAAATTCTCAAATTTAGAAGCATTATTCTGAAGTCTTGAAAGTCTGACAGTGCTGGTTCCTTCAAAGGTTGTCTCCAGTATATCCTATATAACTTTTGTAGTCACACATGTTGAGATTAGGTTGAATGACTCTAAATCAACAGTGGAAAATATGGCGTTGAGAGCTTTGGAGTTAGCATTAAACCATCTTTTTTGTGGTTCAGTCTAGTCCTTCTCTAGATTGGGAGTATACTTGTCATCTTTGACAACTGTAGGTTGAATCCATCCTTCTGTGTCACTTTTACATGCCTGATCATCAATGGACCTGAGAAAAGCACGTATCCTTACTTTCTAATATGGGTAATTGTTGCCTTCTAGAAGAGGTGGTCTAGCTGTGGCACCCGAGATGTACTTCCAATAATCTTTTCATTTTGAACACAAAATGACCTCCTCTGCTGCCAATTGAAAGTGCACACCATATGTGAAAAGTATCTATCTGCAAAACATTCATAGAAAAGTACACAAATGTTGTAGAATGATGTTTACAATAATGTTCAAGAACATTATTGCGAACTTAATGTAGTTTGCAGAATGAAAAACACACAACAGATTGTTCACCCTACTCGATCAACTGATCTACGTCAGAGGGACTTGTCAAGTCCGTGGAAAACATTTCACTACTCCGGTGTCACATTTACTTAGGCTTTACACGAAGTTGACCTTCTGTCACTCGAAACCTATTCTACCCATACACCCTCTTTCATTGAATTGAATCGTGAGATCTCATCACAAGAAAATAATATGTACAATTTTTCTTTTCGGTGTATCTAACATGTTTATATCCCATACTTATTTATAGGTAAGTAACACAGCCTTATCAAGGGAGCAGATTCCATGTCGGAATCAGAAACGTATAAGGAAACTTTTCTTATTGAAACCGAGACTTAGGACAATCCATGTTATGATTTCTTCCATTTTTAGAACTATGCCTTTGTTTTCAATCACATGCTCTTCAAGTTAGATAAGGCAGCTTCTAGATTGATCTTTGAATCTCTCATTAGTTGGAAACCTGGAACAGCTTCATTGATCTTGGAAGAACAATCTGGACAAGGCTATCGATTTGGAAAACATAAAACTAACAAACTATATCGAGATTTTCATTGATTAAATACCTGATTCTAGATTATTGATTTGGCTTTTGTTATTTTAGTTTGTCAATATATTTAGGTAGGAGTGATAATGTAATAAACAACCAAAAAATATATACCACCCCAAGCCCACTCAAAAAAATTACCAAAAGATTCTATTTCCATTACACCTTTACAACCTCCTTTAGATATTATCATTGCTCCCTCATTGTTAGCCCAATCACCTACCAAGCTACCCGAAAACATTTTATGCAACTTGCCTAACCCTTCACCCTCTCAACCTAGTAAATGGACCTGCTCAAAATCCATTTCCTGAAATCCTGGTAGTCCTAAATCCATGTCAAATCTTTCTAAGCGGATAAATATGGATGCTGTGATCGGTCAAGATTTTGAGATACTGTAATTTTTCAAAAAAAATCAAAGAAATAGATTTAGTTGATATGACATGCATTGATGCTAAAACAGTAGATATTGCATTTTCACAATCCCTCCAGGAATTATGAATTGCTTATCTTGGAACTATCGAGGGCTTGGGAACCCGAAGATAGTTCGATCGCTTAAGTGATAACTTAAGCATACGCATCCTGAGCTTGTGTTTCTTATGGAGACAAAGTTTTCAAGTAGTGAAGCGAAGAGTTTAGCTTTTGATCTTAAGTTTGAAGGGGTCTTTATAGTGCAATGTGATTTATCTGAAGGTGGTAGAAGAGACAGATTGACACTCTTATGGGGATCTAAGGTGGAGATGAATGTGCTCTTCAACTCTTTTCATCACATCAATATGGATTTAGGTTAATGGAGATTCACTGGGGTCTACGGTTGGTTTGAGAATCATCAAAAGGATCTTACATGGGACTTGCTACGAGAACTTAGCTCTCAATGGTCTTCATGTTGGCTTTGTGCAGGTGACTTTAATGAGATCTTATATCTTCATGAGAAAAATGGAGATACTAGTCGGGCGTACAGCAAAATGGAAAACTTTAGGCAAACACTTTTTCATTACAAGCTAAAGGATGTGGGATTCAAGGGTTATAAATTCACGTTGTCCAATGATTGAGAAGAAGAATGAAATGTTCAAGAATGGTTAGATAGGTTTCTCACTATTTAGGAATGGTTTGTAAAGTTTCCATAGTACCAAGTGGAGCATCTTGTTAGGGCCTCTTTAGATCATAATCCTATTTTAATATCTGAATTCTAGAATCGTGTGGCTAGAGAAAAAAAGAAAACTATTTTTTTAATTAGAAGAGATGTGGTTCCAAGATTAGTCATGTATGTTCACATGTCGAAATGCATGGAATCGAATTCGAAGACATACTTTTCCAAAAAAAACTTAGAGCAAAATTGACCGATTGTAGGGAAGCTCTCCAATTATGGAATGAATCCCATTTTGGTAATGTTACTTGACAGTTGGGTGAATGCTGAAAAGAGTTAGAGAGGGTTCAACAGGATGACAACATTAGTGTGATAAAGAAGAAAGAAATTGAAACAAAATTTGAAGAGCTCCTTATTGAAAAAGAAACTATGTGGAGGCAGTGATCTCAGGCTTTATGGTTGAGTGATAGAGATAAAAACACATGATTTTTCCATTGAACGACTACAAGAAGGAAAAAATGAAGTTCTATTAAGATGATTAGTGAGGAGGATGGTACAATTCTGAGAGATGAGAAAGAGATTGAAGCTGAATTTTGATTGTATTTCCAGGAGCTTTTTTATCCTCGTGGAGATATTGACATGGCATAAACTTTGGAGATAGTAGAACCGGTAGTCACATCAGATATGAATTCCAGGCTATGAAAACCTTTCACCAAAGAGAAGATTGAGATTTCTTTATCTCAAATGCATCCTCTCAAGGCCCCAGGCCCGGACGGTATATCAGCTCTCTTTTAAAAAATAGCTTGGTCCATTGTTCATAGGGATCTTTGTTCTAGTTTACTTAAGGTGCTTAATGAGGACACTGACCCTTCACCTATCAATTATACTTTCATCTGTTTGATCCCTTAAAAGATTGATGCTTCCAACCCAAAAGATTTTCGGCCCATTAGCCTTTGTAATGTTGCTTCTAAGTTAATCTCTAAGGCTATTGCAAATCGTCTTAAGAAAACCCTTCCTTATGTTATCAGTGAAATCTAATCTACTTTTATTCTTAGTCATCTTATTATTGATAATGCTTTGCTTGCATTTAAATTTTTTCATTTTATGAAGTCTAATAAAGCCATTAAGGGTTTCTTTGTGTTTATGCTTTATATGTCAAAGGCTTACGACAAGGTAGAATGGAATTTTATTCAAAAAATATTAGAGAAAGTTGGTTTCTATGAGAGATTTGTGTGCTTGATCACACGTTGTGTTAAGAGTCTCTTTTTCTATCCTCATTAATGGTGGTACTGGAGTTTCTTTCTTGCCGAGTAGGGGACTCCATCAAGGAGATCCTCTATCCCCTTTTCTTTTCTTATTTTCTACAAAGGCTCTTTTAGTCCTTATAAGAAAGGCGGAGACTCAACGACTTCTCCATGGAGCAAAGTTGTGTTGACAAGCTCAACCTATCTTTCACCTCCTTTTTGCTGACAATAGTATCATTTTTGGGAAAGAAAACCTGGGAGAAATTGAAAAGTTTAACCAAATTTTGAAAGTCTATGAAAAAGCCTTGGGACAAATGGTGAACCTTGATAATTTCTAAGATCGTGTTTAGCGCAGGTATAGATGAAGGTTTGGCAGTGGAGTTGGTAAAGTGTAGAAACATTGGATCTATCTTGGTATGCCATGCACAGTTGGGCGGTCAAAAAAAGAGATCTTTCAGATGATTGAAGATCAGGTGATGAAAAATTTAAAGGATTGGAAGTAAAGATTTCTCTCAAGTGCAGGCCGAACCATTCTTATAAAATCAGTTGTGCAAGAGATTCCTACCTATCTGATGAGTGTGTTCTTAATTCCCGAGTCTGTGTGTCAACGCATTAATTCTCTTGCTGTTAATTTCCTTTGGGGACAAAAAGATAGTGAATGAAAAATCCATTGATGTAAATGGCAAACTGTGTGACTGTGTGTAATCTTAAGAGTCAAGGTGGTCTGGGTTTTTGGGATATTTTGAGTTTCAACAAGACTCGATTAGTTAAGCAGGCATGGAGATTTTTGCAAGGTGATGGGCCTCTCATTGGTAAAACTCTCAAAGCTCGTTATTACCCCCGGGTTCCTTTTCTTGAAGCTGTAATCACGCATAATCCTTCTTTTACTTGGAGAAGCATTATGACTGCATGAGAGGTTATCCAACATGGTATTATTTAGCGAGTTGGGAATGGCCAAAGCATTGGGGTGTGGAAAGACAGGTGGGTACCAAATTTTTCTAATGGAATTGTTTTCCCGAGCATTGATGATGCTAACCTACAGTTGACTGTGGTAGAGTTGTATGAGTCAAATGGAGAAGAGTGGGATATGTCTCAGATAATGTCTTTTTGTTTTTGCTGGAGGTGCATGGATGGATTGTTTCAATCCTTTTACCTCATCACAAGGGTCCTGATTAATGTATTTGGAAACATAATAAAAATGGTCTTTATTCAGTTTGATCGGAAATATTATGGCTTGTCAAATGAGAGATCACCAAAAGGAGGCTACTACATGCTCAAATGTGGATACAATGAACTGAAAACAGATAAATAGAATGCAGGTGCTCCCCAAAATTAAGTTTTTCTTGTGGTGATGTGCTTTTGGCATTCTTCCTATTGCAGCTGAACTTCAAAGAAGACATATGAATTGTGACGATAGATACCGATATTGTAAGGATGAGGTGAAACTTTGGAACATTGTTTGTGAGATTGCTCATGGGTGTTACTTTTTTAGCGTATTTCTCCTCTGCGACTGAATATGGTGGGAGATGTTTCGAAATTGTCCATAAAGGAATGGATTGTGAATATGGCGGAAATTGATGAGCTGTAATATTTTCTATTTTTGCTGCATTACTTTGGGTCCTATGAAAGAAAAGAAATTTGCTAGTTTATCAACAAATTCAAACGCCACAGTAGGTATGTGTTGATATTGCAATTAAGTTAGCAAATAAGATGCATAATTCATTTAGGAGCAGACCTGTAGCAACTCTAAGGAGTGAGGTAAGTATTTGGCAAAAACCTCAGTGAGAGTTTTGGAAAGTTAATATGGATGTAGCGTGGCATGGGTGAGAAGGTGTTGGTATAGGGATTGTTATTCGAGATTCAGGAGGTTCTATTGTTATGTCAAGATGCAAACGCATTATGGGGCTTCAAAGTGTAGAGGTTGCGGAAGGAATGTCTTATCAAGAAGGCCTTATTTTTAGCTCGAGAGTTTGGGGGATAAAAGATTGTATTAGAGACGGATTACTAAGTCATCCAAAAATATCTGTAGTCCGGGGAAGATGATTGGTCTTATAAAGGTGCAATATGCTTGTCGATACGATAAGAGACATCCTTTTCGAGCAAGTAACTTATAGTTGGGCTCGGTGAATTGCTAATAATTTAGCTCATGCGTTGGCTATTTTAGCTTTTAGTAATCCTATTTTTAGTTATCACACCGGTGTTTTACCGAGTGTTGTTTTGTCTGACATTCCATCTTTGGAGCGAGTTTCTCTTTAATTTTATAACCCCCATTTTCCTAAAAAAAATAACAAATTGATTGTTAGTATGATGAAGACATACTGGTGTTCAAAAGAATTTCATGATTGAATTATTTATCTTAAACGAAGTGATAAGTGTTTCTTCTTGCTTCAAAAGTGGAGATAAATCTATGAATTGGAAAATTGGTGTGAGAAGCGAAATCGTTTGATACTTGAATGAAGCTTTGTTTTAAAATGGGTGATTAAGAGGAATTGAAAACTGCAGAGGTTTTACAGTTAATTAAGAACGTGAGATTGATGAAAGTTTACAGAAAATAACTATTGTATGGATAAACATTAATAATAATAATAATAATAATAAAACTCGAAGCTCGACTCGACTCGAGCTCGATCGAGCTTTAATTTTTCGAGCTCGAGCTCAACTCGACTATGTATAAATATTAAATAAAAATTATATTTATTTAATTTTAAATAATTATAATTTAATTATTAATGATATATATGTAAATAATTAAATTATTAAGGGTAAATTTATAATTGCACTAAGCTCGATAAGGCTCGTGATGTAACCCGGACAATTTGTACAGGATACCAGAGACGCGCGGAAGACTTCTAGATCGAACACGTCAACTATGGAAGGATTCAATCCTAATCTTATGACTCAAATGAACACATGAACTGAATTAAACAAGCTAATATCCGAAAATCACTATAAGAGACGAACTAGACCTAATTACGATATCTAGACTACGACACAAAAATGATACACAAAATCCAACGAAAAGGGGCTGTTATGGACGTGATTTATGGCTGGAAGGATGAGGTATTTGGGATGTGTGTGATGGTGAAGAAACGCTAGGAGTAGGTAGGGTATGATAAGATTAAGATGAACTTACGATTCGGGTAGGAATTACATCGAACGGATCTTGAATTGGACTCGAACTTGGACCCAAACGAATTTGAATGATTGATGAAGATATGGACGAGTTGATGATGGTGGAGGAGGTCGTTGATGGTGGCGATGGTGTTCGTGTTGTTGAATTACAACCCGATTAATCCCCGGCGTATCTTGTACGACGAAAACGAATCTTCAAGTTGTTCTTCGGTAGCGAGTTCACCCTAATTCTTCATGTGAATTAGAACGTTCCCTTGGAATAAGACTCAAAGTTTGCTAGGCTTCAAGAATGAGTATTTTCGAGGAAAACAATCAAAAGCTTTAAACGGTTGAGACACAAATTGAATGTAGAGGCAAATTTAATCAATAATGTCTAAAATAACAAAGTAACATGGTTCCCCTATTTATAGGGCTCATAATGCACGAAAATAATAAATAAAAAGCCCTAAAAATCTGATCCAAAAAGGATCTCTAACTATACTATAAAAATACCTAAACTAGAATTCTATTCAAGGTTGGAAATTGCCTTAAATACAATTCTAGTCAAGCCTATGCTATTATGAATGAAAATTACACTTATAAATTAAATAAAAACTGATCTAAACTATATTCTAAATTAATTAAAATGTATACTATAGTCTAGATAAAATTCAACCCTTAATTAAATAAATTAAAGGCCTATTTCTTCACACTTGCACACGTCCACTTTGTATCTTCATCTTCAACTCTTCAAGTTATATTCTCCATGGTATGATCTTTATCTTCATTAGTTAATAAATTAACTAAGACATGGTTGTCCTTCGCATCTTCTAATTCTTCGAACTTCTTGTGAATCAACACTTGTAGATAACCTTGCAATTTCTTAGCTCGAAGTCGCGTCATTGGACCTTTGAATTGCAGCTCAGGTTCAAGGCCTTCAATGCCTTGTATGGCTTCATCATTCCCCCCCTGCTCAAGAGAATTCGTCCTCGAATTTGGCTCATCGTCTTGATCGAACTCATCTGCAACAAACGGAGATAAATCAACAACATTGAAAGTTGAAGAACATTTATACTCACCGGGAAGATCAATGCGGTAAGCATTATCGTTTACGCGACTCATAATTGTGAAAGAACCATCTCCACGTGGTGACAACTTGGACTTTCTCAGATTTGGAAACCGTCTGGGACTCAGATGAATCCAAACGCGATCTCCGGGCTGAAATATCACTTGCTTGCGTTGCACATTTCTGGATTCAGTCGTGTGCTTCCCTTTGTGCTCAATGCGAGCTCGTACTCTCTCATGCATCTCCTTAACTTACTCAGCTCGTCTCAAACCTTTAACACTTGTTAGATGCTCAACAGGTAAAGGTAACAAATCAGTAAGCGTTAACGGATTAAATCCATAAACTACCTCAAAGGAGACATATTAGTAGAAGAATGTCCCACACGATTATATGCAAATTTAGCGTAAGGTAAACACTCTTCCCAAGACTTCAGATTGTTTTTAATTAAAGATCTAAGCAGTGTGCCTAAAGTGCGGTTCACAACCTCAGTTTGACCATCGGTTTGTGGATGACATGCAGTAGAAAACAATAACTTAGTCCCTAATTTTCCCCACAAAACTCTCCAAAAATGGGCTAAAAACTTGGAATCCCTATCACTAACAATAATTTTAGGAATACCATGCAATCTAAAAACATGCACAAAGAACAGATTGGCAATATGCACAGCATCATCAGTTTTTCTACATGCAATGAAATGCGCCATTTTAGAAAAACGATCTACAACTACAAAAACAGAATCCTTACCTGATCTAGACCTAGGTAAACCTAAGATAAAATCCATAGACAAATCAATCCAAGGTGAACTAGGGGCGGGTAGGGGTGTGTACAAACCAAAAGGATGTGAAGTAGACTTAGACCTATGGCAAGTAACACATCTATTACACACATGCTCAACATCTCTTCTCATATGCGGCCAATAAAAATGCTCATGCAGCATGCGTAATGTTTTATTCACACCAAAGTGACCCATTAAACCTCTCGCATGTGATTCTAACACAAGTAGCTCACGTATAGAACAACTATGAATGCATAACTGAGAACCACGAAATAAAAATCCATCATGCACATAAAACCCATCAAAAGACTTAGACTTTTTCGAACACTCATCAAAAATCGAAGCAAAGAATGGATCACATGCATACAAACTCTTAATCGACTCAAACCCAAGCATTCTAGCATGCATCAAATTCAGCAACGTGTACCGTCGAGATAGGGCATCGGCTACAACATTTTCTTCTCCTTTCTTGTCTTTGATGACGTACGGGAAAGACTTGATGAACTCTACCCATCTCGCATGCCTCTTGTTCAAATTTTGCTACCCTCTCAAATGCTTTAAGCTCTCATGGTCCGTGTGAATCACGAACTCCTTTGGCCACAGATAATTCTGCCACGTCTCCAATGATCTCTTCAATGCGTACAACTCTTTGTTATAGGTAGAACAACGCAAAGCTACACCATTTAATTTCTCACTGAAGTAGGTGACTGGACGTCGTTCCTGCATCAAAACAGCACCAATACCTATCCCAGAGGCATCACATTCAATCTCAAAAACCTTATCAAAATCAGGTAAACACAAAACATGTGCATGACATAAAAGATGCTTCAAACGTGTAAATGCTTCATGCTGTGCTTTACCCCACTCAAACTTATGATCCTTCTTATTTAGCTCAGTAAGAGGCGCGGCAATGCTAGAAAATCACGCACAAAGCGATGATAAAATCCGGTAAGGCCGTGAAAGGATCGAACCTCTGTGGCTGACTTTTGCATTGGCCATTCTATAATCACTTTGATTTTAGAACGGTCAACCTCAATACCACGTACACTCACAACAAAACCAAGAAATACAACCTCATCTAAACAAAAAGAGCATTTAAATAGATTACCATACAACTTGGTTGATCTCAGAATATCAAAAACGCACCTAAGGTGTGCTAGGTGCACCTGTGCATCGTGACTGTAAATCAGGATATCATCAAAGTACACAACTACAAATTTCTCAATCACATCATGCAAAACATGGTTCATTTATCTCATAAAAGTTCTCGGTGCATTAGTGAGACCAAAAGACATAACTAACCACTCATATAAACCATGCTTAGTCTTAAAAGTTGTTTTCCACTCATCCCCTTCATGCATCCTAACTTGAAAATAACCAGAACGCAAATAAATTTTGGAAAAGACTTTAGAACCGGATAATTCATCAAGCGTATCATCTAATCTAGGGATAGGGAATCGATACTTCACTATTATTTTGTTGATAGTACGGTAATCCATGCACATTCTTCACTCGTTATTCTTCTTCGGCACTAGAATGACTGGAACTGCGCAGGGGCTCATCGACTCTCGAATCTATTTCTTCTCAAGCAGCTCCTTCACTTGTCTGTCAATATTCTTCATTTATTCAGGGGATGTCCGGTATGCTGGCCGATTTGGTAAAATGGCGTCAGGCTGGAAATCGATCTGGTGCTCGATCCCACGAACTGGAGGTAATCCACTTGGAATCTCTTCTGGGAACACATCTGTGGACTCCTCCATAAGTGGTTGCACAACACTAGGCAAATAAGAATCATTAGTAGCATTGCTCTTATAAGATAAAAGAACAAAAGGTAAACCTCCTTTTAATGCCTTTTCTACGTCTTTCACTGAAATAAACAAGTTGCGGTTTTGAGCTTTCCTTGCAGCTGATCCAGATGAATTCCCACTCACAAGGGAATCATTGGAGGATAGTTTAGGGGCTGAAGAAGTAGAAGTGGCGGCCTTCTTGGGGGTCTCGGCCGATCGGGTGCCGTTGACGGCAATCCGGGCTGCGGTGGCCTCCTTTGCTCTCTCAGCTCTAAACCTCTTTTGCATAAGTCTCTAATCTCAGCAACGGCTTTAGGGGACAGTGGCTTTAGTGTAGTGGTACATCCATCTCTCTTCACGGTATAGGTATTTGCAAAGCCATCATGAACTGTTTGTCTATCAAACTGCCATGGTCTACCTAACAATATATGTGCTGCATCCATAGGAATAATATCGCAAATAATAGAGTCAGAAAATCGACCAAAAGAGAATGAGACACTTACCTGAGCCGTTACTTTGATCTCTCCTCGATCCGTAAGCCACTGCAACTTGTACAACTTCGGATGCTTGATGGTGGTCAGCGCTAATTTATCAACTGCATATTGGCTAATGGCGTTTATCACACTCCCACTGTCTATTATCATCAACCAGGTCTGGTCTTTGATAGTAACACATGTGAAAAAGATCTTCTCTTGTTGATCCGGCTGCTCTTCTTCACGATTGATGCTCAGACTACGTATAGACACAAGACTAACATGACGAAGCTCAAGTTCCTCTTCATCCGAGTCAACTGGAGGCGTCTCTGGATCCTTCTTGGCATCAACTATGGGCTGGTCCTTATCCTCACTGGCTGACTTGATCTCATTATGTTCGGTAATGAACAGAACTCGCCGATTCGGACACTGGTTCTGAAAGTGGCCCCAACCTTGACACTTATCACACTGGATGTCTCCAGCTCAGTTCTGGCCTATGTTAGGTACTGGACTGGGTGGATTGGGCCGTGTATAGGCCGGTTGTGCAGGCGGTGCAAGTGTAGACTCAGGTCTACGGCTGGACTGCGGGGTAGAATGATCGAAATGCCGCTCGGATGGTCCGGACTGACCTCGGGGTCGAGTAGGCTAAGTAGAAGGGGTAGAAGGTGATGTGGAATTCATACCTTTATTCCATGGGGATCGAACAGGGGCTGAATTATGGTGCGATCCCCGTCGTCCTTCTCTGAGCTGTCTCTCCACTATTGATGCGTAAGGCACCATCTCTTCTATACTCGCGAAGTTCTTGAGTTCAACTTCACATGCGATGTCGGGATTCATGCCTTCAATGTACCAGATGATGGTAGCATTCAAGGTTTCTTATTTTCCAACTCGGTTCAGGGCGGTCTCAAGCTCCTTGTGGTACTCTTCAACTGATCGTGTACCTTGCTTGATCCGGTTGAGCTTCTTCTCGAGCTCTCTCTCATAGTGTACAGAAATGAACCGGTCATGCATTAATCCTTTCATCTCTTCCTAAGTATCGACGAGAGGATATCTTTCACGCCGGCGTCGCTCCTGCTGCATCTCCCACCATGAGGCTGCATAGCCTCTAAACTCCAAACAAGCTAGTTGGACCTTCTTGATCTCTGGAAAGTCATAGCACGTGAAGATCTTGTCCACCTTACGTTCCCAATCCAAGTACAGATCAGGATCGTGAAAGCCTTCAAACTCTGAGATGCTTATTTTAATGTTGTTCAACAAGATGTCGGGTTCTGCACGTCTATAGGGCTGATGTGGTCGGTCACGTCTCTGATATGGATCATACTCGGCCACTAACTCATCTGCAAAGTCAACATGATTTTCTTCAGCATCACAATCATAAGGATCGTTAAACTGCACCTGAGGTTGGTGACGCTGAACTACTGCTGGTTGTCGAACGACTCATTCTGGATGGATAGGTTGGCCTTGAGCTGGTGGTACAGGAATTCGAGCAGTAAGAAGCTCAAGTTGTGCCATCATCTTGGCCAAGGAACTATCTAGCTTATGCTCCAGGAGTACTAGGCGATGTGGGTGCCTTATCATGTGTCTTATTGTAACCGTCTCTGGACTCCATGTGTACCTGCAAGCAATGAACAAACGTGACAGAAAAATAAGGTGTATGTCTCTCAAGTATGTAGTGGTGGTCGTGTGATAGGTGTGTATATGGTGGTGTTAATCAACTTTTATATTGCTTCAAATCGCCTTCTCTCGAACTTCTGGGGACGATTTCACCTTGAAGATGATAGAATTTGGCCCAAAAAGCACTTATAACACAGTAAAGCCATTAGTTTGGTTCGTCTCGTCGAGACATTTCCAAAACGGTATTATGGAGAAAAATCGGAGGTCGGGCGCAGAAATAGTAGGGAGAAGATGAAAAATCAGAAAACCGGGTGTTTTATGGCAGAAAGGAAAGAAAAGGGAAGAAAATGGAGGAAAGGGATTTGGATATGTGTACCACTACTGTGACACAATCTAAATACCTTAATTAGACTAGACTCTAAATGGAAGGTACCAAATCAAAATTCAATTCAATTGGAAATTACCAACTAAAGAACTATACTATAAGGAAAATTCCCAAAACTCAAAATAAGGCTCACAAGGGAGTCAGCAACTATGACTAGTACTAAAAGGAAGGAACTAAAAATAAAATCGAACTCAAAAGGTAAATCAAAAATCAAATTGGATTTTCTCTTTTTTTTTCGGATTTTTCTCTCTTTTTTTTATCTGATTTTTTTTATTCGGTCTCTCTTTCTTTCTTTCTTTTTTACCGTAACTTTTTTTTTAACTTTCGATTTTTTTTAACCGATTTGTTTTTTTTTCAATGAACACTAACTATTACAACTCGAAAGACACGTACGAAGGACATGAAATAAAATAAACGATATGTAGGATTGAACCACGACCAGCAGAGCTGACGTGGCTCTGATGCCAAAATATGGTGTAACCCGGACAATTTGTACAGGATACTAGAGACACGCGGAAGACTTCTAGATCGAACACGTCAACTATGGAAGGATTCAATCCTAATCTAATGACTCAAATGAACGCACGAACTAAATTAAACAAGCCAATAGCTGAAAATCACTATAGGAGACGAACTAGACCTAATTACGATATCTAGAGTACGACACAAAAACGATACACAAAATCCAACGAAAAGGGGCTGTTATGGACGTGATTTATGGCTGGAAGGATGAGGTATTTGGGATGTGTGTGATGGTGAAGAAAGGCTAGGAGTAGGTAGGGTATGATAGGATTAAGATGAACTTACGGTTCGGGTAGGAATTACGTCGAACGGATCTTGAATTGGACTCCAACTTGGACCCGAACGAATATGAATGGTTGATGAAGATATGGACGAGTTGATGGTGGTGGAGGACGTCGTTGATGGTGGCGTTGGTGTTCGTGTTGTTGAATTACAACCCGATTAATCCCCAGCGTATCTTGTACGACGAAAATAAATCTTCAAGTTGTTCTTCGGTAGCGAGTTCACCCTAATCTTCGTGTGAATTAGAACATTTCCTTGGAATAAGACTCAAAGTTTGCTAGGTTTCAAGAATGAGTATTTTCGAGGAAAACAATCAAAAGCTTTAAACGGTTGAGATACAAATTGAATGCAGGGGCAAATTTAATCAATAATGTCTAAAATAACAAAGTAACATATTTCCCCTATTTATAGGGCTCATAATGCACGAAAATTATAAATAAAAGGCCCTAAAAATCTGATCCAAAAAGGATCTCTAACTATACTATAAAAAGACCTAAACTAGAATTCTATTCAAGGTTGGAAATTGCCTTAAATACAATTCTAGTCAAGCCTATGCTATTATGAACGAAAATTACACTTATAAATTAAATAAAAATTGATCTAAACTATATTCTAAATTAATTAAAATATATACTATAGTCTAGATAAAATTCAACCCTTAATTAAATAAATTAAAGGCCGATTTCGTCAAACTTGCACACGTCCACTTTGTATCTTCATCTTCAACTCTTCGAGTTATATTCTCCATGGTATGATCTTGATCTTCATTAGTTAATAAATTAACTAAGACATGGCTGCCCTTCGTATCTTCCAATTCTTCGAACTTCTTGCGAATCAACACTTGTAGATAACCTTGCAATTTCTTCGCTCGAAGTCGCGTCATTGGACCTTTGAATTGCAGCTCGGGTTCAAGGCCTTCAATGCCTTGTATGGCTTCATTAGCTCGCGAGCCTTCAGGCTCACTATTATGGAGCTCGAGCTCGAGCACGGTAACTACTCGAGTAGCTCGAACTGTAGCTCGACTCGACAAACCTTGAGTCAATTTTGATCTTTCACCAAGTTGATCCTGAATAGCTCATGAGTAGGCTCGACTCACTTTACCCCTTACCCGTGGGCTAAAAGTGAAATTTTCTCACGAAGTCATCGAGTTGGTCTTCAACATCGTCGTAGGTGGAGCACGGGCAGTGCTGATGCAAGTTGTGTCATCATTGGTCCGCGGCAATGAATTTGTCGGAGAAGAAGAGAACAAGAGGAAGAAGAAAGAATTTGGATTTGTTCATTTGATTTTCAATTTAGAGATTTTAGTGTAATTTAAGTTCCCGAAGAGTATTGTAGAATAATTCAGAAATACAGCATCAGAATATTTTAAAAATAAATAGTTCCTCCGCAACTTCCGCAGAATGAGTTGACAAAATTAACGAAGTAGTGGGTAACTGCAGTCACGGTGATGGAGAGCCTAGACCGAATTTTGAAAGGACCGGAGCCAGGAGTCTGGATAAAAAAAAAACATGACTTGAAGACTTTCCTCCATATAACCTTACACGTGGCGCCATCCTACGATGTGACATGGTGAGTAGTGGTCTAGCATCGACTCACTACATTAAATGAAAGGTTTTTCAATATAATTACATATAGGTATATTACGGGGAAAATGTATAATTTAATGCTCTTCTAACAAGAAAATATGGCTATAATTTTGTGACGGACTAAAAATGAATCAAAGACTACAATTTTAGGATGAAAGAAATATATAGTAATATCATTTATAGATGATGTCATTCTACGCGTGCATATAGCTTATATTGCTTATAGTGGAAGAAAAAAGTAACAACTCAATAGCTCACAACACCATATTGACAGTTGTGTATTTTACATGACTTTTGGATATGAATTAATGTTGTTCATAATGCTAAGTTATGTATTTTACATAGTTTTTGTGCTTTAATTGTTATCATTTGGAGTTTTCAATGTGTTTGCTAGTTTTGCAGTAATAGTTGCATTTCGTAGCATAATTGAAGAAAAACAGTCAAATATGAGCATAAAGAGTTGAAGAAGAATTTAATTAGGCTCTGGGTTGAGTGAATTATCTCGGTCAACCCATGCTACTCGAGTTTGCGGAAATGCAATTTTTTTATCTCCAATTCAGAATTTTAAACCTACATATAAAAGTCTCCACTTTGATACACGCCACATACGATTCCATATCATATCATGTAATAACCCGAGACTTTCTTATAATTTTATTCAGAAATATGTGGAGTAAACGGTTGAATTTAGAATTTTTTTTTTTTAGTCTGGTTCATTAGCACAATTTGAACTTTGATAATTATTATATATATATATATATATATTTTATTTAGGGTTATTAAATGATTTCAATAAAAATTATGAATATGATATTTACTAAATTTCTTTCAATTCCCTTCAATAATACACGTAGAAGTATATATCAACTCAGCAATTTTGGAGACACTTGTCCAGTTCTTAATACCTTTGTTAGTCAATCAAATATCACAATGTTTATTTCTTTTGCTAGAGAAAAAAAAAAGAGAAAACAGAACTAGAATTCCCAAATTTCTCGTTCTCGACTGGTAATCAAATTCTGCAGCAAATTCACTCCTTTCGGTAAGCTTCCTTTAGATTCAATTTTCTGTAGTAGCTTTATAGATTATACGCTCAATAACTCCAGCAAATTTCCCCAATTTTAATTAACCAAAACAAAACCCATGAATTCATATAACTGTAATTCATCAAATCATACTTCATAAAGCACCAATTCAACACCAAAGCAGAACCACCCCTCAAATAAGTTTCCTCAAGACCACTTTCAATACATCAGATTCCAATAAAAAAAATCCTTCATACTTCAGATATATGAATTTCATACTATAAATATTTCAGAATTTAGAGATATATTGTAGAATTTCAGAAAAATAAATAAATAAACAGAAATAGGGAGAGGGAAATCGATGGGTTAAGTCGTAGCAGGGGAGGGCTCATTGGCTGGGCTCGGGTCTCGGCAACGCTAGTCTAGGTCGTGTCGAAGGTCTGCGGTTCGTCGGTCGGTCGACGGCGTTTTCTCCTGCGTCGCGTTGCCGCTGCGGTGTTCAACTGCGTCGAGCCATTCCATAGCTAGAGTCGTCGGTCTAGATTGCTGCAAGTGCGGCTGCGGGTCGAGGTCGTGGTCTTCGTGTCGTTGGCGGCCGGTGGTGAGCTCGCCGGCGTCGGAAACAAAGAAAGGAAAAAAAAAGATAGGAATTTTGGGAATGGAATTTGGGGATTCTTGAATTGTGTTCGGTTCTACCTCTTATGATTTTGCAAAGAAGATGAAAACAAGAGGAAGATTTAATTTAGGGATTTAGGCAAAGAATTTCAATTTGGGATTTTTCATTTTGGATCCCCATTTTCAATAGCTTTAGAGAGAGATGGTGAATGAGAGGGAAGATGGGAATTAATTTGGGAATCCTATTTTCTAGTGGTTCACGTGAATTTAAGAGAAAGAGGAGAGAGATAGTTGACTTTTCATTCCCATTTGGCTTGTTGTGTCACGATTTTAGGAAAAGAAAGAAAAGGGGTCCTATAGTAAAATAAATAAAATCCCATAAATGATCAACTTTTAGAAATTATATATGTATATATATATATACACACATCAGCCCCTATTTTGATTAGTTTGGAGGTTTGGTATTTGAGTAATATTTAAATATTTGGTACTTAAGTAATAAATTATTTAAATATCAATTTAACCCATAAGTTTTATTTAAATTTTCTATTTAACCGAGAATGCATAAATTAATTATTTCAGATCATAAATCTTTTATTTTTTTAGATATATTAAAATTAGATTGTACTTTTACGTGATTAATTAGCTTTAATAACAAATTAATAATGTATGTTTTATAAATCTTATTTGTTGCAGAGAATAGTTGTTTATTATGTAATTAAGAGAAATTGATTTAACAATACATCATAGTGTTAAGCTAATTACCATTTGATGATTTAACCCTTCTCCATAATTGTATAAGCATGTTGCATGTATTCTGTTTTCTATTCTCTAAGTTAGAAATGATGTCAAATTAATAGGAAATATAGAATTAATTAATAATGAAGTTTAATATCAAGTTTAAAAAACTAAACTTAGGAATTGAGTTTTAATAAAAGCTCTTTGGTTAAACTAAGCCAATGATGATTGTTGTAGGCACAGAAGAAGTAGGAGAACCTGTGCTAGACCAACCCAGAATTTGAAAATTTATCTCTGTTACAGATTCTCTTCATTCAGGTGGGCTATATTTTTCTCAAATTTATGTTCAGCTAATAAGCTCAACTATTTATCAACTGTATAGCATGAATATCTGTATCAAAATGATTTAGCTCACTATTTGCGTTCGCCAGTATCCTACGAAAACATTGAGTGCTTAACTAGACTCGAGTTCGGATCCTTAAAGCTTTGGGACCGTATACACTATCCTTTATTAGACAGTTGGGCTGGAGGACGTCTATATAAGTTAAGACACTGTAGGAAGGGACAGTTGAGATAGAGCGTGCAAGTAAGATTAAAAGAAGCTTTGTATACATGGAATGCTTTTAAGATTTGAAACATTTCCATTGTTATACTTGTATGGATACGATATTCATATTTATAAAATGTTTGTGAACTGTTTATCAAAATCTGCCCACTGGGTACGCTAGTACTCAGCCCAAATCTTTTCTAAATATTTTCAGGTTGAGAGGCAGGCTGGAAGATGACGGAGCTTAGGCGAGGGCTTACTTGTTGTTATATGCTTGCTCTTTTTGTGTTGTTTAGAAATCTTAGATACTCTAAATCAATTAAGTGCTTGCAAATAATTTTACTTGAATTGTGCTCCGCGCTTGTTCCGTTCACTCTGATACAGCTTGTCTTCAATTGTTTGAAGCATGTTATGATTTCAGCATTATGCTATGATGTTCCTTTACAGTTATTTGGTGGGATAAGTTCCCTTTGATAGCTGTTTATTGATTCAAGTTCCTTCTAAGACGCCTTAGAGCGTGGTTTAATTCCAGTTACAGAGGTTATGCTGCCCAAATGTTTGGGGCACTAACCTTATTCCTTCTGAACACTCTCGTGGGTGGTTTTATTTCAGTTACAAAGGTTATGTTACCCAAATATTTGGGGCACTAATCCTATTTCTATAATTATATTTATGCAACAACCCCTTCCCCTTTCCCCTAGTAACGCACCGGTCCCTTGTCACTATTATTTCGGGACTAGGGCGTTACATATCATACGCTCAAGAGAGATGAGAAAAAAGAGAACCAAAAGACAGGGGCTTGCCATCTACTCAAGAGGAGGTGTCAAGGTTGCTAGAGATCGGGTGCCACTACAGAATAGACAAAGACAACTAAAGTTCTACATGTTATTCGGTTTAATTATTTATTTTGTCACGAACACTTTTACTTTAGTTTTCGTTATTTATTTGATTATGTCTAGCTAATTTCATAGCTAGGTTTTAGGGATTGGATGTTATGAATTTTATTAATATGATTTGATTATTTTTTTCGTATTATCTCTCGAGGCTTGATTTCTATGAGCTTATTTATATCTTGCATGAGTACTTGATCACCATTTATGCATGCTAGTCGATTAATTTGATGTACTTATCGGAGAATAACTTATTGATAGAAATATAGAATTCAAGTTATGTGTGCTTGGAAGAATCGACCCAGTGAACAAGTATTGCATGGTTCAATAAATCTCTGTGTACTTAATTGGGAATAATAACATGTGTGAAGAACTGATCAAGTGAAGTGCATGCTCATTATATCTATGTTATGGTATATGCCTTAATAAGCAACCTGATAACAAATCAGTGATTGTCCCCCATTAATAATTAAAGACTAAAGTCGGGTTGCGAGAATCGATGAATATAAATAAATGAGATAATAATTTAGTTTCCATAAAACCTATGTCTACCCATTAATACGTTCAAGTTATTTAATTTGCTTTTTTATTTACTTTTAATTATTTCCCTCTACCAACGTATTTAGAATTTAAATATTAAATAGGTACTTGTGTTTGAGAACATAGGAATTACAGTCTCTGTGGAATACGATACACTTGCTCACCTACGTATTACAATAACGTCATCCACCTACGGTCACTTATTGTGAATAAATAGCGTGTTACATATAAAATATATATTCCCTCTGTCATGATTATATAGTCCTCATTTCTATTTTGAGGTGTCCCAATTATATAGTCTCATTACTATAAATGGTGTTATTTTTAATTTATAGAAATGTACATTTACACTCTTGTTAATTTTTTTGGGAACTAAAAAAATCTAAGTATTTAAGTTTTTGAAAGTTATAAATAAATCTATTTTTTTTTTTAAAAAAAAGAGAGAAACATTAATTGAAATTGACTAACTTAATTTGTATGTAAATTGAATTTGATCAATTTTATTGATATTTATTCTATATATATATATACTTCATTAAAAAAAAATCCTTTTGCTTTCGTCTTCCATAAGCACAAGAAATTTGAAAGTTGAAATTTAAATTTTCCGCAAAGTTTATCAAAATTTAAAATTGAATTTCAAATAAATTTTGTAGGGTGTTACCGTGTGACATTGGGAGAAATAAAAGACGTAATTTTGAGTTTGAATTATATAAAATCTCTTAGACTTCTATTGTAACTTATAAGTGTTAATTTACATCATTAATTGTATATTTTAATTTCTTTATTTAAAAAAATACATTAAAGTGGAGCTAAAATATGAATTTAATTGAATTCTCATTAAGTAAAAATAGTATTGGAAGTTTAGCTTTTGTTTCTTATTTACGTAAATATTTTTAATCTACGTGCGAGTAGAGACTGTGTAATCGGAACTAGGGGAGTAATTGATTACTTCAGATCAGTACCTATTATTGTGTAAAGCTTTTTTACTTTTTTTTAGAACAATATTACGTACCCTTTTAATTCCTCTTATTCATGGTATATAATTCAAAAGGCAGTTAGGTACGTACCACTGTACCAGACAAAACTTATAAACTTTCGTATATTAAGCCACAATTTACGTACGACAAATTAATGTTTCCAATCCACTTTAATTTGTCTAGTACGTACATATATTCGAATAGATGAGATGCTATTCTAAACGTATTATTATGAGCTAATAACGTTAAGGAGTTGCCCAAAAATTGGACGATTTCAGCAAAAAGAATGTTTTGCAAAGCTAAAA
The DNA here is from genome assembly GCA_026008535.1 of Perilla frutescens. Classification (NCBI taxonomy): domain Eukaryota; kingdom Viridiplantae; phylum Streptophyta; class Magnoliopsida; order Lamiales; family Lamiaceae; genus Perilla; species Perilla frutescens. Next base: position 58,033,024 of record BRKX01000016.1, read on the forward strand.
GTAACATGTTTCCACAACCTTTTGACTTTGCCCGCTCTCTTTGTATCACACGCACACACATATTGAGACACGCACTGTTGGAATTGTTAGTTGTGTACACATATGATATAATTTAATAATTGATTAAGCCACGTACTCCATTGGGGTGATGCACCCATGGAACGATCAACGTAATTTCTAACTAAAATGTTTCACGAACGTCTTATAAGTCTAGTCGGTCACACTAGTTATTAGTTTACGTGTGTATATATATGATTCGAACTTATATAAAGATATATAATGATAAGAATATTTGATCATCAAATATATAAAAATAAATTAATTGAGATTATCTCCATATTTATCAATACAACAAATAAAGATCAGACTTTTTCCCAAAATTAACCAATCAATCAGTCAGGATGCATGATTGAATATATGTATAACTATACTTATAACTTAATAATAATAATGATTATGATTATGATAATTAAATAGCTTCTTTAATAATTATATGACCACGCTTCTTCTTTATTTAGTTAATGGTCGATCAACAAATTAAAAAGCAGAACCTATCAAGCTCTGTAAAGTCCTCTAATAACAATACTTTTGCAAATAATTTGTAACACAGAAACAAAACATTCCTATTTGGCGGCTGCCTTTTTGTCTTCTAAACTAATCCCTTTTTATTTGCTTTCTTTCCTCAACAACTTTTTTCCATTTTACTAATTTTCTTAATACATACTCTATCTATGTTTGAACCCTAAAATAAAATATAACTGTTACAACCAACATTACCATTACCTTGGTTTTTTGTTTTGTTTACTGTGTGTGTAGTGTTATCCAGTTTTAATTTCCTGATCAACTAAATCTTTGACTGAGATTTCACTGAAAAACGCTGCGATTTACAAGGTCAAATAATTTTGGCCTAAAAAAGATACTCCCTTTTAAAAAGAAATGAACAATAATTACTATAATAATTATGCGTAAGTGAATTAATTACGAGCTTCCCTTCCAAAAGAAATGGATTGTTTTAAGTCAATAATAATTAATTAGTACTCCATCCGTTTTCAATTAATTATCATTTTGAATGAATACACATAGATTAATAAATTAATTGAGTTACCTAGCTAATACACCCTTATGTGAATACATTAAATGAGTTAAATATAGATGTATGAATGCATTAAATGTGGGTAAATGTGTGAAAAATGAGAATTTTCTGTCTTGAATTTGTAGAATGGCACTTTTTTTTAAATAAAAATTTTAATGCTAGAATGACATTTATTCAGAAATGGGGGAGTGTAAAATCAAGCGAATCATTATGATATGTTATTACTCGTTAGCGTAGTAACAAAATTTCTTGAAATTTTTGAACATAAATAGAATAAAATCACATTCTTTTCTGGGACATTTACACACACACCCACACACAAAGCTTTCATGAATACTAAGCACGTATGTGAACTGTTCAATATTCTTATTCACTATACTTATGTTGCTTATTTGAATGTATTTAGTACTAATTAGCAAAAAATACAATTAACACTAAAATATAGTAAAAATTTAAAAAATAATTAGTATCAAAATGCAATAAGACAGTCAATAAAATTATATTAAATAAACATATTTCTCACACCAAGCACAATCAGTGACGGATCTAGACAAAAATCTTAAGAGGGTGTCATTTTATTGAGCATAAAAAATCGTCATTTTATTGTGCATAAAAAATCTACGCAATAAATAAATAAATATTAAGAACATATTATTATAAGAAAAAAATCATAAATTTCAATGAAATATAAATGTATAAATATTTCGTACATTAAAAATGATTTAAAAATTGACAATTTATATAAAGTTCTTTTCGGATCTCTTATTTAAGTACTCTCTTCATACTTGATCTCAAATAGAAACATCAAACTCCTTAATCGATTTTCGTAATCCTGAATCACTAACAATATCAATTAGATTTAGTTCTAGTTTGATCCGAAGTTGTTTTGTCCACCAATTTATTAGCAATAGGTAAACATGAAGATGAGGAAGATGCACCTAGCTCTACTAATTTTCTAAAAAAAAAAAGCTCTCCATATTATATTATATATTTATATAATATAACAAATTGATAAAAATAATGACAATGAATCACAAATTAAATAAAACAATATTAATATTATTAAATAAAAAATAATATTACAAATATGAGAAATTAAAAGAACAAAAAAAAATTACTTATGATTCCAAACCCACCAAAATTCAATCAATTACTTATTTTTAATCACAGACACAACATATTTAAATTATATATAACCTATATGTAAAAAAATAAAAAATAAAAGTTGGGGTGGCAAGTGATTAGTTCCGCTGTTTTTTTTTTCTATGTTTATTGAAATTTTGTATTGTATTAATCTCAATAATTGGACTATAAATCAACTATTTATGCTCAAAACAATGATCAAGTACAAAAACACCATTAAAAACTCGATTAAATACCAAAAAAGGTGAATAATCTCCAGAACCTGAAAGATGGATAATCTATCGATTCAGGACCCGAAAGATGAAAACTCTCAATCCAGGACTCGAAAGATGAAAATTCTCAATTCAAGACCTCAAAAATAACGATTTTTGATTTTTTTTTTAATTTTTTAATTAATCTTATATTAATTTTCAATGAAAATTCCTTCATTAATTATCTATTAAATCTAATAAATACATTTTTAAAATTAATTAAAAAAATATAAAGAAAATCAAAATTCATGATTTTTGAGGTCCTAAATTGATAGTTTTCATCTTTCGAGTCCTGGATTGAGAATTTTCATCTTTCAGGTCCTGAATTCATAGATTACCCATCTTTCAGGTCCTGAATCGACAATTCTCCAATAAAAAAAGAAATAATTGAGTTTTATTTAGAGCTCTATTCACTAATTTTGAGTTCACCAAAATCCGAAAATATATAAAATATCACACAAAAAAAATTGAATTGCTGTCATTTTAATTTTTTTTAATATCATCAATATCTTTTTTTCACGATTATTTAATTAATGAAAGTGTTTGAAACTTTTGAAATTTACAAATAAAAGTTTTTAAGTGTTTATTGATTTTTTTTTAAGATTTAGGATGATTAAAACAAAGTGAAAAATACTTTAAGATGTTCGTTAAAAAAATCATAGGGCCTCTTTTATTCATTTTCGTCAAAATGTTAGAGCCGAGCTTGAAAATAGAATAGAAATTAGAATAGAAAATTAGATATCGGTTAATCGACGCACGAGTATAAACGAACATATATTGTCCAACAAATTCGAAACTAAAATGGTGTAGGTAGCGATAAAGCCATGTGAGAAACTATGATTTGGATTTTGTAGTGATTTTAAGGATTATGATTAGTAATAAATATGAAGCAGCAAGTGTAACACGCTTTCACGTTCCGGCTTCAGTCAATCGATTATAAACTTTAAAAAGCGGTCTACAATATTAACAACACGTGGATGGGGTCACGTTCTGTGCTCGATCGTGCATTTATATTTTTTCTCCGTTAAAAGTTGGAAGAATATTTCACCGTTTGAATATATACAAAAAATCTGAATTGGGACATTCATCTCAAAACTTGTACAAATGAGGTGTGAAGTGGTCTCGACATTAATATTGCATTCATAAATACAGAGCGATGTATAGCCGATAGGGAAGTAAATACCAGTAGGGCAATAAATGACCATCCAACTTGAGCTATAATGCAATTTTGTTCTGATTAATTTCGACAACTTATGCAAAATCAGCATACAAACCTCTGAGCAATTGATTAAGATGTGGCAAAGATTCATAATGAGTTTTGTGTGTATCTGAAGGGGACCAAATGTTTGTGTGTGTGTAACTGTGTATTAGAGAGAGAGAGGTCTCATTTTCCTTTCTGCCGTTTTTTTTGTGTGCAAGTGCATTTTCTTCCCATCAACTTAAAAGCACCTGACAGCCAATAGATTTGATTGCACCGTGCTATATTCTCAGAGTGAAATCAATAATAAAAATTATTGTATATGTATTATTATCATTCAATTCATTCATATATAATTCCGATAGCCGGAAAATACAAAATTTGCCATTAACCGATCGGCAATTACTCCGGCTATATATAGATGTTGAAACAAATGTGTTTGGACAAAGGAGTAGTATATCATATTGCTAAGAGAGCATCAACGGCAGCAAAGGCGTTGATGTCTTGAAAATAGTTGTCGACATTGAGTTCTTGAAATGAATCCTTACTATCTCCCAAATCGACTTTCTCATAGTCATAGGCGTCGTCCAGAGATGGAAAATCATCAATTTTCATCGTGAAAGCGTCGAAGCTGTCAAAAAAGCTCAATTCATCGCCGAATAACTGCTGCTCTTGCGGTTCAAAATTGAAGAAATTGTCTAGAAACGGAATGTCCATAGGCAAATAATCGTTCGAGTAGTAATCGGGTGCCATTACCATACTTGTTTCCCCTTGGCACTCCACCAACTCCGAACCGGCCTCAATACCATCTACCGAGTTTATAAAGAACCCCTCCACCAACGCGGAAGGTTGAGCCGGAACGGACGGGCCGGCTTCGGTGTATTCACTGGATTCACTACTTAGACCAACCGGTTCACTTGCTTCACTTGAGTGACTACTGCTGAACTGGAGAACGGAAACCGGAGAACAAAGGTTGCGTGACTCATTATCGGAATCATAACCTGAAACTGACGCCGGAATTTCCTCCGGCGGAGTGCTAAAGTTGGTTAGAGCGTCCGGCCCTCGGAGCTTTAAGGCAGCGTTGTCGTAGACCATCGCCGCCTCTTCTGCAGTATCATAAGTACCCAACCAAAGCCTAACCCTTCTACAAGGGTCTCTTATCTCCGCCGCCCATTTCCCCCACGGCCGCTGCCGGACACCTCTGAACTTCCTTGCGACGCCGCACCCCGCCGCCTTCTTCATGGGCTTGGGTTTGGTCTCCAGAGTCTCAAGACCTCTGCTCCTGCCATTGGCACTGATGCCATTGACAGCTGCCTCCATTTTGATTTCCGTGATGTGCTTTTTCACACGTTGCCTCTGGAAAAGATCACCATCGTCTTCGTCGCCGGAAGAATCCGTTGCGTCCGGATCATTAACTGAAATTCTAACAGTTTTTGGGACATTGAGATTTTGGTGGTGTAGAGATTTTCTTGTGTGAGATATTTGTTTTGATGGTTTGATGATTTTTGTGATTGTTTTTCTGTGCTCTGTATACTTCATTGGGTACAGGATACTTTGGTCCATGGCGGAAAGACGACGTTGATCAAAGATTTGGTATTTAACATACAAAAAAAAAAGAGTTTTTATGTGAAAGGCTGAAGAAGATTGTAGAGGAAGAGAGAGAGAGAGAGAGAGAGAGAGAGTTGTTGATGATTTGTAGAGATGAAGTATGAGGTTTTTGTTCCAAGGAGACTGATAAGTTGCACTGAAATTGCTGTCTTATAGGAGGGTTGAATTCGATAATGCCAAAAAATGTTCAGACCAATTTGCTAATTTCTGAATTTGAAAACATGGTATTCATATTCATTTCTATAAAAAGGAAAGTATTATGTTGAGAAATTAAATTAAATAAGATTCTAAAAATATTTGAGTAGTAAATAGTAGAGACCGGCGCGGCAGCAGGGCAAACAGATTCGGGCCAAAAAAAACCGGCTCGCCGCATCAGCCAGGCACGCAGAGATGACACGTGGCAGCGCGGGACCTGTAGAGATTGGTCCAATGAGTGGTTGCTGAGTCATTGGGTCCGGATGTTTTCTCAACCTCGAACTACGTGTGGCCGCTCACGTGAGCCCCACGATGCTCGCCTCAGTTAATTCTAGTTACTCGGTCAAAATTTTAAAAAGTTAATAGTTTGCAAGTAACTCATTTCTGTTACCAATTTAAATTCAATTTTAAGAGCTGCAGTAAGTTTCAGTTTATTAGCTGTTAACCAGCAGGATGGCGCCGTTATTTTTTGAGGTTTTTTTTTTTAAAAAAAATCGGTGTGGTTGGTGGTTATATTTTTTTAATTTTAATAATGAAAAAATAAAGATTTTACAGCTAGGAATAATGTGGCGGGCAACCTAGGAATCGCCGCCATTTATTCAGTTTTGTACGGAACTTTGGGTTTTACCATGTTTTCTGGTAATTTCATCTCTCGAGAAAGTTACCTCCACCGATTTGAGCACATGCATTCTTCACGCTACTTACCTTACTAAAATCAAATTGTGAAATTTGTATATACTTAATAGTCAAGAATTTTTTTTAATATTTTTTTTTCACGTAAATGTCTAGTATTTACATAAGTGAATAAGGGACACGTGTCGATCTTCATCGGAAGATTTAATTTTCATTTTAAGTACTATAATTTGAAAATATAACTAACTATAGTAATATCATTTCACATCTTTGGTCAATAAACAGATCAGTCTGAACAATAAATATAATACTTGATGAACGAATAATTTGATAAATAGTAATTATGATTCAACCCCTAGCTATACAGATAAGTAATATATATATATATATACACACACGGACACACACACATGAATACTCATGTACATAAAATGTACATTAGACAGTCAATGCGTTGACCGGATCAACGCGCATTCACCCAGTCAAAATGTTGACCAAAAAAATTATCAAAACGGGTGATACTTTTTAGGGACACAAGTGATACTTTTTTTAATTTCGAATGCTACTTTTTACTGTTTAGATTGATACTAATTTTAACGGTTTTTTCTTTATTTATTTTTTCTAACCGATACTTTTTAATGATTCAAATAATACTTTTGGGCTTTCAAATTGATACTTTTCATTTTTATGAATGATACTAATTTTGACGGATTTTTTTATCAACGCATTGACCCAGTCAACGCGTTAACCGTCACAAGACCTGCCCACATATATATATATATATATATATATATATATATATATATATATATAGGGGTGGGGTTATATAAAAATAACCCCTTGTGTGAGAAATGAGAACACATCTCACACCACACATCCATCAAAAATCAAAGGTCCAGATTTGATGAAAAAGGCGGTGGCAATTTTGTAATATCTGAAAAGTTTTTCGCGCGGGGGTATTACTGTAATTTGGTAATTCTTATAAAAATCGCGGAGGATTTGATAACAAATCGTTATGCTAACGAAGTATTATCATAATGCTAACGAAGCATTATAGTTATGCACGAAAAAAATATTCTAAAAATTAATTATAAACCTAATTCGATTTAATAAACCCTAATTAAATGGAAAAAATCATAATTGGATGAAATAAACCTAATTAGATGAAATAAACATTCATTGGATGTGGTAAACCCTAAATGAGTTTAAAGAAATCATAATAATAATATATTTGTACTACGTTAGCATTATAGTTTTGGTTCGTCAGCATTGCGAATACACTATGTTAGCATATGTCAATACTCTATCAACATACGTTATAAATTATAATTGGATAGGATAAACCATAATAATCAATTAAGAACTATAAACAAAAAATTAAATTCCAAAAGAATAATGATAATTAGATGGAATAAACCATAATTGAGATTAAATAAACCATAATTGAGATTTAATAAACCCTAATAAATTTATACTATGTTAGCATTATGATAATTCTTTGTTAGCACATCGAATATATTATGTTAGCATATGACAAATGCTTCATTAGCATACGTTCATATGTTATCATAATGCTGACGAAGAATTATTAGATGCTAACGAAAGCATGTACAACCTGGGCACGCGTAATTTTTTTTTTTCGTTCATATTTTTTCATCCAAACATAGCCTTTCGACATCTTAAATGAAAGAGTATGAAGACAGCTTTAATTTGATATATTTTTTGTGTGCATTGGATTAAAAACGAGGAAGTTATGATCGATTAAAGTTTTTAAGAATTTTTTTTAATTGCTGACATCATCAATTTTAATGGATTTGGAAGAAAATAGTCCTCCTTCCTTATTTTTTGTCCTATTATTTACGAAATTGCCACCTTAAATCTCAACCATTGGATCATTAAATTGGATGGTGTGAGATGTATTCTCATTTCTTACACCAACCATTTGTTCTCATATGATCCATATCCTATATATATATATATATGTGTGTGTGTGTGTGTGTGTGTGTGTGTGTGTGTGTGTGTGTGTGTGTGTAGGATTTGGTTCAAATGAGAATAGTGCTTCATGTAGGAACGTGAGAACGGGCTTGTTTAGTGTAATTTTAGTGCTTTTCTTACTGTATTTTGATGTAATTTTTTAATTTTTATTTTTAATGCTTTTCTTATTGTATTTTAGTGCTAGATGATTTAGCACCAAAATAAAATAAGAAAAGCACTGAAATTACACTAAACAAGCCCGTTCTCACGTTCTCACACTAAACTTAGTTCCTATTATAACCAACCCCTATATGTATATATATATATGGGTGGTTATAATGCAAATCAATCCTGGTGTAAGAACTAGGAATCCATTTCACATCATACAATCAATAAAGATCTATGGTCCAGATTTGATTAAAAAGGGTGGTAGCAATTCTGTAATATTTGAAAAAAATTCGCGCGAGGGTATTAACGTAATTTGGTAATTCTTATAAAAATCGCGGAGGATATTTGATAACATATCATCATGCTTACGAAGTATTATCATCATGCTAACGAAGCGTTATTGTTATGCTAATGAAAATCTTTCTCATATTGTTAACGAAAAATTAAATTCTAAAGTGCAATTATAAATTCTAATGGGATGAAATAAATCATAATTCAGATATAATAAACTCCAATGATCTAAAAAATAGAATTAAATTCTAAAAATTAATTATAAACTCTAATTGAATGAAATAAACCATAATAACTATATAAATATACAACATTAGCATAATAATATTATTTTATCAGCATTGTGAATTAATTATATTAGCATATGACAATTCATCGTTAGCATAAGTTATAAACCATAAATGGATGAAGAAAACTCTAACTAAAATATTCTAATTTGATGAAATAAATAATATATAATTATCAATTAGTAACTAAAACATAAAAACTAAATCATAAAAAATAATTATAAGTCCTAATTGAAATATAATAAATCATAATAATAATATAAGTATGTGTACCACATTAACATTATGATAATCATTCATTATCACCACTACAAAAAAAGCAGACTTTAGCGACGGATTTTTCCGTCGCTATGTCATGGAATTCCGTCACTAAATATGGGTTACGACAGACCACGGTCGTCGCCGATATTCTCGTCGTTAATTCGGACTAACGACGAATTATGTGTCTGTCTGTCGACGTCCTGTCCGTCGCCGTTATGTGTCATCGCTGGTTGGTCGGCTGGCGGGAGGCGATGCTTTACCGACAGACTAGCGACAAGTACCGTCGTCGCTACTAGCGACGAAACAAGGTGCCGTCGTTAGGTTGTCGGCCAAAGGTCCGTCGCAAGTCCATCGCTAGTAGCAACAGACTACGATCCGTCGTTAGTTTCCACTGCTAACGATTTGTCGTAGTAGCGACGGATAAAAATCCGTCGTTAGTTCTTTTTTTATATATATTTTTTTCATTTCTAATTCCTCAAATTAATGAAAATGTAATATTATAAATGAAATAATAATAATATTAAAAATATAATATATTAAATATTCAAATTTAAATATATTAAATTAAATCATAATTAAAATTTAATTATTCTAAAAATAATAGTACTCTCACTGCTAATCAGAGGGGAACTGCGGAGGCTGGCCAAATCTGACAAATATCTGGGCTAGGGGTGTAAGTGAGTCGAGCCTACTCGTGAGCTATTCGGGATCGACTCGGTGAAAACTCGAAATTGACTCGAGATTTATCGAGTCGAGCTCGAGCTCGAGCTACTCGAGTAGTTACCGAGCTCGAGCTCGAGCTCCATAATAGTGAGCTCGTGAGGCTCGCGAGCCTTATCGAGCTTAATCGAGCTGTGAAGAAATTATAAATTTACCCTTAATAATTAAATATTTAACATATATATCATTAATAATTAAATCATTTTTATTTAAAATTAATTTTTTATTTAATATTTATACTTAATCGAGTCGAGTTGAGTCGAGCCGAGCTTGAGATTGCCGAGTTTGATATCGAGTCGAGCTCGAGCTTGAAAAATCAAAGCTCGACCGAGCTCGATTCAAGTCGAGCTTCGAGTCTTCCTTATCGAGCTTGAGCTCGATAAGCCTAATACTCGACTCGACTCGACTCGATTACACCCCTAATCTGGGCCCACTGAGCCTCCATCTGGGCCTGCATCTTGGTTTATAAAACTTATCACAGTGACTGAATATATTTTATTAAATTTGTTTTCATAGTTAACAACTATTTCAATATATTCAATGAATCAAAATGCTAATATGCAAAGAACCGATAAATCCTAAAATTCCAATGAATGCAATATGTTAGAATATAACAAATGCTTCGTTAGCATACATTATCAACTTATCATAATGCTGAGGAACCATTATTTAAAAGCTAACGAAAGCATTTTTGCGTTGGACACGAGTAAAAATGTATATTTTGTATTTTTCATCTATATTTATTTGAACAAATATATCCATGACTAATCTTGAATTAAAGAGCATGAAAAGATCTTTAATTTGGTATATTATTTGCATTAATCCGATTTGAAACAAGTGAGTTATGGTCGTTCAAAGTTTTTAGGATATTTTTTAAAAAATGATGACATCAGCTTTTTTTATGGGGATTGAACAACTATACCCTCGCTTCCTTTTTTTGCCTTGACTTTGACATTTAATCTCAACCATTAGATCATCTAGGTGGAGGGTATAAGATGAGTTCCTAATTTCTATACTAGGAAAATGTGTATTTTTGATTCAACCCCTATATATATATATATATATATATGAATAATTTAGTAAGCATTTATAATTCAATCAGTATACACAGTCGAAATCTAAAAAATACTTTATGAACGTTTGGTAAGCAACTGGTGTGAATGTACATTTTATCATTATATATGTGTGTGCGTGTGTGTGTGTCATTATTCGAGTAGTCATTGAATATCATGTAAAACATTGCTCAATGCCAAAACACATATAATTGTTAGATATATCTATGTTCAACCTCTCAATAATCATGCAAGCATCTCAAATAAATGGTTGCAATTCCAGAGACTTGACATTCTACCGGTGTAGAGTGTTTTCCTTTAGATCTTTTTCTCCATTCATATATAAAATATTTTTATTTTTAGCTAATTTTGAGCCAATCGCGCGGTTACAATATGCGCAGTGACTTTTTTAGTATCAACGTCTTGCAAGAAATTAAAATTAAATGATCAATCTCCATTCTCCCCCCGTTTTTGACACTGTGTGTGTGTGTATATATATATATATATATATATATATATATATATATATATATATATATATATATATATATATAGATCAAATGAGAACCAACACCTTGTGTAGGAATTAGGAACTAATATGGAGCGTTAGATCAATGATTTTTTAAGGTTCAGATTAATCTAAAAAAAATGGGGTCAAAAATGCAATATCTTATGAATTATATTAAGTCAAGGGTATATATGTCATTGTAATGCATATTAAAAAACTGCAGTAAATATATATGTTCCGTATATAGTGGGATTTATATGGAACGTTTTTTTTTTGGACGATTTTTATAACTCTTTTTTTTACAGAGTTGTATCTATCGGTGTTTCATATTTTAATTCATCACACACCTGTTCAACATTCTTATTGATTGGGACTTTTACGGTTGAAGAAATCAATCCAGATTATAGACAAGTCAACTTTTTCGAATTTCATTAATCTGTTTCATATTTTTTTATCGGCGTCCACTTTGTCGGATTTCATCAGTCTGTTTGTTCATTTGGAGGAGTCATTTTTTACAAGTTCTTTTCCATCGTATATTATCATCACTCCAGTTTTCATTTGATTATGGAAGATACGGGTAATGTTCTCCATTAATGGTGTAGAGATATTGGTGGAATCTGGTAGGGACGCGTATGTCTTACGTTTAGCAAATTTTATATGCGTAATTAGCAAATTATAGATTTGTTAATAGCAAATCGATGATATTTTTATGTGAAAATATGATTTTTTTAAATGGTTTCAATGTGTTTTGAATGATAGTGAGATATTTGCAGAGAATGTGCATTTCATATTTATTATAGACGATAGATGCTTTTCGTATTTGGTTGTGGAAGTTTTCAAGTTATTAAAAAAAATAGTTAAAATAGCATGAATTGTTGTCTGCAAAATAAAAATGTATTTTTTTCACAAATTCTTACTCCATCTTATAATATAATCACGTCGGTTATCATTTGATTATGCAAGATACATGTATTGTGTTATTGGTGTGTCGTTTTACACCAAAAATAAATATCCCGACAGCAGTCGATATGCCCTTACTGCACAGTACAACGATGAGCGAGATCGTCTCCCAAAGGACCGGCGAGAATTACCCTAAACTTTCAATCTGCAGAAACCAAACTTTCCAAGCGAATTTTGTTGTTGTAAAGTAAATATGAAAATAAACAAATAAAAAACAGAGATTAACGAATAACAAATTATAAAGAGTATTCCGGTTTCCAATTAACTCCACCATAGCTTAATCATACCGATCCTCGATAAAAAGATAATTCCAATTATTTCATGCAAATCAGTTATAGCCACCGAAGAAACTTACTGACGCAGCCTAATTCCTACGTAGTTTCTCGATAATCAAGAAGACACTTCACCAATTATTTCCCTAATCGACTGACAACCGTAAGAGACACTCTATAGATTTAATGAGTCGACAGCTTTGAGCACTAGAAAAACCCGATTCAAAACCAACAGACTCTGACATAGGACCGTTGAATTAAGACTGTTATTCCCCTGGTTCTGAAGAACCGTTTTACCACTGATTAAACTTAAACCACAATTACGGATGGCCGATTTAATTGGCTACTAATTAATTCAGATCTACTAAATATGTGCACCTATCTAGCAATATCGAAATAATTAACGACTCGAATTACCGAGAACAACAGATACATGCAATTAATCAAAATAAAAAGAACAATTAGATCTCACAGTATAATTACGCCAGGGCTTCGTTAATCTTCACCGGAATAGGAGCGAGTCTAGCTCGAATTCATAATTGAATTGGAACCTTGAAATATTGTAAAAGAAGAACACGATGAAAAATAATGAAGAAGATGAAAATAATCTGCTCTACCGTCTCTCTGCTGCTGCGTATCGAATGGAATCATTTTATTCTAATCCTCTCTATATCCTTAAATATAATTGTTTAATTAAGGAAATAGAATCCTAGATCTAATCAAACTAGGAAAGAGATAAAATAAAGAGTCCAATAGTTGTAAAACTCTAATAACTCACGTCCAGGCCCAAAGGCTCCATAAATCCGCACTCCAGCCCAATTCTCGCGCGCACAGCAGCCTAGCAGGTAATTTCTCGGCACCTCACCCAGGCAGTATGCCCATACGGCCTGGCTTCCAGACTCTCCAGATTTACTTCACTTTTCTCGATTGCAAACTCTCCACAATCTTGGCCAATTCCTTCATATATGTGTTAATCACCTGAAATCATTCCCAAAACACATTTTCTTCCACAAAATACGATCGTGAAGCAAATAACATATTAAAACAGTACCAAAAATGGCCCAAAATATGTATGTAAATATAGCCCAATCAAATCTCCCCACACTTAGACAATGCTCGTCCTCGAGCATATGTAAACAAAGAACAAACTCTAAAATAAAAACAGAAAATGACACGTCAAGCACCGGCTGCCTTAAACTGAACACACTCAAAGTTAGGATTACAACACAACCATCCACAATCCACTAACCCTTCTCTTGTTTCATAAAACTGTACACATGCTCTTCATTCAAGTCAAAAATATGCAAACTCAATCATGCCTCACCAAGGTTCGCTCAATTTCTCTCAAAAAGTAAGGACATATTTTCAACTCACACAAGTCGTGATTTGATACCTTCAAACATAGATTTGCCCATATGTCAAAATCACTACCAAGCAAGTAAGAACTATGCACAAATCAAAAGGTCTTTTCAATGGGTTGTAATGGGGCTAGGGTGCTTAGGTAGGATAATTTGGATAAGTGGCTTAAATAGGATGAAAGCATGTAAGCATATCAGAACTCATTAATCAAGTTCGGCTACAACTTCTCAAATATCCCACGAACTCTAAGTTAAGTGCTGGTCTTCAAAGCTATACAGGGCAACAAAATTTAACTTCAATCGGGTACAACCCTATTTCCTCCACGTCCAGTATGGGCATACGAACCATTTTTTCCCTTTTTTTTCTTTTCTTTTTTTTTCTTTCTGAAGCTTTGCTTCTTTCTCTTTTTTTTCAATCTTCCAGCACTAACTGTCTTCGAGTAAATTTCGAACTCATCTCAACACAATCCAATATAACTCACACGCTTCCAAGGGACAAGAGCAGGCCAAAACAAGCGAAGGCTGAAATATTTCGTGGCTGTCAAGAAAGAAAAGATTCAGGCACAAACGAGCTCACTAAGGGGTAGTGTCGGGTATGGATAATTTATTCAGGCCAAAGCAATGGTTAATCCTACATGCCTTTATCATTTTCATGCAAAAGGAAACTCACAAGCAGTATGTCCATGGCAACAAGGCAAATCAGAAATTCAGCATTTAAATCCGACACACTCAACAAAAGAATAAAACTGAGCTTTCTATATATATAACATACTCAAGAGGCTCAAATCTCATGTTTATAAGCTCATCAAAAGTTGATCAAGTTGCACATTTCATCGTTCAAGAATACATACGAGCAATAGCATAATTCAATCACAAGAGAATCAATCAAACAAACCAAGATAATCCATGTTATAACCCTTTCTCTTTGTACATTTCAATCTCAGGCAACCAATACTCAACAAAAACAAGCAAAACACAAAAGTTATTTTTTTTTCTTTTTTTTTCGATGTAGAAAAGAACCAGACACAAAAATAGCAACTTCCTCCCCCACACTTAGACAACACAGTGTCCTCACTGTGTAGGAAAGAGAGTCAACAAAACGGACACAACATGAATGAAAGAAAATAAAAATAAAGGGATAGAGAGGGCAAACTAGCAATCAAGGCGCGAAACGGTCAGCAGAGGCATACAGACGGCGCTCCAGTGCAGTGGTCCAGCTTGGTGTGTAGTGGTCAAACAACTCCATGGACTCGGCAAGGGTAGGGGCGGCGCTAAAGAAAAGACCCTGCACTAGAAGGCTGGACTAGAATGTTTTTTTTTATTATTATATTGAAGAAAAACAAGTGAGTAACTAAATGAAATACGAAAAATGAAAGAAAGCAATAAAAGCTCGGGTTGCTTCCCGAGAAGTGCCCTTATTTAATGTCTGAGGCTCAACACAAGTATAACTCGATCACAAGGCAATTTCAGGGGTAGCAGATTTGCCCCTGTCGAAAGGAATCATTTCCATCCCCGCACCTTTATGTTTCTTCAACAGCTCAACCAACCTTGCTTCTTGCCCCTTCAACTCTAGTATGGGGGCCTTCACATGAGATGGTAAAAATGGCTCCGCGTTGGTCAGTAAGGGCATACGGCCTATCAGGTTCCGAGTTAGAAATTCATTGGTGGTATACAGCTGCATGATGACATCTCAAATCTCCTTATCTTCATCTGTTATTGCAGTGGTTTCAGTCAGTCCACGAAAGAGTACCTTCTTGAACGGCTCGATGATCTCTTTCTCATCATCCTCTTTCTTGTTTCGAATAAACCTGGATGGAAAAGGTGCTGCAACCAGAGAGTTAGAATTTTTGGATTCAGATTTCACCTCAGTAAGGGCAGACTCGGCAGCTGATTGTTCTTCTTCTGCACTGGATTTGTTTTCAGTCTTTGCAGTATGCCCATACTGTGGGTTCTTTTCCTTCTTTGCCTCTACATTATCCAACTCCTCTGCACTTCTCAAAGTGATAGCGCAAACATGCGCTCTTGGATTCATTTCAGTTTGGGAGGTGCATTTGCCTTGATTCGCCTGTATTTTGTTCATTTGAGTGGCAAGCTGAGTGATCTGTGTGCCCATACTGCCTAGAGCGGCTTGCGTCTCCTGCTGGAAAGCCTTTTGACTCTATACCAAGCTGTTCACCAGAGCACTGCTTTGCTCCAAGCACTTCATAATCTCGCTCATGCTCGGCGCAGGCTTGTTAGTATGCCCATACGGGCCACCCTGTGGCGGCCTTTGAGGGAAAACTCCGGGTGCTTTTTGATCGAGCTATCTCCAGCCAAAATTTAGGTGGTCCTTCCAGCCTGGGTTATATGTGTTCGAGTATGGATCATAATTCCTTCGTCTTTGGGCATCATATTGTGCATCACCGTACCCATAGTAGGGTTGCTCTGTTGGAGACTCTTGCAAGGTAGGACAAGCATCAGTGAAATGGTTGTTCTCCGAGCAGACTCCACAGCGGATGTTCTGTGTTTATGCCACAACTAATCCTCGAACCAGAGAAGTCAGAGCATCGATCTTCTCATTAACACCGGAGCTGTCTGCTCGCTCAACAGGTCGATATCGGTCATCGTCCTCATCCTCATACTGCTGATCTTCAGAAACCATGTCGATGATAAGTTGCTTAGCCTCGGCCAGCGTCTTGTTGGTAAGAGATCCTCCACTAGCAGCATCTACAATTTTCCTGTCAAATGTAGACATACCACGATAAAAATAGTTAGTGAACAACTGATATTCGGAGAAACCGTGGTCTGGATATTTACGCACAACTATTGGAATCTCTCCCAGTAGTCTGCTAGACTCTCATTTTGCTTTTGCTTTATGCTGCTAATCGTCATCCTCAAGTTTGCAGCTCTTGATTCAGGAAAGAAATTGCGTAGGAATTGTTCCTCCAACTCATTCCAAGTGGAAATAGAGCTCGATGGGAGATCAAATAGCCACTCTCTAGCCTTGCCCTGCAAAGTATGAGAAAAAGTCAGTAATCTCAAATTATCAGAAGAAAAACCTTGAGGGCGTAAAGTAGAGCAAACTAAATCAAATTCGGCTAAGTGCTTATATGCACTTTCTCCAGGTAAATCGCCAAACTTGGGTAAAACTTGAATGAAACCAGGTCGTATTTCAGAATTATTTGCAAGAGTGGGAAGCAGGATGTAAATCGGTCGATTGTTTCTAAGGCGAACCAACTCCCTGATTTGAAGTTCTTGCTCGGGTACTTTATTGAGAGCCATGTCTTCTCCAAAAAGCTAAATGATATCAAAACACGCTGGTGCAGATGTAGATGCTCCCTTAGACTCTCTTGTAATCTTCCTTAAGCTTTGTAAAGTCCTCTCAGATTCTGGATCAAACACTAGACTTTTTTTTTTTGGAAAGATCGAGTGATGCACTAAAAAAATAAAACAAAATAAAAAGAAATAGCAAATTGAAAATATTAGAATAATCACTACTTAAAAACCGATCCCCGGCAACGGCGCCAAAATTTGGTGCATCATTTTACACCAAAAATAAATATCCTGACAGTAGTCGGTATGCCCTTACTGCACAATACAACGATGAGCGAGATCGTCTCCCAAAGGAGAGGCGAGAATTAGCCTAAACTTTCAATCTGCAGAAACCAAACTTTCCAAGCGAATTATGTTGTCGCAAAGTAAATATGAAAATAAACAAATAAAAAACAGAGATTAACGAATAACATATTATAAAGAGTATTCTGGTTTCCAATTAACTCCACCCTAGCTTAATCATACCGATCCTCAATACAAAGATAATTCCAATTAATTCATGCAAATCAGTTATAGCCACCAAAGACACTTACTGACGCAGCCTAATTCCTTCGTAGTTTCTCGATAATCAAGAAGACACTTCACCAATTATTTCCCTAATCGACTGACAACCGTAAGAGATACTCTATAGATTTAATGAGCCGACAGCTTTGAGCACTAGAGAAACCTGATTCAAAACCAACAGACACTGACACAGGACCGTTGAATTAAGACTGTTATTCCCCTGGTTCTGAAGAACCGTTTTACCACTGATTAAACTTAAACCACAATTACGGATGGCCGGTTTAATTGGCTACTAATTAATTCAGATCTACTAAATATGTGCACCTATCTAGCAATATCGAAATAATTAACGACTCGAATTACCGAGAACAACAGATACATGCAATTAATCAAAATAAAAAGAACAATTAGATCTCATAGTATAATTACGCCAGGGCTTCGTTAATCTTCACCGGAATAGGAGCGAGTCTAGCTCGAATTCATAATTGAATTGGAACCTTGAAATATTGTAAAAGAAGAACACGATGAAAAATAATGAAGAAGATGAAAATAATCTGCTCTACCGTCTCTCTGCTGCTGCGTATCGAATGGAATCATTCTATTCTAATCCTCTCTATATCCTTAAATATAATTGTTTAATTAAGGAAATAGAATCCTAGATCTAATCAAACTAGGAAAGAGATAAAATAAAGAGTCCAATAGCTGTAAAACTCTAATAACTCGCGTCCAGGCCCAAAGGCTCAATAAATCCGCGCTCCAGCCCAATTCTCACGCGCACAGCAGCCCAGCAGGTAATTTCTCGGCACCTCACCCAGGCAGTATGCCCATACGGCCTGGCTTCTAGACTCTCCAGATTTACTACACTTTTCTCGACTGCAAACTCTCCACAATCTTGGCCAATTCCTTCATATATGTGTTAATCACCTGAAATCATTCCCAAAACACATTTTCTTCCATAAAACACGATCGTGAGGCAATTAACATATCAAAACAATACCAAAAATGGCCCAAAATATGTATGTAAATATAGCCCAATCAGTTATCCATGAATGTATCTTTGTAGGCGTAGGGATATGGGCAGAATTGGTTAGGGACGCGTATGTATGATTTTTAATAAATTTGTTGTGTAATTAGCACATTATTGATGTGTTTATAGCATATCTATAATGTTTTTATGTGAAAATATGATTTTTTTTTATGATAGGATGGTATATTGTTTTTTTTAAATGGTTTGAGTGTGCTTTGCATGATAGTGAGATGTTTGCAAAGAATGAGCATTTCATATTTATTATAGACGATAGATATTTTTCGTATTTGGTTGTCGAAGTTTTCAAGTTATTAAAAAAATAGTTAAAATGGCATGAATTGTTGTGTGCAAAATAAGAACGTATTTTTTTCCACAAGTTCTTACTCCATCGTATATAATCATCACACCGGTTATCATCTGATTATGCAAGATGTAGGTATTACGTTATTCATCAATGTATCTTTATAGGTGTAGGGATATGGGCAGAATCTGTTAGTAATGCATATGTACGACGTTTAGCAAATTATTAAATTGTAATTAGCACATTATAGATGTGTTAATAGCAAATCAGTAATATTTTTATGTGAAAAATATGGTTTTTTGTTATGAAAAAAAGTCAAATAACACTGTGGACCGTGGTCTCGCATATAGTTTTTTTTATTGATTTTGATGATAAGGGAGATCAATTAGAAGATCTACTCAAAATGCAAGAGAAATTTGTGAATAGTTTAAACAACATGTCAAATTGCTATAAATAAATTATCAATTTGCTAAAAAGAAGATATAGATTTGCAAATATTAATAATCCCATTTTACTAAGTTGCTATAAACCAATACCAATCTACTACAAATATAATGAAAATTTGATATAAAGAACACAATTTGCTATTGATAACCAATACGCACAAAAGCATGTCTAACAAATATGCTAATCATGTCTTAATAATTTGCTAAAACACGAATCCCAGTAGAAAAATTCCACAGATGCAACATTTGCTGGTCAAATCGTACTAAGTTGCTAGAAGGCAAGTCTGGATAGTTTCTATTCACCAATGTAATCATCCAACCTCTCAAGTTGCAAATCATATATTCACAATTTGCTATAAACCAAATATAAATATGCTATAAAGAAACCCAATTTGATATAAATAATAGATATTCATAAAACCACACCCTATCAAGTTAATCTGTTAAACATACATTACTAACTTACTAATCAAAACTTATTAATTTGCTAAATATATAAAGACAAATCATTCTGGATATCACCAGCGATATCCAGCCATATTATCCATGGCAACTTCGAGATCGTTCATCTCTCCGAGATCAAGGCTCATGTCACAGCTTCCCTCTACTTTAGATGTCAAACTGACTGGGCTTCCTACGTCCTTGTGCAACTGAGAGCCAACGTCGAGCGAGCGGCGTATGATCCGTCAACTGGCACATTTCGAGAAAGAGTCGGTTTTATGAACCGCATAAGCCACATCATACACAGCCAGTTTGATGAGATCATACCAACTGATGAACTACTTGGAAGACGGGACATGCTCCCCACAATCTACTGCCATCCGACCCCAAAGCGTTCACACCCACAAGAGGCTTCCAGCTCAGATCATGGAAAGGTGCCCTTGGAAGCAACCCTAAAAAATACAAAATAAACCCCTAAAAACACCCCCCAAAATATAAAATAAACCCCTAAAAACGCAAAAAAAAAAACAGAAAAAAAAAACCCTAAAAAAAAAAAAAAACACGAATTGGTACTATTTAGTGTTCGAATTGGTACTATGGGTGCCGATTTTTTTATTTTTTTTTTTTGCGCGGGTCGGCCCGGGTCAGAGCGGGTCCGTCTCATGGGCCGACCCATGCACCTGATGCACAGGAGACTTGGCGATAATTTTTACTTGCTATAATCAAACAGGATGAAAGTGATGCAAATATATTAATATTTTTTTTAATGTGTATATTTATATATGCTAAAAGTTTAGAGTGCGTATTTGATGAAAACGTAAAATTATATATCCTTCACATTTTATTTAATTTTTTGAAGTAAAACCATCAATAAGTTAATTTAAAACATGTGCAGCAGCTACAGCAACGAGCCAAGGCGGAAAATTTGACAATCAATTAACAACAATAATTTAAAATAAGAAGTATCCGTCGCATTTTAATTGTGCATGTTAATATTGAACTTAATCATACAAGCATGAATTCTAAAGGGGAACCAAGAAAAGTACTTTCAGAAAATCAAAATTAACTTAACAACGGGTCCCATATGTTTTAGAAAAGGGAGATTTATTTGGATTTACGAAGACGATTATAAATATATATAAATGATCACAATAAATTTCCAAAGGATACTCATGAACTCTCTTGGAGTTTGGCCTCTCACATTGAGCCACGTGAGATTATAAAACAAAACACATAAATATGTACAACTCGACAAAATAATACCTTCGTATTCATTATTCAAAGTGATTAATTTGTTCTCTCTGTGTAATTATTTTTCAACTAATCTATGAAGTGATTATATTGAATGTTTTATAAAACCCACGTATGTAGATGAAATTGTTTTCTTGATTAATTATTAACATATGCATATATGAGGAGGTTTCCATGAACTACCTATATATATATATATCCTTGAGAGATAAGTCAATGAACATCAAGCCCAAGACGTTTTTTAATTTTTATGATTATTAATACTTACTAATTGGATATGAAAAATCTGTCCCTTGATGATCAATTACTTAACTGTCGTCAAACCCTAGATTCTCTCGGTTTAAGTGAAAAATCAGCTTGTTATACTCGTCATGTCTTTGCGTTTTGAAGTTTATGTACGCTATATGTGTGTACATGCATATATGTACATGTGTGTGTGCATATATATTGACACGCTGTTTCATTGCATAAATTATAGATTCAAAAAACTAAATAATTAAGTTGTGCTATATATTTGTTGGATTTTTTTGGCTAAGTATATATATATATATATATATATATTATACTCATGGTCTCACCTCTCTTCAATTCCTAATTTTAGTGACTGAAATTAAATATAAAGATAATGATTTTTAACCCTAGCGACGTACGTCTTTCGGATTCTTTTGTTGTAGTTACGAATTGTTTTGTTTTTTCATTTTGAGAAAGAAAAAAAAATACCACCTCTTTCCCAACATCCTCTCCGGGCCACCAATATAATTACTCAGAGAAATATAAAATTTGTATGGGACCAAATCGTGAGATTAAAGACTAGCTATAAGTAAAGTTATAGCTATAGCCTCATATCAATCCGTTTCTAGAATTTAGTCCAAGTATCACGGTGAAACAATCTAACGAGAAACTTACGCCTAATAAAATGATAATGATAATCAATTCACCGGAGGTAGGCTGTTAATGAAAATTGGGTACTAATCAATTTTTTGTAACCTTTTTTTTAGTTAAAATGGCAGTTTAATTCAGTCAAATATTGTGATTTTGATCAACATTAAGTGTTTTACTTTGATAAGATATGCATGGATTGTAATCCGTACAATATATGGTATATCATACAGTATCAAATTAGGCAAAAACTTGCATGCACTAAATGTATATAAGCTTATATCAGACGGTCAATACCCTCAAACGCGTCAAACGCGAGTCAACGCGCGTTGACCCGGTCAACACGCAAAAAAGAAAAATGGTAAAATAGGTGATACTTTTTAAGGATACAGATGACACTTTTTGAATTTTGAGTGATACTTTTTAGTATTATGGTTGATACTGATTTTGAGGGTTTTTATTTATTTATTTATTTTGGCCAATAATTTTTAAGGATACAGGTAATACTTTTGGATTTTTGAGTGATATTGTTACAGTTGATACTGATTTTGAAGTTTTTTTTTTTTTGAGTTGACCGGATAAACGCGTTGACCCGGTCAATGCGTCTGATGGTGCACCTAGTGCACACAAGTGCTTCACATCAAATTATAACTACGGATAGCGAAACATAAATAACAAAAGAAAGGTGAATATGAAACGAAAATTATGTACGTATAACTGATTATTGAAATTATTTTCAGTTAATTAATTATGTCTTATAGACTTAAAAGTCACCCTTTTCGAAGAAAAATATCAATGCTATTTGCTGGTTTAAATTTACACAAACACGGTAACACATCACACAGTTGATAGTGATATAAAATAACAATTAATGGGCCATTTATTTAAAATAGTTATCTACAGGATAGATTTATATATTTGGCAATCATCCCTCTATATATATATATATATATATATATATTATGAACATGCAAATGTAACCTACGTTCATAAATAAAAATATATACGAGCATAAAAAAAGATGAAGTATAGTAATAGAGCATATATGTTCCATTTGGGAAAGAGAAGGAAACACAAAATCATGAGCCATATATAACATGAAAAATATGGAAAATCCTCAAAAGGAATGAAATATAATTATACAATTTGAGGTAGTGATCATAACAGAAAACGAAAATCCATAAAAGCGACTTTAATCCCTATGCTTCTTCTCTAATTAATCACAAGAAAATTGAACCTAAAAAACAACGAGATCTGTTGTGAAAAGACGGGCCCACCACGTTAATTTTTTGAAGCTTTATTATTGGGAGTGGACGTTGGTATTAGTGTGAGGAAGAAGTTCGCATATTGATGCAAACAAGTTGAACGAAACCAATTGAAAAACATAACATTTAATGTTATATTCCACGATAACCGTGTAATGCGACGTGGTCTTCTTCTTATTTTATTTGTATTTTTGGCGGTAAGGCGTCTTCTTGAAGGAAGAGATGTTGGTCTCTCTCTCTTATTTCATTCTTATTAAGTCTTCATTATTATTTTTATTTGGGCCCGCTTGAGTATGTGCTCCACATGTACGATATTATTTGCGTAGGTTCAAAGCCCATATATATGACTATATATATTAATAGTTAGTAATTTGTTTACTGTAACACACTTGAAAGAATTGAGTTTTTCTTTCGTAGCCTAGATTAGAAGAAATTATAAATAAAGACGAGGGCAGCGCATAGCGGATACGAGCTTATGCGTAAGCATTCCAAGTACATTTTATAGTGGAATAGTAAATTATTTCTAAAAGAATGAGCAAGGATCTCAAAGCCCGACGTAGCTGATCGTTTTTCACTAAACTACATATATCTAATTTTATGTGCGTATTGGATTACTTTTTTACTAACAATTTGATAGTCAATCTTTTGCAATCAATCCTGAAACAATTTGTGGAAGAATATGGAAAGTTCACCATAATGGGAAAAAGGGCAAAAAGGAGAAAACAGAAATGAGTACTCTCTCTCTCTCTCTCTCTCTCTCTCTCTCTCGCCCCCCCCCCCCCCCCCCCTCTTTTCTTTTTTTCCTTTTGACAAAAAAAGTCCTAAATATAGTGCATGCATATTTCGGAAAAACAAAAAGAAAAAGAAAAGTTAACTAGCCTCGTGATTCCATAAAAGTGGGGGGCCCATACTTTCTAGTGATGGTCCCCACCTGCCATCTCCCTCTTTTCTTTTCCGAGCTACCGTTTCACTCGGCGCCCTCCACGCCCCTCCGGCTCACGACTTCACGCCACGTGTTCGTATTCACTTGGTGATGACGTGGCTTGTCCACACAATTCTATGTTTGTTGGTAGTTTCATCACTTCAGTCTAAAATAATGTTATATTTATTCTAGATTCGAATTATATATGGGGCATTCTTATTAGACTCGACATACAGTTCTACTAGTTACATTCACAGTGCTGAAATAACACAATTCAATTTGTGTTTACATAAAATACTTACTTTTTGTAGGATAAATCGAACTTGAAATTAGAGTTTTATAACAAAGCTTCCCTCATATTTATTAATTCACTAAATAAATAAAATACTATATTGTTAGCAATTCAAAGATTTTCTATGATAATATATTTATAGTATTTTAGTTTTATTGATTTCTATCATATACTTCATCCGTTTCATAATATTTGTTATTTTATGATTTTAATTGAGAATTAATAATTAATTTTTAAAACTAAAATATACTTTCCTTCTATATCAAATAAAATCTTATTCCCTTATATTTTCCTAAAAAGTTGGTAAATTTTTATCTCTCCATATATTTGTAGGTGTAACACAATTTTTTGTATTTAATTTGGTAAAACACAAAATAGTGTACAATTTAAATGATTTTCCGGATCAAAACATATTTATACGGATCCATTCTCTATTTTCTTCTGATTCTTCTCTTTAAAACTTGATCTTCAAAATGGTCTTCGAAGCTTTCGGGGAATATTTGTATCCTCGATCTTTTTGACTTGGTATTTGGACTTGATAACGTTAACCGGGGGGCTGACGACCTTGATTTCGGATTGAACGTTGGATTTGAGGTAATTCTGACGAAGAATGACTTGAATCTTGCTAGAACACCTTGAATATTGGGACTTTACAACGTCGTTTGGAGGGTTTCAGAACCTTGATTTCGGAACGGACGCTGGATTTGGAATTACTCCGGCGAAGAATGACTTGAATGTTGGAGAAAACTTCATAGAGAATTTTTCTCCAACTTCTTGAGCTCTTCAATTTTGACTTCTGGAGTGATTTTCAACTGATATGGAGGCCCCTATTTATAGTTGTAGGGAGAGAGATCTAGGGCTGATGTGGCGCAATCTCATTTGCTCTTGAATATTGATATATCTCTTCAAAAATATTTACTTGTTACCAAAAACTCTTGATATTTATCATATAATAATATATTTATTATTTACATATTTTATCTAATTTTGGATTTCATAAGATTCCAAAACTAAATAAATATATAAAAATCAATAAAAATATTATATATATTTTATAAATTTTCGCCGCCTACAAATGCCCCCTTGAGACTTGTTCATGGACGACTTGTCATTTGAAATGAATGAGTCTTGAAAACTGATTAGATAGTTTAAACTCGTATCCAGGAGTCTTGAACTTGAATTTATTTGATAGTTAATACTCGTGTCAAGGAGTTCTTGAATTTCAACATGTGAATAGTTTATACTCATATTCAAGAGTTCTTCAACTTGAATTTATTAGATAGTTTATACTCATATCAACGAGCATTCAATTTGAATTTGAATTTAGATAGTTTATACTCCTATCATAGAGCCTTCAATTTGGATTTGAATTTAGATAGTTTATGCTCATATCAGGGAGCTTTCTTGAACTTGGATAGTTTATGCTCATATCAGGGAGCTTTTTCTTGAACGTGGATAGTTTATGCTCATATCGATGAGCCTTCAACTTGAATTTGGACTTTGTAGACCTTTTATACTCGTGTCCGTGAGTACTTGGATTTGAATTTGGATTTATAGACATTTTATACTCGTATCAAGGAGTCTTAGATTTGAATTTGTAAACATTTTATACTCATGTCAAGGAGTCTTATATTTGAATTTGTAGAACTTTTATACTCGTGTCAATGAGTCTTGGATTTGAATTTGACTTTGTAGACATGTTATACTCGTGTCAAGGAGTCTTAGATTTGAATTTGACTTTTCAGACATTTTATACTCGTGTCAAGGAGTCTTCATATTTCTTAAAGAGTTTAGATAGTTTTGGCTCTTATCTAGGAGTTTTGGAAGATAGTTTAGGCTTTTATCGAGGAGCGTTGCATTTTGAAAACCTTAGATAGTTTTGACTCTTATCAAGGAGTTTTGAAGATAGTTTAGGCTCTTATCAAGGAGCATTTGCATTTTAGATAGTTTTAGGTCTTATCAAGGAGCATTTGAAGATAGTTTTAGCTCTTATCAAGGAGGATTTGAAGATAGTTTAGACTCTTATCAAGGAGCATTGCCCTTCTTTTCATGGACCGTGACATGTATTAGAAGACTTGAATAAGTACATGACAAGATTTATATTCGCTTCTTTTTCTTTTTTCACTTGGAGATTCCTTAAAAGGTTTGCCCTCATTGTTCTTTTAAGAGTTGTAGAAATCTTGATGCTTGAGTAATTTGATGAAGAGAAGAGCTGAGAGGTAGAGATGGTCCTACTAGGCGTGCCAAAATTTATAACACAATTTTTGTATTTAATTTGGTAAAACACAAAATAGTGTACAAATAAAATAATTTTCGGATCAAAATATATTTATATGGATCCAATCTTTATTTTTCCTCTGATTCTTCTCTTTAAAACTTGATCTTCAAATGATCTTCGAAGCTTTCAAGGAATATTTGTATCCTCGATCTTTTTTGACTTGGTATTTGGACTTGATAACGTTAATCGGGGGCCGACGACCTTGATTCCGGATTAAACGTTGGATTTGAGGTAATTCTAACAAAGAACGACTTGAATCTTACTAGATCACCTTGAATATTGACACTTTATAACGTCGTCTGGAGGTTTTCATAACTTTGATTCCGGATCGGACACTGGATTTGAGATGACTCCGGCGAAGAACGGCTTGAATCTTGGAGAAAATTTCGTAGAGAATTTTTCTCCAACTTCTTGAGCTCTTCAATTTTGACTTCCGGAGTGATTTTCAACTAATATGGAGGCCCCTATTTATAGTTGTAGGGAGAGAGATCTAGGGCTGATGTGGCGCAATCTCATTAGCTCTTGAATATTGACATATATCTCTTCAAAGATATTTACTTGTTGCCAAAGACTCTTAATGTTTATCATATAATAATATCTTTATTATTTACATATTTTATCTAATTTTGGATTTCGTAAGATTCCATAACTAAATAAATATATAAAAATCAATATAAATATTATATATATTTTATAAATTCCCGCCACCTAACTTGGTAGAGATGGTGAAAAATATCTAAAATAACAAATATTTTAACACAAAATAAAAACTCTTAAAACAACAATAAAAAGGAAACGGAGGGATTATAAGACATTGGGTAAAAGTGCAAATGCTGCCTTAATGTTTATCTTGAGGACCAGTTTTTTTCATAACATTTTTTGTTGACTAAGTAAGTTCAAACATACATTTTTATGAGGAAAATATGATTTCATCGTTTACCTCAAGGGGCATACTCCCACCAACGTTGTCTTTTTTTTTTTTTACTTAAGTCCACAAAACAAATTTATGGTCAAAAATACCCATCATCTTTGTGGGTATATAATTAATCATAAAAATATCAAATAGTTAATTTAAAAATTATAATTTTTCAATTATTATTACTTACCAAAAATAATTTATTTAAAATTAAACATACATCACGCATGATAAGTGAAAATTAATTTTATATATTATCAAAGAAGGTATTATTTCATAATATATTATACGTAATGTTTAAAATTTATTATGTATTCCGATATTCTAATATAGATGATTAATCACACATAAAAATATGATAATATTTCTTTAGTGAAAATAAGTTGGAATATAATAAAATAAATATATATAACAATTAAAATAATTATAAGAAAAAATATTTTACGTCTTTTATATATCTCCAAATTATTATGGTATGTATGTCCCAATAATTTAATATATTGAAGAATGAAAAATACTAATATGCAACTATATATCTTGAAAGATTTCATAATCATATATTTGGGTCATTCTAATGATAAATAAATCTATTTTTTTATTTATCATAAAACCATTATTCCCTCTGTTTCTGAATAACTGTCATTCTAGCGTTTTAAATAAAAAAAAAGTCATTGTACAAATTTGAGACAAAAAAATCACATTTTTCACATATTTACCCTTATTTAATACATTTAAACATCTATATTTAACTCATTTAATGTATTCGCATAAGAATGTATTAGATAATTTAATTAATTTATTAATTTATGTGCTTTCAACAAAAATGACATTTACATAGAAATGTAGGAAGTATTATTTATGGATAATAAATTTGAGATTATTTTTGATTTCTTATATCATCTAAAGATATAATATCCATCAATGATGGGTTTATTTGTCCCATAAAAAATATTCTTTTTATGGACTTAATTGGTCCCAAAAACGTTAGCCGGAATCTATCCATCGAGGTCATTGTTGGGAGTGTATTTGTCCCATAAAAAAAAAACTAATTGAATTAATGTTTCAAAAGAACAAAAACGTTAAGGGGGAATCTCTACTTGAAGATAAATGTTGGCAGGGGTATTTGTACTTTTGCCAATTTTAAGCAGAGTAAATTATATGGTTAATTTCACTTTTGATCCTATTAGAATATGATCAAAACATTATTAATCTAAATCGTAATTTTTTTAGTCCTAAATTTAATTTTCTTGATTTTTTTGTCCTGAATGATAGGGTTCGACGTTTTTGGTCCCAAAATTAACTGAACACTTAACGGTCATTAACTTTTCGGACAAAAACGTTGAAACATATCCTTTGAAACCAAAAATGTGGAAAAAGCTAAACTTGGAACAAAAAAAGGACCGGGACCAAAAATTGACATATCATTTTTTTTTTTGTTTTTCTTCGATTTTAATTTTTCATATTTTAGTTTAATTTTAATTTATACTTGTTATTTACGATTCATCCTCCACAATAATAATTTATTATAATTTTTTTAGCATTTAATTTTTAAATAATCAATTAATTTTTTTATTGTTTTCTTTTTTCTCTTATTTTTATTTTTTTCTAAATATTCCAAATAAAATATTTAGAAATAAAAATTGAGGGTAATTTAGTAAAGGTGACTAATAATTTATTTGATAGTAAAAAATTTGTGTAATTTGAATTGGATTACTCGAGTATAATAATAATAATAATATATGTAAAATCATTAACGTATGAAATATGCTTTTATTATGAGGGAGAAATGACATATCCTCTTGACAATTGTGTATTTTACACAACTTTTTGATATGAATTGATGATGTTTTTTATATTAAGTTGTGTATTTTATATAGTGTTATCTTAGGACCAAAACATAATAGAATGAGGTAAAAATCATATATTCCATTAACTGAAGAAGATACATATATACACATCAATACTAGGCTAAATATGGAAAAGATTAAACCTAATACTACCTACTAAATATATACATTACAACACTCCCCCTCAAGCTGGAGCATAGATGTTAATTATGCCCAGCTTGCTACAAAGATAATTAATCCTAACCCCATTCAAGGCCTTCGTAAACAAATCTCCTAACTGATCTTCAGTCTTCAGATATCCAGTAGCAATCAGCCCATTCTTAATCTTCTCACGAATGAAATGACAGTCAATCTCAATATGTTTGGTTCGCTCGTGAAAAACAGAATTAGAAGCAATATGGAGAGCGACCTGATTGTCACACCACAACTTAGCAGGCATCGAGACTTTTAATCCTACCTCACTTAGGAAATTATACATAGATAAAATTTTACATGCAGACTTAGCCATTGCTCTATACTCAGACTCCGCAGTTGAAAGAGACACCACTTTCTGTTTCTTGCTCTTCCAAGAAATTAAATTCCCACCAAAGAACACACAAATTTCCGATGTTCTTTCAACCCTGCATAACCTGCATCAGAGAAGCCTTCAATCCTATCATGACCATGATCACCATACACGATTCCACGTCCAGGTGCTTCTTTGAAATAGCACAAAATTTGTTTCACTGCCTTCCAATGATCTACCGTTGGGGAAGACATATACTGACTGACCACACTAACCGGAAAGGCAATGTCAGGACGTGTCACCCTCAACTAATTTAGCTTGCCAACCAGTCTCCGATATCTCTCAGGATCTTCAAATGGTACACCATCTTTACTAAGCTGCAAATGAGGGACCATTGGAGTGCTACATGGTTTAGCACCCAAGTTTCCAGTCTCAGATAGCAAGTCAAGTACATATTTCCTCTGAGATAAGAAAATCCCTCTCTTACTTCGCAACACTTCAACACCAAGGAAATACTTAAGTTCTCCCAAATCTTTGATCTTAAACTGAGTAGGCAAAAAATCTCTCAAAGACGTAATTCCTGTAGAATCACTACCAGTAATCACAATATCATCCACATAGACAACCAATAGAACAAGACCAGCCTCAGAATGCTTGTAGAAAATAGAATCATCAGATATTGATTGCTTCAAGCCAAATGCATTCGCAGCACGTGCAAACGTACTAAACCACTCACGAGGACTTTGCTTCAATCCATACAATGACTTGCGAAGATGACACACTTTACGAGACTCCCCCTGAGCAACAAATCCAGGTGGTTGCTCCATATAAATTGTGTTACTGAGATCTCCATGAAGAAAAGCATTCTTCATATCCAACTGGTATAAAGGCCAATGATGACGCGCCGCCAAGGATATCACAAGACGAATAGAGGTAAGCCTAGCTACTGGAGAGAACGTCTCAGAATAGTCAACACCATAAGTTTGAGCATACCCTTTAGCAACAAGATGAGCTTTCAAGCGAGCAACAGAACCATCAGGATTAACCTTAACAGTAAACACCCATTTGCAACCAATAGGGCGTTTGCCAGCAGGAAGATCTACCAAATCCCAAGTACCATTAGTATCCAAAGTATTCATCTCCTCAAGCATAGCATCACGCCAACTAGAATGGGCTAAAGCTTTAGAAACAATTTTAGGAACAGACTCAAAAGTGGAGACAAAAGCTTTAGAAGAGGGAGATAACTGAGCATACGACACAAATGAAGATATAGGATAAGTGCAAGAACGTTTAACTTTGTGAAGGGCAATTGGAAGATCATCACTCGGTGCAGGATCAGACGACAGAGCTATTGGATCATCAGGACCAGAATCAGACGAAGGAGAGACCAAATGTTCAGTAGCCGGAGCAGATGGACGACGTGTATAGTGTTGGACGACAGGAGGACGAGGCATATCGGAGAGAGAGGTGGACTCAACGGGCTCAATAGATGATGCAACAGTATAGATTAAGAAATCAAAGTCCGCATTCTCAGGTACAACAGGGGAATCCGGAGTGAAGGGTGTATGCTCGAGGAACGTGACATCAGTGGAGACAAGATATTGGTTCAGACTAGGGCAGAAACATCGATACCCTTTCTGGACTCGAGAAATTCCTAAGAAAATACACTTGACAGACTTGGGATCGAGTTTAGTAACTTGAGGTCGAACATCCCGAACAAAATAGGTGCTGCTAAAGACTTTAGGGTCAATAGGATATAATGACTTGGACGGAAACAGAACATGAAAGGGAGATAGACTAGACAGAACAGACGATGGCATACGGTTAATAAGAAAGCAAGCAGTAGACACAACATCAGCCCAAAAGTGTTTAGGAACTTGCATGGCAAATAATAAGGCTCGTGCTGTTTCAAGGAGATGCCTATTTTTTCGTTCGGCAACTCCATTTTGAGCCAGGGTGTAGACACAAGAAGTTTGATGAAGCATGCCATTAGTTATCATATACGACTGAAATGTATCAGATAAATACTCTTTAGCATTATCACTTCTCAATATTTGGACAGACACATGAAACTGAGTCTTAATTTCAGCACAAAAGGCAGAAAAATGAGTAAATAATTCAGAACGACTCTTCATTAAATAAAGCCATGTCAAACGAGAATGATCATCCACAAAAGTAACAAAATACCTAAAACCGGACTTTGATGTAATGGGACAAGGACCCCAAACATCAGAATGAACTAACTCAAAAGGAGCATCAGCTCTTTTATTGACTTGAGGACTCAAACTAACACAACGGTGTTTAGCAAACTGACATGACTCGCAATCTAAAAACGATAATCCCGAAAACTACAGACACAATTTCTTTAACAAAGGAAGAGATAGATGACCCAACCGACAATGTGCTTCCATAGGAGTGACAACACAAGCTACTGAAGAAGATTGTGGTGTATCAAGGATGTAGAGGCCGCCTGATTCATGTCCTTTACCAATAATATGTTTCGTCGTAAGATCCTGAAACAAACAATAATCAGGAAAAAATGAGGCACTACAATTCAGATGACGTGTAAGCTTGCTAACTGACAACAAATTAAACGAGAGCTCAGGAAGACTCAGGACAGAAGACAAGGACAATGAAGAGGTAGGGTGAACTGTGCCGGATCCACGAACAATGGATTGTGAACCATCAACGAGAGTAACTGGGTTTAGAGTCTGATGTGGCTCAAATGTGGAAAATAAACTAGGATTACCTGTCATATGATCTGTAGCACCTGAGTCAATGACCATTTGGTTAGCGAAGAAGCTACGCAGGCAGTAGGCTTACCAGAATCCGCAAGAGTAGTGGTTGGGCCAGAAGAAGAAGAATTCTTCTCCTGATGCTGCAAAAACTTTGTATATTCCGAAGCAGAAACAGTGAGAGAACCACTACCGTCAGCAACATGAGCAGATGATAGAGGCTTCTTGTTACGCAGCTTTGGACAATTGCACTTAACATGCCTAATCTCATGGCAATAACGACACTCCGCATTATCATGCCACTGCCCCGGTCCGGAGGGACTCTTAGAACCACCATTCTTGTATGGTGGCTTGCCAGACACATAAGTAGGAGCTTGACTAAGTAGAGCACTACTATGTTGTTCTGAAGGAGCAACTGTTGAATGCTCAGTGCGAAGAATCCTACTAAATCCTTCATCCAAAGATGAGATTTTCGTATCCAAAAGAACTTGAGACTTGGTAATCTCAAAATTAGACGAGAGACCAGCCAAAAAACTCATGACCGCCATCTTTTCCCTCTGAGTCTGCTGTACACTGATGTCTGCATCGAACGGAAGAAGTTCATTCAGCTCTGCATAAGTTTTCTTGAATGCCATGAAATAATCTGTAAGAGACCTGTCGCCTTTCTCTGGCCTATAGAACGCTTGACAAACATCAAACATGCGAGATACGTTCTCTTTGCCTGAATAAATGAACTCAAGGTACTTCAACACGCTCTTAACAGTCTTACAGTGAGTGATAAGACTAATAACAGTACTGTCGATGGAATTACGTATCGACAGAAACAAACGAGCATCATCGCGCATCCACTCTGTCTTCGTGGTTTCATCAGAAGGAGGATCGTCAGAAATATGAGGATCCATCGAAATACTTAGCAAATAGAGCTCAATAGTCTGATGCCAATCCATATAATTATTAGAGCAAAGCTTGTGTTCCGTAATCTTAGACATTACGGACACAACCTCAACAGACTTAGCCTACGAAATCTCAACAAAGATTAAATAAAATCAAAGAAATACCCACAACTGATCTCACACGGAACCCAATACAGACCGAAACCAGGCTAGGAAGCATCGGAAGACGAAGATGAGATGAACAAGAACGACCGGAGCGAAATTCGGCAACGGACGCGCCTCCTGGTGCCGGCGGTGTCAACAAGAGATGCGCTGAAACAAAATGGGCGGTGGTGCTCCGTTTTACTCAAGAACCCTAATAATTTTTTTTATATGAATCTCAGCCCCCCAAAAATTCGAAAACAGAAACTCTAAAAACCTAGAGATGTGATACCATGATATCTTAGGAGCAAAACATAATAGAATGAGGTGAAAATCATATATTCCATTAACTGAAGAAGATACATATATACACATCAATACTAGGCTAAATATGGAAAAGATTAAACCTAATACTACCTACTAAATATATACATTACAACATATAGCTTTTGTGCTTTAATTGTTATCATTTGGAGTTTTTTATGTATTTGCTAGTTTTTACAGTAATAGTTGTGTTTTCATTGCATAATTGGAGCAACACAGTTAAATATTGGCATGAAGAGTTGAAGGAAGATTTAACATGTTATTGGGCTTAATTAAATACTTAAGTAAAAGCTTAATGGACTAGATTAAATGATCAAAGCCTTTGAAAATCCGAAGCCTAGTACGAAAATAGCTTGAGCTGATCTGGAAATTGTCGGTCGACCCAAGCGAGTGTAATTTACAATGGGCTGAGTCGACCCGACCGAAATCACTTGGGTGGACCCTATGCAAAAATAGTCCTCTGGGTCGACTGAAACAGATAGATTGACCCATGTGCTCGGGTCCGCGGGAATGTGTTTTTTTTTTTTTTTTTATCTCCAATTCAGGATTTTAAACATATATATAAAAGCTTTAATTTTGATACATGCCCCATATGAGACAATAGATGAAAAATATATGTTCCAAGAGAAGAGAGAAGAGAAGAAAAAGACGAGGACTTGCTATCTACTCAATAGGAAGTAACAAAGCAGAGTTTAATAACTCGAAAGATATAAATTTGCAAAGATATAGTAGCCCACCTAGATAATAGATAAGCTTTTAAACTCAAGATTGGTCCTGCTCAAGTTTTATCTCTTCTAGACCTACAATAACCAGTCTTAGCTTAGTTAATCAAAGGCCGCTATCAAAACTCAATTCCTAAGTTCCCTTTTAAATTTTATGTTAAACTTCATTATCAATTAATCCTATATTTTCCTATTTATTTCACATCACTTCAATTTATAAAATAGAACAAATTATATATAATTTAATTAACTGGGACACTATCCATCTAGCTGATAATTGATTATATTTCAAGATGGTACACTAATCAGTTAATTCCTTTAATATATCCTTTATTAACTAATTATTTGACTACATCTCTTTATTTTAAAGAACTACGTACTAAGGAAAAATATGCAACATGAAGATTATAAAATATGCAACATGAAGATTATAAATTAACTCATATTATGACTATATAATGAATCGCACGTACTAATAGTAATCATTTATTCAAAAGTATTGAATCTTCAAATTAACAATTACTAAAAAATATCTTAACCTCTACTGTATAGGACTAAACCACTTACTCTTAACTTAGTTACATAATAAATTATCATTATCTTCAACAAATAAATATTTATAGAACATAATTCGTTATTACTTCAAATTAATCGATAAGAGTACAATTTAATTTTAATTATGAAATATCAATATAAATTCTAGAATATAATCTTTATTGATGAGTCTATCATTTAAAAAAATAATTGATATACAGAGGGAGTAAATTTTTAATAGCCAAATATTTTTATGTTAATTGGATGAATTCGAATACGGAATTAATTAGAAAAGAGAGAAAAACTCTTACCTTCCTAATTTCGCCAATGAAATTATATACATGCAGTACCCTCCTAATTTCGTATAATTTGTTTATATGTGTACACACACTCCTTGCCTCGTAACAATTAGCATCCAAATTATTATAGTTACAAGACCCTTGTAACTATATGGATAGAGGTTTGTGCATATTTGCCAAGTTATTTATTTCACTATTATCTCTACTATTTTTTTATTATTATATTCATTATTAATCATTACTATTACGACAACTATATATGTGTGTATATATATATGTGGATTATCATTATGTAAGTACTATATATTATTTCAATATATATTTAGATAATTCTTAAATTTCGGATATGATTATATCTGAAAAAAAAAATTAGTATTCTAAATAAAAATACAAGAATGCTCCGGGTATCTCTAATCCACTAAACGACATACTTCACCTAGAAAGAGGTCCATTTTTTCCCCCTAACTTACTCTTAAGGTTAGCACATGCTATTCTTTTAATATTGAAAAGTTTTTGGATATTACACTTATTCTAACTATTAGATTTATATTCCTAATTAAATTTAGTCGATAAAATTTTAGGGTATTACACTAATGTAATCAATATTTGAATATCCAACTTTACGATATGTATAAATTTAGAATGTATTTAGTTATAATATCAGCATATAACAATATATTTGATGTAGTCTAACAAAAAAATATTAATTATATATGAGGTAAATAAAACTATATTTTATAATTATAAATTATATAATCAAGAATTGAAACTTGATACAGAAACAGACACAAATGAATTTCATTATCCATATGATATCAAGCAAACAAACACTATTACACTAAGTAAAATCATCAAAACCAACATTAAGCAATTATATTTATTTGTGTCTAATAATTACTTAGTTAATTTGATTCATCAATATATTTTTTGATTTTTATATCCATTCACACAATTATTATATAATATACAAATATTATGTATACTTTAAGTGTCTCGTTGAAATATTTTATGTATACTTATATCAATGAAATAAAAGGAAAATGAGATATAACTATAGAAGTGAATTACAATATATAAATTATATAATAAAATTATTTGAAATTTGTATTCAAATTAAGATTATTATAAATGTTTACATATTGGTTTGAACATTTGTAATCATTTAATGAAAAATAATAGACTAACAAGAGTAACGAACTGGATCACTAATCAACTAATATGATTACAATTTACATGAAAAGTGAAAATTAATGATCTATAAAATAGTAAGAAATAGATATATGAATAAATTATGATTTGCAAATTGTAAATATAATAAAACACTTTGAATTTGAATTTGAATTCGAATGAAAATGATTGTGAAATATTTATATAATGAATTTTGAACATTAGCTATGAAAAATAATAAAGGAACACGAGTCTTGATTAATGAACTAATTCACTAATTAAGTAACATGATTACAATTTATATGAAAATGTAAATGAATAATCCATAAAATACAAGAAAATCACGAGATATGAGTAAGTTCTTATTTACAAATTCTATAAGAAAAAACACTTTGAGATTTTAATTCTAATTAAGATAATTTTAAAATATTTAGATATTAAATTTTGAACATTAGTAATGAAATTAAAACAATAAACTAATATGAGTAAATAGTAATGGACTAAATTACTAATTCATTAACACGATTACATTTCATTTGAAAAATCAAAATGAATTATTGATAAAAAAAGAGATATAATTAATCATTTATAAATTATATAAGAAAAACACTTTGAACATGATTTATTGCCTTTTTTTTAATCGACTTTTTTTTTCTGAATTTTTTTATATGGAATATGTCATTATCGAGTCAAACTCAAATCGAATTCAACCACAAATGTTATTAATTGAGTCGAACTCGAACTCGAAATTAAAGCTCGAATCAAGTTCAAGATCGAACTCCAACCGAATATTTCTTAAATGAGCCAAACTTGAGCTTAAAAAATATTCAACTCGATTCGGCTTGCTTAATAAGTCATTTCAATTCTAACATCCCACACCGGTTAATTTCAAATATAAAAAGTCCAACTCCATGACATATTGTTTATTAGAAAATTCGAAGACAAGGGCGCACAACGTAATTTTCTTTAGTATGTTTGTTTCTATAGCACTACAAAAAAAATACCATAATAGAGACAGAAATATCCATCTCCAAATTCTTTTTATCCATCTCTAATTCAGGTTAGCGACGGAATTGAGATGGAATAATTCCGTCTCTAATATCATGATCGCTAAATATTTAGAGACGGAAAATTTTCCTTCTCTAAAATTTAAAGACGGAATAATCCGTTGCTCTCCTCAGTCACCTTGTTTAGTCCCCATTATTTAGAGACCAAATTTACCGTCTTTATTCCGTCTCTAACTTTAGAGACGGAAAATTCGGTCACTAAATTTGAGATCATTTTTTTATTTGGAAATCGAATATTCTGTCTCTATTCCGTCTCTAATTTTAGAGATGAAATATTCAGTCACTAAATTGAAGACCAATTTTATTATTTTGAGACTGAATATTCCGTCTCTAATCTGTTTCTAGTGTGGGATTTTTATTTTAATTATTTATACCTATATATAAATTAAATTTATCAATACAAATAAAATATTTGAATACCATTGAATCAAATAAAATACAAATATATAAATCACAGTAAACATCATAATATCATCCCAAACTTCCAATATTCATAACAAAGTAGTTTATAATATAAGTACCAAACGTCTAAAACACAAACACAACATAACTAGCTGGTTG
Source organism: Perilla frutescens (assembly GCA_026008535.1). Lineage (NCBI taxonomy): Eukaryota > Viridiplantae > Streptophyta > Magnoliopsida > Lamiales > Lamiaceae > Perilla > Perilla frutescens. The sequence goes on from BRKX01000016.1 coordinate 58,071,625, forward strand.
GTGGAGGTTGTTGTGGCTGTGAACTGAAAGACTGGGGTTGTATCCGACCTGATAGATAGGACTCGATCATCTCCTGTATCTGTCGTTGGTGCTGTTCCATCTTCTGCTGCAAAACCTCTTCCATTTGTCGTTTAGCATATTCTCTTTCTTTTTGTAATTGTTCTTGGCTCTCTCGTAGTTGATTTTCTAGGATCTGTAGACGGTTCTTGAAGTTGTTGATCACATTAGCATTGACTTGTGATGTGCTACTATGTGACTCTCCACTTGAAGTTGAGTAAACATGTGATCGATTTCCAAGGCCAAACACACGTATCTTCTCTGAGACACCAACTACATCTACAAAAAGAGACGACATGTCGATGCCACCACCATCACCTTCAGCACTATCATCAAGATGTTGACCTTGACTCATCTCTTCAACACGTGCACGGAAATCTGCCTGAAAAAATTAATTATAGTTAAAGTTTTTGTATCAAAAAATGCACAATATAGTTAGTAATTTTTTGTATATATTTACTGCAATCCGCTTAGACTTGCCATCAGTAAACACTCCATCTGCACCAGTGTGGAGCCGTAAAAAAACATCCCAATCGCTTATCTTATTAGTAGACACCTCTTTTTCCTTAGCCTATTTGATACAAGTAATTAAGTACCATCATATTAGTCAATCAATTTGATAAAGTTTAGAAATTCAACTCTACCAGCAACAAAAGATCCAAAATTTTCATCACTATCGGCAACAAAAGATCCAAATTTTTTATCACTATCAGCAACAAAAATAACCAAATTCAATTATTGAAATCAATAAAATGAACACACAATGAAATGGATTAGTCTCAGAATCATCATCACCAAATATTTTTCAACCAATTAATGTTATTCAAAGAGTTACTGACGCGAAGTCGTTTCGCGCTCAAAAATAATTTATAACTCCTGTGCCCATAGCGAGCATAGCCAGCTAATGAGTACGGGTCGATTCCACAGAGAGCTGTTGTGATTCTACCTTCAAGTAACCAATCATAAAAAGGGGGTTTGGTTTGTTATCACTACTGGAAATTAAATCTACAAAAGAAAGTAAAGAATATATCAAATAACAAAGGTTCTGGTATTTGAACTTGAATTTGGTTTAAATATATATCAACTCGATCATAGGCACACCGATTTTCATACATGATAAATCACCTAGTTATGGAGACCCGATTCCTTTCTGTGTCTTCTCATTCATCCTTTCATTATAGACTTAAAAGTGATTCCTCGTCAATTAAATCCCTAATCAGTCATCCATCCCCCAATTCCTCAAAGAGATGTAAGTGGACAGACAGTAGTGTGCCTTAGATGAACCCAGATCTGTTGTGTTTACCGATTCCTCGTGTGCCCACAACAACCAATTGATTCCCTTATTACTATATGAACCAACACACAGTCACGATTTGCCAATTCAATTAATAGTGGTGTGCCCTCTTTACCTAATGAACGATCAACCATATTGGACATTTTAGACACACACTCACGTGGAACAAGGCACAAGAATCAACAGAAATCTATCATGCATTATTATGCCCATTTTGACCTCACGAGTCCAGATTTATATTCAAACTATTTTCGTTGTTCAAACACCAAAATTAAAAGTCTAGCTAAGCATGCTAGACATAATTAAAATAGCATAAATAAAAAACATAATTAATAAGAGAACTTACTGAATTTAATAAGCAAAAATACCCAACATAAACGTTGAGTTTATGAACATAATCCTAAGTCCAAATGCTTGAGCCTATTGGAATCATTTTTTTTGCAAAGCAGCGTACTGAAAAGTAAAATGCAGAAATTAGAAATTGTAGCAATTGTTTCTGACTATACGAACTTGTGTTTCCAGAAATTAAAATAGCTCAAATAATTACATTTCTGAATTAGAGATCCCCCAATAAGTTGGGGTCTTCACTGGATTTTTGGAACTGGCGTGTCTTCTCTGATCTGACTGGATAAGCATAAGTTGACCAAATCTCTATTTTTTAGGGATTGGGCTTATCTCTTCGTTGCAGCGCCTCTAGGAGTCCAGTTCATCTCCCCTCTTCTTCAGATAATGCAACTATCTTTTTCATCTCTTTCCTCCAACTATACTCTGGGTTTTCCACGATTGCCCCATCCAGGTCTATTGTAGAGTCTGCACGAGCAAAGTGGGCACGACATCATGCTGTCAGCCTCATCCATCTCTGATATGCCCATTCCTCTGCCCGAATATAGGATGAGTGCTGAAAGAAGTCCCCTGTGCCTCTGACTGAATATTTAGCTTGGATTTTGAGTGAATAGCTGGGCATAAAATGCCCCTTTCGCCAGACTCGACCTCCGCAATGCCCTATGACCTTATCCTGATTCCTTTTGACTCAAAACACACTAAAAAGTACATTTATAACGGATAAAATGCCCATAAAAATACGAAATAAATGGACTTATCACACCCATACACTTTAGACATGATTGTTCTCAAGCATGGGATGCAATGCGTCCAGAAAAACAAAAGAAAAGAAAGGCAAAAAAGAAACAGACTCAAAACAAAGCATGTAAACTGTTAATCAGTATGGGCACATCACAATCAATATTCCAACAAACTGCAAAGTACCAACATACCAAAAATAGGTCAAAAATGAGTTCAGCTTGGTAATTCTCACAAACTCTCTTCACTCAGTGTTTAAGGTCAGTGTATACACTCAAATCAATGCAATTCTATACTTAGTCATCCCATAAGCTTGCTAAAGTTCTACTATCAATCTCCAGATATCATTGAAGCATAAGTATCAATAAGGCTTTTTATGCTACAGTGGGCATTTCATGTAGGTGGGGCTTTATTTCTGTGCAGGCACCCCCCATCTTTTTCTAAGTCAACTACCCCGCGGTGCCCCGTTTAGACAACAAATATTTCTTTACTCTGGGCATTCTGAACACTTAAGACTAGGGGAATCTATCTCTACCTTTTTTTCTTTTTTCTTTTATCATTTTTTTCTTTTTTTTTATTCTCCTATCTTTTCTGTCCTTTTCACAAATATCCCCCAACAATTCTGCCTTCCCCATTTTTTCTTTTTCAAGCTCTTATAATGCCCTGGCTATATATTTTACCACTCCTCTGCTTTTTTTGGGTTCGGGCTTTGGTGTGCCCTCCTCAGCCTTCCTCTTCCGTGAAGAGGGCTCTTCAACAAGCTTCTCTCGTGCCTTCACGGCCACCGCCTTACCGACCCACTGCTTGGGCGGAGAGTCCTTCGAGGGCTCATCAACGAGCGTGTGAGCTTCAGATCGCTCACTTTGCTCTTGCTCCTCCTCCTCTTACTTAGAGGCTTCATCCTCGGTCTCCTCACGCTGAGACCCTTCAGGCTGTTCTGACTGCTCTGGAATAGGCTCCCCGACTTTTTTCTTCCCCTTGGCTTTCTCCAGAGCCCTTTTCTTTATCTCCACAGGCAGTTCCTCCTCTCTCTGAGAATCCATCTCATCCAATTCATCCACAAAATCGTCTAGTCCTTCATCTCCCTCCTCTTCCACATTCTTCTATTCCTCAACAGCTTCTTCAGATGGCTCGGGTGTCGGAACCCTAGCTGGTTTCTTCCATTTCTTTGCAGTCACCTTTACCGCTTCTTGAGCTTGCTCCGTTATAGGATCCGCAGCTGGTTCCTCCTCCTGCATGGCCATAGTCGTGGCTCCTCTTTCTGGCTATTCCTCTTGTGACGGCGTCGAAGAGCTCGTCTCTTCCACCACCACCGCGGGCTCTTTCTCAGGCACATTCTTCTCAGCAACCTTGCTGGTTGCTCCGGTGACAGTTCCGGTAGTGGCTCCGACCTTCGGCTTCGCAGCCTTTTTCTTTGCAGCTTTTGGTTGCGCGGGCTCTTCAACCACAGTAGGAGTTTCACACTCCAACTTGCCCTTTGCCTTTGGAGCCATTTTCTTACCTCTGGTATTCACCATTTTTGAAGCTTGAGAGGTTGTGGAAATGTTTCTTCTCGAAGGGTTTTTTGAAGAGGGTTTGGATGTTTCAGAAAAATTTAAAGAGAATGAAAGTGATTATTTTGATTTTGTGGAGTTTATTTTAAGCATAGTGTTACTGTAGCTTGATGTGACCGAGATCCTCAAGATTCTTAGGGTTTTATGCAATCGGTATGCCCACAGTAATGCATAAGCATTATCCCTAAAAAATCGAACTTCATCTTTATCTCTTCAGAGTGCCCTGCTTCAGAGTCCCTAATTTTTCAGGATTTAACTCTATCTCTTGTCTCTCTCTCTTTATCCTAACCTGTAGATCACATACTTATCCAAAACAAGCGTAAAATTGCCCCTAATCTTAATTAACTGAAAAACTTTATTTAATTAAAACGGAAAAGAAAAGAAAATAAAATAAAACCTAGGTTACCTCCAAGTAGCGCCCCATTTATTGTCGTGGACATGACAAAATCCCTGCTCAGGTATAAATGGACTCTCCAAGCCAGACCACTCTAGTTACCCGATCAGAATGCCCTAAGTATAGTTTGAGGCGATGGCCATTAACCTTGAATTGCCCTCCGGTTTCGGGATTTTTAAGCTCAACTGCCCTATTGGGGTATTCCGCACAGACTTGAATGCAGTCCGGTATGCCCACAGGGCATCATCCAAATGGGCACTCTAGTCCTTCCGACTTGGATTTACTATATTCCCAAGGATGGCTTTAATTTCTCGATTTGAGACTTCAACTTGGCCATTCCCTTGTGGATGATAGACTTTTGTGACTCTATGGTTTACCCCATACTTCTTCAATAGCCTCTCCATCGTTTGGTTGTAAAAATGGGTCCCTTGGTCACTGATGATGGACCTGGGCACACCAAATCGACTAAAAATGTGGGATTTCAGAAATGCGGCTACTATTCTTGCATCATTGGTAGGAGTAGCCTAGGCTTCCAGCCATTTAGACATATAATCAACTGCCATGATAATGTAATAGTTCTCCGTAGAGTTTGCAAGGGGTCCTACAAAATCCATTCCCCAAACATCAAAAATTTCCACTGGCATGATGGGTGTCATGGGCATTTTATTTCTTCTTGTGATGTTCCCAACCCTCTGGCATTGATCACACCTTCTGCAAACGTCATGGGCATCCTTGAAAATTGTGGACCAAAAGAACCCACAGTCCAAAACTCTTCTCGCTGTTCGGTTTGGTCCGAAATGCCCTCCACAAGCATAATTGTGACAATGCTTCAAAATATCCTCAATTTCATGATCTGGGACACATCTTCTTATGATTTGATCAACACATCTCCTCCACAGAATAGGGCTATCCTAGGCATAGAACTTGCTCTCATACCTTGAGTACCCAATTGGCAGCTCTCCTGACTCTAAAAAGTTCACTATATCTGATACCAGGGCTCCAGTGTGCCCCGTGCTGAGTACAAGTGCTCATCAGGGAAATGATCCGTAATGGGCATCTCATCGTTTTTTTCATTTAGCACTCGGCTCAGATGATCAGCTACCAAGTTCTGTGCTGACAAATGAGATTTTCACCCGTATTTCCGAGCATAGCATGCGCGTTTTAAGTACCATTCTCTTTTATTTTGTTGTTTTAATACTGTTTTTCCGTTTAATCGTGTAATAAGTATTTTTAAACACCGTTGTGTACTTTCAGGGAAAAATCGATCGGGTCGGGACTCTAAGGCACGAAGTCACCGTGACCCAGGTATAGAAGCGGCGCGAGTGAACATCAATACAGATGCCTCGATAACAAGCAGCTAGGCGCGGCCCGACCCACGTAAAGGAGGCGCGACCAGCTCGGTCGTACTACCCGGCACGACATGAGCACGGTCTGGAGTGGGCACATAGTGGTCCGGCACGACCACCTCGGTCGCGCCACCCGGCGCGGCCCGACCGGGACGCGATCGAGCTCGTGTCGCGCCCTCCCTGTTCCGACGTGATTTTTACATTTTTCTATTTCCTTTTCATTTTCTTTTAATGGTTGAAATTATAGTTGAATAAATACCCACCTTGGTTCAATTCTAGGGTAACTTTTAATACTTAGCACCCAAAAATAGAAGAGAGGCACTTGTGAGAGAAATTTTGTTAGATGCTTGAAGTTTTTGAAGAATTTTGAAGACAAAGTTGAAGTTTGAAGATTGTCCATTACCTTTTCGGGTTTACTCTAATCTATTTTTTGATTTCCTTATCCCTTGTTTATTTTTTGTTTTCTTTAGTTTTAAGCATGTCTAGCTAAATCTTTTACTCATAGGGTGATATGATTTAACATTGAATGAAGGATTAATGGATGAAAAAAAAACATGTTAATCTCCCATCTTTTATTTCTCATGAATCAATGGTGTGAATGTATCTAACTAGGGTTGGCCTCCTTAAGTTGGATTTTGTGTTGATTATGTTTTGAGAAGAACTAATTTGCATTGGAAATTGATTTATGAGCCCTATTAGGTATTGAATGAGAATTTGTGCCTAGTTGGTTTTTTGTTGATTAATTGTGCTTAATTTGAGGAAACGGGAATTTAGTCCTAGAGATAGGAGAGTTTCCTTTTGTTCAATTAAATCTTAGAAGCTCGAGAGAGCCTATGATTATTTTTTATATTAATCTTGAGTGGAGTTAATATGAGTTCTAATCCCGAAATCCATTATTCGTGTTGATGAATATTGCCCTAGAATCTTTCCTTCATTTGTTGCCCCTCTTTATTGCATTTGTGATCATTTTGAGTTTATTTTAGTTTATTCCAACAAATTGTTAAATTTTATGCTTAGAGTAAAAACAAAACAAATCCATGCTATATGCGCTGCTTGACTTGTGAAATGACATGGGTGTGATGCTTGTATACCTTGAATCATCTTAACTCCCTGTGGAATCGACACCGTTTCACCTTGTATTAAAATTCGCTTGTACACTTGTAAGTTTGATTCGGGATTTAAAACTTAAAGTAGAAAAGTCCACATCAATCTCCCTCACTGTGATAAGTGTGGTTTTTGCACCATTTATTGAGGTTGAAATGATGAGTTTTGGTGAGTTAAATGTGTGCTTTAACCCAATTTAAGCTATTAACCTCCCGATTTAGATGTTTTGTTTCTTGTTTGAGTTTTACAGGAACTTGAGGATCAATTACTTCAAACTTGAAGGATTCAAGACCATACATAGATAGAGAATCAAATAAGGAGCACACTGCAAGTTGAATCGGGTCAATCGGCCAAGAAACGAGCATGAATGAAGCAAAACTGTGGAAGCTACCGGAGACTCATGCCGAACGCGACCCTCAAACGCGACCCCCTTGGGTCGAGTTTCGACTGAAGGCTGAAACGCGACCCTCAAACGCAACCCAGATCCCATGTTGCAGAGCCTTCAGAAAGCTGAAATCCTTTGGCTGAAACGCGACCCCCTTGGGTCGAGTTTCGACTGAAGGCTAAAACGCGACCCTCAAACACGACCAAAAGCCCGTGTTGCAGAGTCTTCAGAGACCTAATTTCCTTTGTTCCAAACTCGACCCTCAAATGCGAGTTCCTGGGGTCGAGTTCCGCACAGACGAAAATTAAAATTGACTTTTGGCATCCAATTATTGGTCCACTCCTTTATATATCTATTGGGGTTTTCAAACCACACACCAACCACCCTTTAGAGTCGAAAATACACAAGAGAAACACCACATTTGGGGATTTTTGAAGATCAAGAAGAAAAAGGAAGATTCAACCATCCATTTGAAGATTGAAGCCATTAGATTGAAGAAGAGTGTTCTACATTGGGTTATATAATTTCTTCTCCTCTCTTAAGCTTGTATTTAGAATGGGTTTTTATTCCTTCTTTTGTATTCTTGATGTTATTGTGAATATGGTTGGCTAAGAGCCTTAGAGCTCTAGGATGTGGTAAAACAATGTGAATATTGATCTTGATTTGGGTTTTCTATATATATATATATATATATATATATATATTTATGCTTTGTCAAGATTTTAATCCATGCTAGTTCTTGAATGGTGTTGTTTGAAGTGGCATTCTTACTAGCATCAAATGTATGAATCACTTGCATCTAGTCAATCTCGTGATCACAGGCATGCTTAGATTAAATCTACATAGTTGTCTTCTTAGTCGAATGTCGATTATGTGGGAGGAAATGTGACCCCTTAGAGCCTTTGGTAGGTGCGACCTTGGAATGCGTTAGAGATAACCATCCTTGTCGCATTCGCAATTAAGGAGATATTCGAGAGATGCTCCTTCTATATTCGTGGTCTTCCTATCTATGAACTTAGCATGATTGTGTGTTTAAATCCTTGTTGTTTGATCAATAGGACATTGTGTATCCATATCCTAGAGTCTTGCCCTTATTTATCATCTTCAAATATCTCTCTCTTGTTGGTATTGTTTATTTCATTTGCTATTTAGTTTGTTTATTATTGTTGTTTGGTATTCACTTGTTTATTTCTTATGTTTTGATTTTGTTGTGACAATCAACCCTCATCCTAATCCATAGTCTAAATATTTCACTCGTCTATGCTCGTGGTACTTGTATTTTCAAGTTCTAATTCATTTTCCCTGTGGATCGATCTCGTTTCATCCTGTCTACAATTATATGCTTGTATACTTATAAGTATGACTCGAGTTTATAAATATTGAAACCATTGTGGAGAGTAAATCTCGCATCAAGTTTTTGGTGCCGTTGTCGGGGATTTGTGAATTAATTTGATATATGAAATATTGTGATAACGATTGTATGGATTGGTTTAGACATTTTATATTACTTTTGTTTTGTTAGGATTTGCATTGATTTCTTGGTTCTTTGACTGGTAGTGTATGCACACTCGATCTAGAGGTGAGCCACCTATCGACTTGGATCCAGAAATTGAAGCAACGGTGCGCCACACCAACACACGTAGACGGAGGAGAATGGCAGATAACCTTCCACCGGTTCAAGATCCTATGATTGCCCAAATGCAAAGGCAATTAGAGGTTATGCAAGGGCAATTGAGAGCCCAAGAAGAAACACAACATAGAAATGTAGAGACCCCAATCTGAAACCTTTTCCAACCCGTCGTGAACCGAGGGGTGGTGAATGGACCACCCATTCAAGCGAACAATTTCGAGTTCAAGACATCCCTTATACTCATGATCCAACAACACCCGTTCCGAGGAATGCCAATGGAGGATCCAAATGAGCACATACGCAAGTTTCTTGAGTATAGTGGGACGATAAAGGCGAATGGAGTCCCGGATGATGCAATCCAAATTCGGCTATTCCCATTTTCTTTGAGCGACAAGGCGGAGACTTGGTGGTTGAGCCAAGCCCAAGGATCGTTCCTTCACAAGTTTTTTCCACCCGGAAAAACTCTCAAACTTAAAGGCGACATCACCGTGTTCAAGCAATGGGATGAGGAAAGCATGTATGAGGCGTGGGAACGCTTTAGAGAGATGCTAAGAAAGTGCCCCGGGCATGGGTTTGGAACCGACCACCAAGTGTGTATCTTCTATGGTGGAAGTAAACTCGAGATGAGAACACTAATGGATGCGGCCGCGAGAGGATCCTTATTAGCAAGAGGCTCGGACGAAGCCATGAGAATCATAGAGGAAATGACCTCTAATTCATTTCAATAGCCGGTTGCAAGAGAAGGTGTTCAAATAATGAAGAAAGTTGCATCTACCTCAAATTCGGATGCACTTGAGCTATTGGCGGCTCAAGTATCAACTTTAAACTCAAGAATCGAAGCCTTCACCAATCCAAAATTCGAGACTTCTCAAAGTCAATTTGAGGAAGTTAATTATGCGAATCAAGGAGGAGGCTACTCGAACCTACAAAGGCCATATAATCCGGGGTACAAGCCCCAATACAGAGGTCAATATGGTGGAAATCAAAGTTACCAAAATAAGGCTCAATATCCAAACTTGTCTTATGGTAACCTAAATAACGCTATCCAACAACCTCCCGATTTTTCAGTTACAAATGGCATGATTGATGAGGAGAAGAAGCCAAAGATGGATGATCTTTTGATGGCTTTCATGGGAAAGATGGAAAAATACATGGGTGAGACACAAACTCGCTTTGAAAAATTGGAGAATCGTATGGGAGCGATTGGCACCCAAGTGAATATGCTAGAGAAGCAAATGAGCCAACTTGCTACAATCAGAGGGAATCAACAACAATAAGGCAAGTTCCCGAGCAATACAACCATCAACCCAAGAGAGCAATGTAAGGCTATATATGTGTTAAATGTTGGGTCAGTGGAAAAATTGGAGGTTTCTCATGTAAATCTTGATGAACGAGAAGGTGAAAATGGATTGAAAGACAAGAAGGGTGAAGTTGGAATTGAGAAGAAATCAATGGAGAAAACTTTAAGTAAGTCACTACCATCAACTTTGTCTCCCTTCCCTGTTGTTGTTCCATATCCTGAAAGATAGCAAAAGTATGAGCAAGATGAACAATTCAAGAAATTCTTGGAGGTGTTTCGAAAAGTCCACATCAACCTCCCTCATGTGAATTTGTTGCAAAGAATGCCAAACTACGCAAGATTCTTTAAGGAAATGTTTTCAAAAAAGAAAAAGTTGAGAAAGTGTGAAGTATTGAGCCTCACGGGTGAATGTAGTATCTTCCTTCAACAAAAGTTGCTACCAAAGTTAAAAGATCCGGGGAGTTTTGTTATCCCATGTGATATTGGCAAAAAGTTGATTGTGAATGCACTTTGTGATCTTAGAGCAAGTGTGAACCTTATGCCTCTTTCTTTCTTTCATAAACTAAAAGTTGGAAAGTTGAAGACGACAAATGTTTGCTTGCAATTAGCAGACCATTCTATTACTCAACCAAAGAGGATCATTCAGAATGTTCTTGTGCGAGTAGGCGAATTCATTTTTTCTTGGTACTCGATATGGAGGAGAACGAAGAGATACCACTCATCCTAGGAAGACCATTCTTGAGTACCACAAGGGCCCTAATTGATATGAAAAAAGGTGAACTTACTCTCAGGGTTCATAACTTGTCGACCATGTATCAATTAAAGGAGAGAAGAGAAGTTCCTAAAGAAGATGGGTCTAAGGACACGGAAGAATGCAAGGTGATTCGAAAAGTCAAACCGGGCAAGATGATTTGTCAAGAAAAGAGTGAAGAAGATATTCCCGAGGAGTACTTTAGAATCTTTGAATCGGATTTGATTGCAATGCCTTGGACAATTCAAGTAGGTGCACTTGTGTGGCATAGGAAGCCACCATATCTTCTTGGTTGACTATTGGCCATTGATATCCTGTCGAGCTCACGACGTTAAATTAAGCGCTTTTTGGGAGGCAACCCAATGATTTTTATGTTGTTTTGATTTGTTGTCTTATTTTATTTATCTTGTTTAGTTTAGATTTGTTTATAAGGGTGGTGTTTTGATTGGAAGTTGATGATTAGTGTTTATGTTTGTGGAGTGAAATGAATGCAGTGAGTTGTGTTGAATGACGGGAGAGCATAAGTGTTCGAAAATAGATGTCAAAAGAAGCATGGAAAAGGCTCAAAAGCTAAAAACACAGAGCTCAAAACTCGAGAGACAAAGGTTGCGAGCCGAGCCCGACCTCATTCCCGAGATAAAATAAACCAATCCCAGTTCATTATGTCATCATCTTCTCAGCCATTTCCACACTAGTCTCCACACCATCCACCTCACTACGCCGTTAGTGAGCCTTGCCACCATCTTTTTACCTCCAAACTTATTTCCTCTCTTGGATCAAAATAAGTTTAGGGGAAGGGGAGAGAGTCATGGTGGCTAGGGTCTTTTCTGCTCATTTTACCCCTTTATTTAAATAATTTTCTAGTTAGTGTATTTATGTTTTCGGATATTGAAGCATGTTCGGATGTTTGAGCATGCTTATTTTATTTATGCTTTGGATTATGCTTGAATTTTTTTTTTAGTTTTTATGTTGAATTGATTGGATAGAGGCATTGATGGATATTTGATTACATGTCATTTTGTTTCATGAGCATGTGATGTTTTATCTATATTTTTGTTCAATTATCTTATGATATGTGGTTCCGGAATATTTTGAATTAAATAGGTGTTTGTTTTTGTAACATGATAGGAGTTATGAGAGCATGTTTTTGATGAAATTGGAATCATTGATGAGCATGAGCTTATGTTCAAAATTTTTGAAAAATATTGATAAAAGGCAAAATTTTATAGCATGATAATGTAAGCAAGGTTCTTTTAGTGTCTCAAAAGTACAATTATTGAAGGAAAAGCTTATCTTAGGAAGATTTTGGTCCAAAGATTACACAAGTGTAATCTTTTCTTTGATGAGTGATTGATGGTCTTCTTGATGCACTAGTCTTTCTCTAGAACTTGCTTGGTGACTTAATTGAGGTTACAATTGTGTGTTTGATTTCTTGAAAAGGATTTAAGGTCATTTGTTGTTTAACCTCATGATGATCCAAATATTTTTCTTTCCAATACAAATTGAATCCCTTGCAAGCCCTTTTTGAGCCTTGAAATGTTTTCTTGATTTTGTTGGGTTGGGAATGAAATAAATGACAAGTTGTGAATATTCTTTCAATTGGAACTTTTGAGAAATCATGTAATTAGAAAAAGGTAAAATATTGAAATACTCTTGTGTTGAAAAGATTAAAAAGAAGTGAATTATCTTGATTTGAATTGAAAATCCTTAATTGAAGAAAAGAACAGAGATGTTCACATTGTGATCACAAACAAAAAGAGTAAGAAATGATGAAAAATTTAAAAAAATCTCAAAGAGATTGGGTTGTGAAACAAAAGGAGTAAAAGAAAACTTGTGTGGTTCTACTTGGTTGATAATGTATTGATTTGCTATTTTGGGACGCCACTTTGCCAAATATTTTTCCTACCCTTCCGAAAAGCCTTCACTACAACCCGAAAAGCCCTTAATGATTCTTATTTGAGAACACACGTAGAGTAGTGGAGATTGTAGTCACTTTGCAAGCATATGGTAGGATTCTAGTGCACACTTTACCTTGAGCGGATAAATGTTTAACCTATATACTCGAGCGTGAGCGTTCATTGATCCTTGTGAGAGCTTGAATTTTGATAATTGTATCATGATGATTTTGATGTACTTGTTTATGTTTGATTGCCAATATTATCAATGCATTGTTTATCTTTTGATTTTTGAAGCAAATTGCCATCTTGATTCAAATTTACTCAAATTGCTTGCTTTTGTACTCTTGTTTTTATTTGAGGACAAACAAATATTTAAGTTTAGGGGAGTTGATAAGTGTGGTTTTTACACCATTTATTGAGGTTGAAATGACGAGTTTTGGTGAGTTAAATGTGTGTTTTAACCCAATTTGAGCTCTTAACCTCCCGGTTTGGATGTTTTGTTTCTTGTTTGAGTTTTACAGGAACTTGAGGATCAATTACTTCAAACTTGAAGGATTCAAGACCATACATAGAGAGAGAATCGAATAAGGAGCACACTGTAAGTTGAATCGGGTCAATCGGTCAAGAAACGAGCGAGAACGAAGCAAAACTGTGGAAGCTACCGGAGACTCATGCCGAACGCGACCCTCAAACGCAACCCCCTTGGGCCGAGTTTCGACTGAAGGCTGAAACATGACCCTCAAACGCGACCCAGAGCCCGTGTTGTAGAGCCTTCAGAGAGCTGAAATCCTTTGGCCGAAATGCGATCCCCTTGGGCCAAGTTTTGACTAAAGGCTGAGACGCGACCAAAAGCCCGTGTTGCAGAGCCTTCAGAGACCTAATTTTCTTTGTTCCAAACTCGACCCTCAAACACGAGTTCCTGGGGTCGAGTTCTGCACAGAGGAAAATTAAAATTGACTTTTGGCATCCAATTATTGGTCCACTCCTTTATATATCTATTGGGGTTTTCAAATCACACAGCAACCACCCCTTAGAGTCGAAAATACACAAGAGAAACACCACATTTGGGGATTTTTGAAGATCAAGAAGAAAAAGGAAGATTCAACCATCCATTTGAAGATTCAAGCCATTAGATTGAAGAAGAGTGTTCTACATTGGGTTATATCATTTCTTCTCCTCTCGTAAGCTTGTATTTAGAATGGGTTTTTGTTCCTTCTTTTGTATTCTTGATGTTATTGTGAATATGGTTGGCTAAGAGCCTTAGGGCTCTAGGATGTGGTAAAACAACGTGAATATTGATCTTGATTTGGGTTTTATATATATATTTATACTTTGTCAAGATTTTAATCCATGATAGTTCTTGAATGGTGTTGTTTGAAGTGGCATTCTTACTAGCATCAAGTGTATGAATCACTTGCATCTAGTCAATCCCGTTATCATAGGCATGCTTGGATTAAATCTACATAGTTGTCTTCTTAGTTGAATGTCGATTATTTGGAAGGAAATGTGACCCCTTAGAGCCTTTGGTAGGTGCGACCTTGGAATATGTTAGAGATAACCATCCTTGTCGCATTCGCAATTAAGTAGATATTCGAGAGATGCTCCTTCTATATTCGTGGTCTTCCTATCTATGAATTTAGCATGATTGTGTGTTTAAATCCTTGTTGTTTGATCAATAGGAGCATTGTGTATCCATATCCTAGAGTCTTGCCCTTATTTATCATCTTCAAATATCTCTCTCTTGTTGGTATTATTTATTTCATTTGCTATTTAGTTTGTTTATTGTTGTTGTTTGGTATTCACTTGTTTATTTCTTATGTTTTGGTTTTGTTGTGACAATCAACCCTCATCCTAATCCATAGTCTAAATATTTCACTCGTCTATCGTCGTGGTACTTGTATTTTCAAGTTCTAATTCCTTTTCCCTGTGGATCGATCTCGTTTCATCCTGTCTACAACTATATGCTTATAAACTTGTAAGCATGACTCGAGTTTATAAATATTGAAACCATTGTGGAGAGTAAATCTCGCATCACTATCCACGACCACTGCCTCCCATCCAAGACTCGTTGATCCTCCAAATGCAAAGACAACTCAAGGAGATGAGAGGACAACTACAGGCCTAAGAGGAAGCTAGAGCTCGAGTCGAAGAAGCCTCGATCTGAAACTTATTCCAACCGACACTTAATGAGAGAGTTGTCAATGGACCGGCTATACAAGCCAACAATTGAAGCCATCATTGATGGCTATGGTGTCCTAGAACCAATTCAGTGGGACGATACTTGAAGATCCACACGAATATGTTAACCAGTTTCTGGAGATCGCCCGAACGGTCAAGATTAATGGGGTTCCCGAGGATGTCATTCGCTTGAAGTTGTTTTATTTTTCACTGCGGGATAAGGCACAAACATGGTGGTTAAACCAACCACTTGGTTCATTCTCATCATAGAATGATATGCTCTCTAAATTTCTTCAGAAGTTCTTTCCCCCTGGAAAGACACTAAAGCTAAAGGGAGAGATAACTCAGTTCAAGTAGAGAGATGAAGAGTCCATGTGCGAAGCTTGGGAGCGTTTTCGAGAGATGCTTCGCAAGTGTCCGGGCCACAATTTTGGCACAGATCATCAAGTTTTCATATTTTATGGCGGGTGTAAGTCTAATGTGAGAAGTATTCTTGATGCATCGGCTGGAGGATCGCTGCTAAATTGAGGTCCCGAAGAAGCTATCACAATCATCGAGGAAATGGCTTCCAACGCCTATCAATGGCCGGGGGAGCGGGAAAACGTACAAATCTTGAAAAAAGTGCATACTACAAGCAATGATGCTATAGCTCTCTTAGCCGCTCAAATGACGACTATGAATTCAAAGATAGAGGCTATGGCATTCCCAAGACCGGAGTCGTCAAGTATGCCTAACTTGGAAAAGAAGCAAGCTTCGTTGCTCAAGGGGGCTATGGGGATTATCAAAGGCCTTTTAATCAAGGGTTCAAGCCTCATTTTGGAGGACCACAAGGACAAGGCGGTAATCAATACCATACAAGACCACCTCATCCGAATCTATCCTACTCCAACCCGAACAATGACCTCCAACCACCTCCTTGATTTTCTGTCAGCAATGAAGTCATAGATGAGGAAAAGAAGCCCAAAATGGACGAGCTTCCTTATGGCTTTTATGAACAAGATCGATAAGTATATGGGGAATTCTCAAACACACTTTGAGAAAATAGAAAGCAACCAAGCCGCTGTGAATACTCAATTGAAGATGCCTGAAAAGCAAATGGGGTAACTTGCCTCGGCTTTGGGAAGTCAATACCATCCGGGACAATTCTCCTCAACCACCACCATTAATCCCAAGGAGAATTACAAGGCCATAACTCTTCGAAGTGGAACATCTTATAAGGATCCCGATATGCCGGATCAAGAGAAAGAAACTTTGGGTGAGGTTGAGCCAAGTGTAGAAGAAAAAGGGGATAATGAAGGTGAGAAGGAAGATGCTCCAAAGGAAGACGAAGGGGTTCCTAAGGAATGAAGAGAAGTCGAGCCAAGGGTAAATGTGCATTACCCTCAAAGGCTCTGGAAAATTAAGCATGGGGAACTTACAACAAATACCTACATGAGAAGTCGAGCCAAGGGTAAATGTGCGCGGCGCGGGCACAGAGTGGTCCGGTGCGACCACTTCGGTCATGCCACCCGGTGCGGCCCGACTGGGGCGCGACCGAGCTCATGTCGCGCCGCCCTGTTCCAGTGTGATTTTTGCATTTTTCTATTTCTTTTTCATTTTCTTTTAATGGGCGAAATTGTAGTAGTATAAATACCCACCTTGGTTCAATTCTAGGGTAACTTTTAATACTTAGCCCCCCAAAATAGAAGAGAGGCACTTGTCAGAGAAATTTTGTTGGATGCTTGAAGTTTTTGAAGAATTTTGAAGACAAAGTTGAAGTTCGAAGATTGTCCATTACCTTTTCGGGTTTACTCTAATCTATGTTTATGATTTCCTTATCTCTTGTTTATTTTTGATTTTCTTTAGTTTAAAGCATGTCTAGCTAAATCTTTTACTCCTAGGGTGATATGATTTAACATTGAATGATGGATTAGTGGATGAAAAAAAAACGCATGTTAATCTCCCCTCTTTTATTTTTCATGAATCAATGGTGTGAATGTATCTAACTAGGGTTGGCCTCCTTAAGTTGGATTTTGTGTTGATTATGTTTTGAGAAGAACTAATTAGCATTGAAAATTGATTTATGAGCCCTATTAGGTATTGAATGAGAATTTGTGCCTAGTTGGATTTTTGTTGATTAATTATGCTTAATTTGAGGAAAATGAACATGTCTCCGTTCACATTTCATGTTGAAAATAGATGTATAAATCTAATTTATACATATACATATATAAATTGAACATGAAATGTGAACGGAGACATGTGCAAATCTATACATATATTAAAGCAAAATCGTAGGGGTAAAATTGTAATAAAAAAGTCAGTACAAAATATAATTAGAATGTATCTTTGGCCGAAAATTTACAGAACCGAGTAATTGGTGCAGTGGTTGATGGTTGGCATAAAAGTCATGTTTCGGTAACAGCACCCGTGTTCAATTCCAGCTGAGTGATTCTCAATCTCTTTTTCACATTTTTTCCTTTTATTTTGTTTTTGTTCTTTATTCCGCCCCCGTTTCCTTCATTCAATTTTTCTTTTATTTATTTTATTTTATTTTAGTGTTTATGTTGTTAATTTTTATTTAAACAATAATCATTGTGTTTCTTTTCCTTTTGTTCCATTTTTTTCTTTTTATTCAATTTTTTCTTTTATTTCATTTTAACTCTTTTTTTAAAAAAAAAATCCTATTATTTTATTTTATTATTTAAGCATCGATTATTATATTTAATTTTTGTATTAAAAGTTAGACAACAACTTAAGCTTAAAGTTTGTTTTGCCTTCTCTTTGATTTTTTCTTTTATTTCATTTTTAACCCCTTTTTTGTGTGCCTTTAACTCTCTCTTTTTTTCCCTTTTCCTCAACTTTTTCCATTTATTCATTTTTTTCATTTTTTTCATTTTTAATCTTTACGTTATTAATTTATATTTCAACAATAATCAATGCATTTAATTTGTGTATCAAAGGCGCGACGGAACTTAAATTAAAAATAAAATAAACCGACGATTTGCAACCATTTAACATATGAAAATATTTAATTTGAATTTTCAACTCTAATATTGAAAGTTCTCATTAGGTTGAAGGTTAGGCAAATTCATTCACTCGTGTGTTTTCTTTTAACAATCATTAAAATATGACTCTAAGTTTTTTAATGGCTAAACAAATTGAGTATTGAAATTCTATATATTTTTCATTCTGTTTGAGCAGTGTCTTTTTTCTATATTTAATGTTGGCCCATAATTTTCATATTCATATCTTTTTAACTTAATTTATAGGTTAGACATTCTCCTGCAACTAAATAATAATATTGAAGATCATTGACATTTCAATACGCATGATAATTTTTATTTAAATTTAATTTTAATCTATATTATTCAACATATTATATGACAAGCGTTTGCTCAAATAATTACAATATTGATATTGGAGCTTCAATCATTTTCATAATAGAATTATTATAGAATTTTGAATTTAAGATTCAAAAGTAATAAATTTGCAATCATTAAAAATATAATAATTAGTTCTCACTGCGAAATTATGAGTTTGTTAAACTTTCAAAATTTATACAGATAATATATGATAAATAAGCAATGAAAATAAATAAGATAAAAAATTTATTCCATATGTACGCACAATCTATATTTATAGCACCTAAAAATGTAATACATAAATTGTATTCAAAATATGTTGTCACATCTTTATTAATTATTATATAATATATATATATATATATCATTTTACTATGACTTTATAAGTAATGATGACGATGTCGATAACACTTTTACTAAAATGTTATATATAAAGAAGCATTACAAAATTTATATGAAATTTCACCGATTGTGTTATTTTTATTGTAATTTACTTTCATATATAATTTGGCTATTATTATATGTTATATGATACTCATTAAATTTAAAAATGTAGTCATTCAATTATTACATTATCTATATATATATATATATATAGATAATATAGCGTGTCTGTACATCGTACGGGAGATACACTAGTTATATAAAAAACTCATGCTTAAGAGCAAGGTGAATAACATTAACGCCATCGTCGTTAGGGTCGATCGACAGTGATAGCACATTCATAAATAGAGGAAGATAGGTCTGTCATAAATTAAATGACCATCCAACTTGAGGTATAATGCAATTTGTACTAATTTCCACGACTTATGCAATCTGCAGACGAAATCTATGAGAAATTGACGTATGATGTGCCAAATATTCATGATAAGTTAATTGCTGTGTGTATTTGTACATGTGTACGTGTGGGGTGCGGGGGGGGGGGGGGGGGGACCAAATGTATGTGCGTGAGTCATGAGAGAGAGAGAGAGAGAGAGAGAGAGAGAGAGAGAGCACCAAATTAATTAAACAGCAATATAATATTTGTTTTGTTTTTTAATTTCATTAAATAGCAGTGGTACGTTACCCTGCAAAAAGGTCGGCTACGATAAAAATTTGGGAGTAAAATCATATATATGCCTTCGTTTTCCTTTGTGCCGTTTTCTTTCTCTTAAAGCTTCCGACTGACAGCCGGCCAATAATACACTTTGATTGCACCGTGCTCTCTTCTCGCCGGATACATTTATGTAGAATTAAATTATTGTTTATTACAATCACCCTACCTCTACCTAGCTATGCATACATATATTAATTCGTCTTATCGAAATCATGAATTACAAGAAAATTAATAAATGAATCATGGATGCATGTAGCTAAAAATAATTAGAGGCCGGGAATCAAACGATAATCCTAATAATATTAATACATGGGTCGCTCCCATTATATTATCATGAAATTGACAGTCACTACAAAAAAATTCCGATTTAGCGACGGGAAATCCCGTCGCTAAATCGCTCGTCGCTAATCATGCGCGACAGGGTACCCCCGACCCGGGGGCCCCGGCCCATTAATGAGCCCTTGACCCGACCCGATGAAAGGGTCGCGCCCAAGCGCTTCCCTCCTTCAAGAACCTGTGACCTCCTAGAAGGAAGGCCAAGCACTTATCCATTGGGGCAAGTTCAATTGATGTTATATTGATAGTTTAAATAATATATATACTTATACGATTTTTTTCATAATTTATTTTTATTTATCTCTATAAATTAAAAGTGTTATATTCTTATTAATATATTTATATCTATTTGTGCACAAATATATATATATATATAATATTGATATTATATTGTATTATATATTTGTATATAAGAATTATAATTTAAGGTGATATTTATTAAGTATCCATGCATATAAAAATTATAATAAAGGTGATATTGTATTATATATTTGTATATAGAACTATAATTTATTAATTAAATGATTTTAAAAATTATATATATATATATATATATATATATATATATATATCATGGTGAAAATGTGGTTAAATAGTCTTACTTTGTGTTTCATGCTAAATATCATAATGAATTAAATTATTTTTACTTACATAATAAATAACTTTAGTTTATAATTAAAAATTAAAATCCATTATATACTATATTATGTATATATTTTCATAGTATATTTTAGTTTGTTAATGTATAATTGATTAATCTTGTAGTAGTAACTATAATAAATATTATGTTAAACTTAATACATTTTTTAAATATATAATAATATACTAATGAGTTTATTTATAAGAATACTAATAAAGCTAATTTGTATAAATTTGTATTTAATAAGGAAATAATACAAATTTAAAGATGTGATATTAATAAATGTGTATAATTATGATATTATTTTTTAAAAAATTAAAATAAATGAATAAAAATATAAAAATAATTTTAATAGGGAGAATATTTGTATTAGAATATATTGAAATCATATTTAATTATTTTAAAAATAATTAAATAAAATTTAAAAAATTAAAAAAATTAAAAAAATTAAAAAAATTAAAAATTGTTTTAGATTATAATTAAAAATTAAAATCCATTATATACTATATTATGTATATATTTTCATAGTATATTTTAGTTTGTTAATGTATAATTGATTAATCTTGTAGTAGTAACTATAATAAATATTATGTTAAACTTAATACATTTTTTAAATATATAATAATATACTAATTAGTTTATTTATAAGAATACTAATAAAGCTAATTTGTATAAGTTTTTATTTAATAAGGAAATAATACAAATTTAAAGATGTGATATTAATAAATGTGTATAATTGCGATATTATTTTTTCAAAAATTAAAATAAATGAATAAAAAATATAAAAATGATTTTAATAGGGAGAATATTTGTATTAGAATATATTGAAATCATATTTAATTATTTTAAAAATAATTAAATAAAATTTTAAAAATAAATAAAAAATTAAAAAAAATTAAAAATTACTTTAGTTTATAATTAAAAATTAAAATCCATTATATACTATATTATGTATATATATTTTCATAGTATATTTTAGTTTGTTAATGTATAATTGATTAATCTTGTAGTAGTAACTATAATAAATATTATGTTAAACTTAATACATTTTTTAAATATATAATAATATACTAATTAGTTTATTTATAAGAATACTAATTAAGCTAATTTGTATAAATTTGTATTTGATAAGGAAATAATAAAAATTTAAAGATGTGATATTAATAAATGTATATTGCGATATTATTTTTTCAAAAATTAAAATAAATGAATAAAAATATAAAAATGATTTTAATAGGGAAAATATTTGTATTAAAATAGTATGAAATCATATTTAATTATTTTTAAAATAATTAAATAAAATTTAAAAAAATATAAAAAATTAAAAAAATTAAAAACTAAAAAAAAAATAGCTATGGGGGTTCCCGTCGCTAGAATTAGCTACGGGGAACCCCGTCGCTAGCCCCGTCGCAAAATTTCCCGTCGCTATTTCCGTCGCTAGTGGCGACCCGTGTCGGCTCCGTCGCTAATTCTCATCGCTAGAATGGACTTTTTTGTAGTGAGTAACGTAACTACGATTGTGAATTCATGAAATAATGCAAGAAATGGTTCAATATTGATTAGATAGATATGTGGCTGAGAAGGGCAGTTTAGGCATTTCACAGCACTAGCTAGGAAGTGTGTGCCCTAAGAAGTTATAGAGTATATATACATGCGTATATACACGGTCTTAGGAATGTTGAGAGTTCAATATTCTTCCCCCAACGCCAACTACATACCCCACCCCCCCTCCCTCTCTTTAATTTCTTTTTGGGACAGAAACTGTAATAACATTAATACTGCATGCAATAGGGCCAAAACGAGCATGCAGTAGTAGCACTGTAGCTACCAAGAATGTTATATGTCCACTCCACCCAAGTTTACATGCCAAAATTAATCAATTAATTAAACAGACAATTTGGCTTCTTCTATTGAATAGTAATATTTTTTCTTGATTTTTATTTCTAATTAAAATATGTTCAATTTCCTACTTAATTATTACCATCAATTGGTATTAAATGAATGATATACCATAATAGAGTTACATGACGCTTAAACCTCATACAGGAATTTGAAAATCAATTATTTGTATGTAATAATTTGTTTACTCTTAGAGTATCATCGAAGTACATCGTTTTTAATTAACACATCATATGCTAGCTTCATAAAATTGAGTTACGAAAAAATTAACAGGTTTTAAGATTTGTGTAACAGTTCAACATGTATTGTTAGTATGAGTTATTTTGGACAAACTATGCATAATTGGGAATGTGTTTGTTATTCTGTTTAATGATATTTTATTTTAATTTGCCATCGTTTTCGACAGTCAAGCTGAGTCAGCATTCCCACATGAAAATATTGAGGGGTATAAGATTTTTACATAGCTAGCAACTTTAGTTGAGGTATTGTTGAACCAATGCATATTATATATATATATATATACATAGTCAGTATGATGATTTTAAAATTACAAAATGTTATCTTGAATCGATGAAACTCAAGGTATCATTAAATTGGCAACTAGCATATTTATTGTTTCTATAAAAGACGGTAACATCTCACGTGAAAAAGAGCATGATGACCGAACCACAACCACAACTGATATTAACATTAGTTGAATTATATATTTACTCTAGGGAATAGTACACCCAATATAATATCACTTCATTAAATCACTATTTAGAACAAATGATTACATGATCATTTTACACAATCCTATTGTCTATATCTCCACTCTGCTTCATTGTTAAATCTATGCATAATCTAGTCACAGATGGGAAAATCTTCTAATTAAGCTCTCTTCACAAGATCCTTTTTTTTAATTATTATTATTATTATTATTATTATTATTATTATTATTATTATTATTATTATTATTTTGCTTTCCCTTTTCCTCTCTTGTAAAAGTTTGATTTCTATATGTCAGCAAGTTAATTTGCTTTCTACAGTTTCTGAAGCCTATCATTTTGTCTGAAATTTACTGAATACTCAACGGTTTCTTTCTTCCAGCTCAGCTCCTTCACTTTTTTATTTATGGAAATTGTCGTCATGGATAAAAGTAACTATCTTGGGGAAGTTAATTTTATTTTTATTTATTTTTATCTTGGCGCAGTTAATTATTTGCAAGTTACTTCTTATCTTTTACACGAGGAACATTAATTTATAGCATTATTTTAAGTAGTTAAATGATTTTTTTTCTTCGGAAATATATATATATATATATATATATATATATATATATATATATAGAGAGAGAGAGAGAGAGAGAGAGAGAGAGAGAGAATGCGAACTTAAAAATAAATGAAAATAAGAACAAAAAACCATCAACACTACTTAATGATTTATTTATTTGTCGTTTTCTTCTACAATTATATTCTTGCACAAAAAGAAAAAAAAGCTTTCTATCTAATTTCGGGTCTTAAAGCTTTCATCAATTTTTAAATACACAAACCCACATATTAATTCCTTCATAATGTCTTCATTGATTTTCGAAATATGAACCAAAAATATCTGTGGTCCAAGAATTTCGTAACAACCCATGTATGTGATTTCTTTTTCCTTCTTTTATCTCTTTAGTTTTCAGAGGAAAATCAAATACGTAGATATATATTATAGTATAAATTATGGGATTGGTTATAATGAGTACTACTCGATCTCTGTGAAGGAACTAAGAACAAATGTTGAGATTAAAATTAGGAAAGATACCATAATTATTAATTTAGTAAATAAATTAGAAACATAATAATATTAGTGTAATTTTATATATCTATAATGATATGAAAATATCCAAATAAATCCCCGTATTCCATCTCTCTCTCTCTCTCTCTCTCACACACACACACACACACACACATTTCTCTCCCTCACTCCCTCACTCCCTCCCTCTCTCCGCACCCTCTCTCTTTCTCTCTCCTAGTCGTCGCCATTGTTAAGCCATTGCAAAACTCTATATAGTAACAAAATCAACATAGCACCAAATTCAAACATTCTAAACTACAATATCTAATTAATATTGGAAACAACAAATTACTCATAGTTAGTAAGGATGTTGGAAAACTCATGGTATAAATTGATTGAAAATAAGAAATTTGATAGCATTTTATATAATGTTGCAATGCATGTTATCAATAATTCTATTTATTTTTATGTACCATTTCAATGATTATAATATTATAATTTCTTAAATTTTAGCCAGAAATAATTCATTTATTTTGTAACATTTTATTTCTTCTCAAATACCATTTCATTATTGCATGATGCGTAACAATTGATTTTTTTTAAATAATATATATGATGATAATTGATTTTTTTTTTAAATAATATATATGATGACAATTGATTCTTTGTTAAGTGATGTTTGTTACTTATTTATGAGAAAATCATCGCTTACCAATAGAATTTTAAAAAAATTATAATGACGGGAGATATCATTGCTTATGAGAATCAATACACTGGTTGTAAAGTACTAAATCATTGCTAAACTCATGTCGATCACCCTATAGATTATTGATTTTTTTAAAACCATAAATAATTCACTGCTTCTATTGTGACATTTTATTACTTCTCCAATTCAATTTCATTGTACAATGTGTAACTTTTTTATTTTAAAACAAATAATACATGATGACAATTCTTAAATGATTCACAACAATCAACAAATAAAAAAGTGAATTAATTAATTTCGAATAAAAAAATAACTCGTTAATATTAGCACAATAAAAAAATTACAAAAATAACAAAAATATATATTAGATGAATCATAAAAAATAAATATATATATATTAAAATATAGAAATGTTGGTGAACGAAATAGAAAAAAAAAAATCTTTAATAGAAGACAAAATTTGATATACAACAATCTTTAATAAAAAGAAAGAAAAAAGAAATTCAACTACAGAAATACAAAAAACGAGAACATTGAATAATCTTTAATAAATGAGGAAAATATAACTATGCACATTAATATAGATAATCATGTGTACGTGCAGTGGGGGAGAGAAATAAACGAAATTAAAAGAAATTTTGATATGACGTACAATTCCTATTATTATGAGATTAAGATTTATTATTAAGGAATTGATATTGCAAAACACGTAAATGCATGTCCCATATCTATTAAAAACGGTAGGAATTGAAAAAAAACATAAATTTCAATCTCAATCTCAACCTTTAAATTTGTTAGATCTAATGACCGTAAATAGTTTGTAGTTCTCACTGAAAGTTGAGTTATCATTTGAACTAAATCTTATGAAGTAAATATATATTTTATGTTCTTATCTTTTAATTAAGCTATATGGTAATTGAGTCAACCATGAAAATACGTTTTTATAGCACAACTAATAACTGTACAGTATATGATTGGAGAATAAATTATACATACAAAGAAATATTAGCTGATAATCTTATTTTTTATTTTTTGAGAAAAAGAAGATACCACAACGAACAAACCGCATCAAGGATAGCTTCCAGCAAATGAGGAGGTTTTCATCCCCAAATATGGGAACTAGGAAAATTCTTAGCAGCTCATAGCATGCAATGATATATATATATATATATATCTTGACACAAAACTTATAGAAAAAGATTGGTTCACACAGAGCAATTCTCGAACAGTTCTGAACAAGGCAACCCAAGTCCGAATGATCAACTGAATTCCCCAGCACAACATCATCAACTAATAATTAACAGTTCTCATAATTTAGCTAACTTTAACTTTTTTAAAATGAAATATATAAGAAATAGGATTTATCTCAAAAGTTTGATGCCCCATGCCTGCCAAATTAATAATGAAGCTGCTTTCCGCCTTATTAAATACAAATTAAGTAGTTATAATGTTTATCAAAGTAGACGTAATCGGTATAAATATGTGAAATGTTGGAAATTTTGTGTGTATATATAATTAGTTGTGCGTACTTTTTGGAGGGTAGTGGAATTATACATAGTTAAACCCATGCTAATTAATATATGTGCTATTACAAGGATATTAAATTGCATCATATATATATATATATACTCACATTCATTAATTGATACGATTTAATTATTAATTATTTTGATTTAAAAGTAATATTTTATATTTTCTGGAACACTGTACCATTGTATCTTCTATCATAATATAAAAAAAATCAAACTAAAAATTAGAACAATTTAGAGATCATATTAATTGTAAGTTTTATGATTAATGTACAATTGCTAGCTTTTCTCCGTCTCTTCAATCACATGAAATGTGAAAAATTAAGAAGAATGTGGAGGCCTCCACCTCTTTACAACTCACTACTCATGTCATGTACAAAACATCATAAAATTGACCAAATGCTTATTTTCTTCCTCTATTTCTCGGACAAGATCGACAACATGGACCCCTTCCCTTAATTTCAATTTTCTTGATCACAAATTTAGACTCTCCATTATATTATTTTCATACTTTCCTTTTTAATTATATTTCAATTCAATTATTCCTATAGTGAAACATAACCCTAAAATTGGCCCCTTTTTTATGATCAATAAATATATATGGTATCGAAATGAGAAGGTCGTGTGACACATGTTTCTAAAATTACTTCAAATTTAAATATTTAAAATGTGTGAAAAGGCGATGGAAGGAGATCTTTAGAGGGAGACAAAGTGGTGAAGGTGAAGAATGAAATAGTCAACGCCTAGCTTTAATTAAAATCTTGATACAGTTATTTAACGAATGGTAAGAGAAAAAGGGATTCAGACATAATCATTTGACTGGAGGGGTTTATAGTTTTCTCAATGGGACGTGTGTACTACGCGTGATACTTGTTTTCAGATTGCCCTCCCTCTCTCTCTCTCTCTCTCTCTCTCTCTCTCTCTCTCTCAATCTATTACTATTATCATCACTGCACAATTAATTCTAATTTAATTATTTTACTTTTCGGACATAATTAGGGTGCATGAATCATCATTATACCCTCTCTCTTTCTCTCTCACCTACACAAATTCTCTTATTTGAGTGAAATGCAAGTTAGTAATATATATGGTCCATCTTCATTATTTGTTGTACAGAACTTTCGAGCCCACAAATATTTTAGTTTCTCTTTTTGTTTCGTAATCAAATTTCATTTTCTCCTTCTTTTTCGTGTCTCATTTTATATTTTTAAACCTCATCTGCAAAAAGACCCGCCCCGATATCAACCCTAACCGTTTCAAGAATTGCCGACGGCCATCCATTTACTGTGAAACTAAACATACTCCAATTACTAAATGTGAAATAAATGCAGACAGCAGCAAAGGTTAAATACGTTACCGTACCTAATTAAATTTCTCAAACTAAATGCGTTATATTTATATATAAAATGATTTTTCAGTATTGAATAATTATTTGCCATGATAGCATTTGCGCTTCCTACTGTACAAAATTAAGTATACAAATTTAATGTTGGTTCAAATATCACTGTAAAAATCTTGCACAAAAGAAAGAAAAAGATATGGTGGTTCCGCTTTACACTTGCAAGTTGCAAGGCCAACTGGTCAAATATACAACACCTAATCATGGCTACATCTTTTATTACCATTTAAAATTCGAGATGAAATATCATATACCAAAAATCAAAATGTAGAGATCCTGTCCCGTTTTGAAATTCATTGCTCCCGTTTTCCGTTTTTCGCCAACTCAAAAAAATGTAAAAGATAAATTAACAAAAAAGTAAGTATCATTTTCACACCCGAATATTGGTATTAGGATTCTCAGTTTTCACAAGGGAAGAAGACATAAAAATGATTAAAATTAAAAGCGCGCGTGAATCTTGAAAAAAAAAATCATATGCATTTTATTGCTTAATATTAATTTATATCACGGCACATAAACAGAACTCTCTCAATCTCCAATTTTATTTCTGGATGGAGATAGTAACAAATGAAATAGCTACTACGTACTACTAATTAATTAACTATACTTAATTAAGATAAAATACAAGCCGATAGCCGGGATATCAAAATTTGCCATTAATCGGCAATCCGACTATATACAACACTTGAAAAAAAAGGTATCTTAAATTAACATGAATGATCATATAGCTAAGAATGCATCAACGCCAGTAAAACTGTTGATGTCTTGAAAATAGTCGTCAACATCAAGTGACCCAAGTTCTTGAAATGAATCTTTAATATCCCCCACATTCACTGATGGGAGATCGTCGAAAAAACTGGGCAGATCGCCGAATAACTGCTCCTCTTGCGGTTGAAAATTGAAGAAATTGTCTAAAAAGGGAATGTCCATAGGCAAATAGTCGTTCGAGTAATCGGGTACCATGCTAGTTTCCCCTTGACACTCGTCCAACTCCGAACCCAGTTCGGTACAAACCGGACCGGACCGGCTCAGATCATCCTCGATCGTAGCGCATGGTATGTCGTGAACCGGGACGAACGGGCTGAGTTCTGTACTTTCACTTGACTGACTACTTAGACCGGCCGGTTCAGTATCTTCACTTGAGTGAATACTCTTGAACCGGAGAACAGAAACTGGAGAAGAAAGTTTACGTAACTCTTCGCTGGAGGAATCATAGCCTGAATTAGTCTCCGGCGATGCCTCCTTCGCCGGAGGCGTGGTGAAGTTCGTCAAAGCATCCGGTCCACGGAGCTTAATGGCGGCGTTGTCGTAGACCATCGCCGCCTCTTCCGCCGTATTATAAGTACCCAGCCAAAGCCTAACCTTTCTACAAGGGTCTCTGATCTCCGCCGCCCACTTCCCCCACGGCCGCTGGCGGACGCCTCTGAACTTCCTTACGCCGCCGCGCGCCGCCTCCTTGGACACCTTCATGGACTTGGGCTTGGGCTGCAGAGTCTCAATAGTTGTGCTCCTGCCATTGATGTTGACATGAGCTGTCTCCATTTTGATTTGTGTGATGAATTTTTTGACGCGTTTCCTGCGGAAAATATCATCATCTTCATCGCTGGAAGAGTCTGTGGCGTCAGGATCAGTAACAGAGATTCGGACAGTTCTTGGGGCATTGAAATCATAGTGTTGTTTTTGTTTATTTTTTCTGGAGGTTTGTTTGATGGTGGTTTTTGTGTGCTCGCTATACTTTACTGGGCAAAGCATAGTTCGATCAACATACAAAATGGAGTATGATTTGTTAAAGAGATCGATGGAAGTGAAGGGAGATATATAGATTTTTGGTTTTCGAAGAGCGAGAGACCGTCAAAGACAAGTTTCAGAGAGAGAGAGAGAGAGAGAGAGAGAGAGAGAGAGAGAGAGAATCAAACCCACGCTCGCAAAAATCTGACAAACAAAAAAGACACACACACACACAGTAGCTAGCCTTAAAAGGAGGATTCAAAGCGCAAACCACCAAAGTGCAAAACACGCAGTGAAGCCTATACTATACTGGCTACTGCTACAAAAGAAGAGATGGATGTAAAAGATTTTATTGTGTGAATTGAAAGGCTGAATACTAATATAGTAGAGAGAGAAGGAGTTGATGATTTGGGGAGACGAGTTTTGAGGTTTTTGTTCCGAGACTAATAAGATACACTGAAATCGCTGTCTTATAGGATCGGTGAATACGGTAACGCCAAAAATTGCCTGCGCAGACCAATTTATTCATTCATTACTTTTATAATATTTATATTATATTAATTTTAATTTTAATTATCTAGTAAAACTCTACCCTTTTTGGGAGCGCTGAGCACGAGACTCTGTTCACTGTTGCTGTTGCGGCTGTAGGCCAAGGCGGAGGAGATTGCGTCCAAATTTGATTTGGGCTGTCGTCCGTGGGGACTCGCAAATTCAATGGGCCTTTTCTTTCACAACTTTGCAACGCCTAAGTTAAGACTAGATTTCTCAATACACCTCTCTAAACTAGTCGAGCTCAACCCGAACATACACTTCTTCAATTTTCTTTAAAATGATATCAAGCTTTAAATTTTTGTTTGAAATTATTTGATTACCTATTGAGTCAAGTTTAAATGAGTTTTAATTGAAGCGAACGCGAGTCCAGCTCGAATACGTTGATATTTTTATACATGATTACTTTATTTTTATTTATCAAACTTGAGTTCGAGTTCGAGATTGAACCGAGCTTAAATCTTATCAAGCAAAATTATGTTCAAGTTTTTTTATATGTTTATCAAATCAAACTCAATAATTTTTTTTATGAATGAACACAAGTCAAATATCAAGCTATTTGGTTTGATTTTTAACTTTATATTACTTATGAGTTTCTTGTTTGGCTTCAAGATAATCTCAATCCAATGTGTTTAGTTTAAGTTCTTATTAAAGAAAAAAGGAGATTGTTACTCCTTGGTCCCAATAAGATAGACTTGTTTGCTTTTTTCATATGTCCTGATATATAGACGGGTTTCTATATATATATAGATAATTTACTAATATGTACTGATACTTAATATGTTTACAGTAAACATTAATTCATTATCAAATAAATAAATATGAGCATATTATGAAGTTTTTTTATTAATTGTATTTCTCATTAATATTTTTCTTAATCCTTATGAAAATCACAATCAACCTATCTTGTTATAATTGAAACAAAAGGAGTACTATATATTCATGATGATTGCCGATTGGTACTTACGCAGAGTATGGAAAAAAAAAAGTTCATAATTACTCAATTTTCATTAGTAATCAAACTCCTGTTGATCAAAATTTGATTCTATTTTCAGCATATTATGATCAGTTCATTGTTTGGCTAAATCCTAGAAATGGGGCATGAGGCTATAAAAATTTATTGAGGGTAATAAAGCTATAAAGTTGAGTTAATTAGGTGTTTATCTTATGATTTGGTTGCATAGAGAACAAATTGTCGATTGATAATATCCTTTTTTGGTGGGACAGACGGGAAGTTTCTCTAAACAGTGGATTTTTATCATTAACAAGACAATTTCACCTCCTCTCTTTCTCTCTCTCTCTCTAGAGACACGACTTGTTTTTTAGCAACACGACTTGTTTAATTTGATTCATATTTGATTTTGCAATACCGTACCATACTTCATCTCATATTCTATTATATTCTCCCCTTTACAAAATGACGCCATTAATTAATATTTAACTTGTAATCGTGCAATGAATTAAATATGAAATGGTCTATTATTAAATAGATAGGCAAATGGTAGTATGCTAGGTGAAAAACAAAATAACTTTGAATACTTCATACTTTATGGAATATAATTTAGTGTATCACCTACAATACTGCAAATATGGCCTGCGTAAATTTATTTATAAAATAAAAAATACAAGAGTACACCGGTTCAACTTTCTTATTGCACTTTTTCTTGTTTTATACAATCAAATTTTTGCTTTTAATAATATATATTATAAAATAAAAATTAATTATAACATAACTAATTAATCAATATTCATCAACAAAAAATGAATTAAAAAAATTATAAAATTTAATTTTGAAATAATCAACCATAATACTGAATTATTAATTGAAATTAAAAATTAATACTAAAAAATAATTATAAATCCTAATTGGTTGGCATGAACCCTAAAAAAATTATAAAATTAAACTAAATTATAAAAAAAAATTGAAGACAAAAATATAAAGAAAAATTCACAATTTGAAAATATAATACGGACTATAACATAAAGAGTGTAATAAAAAAAATATTACCTGAGAATACACTAGATGAAGTAATAGAGTATATATGTTCCATTTTG
Source organism: Perilla frutescens (assembly GCA_026008535.1). Taxonomy (NCBI): domain Eukaryota; kingdom Viridiplantae; phylum Streptophyta; class Magnoliopsida; order Lamiales; family Lamiaceae; genus Perilla; species Perilla frutescens. Next base: position 58,103,634 of record BRKX01000016.1, read on the forward strand.
GAAAGAGAAGAAAACGCAAAACTATAACTGATATCTCGGAAAAAAATGAAAATTCCTCAAAAGAAATGAAATACAATTATTTGAGGAAGTGGTCATAACAGAAAACGAAAATCCATAAACGGCACATAATCACTATGCTTGTTGTCTAATTAATGACGAAAATTTTGTACTTAAAAAAAGAACGAGATCTATCGTGAAAAGAAGGGCTACCACGTTAGTTTTTTGAAGCTTTATTATTGGGACGTCGGAATTAGTGTGGGAAAACAGTAATAAAATGTTAAAGCTCGCGTTTTGATGCGAACAAGTTGAACAAAACCAATTTAATCACGCTCGTTCAAACAAAACATTAAATGTTATCATAAGGCGTCTTCTTGAAGTAAGAGATGTTGGTCTCTCTCTCTCTCATTTATTCCACTCTTATTAATTTCTTTCATTATTCCTAAACCCAATTGGAGACAAAAGGAATTATAAACAGCTAAAACACTACCTATTTTCCCACAAGAATGAAAATTACAGCTACAAACCTAATTAAATACTAATTAATAATATGTCATTTCCACCAATCAAATTTATATCATTTGTGTCGAATAAATTATATATATTATATTACTATGTTTGCACGATCACTAATGAAAATGTCCAACTCTGAATTCTTTTAAACAAAACAAGTTTGAAAATACTATGGTGCATGTTTTAATTTAGTTTTCCATACTATATGGTAAAAATAAATTAAATCTTTCAATAATAAATTATCTTAATTATATCATGACATCCAAGTTACTATGTTCGATCTGATAGAAGGACTATCTTGCCCTCTTGGAAGTTGGAACTAATAAGTAATAATATATCCAACTATTCATAAAAAGACACTAAACTAGCTAGTATTCGAGGCATGTTAATTAGTGTATTGACGAGAATGAGGTATATACAGTCTCTTATTACTATATATAGTAGGTTAATTAGTGAACGTTCTTCGATTTCCGCTGGTAATAATTTGATTACATTCCTTGTATATATGCTTACGTACACATCTCCTGAACATTGAAGCTGAGATCAATTGGTTTTTGTAATGATTTTCAATGAAATTTTATTAATTAATTTAATAAATAATTATTAAAAATAAAATATAATATAAAAAAATCACAATGCATGATTTTTTTTATCATTCAGGTCATATATAAATTAATAATTTTCATTTTCTCAGATCACATGCTGGTAGCTAATTAACTTATCTTTAATTTGGACCTAAATGATCAATACAAACTCAAAAGAATTACGTACTCACTTAATTTATAATTGTTATTATTTTAAAACTTTTGTGATTTTTGTTTCGCTTTTACACGAATTTTTTCTTTGAGATATATACTATAACAATTTTAATAATTTATTTTGTAATTAATCGTATACAACCATCAGCGTTGAATGTCATTTAAACATCCATTATCGGCTATCGCTGCTCCTAAACCATTCAAACTTGAGTACATTAATTACTAATTAATAATAATTAGTATCCCCCAATCGTAGTTATGCATGCATGTTTGACTTTTTACGTTGGCTAAATAAGAATGTTGTTGGAGTCTTGGAGAACCAAAATGTGTGAATATAGTTAATTATATCCTCATCCATATATATCATATTCATATATTGTCTAATGAGCCTATATATTTTCAAGTTAGTCAAAAGGATTCTTTATAATAAATTAACGCATTTTAGTAACATAACGAAATACATATACTAATTGTTGTGTCCCTGACCGAAAATGCGAACGCCCACACACACACACACACAGATATATATATATACATATATATATATGAACACGATATTATTCTCTTTGGACCATATTTAAGTTTTTGTTTTCAAAAAAAAAAAGTCGTGTACCATGCATAATTGTAAAATTACATATGAAGTGATATTTTAATTGCATAACCCATAATTGGTACATAGAGAATGCCATATACATATTTAACTGAGAAAGAAAAGTGTATCGAATTGAATGTACTATTGTCAAGTGTCAAAGTCATTTCTAAAAGTTAATTATTTACCAATAAAATTATGTAGCACATCTACTTTAGTTTTTATAATATACTATGAATATATAAATCATAAACCAAGTCTAAAACAAATTTATTGAATAAAATGAAATGTCTAAAACAAATTTGTTGAATAAAATGAAATGTCACGATAATCGTATTTATTTATTTTTTATTTATTTTTTTTGAAGGGAAATTGTTCACTATTATAAAAGGGCAAACTTGAGAAAACAGAAAGGAGTGTGTTTTATTTGTTGACGAAAAGCATCTTTTGGAAAAACAAAAAAAAAAAGGAAAAGGAAAAATTAGATAGCTAGCCTCGAGACTCCGCAAACGTGGGGCCCGGTCTCTTATGATGGTCCCCATCTGACACCGAGCCACCGATTTACCGGCGGCACCCACGCCCCTCCGGCTCTTGACTTCACGCCACGTGTTCTTGTTCACGTGGCAGTGACGTGGCTCTTCTATAGTTTTAGTATGTTTTGGATTTTTCATAATTCTACTCGTTGACACTTCATTTTTCAAAATAAAATAAAATACCAATCCAACGCCGAAACAATAACTATTATTGTTATTATTGTTATTATTATAGCATAATTATAGTATAAACTAATTTCTGCGTGAGAACTAAAAACTCATCTTACACATATAATTAATAAAAATCTGAAATTTAGATTTGCTTAAAAGAAATTGTGACAATTCTGTAATATTTGATAGGTTTTCTGGGTGGGACATTAACATAATATACTATGATATACTATGTTAGCATATCTCCATCATTTACGTTACAAACAATAATTGTATGGAATAAATCCTAATAATCAATTAGGAACTAAAAAAATTAAATTTCAAAAAATAATTATTAATCATAATTAGATGGAATAAATCATAATTGAGATGTAATAAATCCTAATTGAGATAAAATAAACCATAAATAAGATTGAATAAACCCTAATAAATATGTACTTCACCAACATTATGATAAATTCGTTAGCACAGTATGTGAATAAATTATGTTAGTATATGACAAATGATTCGTTACCATACGTTATCATAATGCTGACGAAACATTATTATAAGTTAATGAAAGAATTTACAATATGGGTATACGCAAAAATTTATCTTTTTTTTTTTTAATTTTTCGTTCATATTTTTCATCTAAACATGGCCTAACAACATCTTAAATAAAAGAGCACGAAGAGAGCACTTATTTGACATATTTTTTTGCGTGCAATAGATTAAAAACGAGCAAGTTATGGTCTTTTAAATTTTTTAAGATTTTTTTTAAAATTGCCGGTATCATCAATTTTAAAGGTTTAAACGAAAATAGTCATCCTTTATTTTTTACCTTATTATTCACAAAATTATCATCATCTTTTTATTAAATCTCAACCATTAGATCATTACATTGGATGGTGGAGATGTGGTCCTAGTTCTCACACTAGGAAAAAAAATCTTATTTGATCTATTCGTTATATGTGTGTGTGTGTGCGCGCGCGCGCGTGCGCGTGTGTGGAGAGAGAGAGAGAGAGAGAGAGAGAGAGAGAGAGAGAGAGAGAGAGAGAGAGAGAATGGATCAAATGAGAACCAAGTTGTGGTGTAAGAACTTGGAACTAATCTCCACCATCCATCCGCAAAAAATGTGTACCAAATCAAAAGCAACACATGTGTAGCATTTTTTTTAATTTAAAGGTTATTTTAATGAGGTTGGCGTAGTTTTGTAATTTGATAAATCTAATTAAAATATTATGATTTTTTTTCCTCTCTCTCATTCTCTATCTCTAATCTTCATCGATTCTTCTTCCCACTTCTTTGATTTCAACGTGCAGTAGACAAACTCACAAAGAAATAGAGAAGAATATCACCTAGATCGAATTCAAATTGAAGATTATCTTAATCGAATTCAAAGTAATATTTGTCCGTCTTCCTTCACGGTATGCGCTCTCTCTCTCTCTCTTGTAGGTTTGCTCTATCTTTCTCGATCTTTTATCACTTTGTGTGTGCGTGTTTTCTTCTTATTATTATTTTACTCTCTCTCTCTCTCTCTCACACACACACATACACAATTATTATTTTACTCTCTCTCAATTATTATTAGCAGTTCATAATTTGTGCTTTTTGTCTATTGATTTTCTGCAGATGATGTTTTTGTATTACTATACACATGTGTTATTTGTCAGAATTTGTTAGCATTACAATACATCACATTAGCATTACATAAGTTGTTATTAACATTATAAAAACAGTCTGTCATCATTATAAAAATAGCTTGTTATCAGAGTATCGGCACAATGAATGATTTATTAGTGTTAGAATTTATTGTCCACAACACTGAAAATTGAAAACAACCTTGTAACGTCAAACTCAATGTTTTAGATAGTGCTTCCACTATCTTAACAATACGAAGTAACAAGAACACAAATTTGCACAACAAAGATAATTTTAAATCACACACCTTCAGTATGTGATTGCCATAGGGCGAAATTATACTTTCACAAGTAATAAAACAATAGACAATTGACAATGTCTGAACCAATAATATTCACGACACATCAACAAAATTACACAAATCCTAATCTAGTTTACAACTAAATAGAATTTGAAATTCAAACTAACCTACCAGGTAGTTTGATCACAATCCAGCAACAATTCCTATCCTTAGATATCTTGCATCTAATCCAACTTGAACAATCTTTTCTCATGAATCGGTTGAACAATAGAAACATAAAACGATGAATATACAATAGCTAGAAATCTAGTTGCTAAATTTTCTTATTCGAGTTCTTGATCTTCTCACACACATCGGTGATATCTTCTCTACTCGAATAACATCTTCAATTGTGAAGTATGCTCCTTAAAACAATCTTCACTTGAATCGGTTCTATGCCATGTCATCTTCTTCGAACGTGGGTTGATAGAACCGCCAACTTTCAAGCTTTGAATTGGAGATAACCGCTCTTGTTGTGGCAAAGTAATAACTCACGTTCTTCACCATTTTTCTTAATTAATTCAGCACGAAATTACTGAAAATAAATTGGTTAAAAAGAGAAGAAAATAGAGATAGCATACTTCCTGCAAAATAGGGATAAACTTTGACTAATTCAAATCAATTTAAAAAACAATATCTTAGTCACATATATCCATTATTTTGAAAATGAATTTCGTGATGATCTAAGATACATAAAATAATTACATCAAATTAAATAAAAAATTTATTTAAAAGGAAGGATAAGATTATGAATATTATTGAATATCTTGAACAATGTTGCAAGAATTCAGTATGACATCAAATAGAACATTCTACTCGATGTCATACACCTCCTCACAATTAGCACTACTATGACTAGTTTTAGCACTATCAAAAAAGATATTAACATTACTATGATTAGTAATTTGTCAGAATTGGTTAGCATTACAGTATGTCTCATTAGCATTACAAAAGTTCTTATTAGCATTACAAAATGAATTATTAGCATTATAAAAACATGTCAGCATAATAAAAATAGCTTGTTATCAGAGTATTGGCATGATGAACAATTTATTCGCATATATGATTAGTTTTACCATTACCACTATTTTTATATTTCAATTTTTTGTCGTAGTTAATATGCAGATTGTGTTGGCACCAATGTGGAGATTTCTTCCGGATTGTCTGAATTTTATATACCTGATTGCGAAGCATCTTTAAAGCAACATTTAAAGGGAGATGAACATTTCAGAAACAAATTCTACTTCCATTCATATTCTAAAGACATCCCAATCAGTGTTGGAGACCTTTACCTGGAAGATGATGATGAATGGGACAATTATTATATGTATCAATTTTTTAACTTTTTGAACAATTGTCACTTTTTATAGAATTGTCGTAATACTTCTTAATTGACATTATTGTTTCAATAGCATGCTATTGAAATATTAATATTTGCCAAATTAATGTTTTTTTGTTAAAAGTGAATGCTTTTGATACTCTACATTACCAGTATATAAATAACGCGCTATAATAATACTGCCATTTAAAAATTCGATTGCTAAATTTGCATATGTCAATGATAACCATAATTTCACCACTTTTATTAGTTTCACTTTATGTGTATTATATTTTTCTAATGCTAACAAGAGCAATGATAATGGTAACACTATCGAATGATATGTAATGCTAATACAATAAAATTCTAACAATGTTGTTCATGGTTGGTTTATAATGTTCATGGTAAGTTTTTCTACTAATGCTAAAATGAGCAATGATAATACTAACACTACCGAACGATAATGCTAATACAACATAATTTCTAACAACATTGTTCATGGTTGATTTATAATATTTCCTAACAAGTTATTCTACTAATGCTAATATTAGTTATGATAATACAATGACCTATGATAATGCTAAAATAGGTAGACAATAATGCTAATAATACAAAATATATAGCTACATCAAACAGTGTTAATATCGTTGTTCATGAGTTAGGTTTTACATATTTCTAGAAGTTTCTCAATGCTAATTTTAAAACAAAACGAAACTACTAATTCATCATGAAAAAATGTTAAATATTTTTTAAATGTTAGATTTTTTTTTTGTAATGCATATGGCAATAGTCTCATAATGTTAGCATCACCAATATTAATGTTAGCATTATCAATGCTTATATTAGTATCGTCAATGTCTTTGTTAGCATATGATTTTATCTCTGTTAGTACGCGCCCAGAAAATTCATTTTTTTATTTTGACCTTGATATTGACAAAATTATCCAGATGCCGCCACTATTTTCTTATGTCCTTTTTATTTACAGCTATGCCACCATTTTTTTTGACCATATCTAAATCATTCAATTTTTAAATTGAGGTGTATTGATTAATTCTTAATTCTCACACCAAGATTGATTCTCTCTAGAACCACTTCCAATATATATTTTACATAGAAACTTTCGACTAAAAATAACAGTTGTAAGATGAATAAAAGTGGAATAAGGTTTAAAAAACCTCATTCAATACATTGATTAAATATTATTTTTTTTACTAGAAAATCATTTTGTTATTTGATTTTGGCTACAAGAATCTATCTATAATTATCACATAATACAGTATATTTATTTCCTTTTTCCAAAAGTCAAAACTATTAAATCAAAGATTGAGAAAGCTTAATTGTTTAAGCTTGTTATCTAGATATTAATTTAGGGCAAATTTCATATTACTCCCTTGTGTTTTCGCGAAAAATAAAAAAACCCCATGTGTTAAAAAAATAGTCATAAAACCCCCTCAGTTATGTATAATTCATCAAAAAACCCCCTTTTTTGAGAAAGTGTATTACATTTGCTAAAAAGGAGTGTATGATTCTTATTTTTATAATTTTTGTTATAGATAAATATATTTTATATCATTCAAAAATTTTAGTATTTGGTTATACTACTAATATTTAGCTATTTTGATAATTTCCTATGTTACGTATTTTTTTTACATATAAATATATTTTATAGTATTTAAAAGTTATAGTATTTGGTCAAACTACTATTTTAATAAATTAATTATATTTAAAAAATAATACAAAAATTGTAAAAATAAGAATCATACACTCTTTTTTAGCAAATGTAATATACTTTCTTAAAAAAGGGGCTTTTTTAATGAATTATACATAACAGAGGGGGTTTTAAGACTATTTTTTTAACACAGAGGGTTTTTTGATTTTTCGCGAAAACACAGGGGAGTAATATGAAATTTGCCCACTAATTTATATATACAGTGTACTAGGTTTATTCTATATACACGATTATTGTCTAATAATAACTATATAATAAGTTAATATTTTGATCACATCAAACTTAATACATGAAAATAGTCGTGATTCACTTTCAGGTCTTGTTTACTTTGATGGATAAGGGTGGATTAATAAGTTATCATATGTTTATTTTACATGATATTAAAATGGTGGATAATTCAAGACCCGTGATAAATGAGCTTTGTGTGCCTATTTGTGGGATATATATCCCATCTAAAGATGTGGGATATGGATTTATCAATCCTCTTATCCTCTAAACTATCTATCAACTCAATTGCAAATTCTTGAAGTAAACAAGCCCTCAGAGTATTAATATTTTCATTGGTGGTGGAATGTAAGTGCAATTTACTTTTCATATCACGCGTTTCATTTATTATTATAAATGAGCGATTTTTACTTAATTAGAGCAAATCCACAAAATACCCGCGAATTTTGTTGATTATTGCTACTGAAGTAATTTTACTTGGAACACATCCACTAAAGTAGCAAAGATCTTTCTATAATTAAGACAATTAGTCAAAAAAATATTGTGTACTAAATTAACGCAAGGATCGTTGATGTTGCTTCTTCACATTCCATATCGACAGCCTTAGGATCTCCTCAGCTTACCTGTTGGGTGGGGTAGGTAGTTTATGACTGAATGTTACAAGTTTGTATCTTATTCATGTCTTTTAGGTTGAGCATGTCAGATGGTTTTCTTTTTTCTCTACTGCTTTTATTTATACTTTTATTTATACTGTGTGATTTACAAATAATTATATGAACGGAATTTACTTAGAGTGGACATTCGTGTAGTGATTGTAGACTTCCCATGTCATAAAAAAAAAGATCTAATTAGTCTTGCAGTTTGTTTATTTCCCGTTTTATTTTATTAGTACCATAATATCTAAGCGATATATGTATATGCACGTAATCGTAATATGTAACTTTAAAAGAAGATGACACAGTAAATAGAGGATGAAATTAATTAAATACATATATATTATCTTTGGACTTTGGGTGTACTGGCATTTTAATTAATAGTATTTTATAGGGATGTAGAAATTAATTAAAGAGTGAAATTGGGCAGTTTGGGTTTCGGTATGGCATAGTGGGACTTCTGTCTGGGAATGGAAGTGCTTGGAAAATGAGGGAGACACAGAAATTATAATTTAAGAAAAATATTACTTATTTCAATTACTTTAGCCTTAAAATGGGGGAGGAAAAAGGAATTATCTTACTTAGCTTTTTTGATTTTGTTGGTCTGCCATCTGTATTTGTTCTTTTGGCATCTAATATTTGTTTCATTGGTGCTCTTGGTACTTGCTAATGTACCTTAATTAATTTTTTCATAATTTTTAAAGCTTTTTTTATTAATTAGATTCGTATAATCATATTAATGTTGATGTATGTATTAGGATTTTATTTTTTGAATTAGAGAGAGGAGATGGTGGGTCTCGAAACGAGACATTTTTCTTTTTCAGATTGATCCCGCCGCTTATGAAAAATTTCTTGTACCATCCACTTTTATGTTCTTATAGCTCTAGAAATAAGTAGTTATTTTTTTTTTCTTTCACTTTGATGTAAGCTAGCTAGCTAGGCCCTTTAAGAATGTGATATATTGAAGGGGTATATGTGCTATTCGATTTAGACCTCATTAATGTCTAACCGATTAATTAATTAATTAATTAATTAGTGAATCTCCGACCCTCCCAAGTCCCAAATATATGAATACACATCATATTAATTAGCTCACATGTGGATATGGAGGATGGCTAGCCTTGTTTTCATGTAAAGTTTATAACTTTAATATAAAGATTTTCTTTTGTATGTTCTTTTGTGTAATACTATTATAAAATATTTTATAAGATCTAAAATGATGAATGAAGGTTAAGAGAATTGGGTAAGCTAGTTTTGTTGTTGGATGGAATAAAATAGGAAAGACAAAATACTAATGTTACGTTCAATGTTTATAACACAGATCGTAATATCAGATTCAACACGCAGGGAAAGTTTAAATATGCACCAAAAAATAATTTAATTTGCTACAAATACAACGTGTATTTGTAATACAGCCCGCATGGAAAAAACTTCTAAATACAAAGTGAATTACAAATATGCAAAGTGAAGACACTTTGCTCAAAGATGCCGTCTCAATATACAAAGTGAAGGTACTTTCCTCAAAGATGTCGTCTAAATATACGAAGTGAAGATACTTTTCTCAAAGATGTCATCTTCAAGCACATGAACTTCTCCAAATATAAACCTGTTAACAATCAGAACAACATTAAAGTCTGCAATAGCACACTATTCTTCAGAGATATAATGCATGACTTCTTTCATTTTATATTCTGAAACTCTGAGCCTCCTTTTATAGATGTGTAGTAAGATTTGATATGGTCCAAATTTCGTGTTCATACTTGCTACAAAAGAAATTAATACAAAGATAGAAAGAAGCAAGGTTATCAACAAGGAAGCATTCATATCCAATATCAAACTCTTCCAAATTAATATTTTCCTCCTCTTATATTATTAGATTTCAAATCAAATAATGCATGTACAACAATGCTATTATTAAAATATATTAAATTCAAGTATATCAAGTATCTACAAAAACTAGGAAAGATAAATATTAATAAATTAAAATAGGTGTGATCAACATCAACACTAACAAAGATATATAAACGCAAACACTCATGTACATAAGATGTACATCAGACGGTCAACACGTTGACCGGATTAACGCGCGTTGACTCGATCAAAGCGTTGATCAAAAAAATTGTGAAAACGGGTGATACTTTTTAGAGATACAATTGATACTTTTTTTAATTTCGAATGATACTTTTTAGTGTGTCAATTGATACTAATCTTAACAGTTTTTTTTCTTTATTTTTTTATTCTGGCCAATACTTGTTATTGATACAAATGATACTTTTGAGCATTTGAAATGATACTTTTCAGTATTATGAATGGTACTAATTTTGACAGATTTTTTGGTCAAACCATTGACCAGATCAACACGCGTTAACCCGGTCAACATGTTGACCGGCTGATATACATCTTATGTACAAGAGGTTTGCTCATATATAAATTTATACTGAGACAAGACATTAAATAGCACTTAAGATCCTCTAGTCCCAACTTGTATGTGCCAACCGTGTGCCACACCTCAAAATTATTACTTTTTCTTTTATTTTTTTTCCTTCAATTTTAATTTCTTTTGATTTAGTATAATTTTACATTATTATTTAGGGTTTATTCCATCCAATTAGGGTTTATAATTATTTTTTAATATTTAATTTTAATTTTTTAGTTAATATAATTGATTTTTGGGGTTGATTATTCCAAACTTAGGGTATATAATTTTTTAAAATTTTAATTTTTTTACAATAAATATTAATTATTATTAGTTATGATAAAACAAATTTTATTTTTATAAAAAACATTATTAACAATATATAATTTTAATGGTGGCACACGGTTAACACACACAAGTGGGACTAGAGGATCTCTACACATTAAATAGATATAGACAGCCCGCCTATAGCTTAGTTACCATAATATTGAAATACATCCATTTCCTCCGACTATACACTGATACGCATGTATGATAGCATTCAATAAAAATAAATTATTTCTCATAATTATCTACGTTATCAAATTGTCATTACGTCTCTTCGGACCTGTTCGATACATGATCGATCACTTTAAGAATTGGAAAATGTAAGAAATTAGAGATACAATAGTATAATGTTTTTAATGGGTTGCTCGTGTTTTCATAGAATTGAAAGTCGATATGAGAGAGAGAGAGAGAGAGAGAGAGAGAGAGTGGGAAAAGAGTAGTACAAAAGGAAAAATAGTATATATATATAATTTAAGTTGATGATATATATCCCGCATAATTACGCACCGTACGTGTCGAGAAAATTAATTACTCTATATGAAACAAGTAGGCATTGGACCAACTCCATTAGAGAATTCCACCTCTAAATAAGTTAATGCTACTTCTTATCCCAACAATGTGCCTCCCAACATTGAATGTTTAGAGACGATTATTATTGCCAAATTATTGAAATAAAAGCACCCCCACCCCCACCTCCACCTCCACCTTAGCGCCGCTTTCCTCCGGCGGCTGCGTGGCAGCTCAACCACCACTCCGCCACGCAATCCTCCACTCACACAAACACCACCACAAATAAGTGGGTGTCAACTTGTCATTCTAAATCTTGTCCTCGATTAAGACAATTCCCACAAGTACATAAATAATTAATTTTTAAATAAACCAATAAATTATTGGGTTAGGTTTAAAATTAATTGAACCAGATTTTCAGGGTCCATGCTTCTCCCTCTCCAGTCTCCACTCGTGGGCACGACCCTTTTGCCGGATTTAAAATATATATACATTTCAGTTGCATATATATACATTTCAGTTGCATATATATAGTTCAATTCGTATCAGATTCTTCCATAGATATGAACTCGACACGTGTAATTTTTATTAAAAATATATAATATGTAGATATGCATACATACACGACATGGGTCATGAATCATGATGCCATACTATATATACTGTCCATTTAACGGCAAACGAGGGGTTATTGAATATATTTATATTATAGGGAACAAGAACATTATTAATTGTTTTAGAATACCTAGGCACTTTTCTTTCAGTTCTTTCTTTCTGGTCTTCATTCATTTAATTACTTGTTTAATTTGTTCGTTTAGTAGATATTTTAGTGCAGTGAAAATGACCCCTCCATGCAATAACTGATGCATGACATACAAAGATCATTAAATCATATATATACATATATATGATGCTACATCAACGTCTCATATATGGGCATCTATTATGCATTTTTATTTTTATTTTCTTATTCTATTTTAGATACTTTTTTAAAAAAAAATTTAATTTTTTTTTACTCACACACCCGACCTATGATATTGAGGAGATTCGAACCCGTGATTTTTGGTCTTCAAACAAACTCACTCCACCCCTAGGCCATCCCCATCGGGGCTACTTTAGGTACTTAATTAGTATATAATTCGCGAACTATTATAATTAACTTGGATTTGGTGGGACTACCTACTGTGTAATTATATCATCTTTCTTTGATCTAATGTTGTACTCTCTTTTGCAAACAAATCGACGACTTGGTTCATTTCAAGCAAGAGGTAGATATAACTAATTATACACTAGTTTCATATATATTATTAATTATGAATAAATGTAGTATATATCTGGTAAGGTAGCTTGTCTACTTTCTTGATCAACTTTCATTAGCATGCACTGTATTAACTTTTTGTTATGGAGTATTTCAAGTCATTCTTATTTCTCAATTAATTCCTAATTACATGCCTATGTTTTTTTCGACATCAAGTACCGAAGAAAGTTCAAAGTTTTACCAGACTGTGTGTGTGTGTGTGGAGTTATCATTGTGCATGGATACACTCTTGCATTGATATTAAAGTTTATTTGAACTTGACTAAATAGGTAATGAGACAAACTCTAATATATTTTAAAAGATTTGATATCATTTCAAACTCACATACTACAACAAAAATGGTATTTACAGACAATATTATTAGAGGCGACAAATGTCGTCACTTATAATAGACTTAAATAACGACATGTAGTCTCTAATTACCACATGTTATCTCTAATGACATTTTTGTGACGACATTGTTGTCACTTAACGTGATGTTTAATTTATTTAGGATGAACTTTTAGGAACGATCTATTTGAGAACAAAAAACATTTTTAAGTGTCAATAATGTTTCACAAAATGTCATTAGAGATGACATGCGGTAATTAGAGACGACATATCGTTATTTATGTCTATTATAAGTGACGACATTTGTCCTCTCTAATAATTACGTCATTAAACACTATTTTTATTGTATTGATATTTGAACTTGATATGTAATCAAATAAACTCAAAAGTAGGCGTCAAGCCTGTTAAAATCTCTCCTAACTAACTTTACAATGTTCATATTGAAGTGAATTCATAAAATGGGGCAGAATAAACAGTTTACTGAATAAAAGAGGTAGATATTGCATTGAATCTACATTTATGCATGTTTAAATCGTAGTCGAATAAATTAAAATCAAGAATATAACTAATCTGATTCGGTTGGATTCATATATAATATATAATAGAAGGACATATATGGATCTTAATTATCGATTTCAATATTCTAAATAATATTATGAAAGACTTTTAATGTACTCGTTTCTACCTTATCGACATAGAAGAAGTAAACAGAATTATGCATCAATGCTGGCCTGTACATAAATTTTTGGCAGGCTTCTTAATTTGTATGTCTTAACATATATCAACCAAACTACTTCTTAGAGCTTACAATTTGGGCATAAATATCGACCACAATCTTCCATTATTACATATCTACCGCACAATGCAACACACACAGGGGTTGGTTATAATAGAGACTGTGTTCGTGTGAAAATTGGCTTGTTTATTATAATTTTAGTATTTTTCTTATTGTATTTTGATGCTAAAATAATTAGCACAAAAAAATAATAAGAATAGCATTAAGAAAAATAGCACCAAAATATAGTAAGAAAAATACTAAAAATATAATAAGCAAGCTGATTTTTACGTTTACACACCAAGCACAAGTCCTCGATTGAACTAAATTCTCTCTCTCTCTCTCTCTCTCTCTCTATATATATATATATATATAATTTAGACATGACCAATAGTAAATATAATGTAATAAAAATTATGGCAAAAATAATACAAAATTGAATTTGTTACATTTATTTATTTTTCAAGTTAAGTGATCATGAAATGTCTTATCAACGTACCATTAACATTTTACCTGCCACACATATTGGTAGTCACATGATGATTTTCTTAACTGAAATCTCATGCATGTTGGGGGAAAAGATGTATCATTCACATGGGTAGACCCAAAATTTCATTGATGACATATTGATAGATTTTTGCTTTGCAATAATAATAATAATAATAATAATAATAATAATAATAATAATAATAATAATAATAATAATAATAATAATAATAATAATTGTTATTATTATTATTGAGTTCTTTGCTAGTTGTTTGATGGGCTTAGTATTTTTTTAAAATTAAGAGAAGGAGGAAGTGGTGAGTCTCGAATTCAAAACATGTTACTGTTATACAAAGATGTTTACCGCATGAGCTTCCACTGGGGACAATGGGCCAATTTTTTTTGATCGAGTGTTTATTCAATAGCTTTGATTGTTTTCCTCAAAAAAAAAAAAATGCAACTTTGATTGTGATTTTTTCAGTAGCACCATTTGACTCATCACTTAACCCTGCAGGCACCTGTTGTGAACTCAGTGCCAGAGAAGGCGAGAGAGATAGACGAAGAGGGGGAAATAGTTGTTGGCTTAGAGATGGAGGAGTTTGGTTTGGCAAAGATCTCATTTTTAGCGCTTGAGCAGAAAGGGGATCGAATTGAAGAAATTGAGAGGGAAGCTATACGTAATGGAACCGGGTCGGAGCAGGAACCGCAAGTGGGCTGGGGATTAATTAATCTAGTACTGGGCCTTTTGTTAATAGTTGGGCCTCTTTTAATTTAATCAAGGACTTTGAGTCCATTAGGGTTAATTATGTAATGTGTTCTTCTATGTTTTTGTATGGTTTAAATACCCTTGTTCTTAGGTAAAAGAAGAAGAAATATATCAACTTTTCTCTCATTCTCTGCTCCTTCCTTCTTCTAAATTATCCTCCCATTTCTCTCGTTCTCTGCTCCTTCTTTCTTCTAATTTATCCTCCCATTTCTTATCATAAGCTGTAAAGATTGCTCTATATTACAGCTAGACGAAAGATTACCAAAAAAATAGGAAAAACATTGAAGAAGTAGCTGAGATCATAACATTTGGTATCTAGAGCCGTCGATTCTCGGAAGATGGCAGACGATATCAGCTTGAACGATTTGGAAGAAGCTTTGAAGAAATCAGAAAACAAAATGAAAACAGAAATATTGAAAAGAGAATCGTGGGAATTTCGATTGCAGGAACAGGTTAGGGGTTTTTCCACTCAATTCGATCAAAAATTTGCTCAAATTTCCGACGGGCTAGCTGCAATACAACTACAGCTGCAGATTCTTGAGAAGACTAAAGAGAAGGGGTTTGGAGATAAATTCGTAGAGAAAAGATCAGTGACGGAATCTCCAACTCCGCCACCATTGCTGGAGAGATTTTCGGCTAAAATCGGCGTCGCTCCCTTCAAGCCCTACAAAACCGAGCTCTGCAAATCTGTCACACCCGTTTATGACTCTAGATTGGGCAGGAACAGCAGTGCACAAAAGGTGTTCGACGAAATGTTTGATTTAGATTTGAAGGTGGTGGGTGTGATTAAGATGGTAGGAACGAAATATAAGATTGGTGATGTAGAAAATGAGGATCATGAAGAACAAAATGAGTTGGGAAAACATGTTGCCGGGCAAACATCTTATGCAGCTGACAATGAAACTATTTTTACTGTTGCTTCTGATGTAGCCGATTTTGTTCTTCCAGTCACTAAAAATGCAGTTAGTCATGCCAGCATGTCTAATACAGAAGAAATAGTTTCTTCAGCTAGTGAGGTGAATGCAGATGCTGAGAGTACTTATGCGGCACCATTAAATGTTTTCCAGCAAGAAACCCCTGCCAAAATTTCATATGATGGTGGTAAAAATTTTGTTGGCCTTGAGAACCCCTCAGTAAATCTAACTGAAATTGCTGGTTATGATTCTTCATTGAACAGAAATGGTGTTAACACTACAAGGTATGGAGTAGCGACTATTATTTCTGAAAACAGGGTTGTCCTATTGGATGAATGGAAAGTGTTTGATAAAATGTCAATGAAAGAAATAGAGTCGTCAATCAAGCCATTAAAGAAGAAGTGTTTAGAAAATGAGGATTCTAGCAGAAGGAAAGTCAACTTCATGACAAGACCTGTACCAAAACCACCGCCGGGGTTTGGTTTCGGTAGTGAGGTTGAATGGATTGATGAGGTTTTCCTGTCATGTGAATCTAAAATAGCTCAATTATCAATTGAGCCTTGGGTGAGGTTGGAGGTGGCATCTCTCTTCATGCATCCAACTTGTGGAAGGAGTACATGCAGGACAAATGCTGCTAAAGAAGAAACATTGCAATGTTCGACTCAAATAGCCATGTTTAAGTATGATGATCATTGTCAGGTTGATGCATTTGAAACTCCAATAGTGCCACAGACTAATAGGAAGAAAAAAGGTCTGACTGCCTTAACTTGTAGAAAAATGAATTTCTTGTTGAAAGAATGTTCACAAGAGGAAATGAAGGTTGCCTTATTGACCCTCACTCCATCTAATTTTACAAACAGAAGAAGAAGAAGAAGAAGAACAACAGAAGATAGTGCAGTCAAGCAAGTTCAAGGAACAAAGCGACCTGCAAGGTTGGCGGAGAAGAGTGCGAAGTTAATGAAAGAAAATAAATTCATGATTCTTCCTACTAGAGCTTCTTCCTTCAAGGAGGCCATGAAGAATGTCGTGGAAGTCTATCACCATTTGAAGGCTATTATGAAGAAGACGTATGGCCAAGATACCACCAATGTTGGTGTTGAGGGTGGCTTTACTCTCAATATTCTGGAGAACAAGGAGGGTCTTGAACTGCTCAAGACAGCTATTTCCAAAGCAGGTTATGTTGGAAAATTTGTTATTGGAATGGATGTTATTGCATCTGAATTCTATGGAAAAGATAAGACATCACCATATTCATCCACTTCTGAAAAACCCACTTCTGGTCTGGTAATGTGTGTGACTGAAATGGTGGGATTGAAATTGGAGGAGGGAGTTGAAGAAAATGAGGACAATGTTGTATTAATCAATTGTTGGGTTGGAGAAGAGTTTGAAAAATCGGTTGTTGAGACTTGTTTTTCAAGAGGAAATGTTGTTGTAGTAGACTTCACAGCAAGGCCTGTACCTAAACCACCACCAAAGTCAGTTATCTACAGAGGAATCTATTTGATGCCTAGAAAACAGGAAGAGTGCCAAAAAATGAGATCTTGGATCATTCACCTGGTCAAAGCAGTAAATGAAAGGGGAAAGATGTTTAGTGTGATACAGAGTGATGAAAAAGTCAGAGATGGTGGTGTAAGCCTGACCGAGCAGGATGCATTACAATTCCTTAGATGTGGTAAGGCAAAAATACATGTTGCTATGGGTTACTATTATCTGCCTAAATGCTCTTTTGATGCCTTACAACATTATCATGCCATCCATGACCATGCTGCTAGTACTTCCAATGAAAATGAAACTATGGAAAATGATAATTTCGTTTTGACGTGGGCTAGCAAACTTGGGTTTAAAATTTTCATCTCCTTGGGAATCAGCGAGATCAACGACTCGCCGCTATTGTTGCAGGAAAGCAAGGGTGTGTTTAAGTTCTGTACGAGTGGTGGGAGGTTCTTTTTGGGATTGTTGGCGATGATGGAGCTAAAGAATCAATATGATTTGATCTCAAAGATGTACAAGATAACGGTGTCGTATAAGGATGAAATTACATTTGAGGTTTATATGAATGATGATTTGATGGACCAGTTAGTTTTTGCATTTATGAGGAAAAAATTAGGGGAGATACTGCAAAAGGAGCTAAGAGGTCAGCACAGGTTTGCCGGTCTAACCAATTCTCCCAATGGGAGGAAATGGGTGGCTGAGGAGATGCAGGTTGAAAATCACAAGCTCAAGTGCCAGCTCAAGATCTCTGGTTACCAGCTCAAGGATCTCTACAAGTCACTCGTGTTCGAGTACCCTATTGTGTCAATTAAAGATCCATTTGATCAAGATGACTGGGAGCACTATACAAAAATGACCACAGAAATTGGTGCTCAAGTGCAGATTGTGGGAGATTATCTTCTTGTCACCAATCCCGAGAGAGTTGAGAAAGCAATCAAGGATAAGAGTTGCAATTCCCTTCTTCTCAAAGTTAACCAAATTGGATCTGTGACTGGGAGTATTGAAGCTGTAAAAATGTCGAGGCATATTGGTTTGGGAGTGATGGCAAGTCATTGCAGTGGAGAAACAGACAATACTTTCATTACTGACCTTTCAGTTGGATTTTTCAATGACAAGCTGGGCGCCCTTTGTATGCATTGGCTACAAGATAAAGTCTATTCTAACAGAGAAGTTGCTGCTAATAATTTAAAGGGTTTGGCAGAAGAATTCGGTCCCGAGTGGGCGATGCAACATACAGTCCCTCAAGTCTTGAATATGTTCACCAACCCACATTGTTTGTACTTGATGACTATTCTTCAAGAAAATCTTATTACTTGCTCTGGTTATGGGTTCCGAGATACATTTTCCAATCTTGTTGGTGGGAAAGCTGAGAAATATGTAAAGAAGAAACTCTCCACGGTTGATTCTCGAGGACGAGAATCTGAAAAAGAGGGGAGTAATGTTGTGAACTCAGTGCCAGAGAAGGCGAGAGAGATAGACGAAGAGGGGGAAATAGTTGTTGGCTTAGAGATGGAGGAGTTTGGTTTGGCAAAGATCTCATTTTTAGCGCTTGAGCAGAAAGGGGATCGAATTGAAGAAATTGAGAGGGAAGCTATACGTAATGGAACCGGGTCGGAGCAGGAACCGCAAGTGGGCTGGGGATTAATTAATCTAGTACTGGGCCTTTTGTTAATAGTTGGGCCTCTTTTAATTTAATCAAGGACTTTGAGTCCATTAGGGTTAATTATGTAATGTGTTCTTCTATGTTTTTGTATGGTTTAAATACCCTTGTTCTTAGGTAAAAGAAGAAGAAATATATCAACTTTTCTCTCATTCTCTGCTCCTTCCTTCTTCTAAATTATCCTCCCATTTCTCTCGTTCTCTGCTCCTTCTTTCTTCTAATTTATCCTCCCATTTCTTATCATAAGCTGTAAAGATTGCTCTATATTACAGCTAGACGAAAGATTACCAAAAAAATAGGAAAAACATTGAAGAAGTAGCTGAGATCATAACAGCACCCTGTTGCGCATTAGAGTCAAAGTTAATTTGTGCATTCAATATTAATGAAATACAATTGAAGAACAAAATTGGAAAGTAATTAGCGTCGAACTTTTCTAGGATACCATAGTTAAGATAAAGTTGCAACTTGCTACCCTAGCAACCTTTTTTGTGCAATTAAGTAGCTAGCACTTGATCTTTGCAGATTTTTAATCATTCTATCCTATATTGCAAGTTACAAATATACTATATACTATATATACATGTATATATATATATGTATGTATGTTTATAATTTTCAATGAACATAAACATTTTTTTTAGTGAGCAGTATCACATGCAAGTACGTTCCTATTATTGAAACTCCTAGCACATGCATGGAAAGTTTTGATGAATAAGTCACGATCAAATACGAATGCAAGTTAGACCTTTTATTTGACATAGTTCGATGATAATACCATGCTAAATGGACTGCCATTCGATAATATTTATATAGTTTAATTGTGCATGCATTAAATATAAACATCCTGCATATATATGTGTATGTATGTATCCTCACCGTAGGCCGCAACATCACAATAATAACTTTATTTTACGAGCATGATCGAATCAAAGTGAAAATTATCGTCCCTTTCTTTTTTGAACATTCTCATATCAGACGATTTGCCCGGTCCATTTAATCGGAAAAAAAAAATCGACAACCTGCTAAGTTTCCAAATAGGTCAGATGGCACCCTATTTGGACGCTTAGCGGTGCCATAAAACTATTGTGTTCTAATAGGTCTGGAGTATTATTTTTATTTATTTTTTAAAAAATTTAGAAATCATTTATTTAATACCAATTATGTTTTTTTTTTCAATTTTAGAGCTCAAAATTCAATTTTCAGGTTTACTAATTTCACTTTAGAGTATATATATATATATATATATATATATATATATTTCTAAAAAAATCAATAAATCAAGCGTGGTGCATGAGCCTACATGTTAGCGCTAGGTTAGTGCACCATACACGTTGTTGACAATTCAGTTTTAGGGTTATTAACTCCATTTTAGAGTATATATTTATTTCAAATATATTAATAAGTCGAGTGCGGTGTGTATGAACCCGTACGTTAGCACCAGACGAGTGTATCGCGTGAGCCTCCGGATATTCAATTGTAGGGTTCAACAATTTCATTAGGATATATTTTGAAAAAAAATTTATAAAAATAAATAAATAAAAATACTAATAATAAATAAATTGATAGGCATCTAATGTGCGGAATCTCACATAGGACAGCCTCTTCTTACTTTGAATGTCGAAGGTAAACCACAGATCTTCCTACCTTTTTCTTTTATGTTATTGTAAAGTTGCACCTGTAGATTATCTTAATAAATAAGTTCCCTAATCTCGATTTAGAAGACATAATACCATGAATTACCAATTCTTTAGGGTACAAATCAGAAACACGATGACTGGCATTATTGATGGATTATATATACATAAATAATGTGATTTTGTGACAATCAAAGTAAATCACATGGTTAGAAGTGAGTTCAAGACAGTTTGGAGGCAATTAGCATGCAGTTTTTATCATAAAATTAACAGTTTCTCACACTTAATTACCTGTTCGATCTACTCAAGATATAATCAATTAATCTGGAGTTGCGACAGTGTGACCCTTGATTTTGTTCAATGGGTATCTAGATTGATGCAATTAATGCGGCAGAAATATTTGACTTTGTCTCAAATTTTTATGTCTTTTTTGTTTTATGTTTTTTTTTTCAAAATATATTATGCAAAATATGCAAAATCGTTTTGCCTAATCTCATTTTCAGTGAAAAGTTTGGTTTCTTACTTTTTAGTCAACTCTAGTCTCTATATAATCATACCCTATACTTAAATATTTTTTCTTCGTTAATGCATACAACATTTTACCAAAACACGCATTCTTATTTTTATTACACATGCAAATTACACAGGAGAGGAGAGGTAAACCACACTTGGCATGTCAGATGTGACAGGTTCACACCTACTGGTGTTGGTGATGGAATTTGAAATTGAGACCTTCAACCTTAAGATAAAACATCACTCCACCACTAAATCATCCCGACATTAATTACTATTAATTAATAAATGATTAATTAAATTACGATCGAGACTGATAAACTGGATTTTTGCACTTATTTGGAGTCTGTTTTGGAGTGGTTTTGATTATCTTTTAAGTACTTTAATTCATGTTTTGTTTCAGATTTCACTTGTTTGGAAGAGTTTTGGTTTTGGTGTAATTTTATAGGAATTCAAACTAAAAACTATTAGAGTTGATGAAATCTTGTTCCTAACCTTTGTGGTTCGAGTTGAGGCTTGATCAAGACGAGAAAGCGTCGAAAACATGCACATCGGGAGTCCAGTGGGTTAGCACGGATCGTGCAATGCTTGCACGACCCGTGCTAAAGAGTGAAATCGAGGCAGGAGACACTAGAGGGACTGCACGGTCCATGCTAAGCTAGCACGGCCCGTGCTATGGTGGACTATACGGACCGTGCTATTATTTGGCCTTTTTCGCGGATTTTCCTTTTCGGCCCAATTCGTTTCCATCTTGGGCTTGGACTTTTCCCCAACTATTTAAGGGTTGTTTTACACGAAAATTGCAGCACTTTTCACCCTATAGAGACAGCAGAGACAGCTTGGAACATCCAGAGAAGAGACAGCAGAGATATTGAAGAAGTATCATCTAGACTAAGTTTTATTTTATGCTTATTTCAGTCGGGATTATTATGACAGCTATTTATTCGTATTTATTTTTCATGGATTTTGATTACGCTATGAGTAGCTAAACATATATAGATCCTAGGGTTGTTGACTGTTTTATGGATTTATAAACTAAAGTAATTTATTGTTTCTTTTCTATTTCTTGTTTATGCATCCTTGTTTGTGGTTGTCTTTTGTGAATGAATTGATCAACATTTACAATTGTGCAGTTAATTTATTATTCACTCAAGAGAGGTTAATAGGTTAACAGATTAGGATTGCATAACAGGAATCTGTTAGATCGAGAGATTGGTAGGTATTGTGAGGAGAACAAATCTGAGGTGCTAATTGGAGTTAGATAATAATTCGAGATCGAGAGATCAGGATTAGAATCTAATATACTTTCATAACTTACTCGAGAGAGAGGCTGTGATTAATTTAGTGATTCTCCTACAAGATTTAGAATTAAATTAGTTTAATAAATTATATGAGATTCGGTAAATTCATTTAGCATCAACACCCTAGGATCCGTCTTTCTATCTGTTGATCCAGTTATCTTTGTTTGCTTTATTTATTTTATTTTCAGCATTTTAGTTAATTAAAATCAAAGTTTTAATTTGGTTCTCTAGATAAGTGAAACAACCGAATTGGGTAATTAGCTGCTTTGCATTGTCAGTCTCTGTGGATACGACCTTGCTCCCATTATTTTTCTATAAATTAATTTGTACACTTGCGAGTAGTATTTTAGGTGAAATAAAATACTGATCAAGTTTTTTTGAGCCGTTTTCGGGGACTGGTGTAATTGACGGCTAATATTTGATTTAATTGTTGAGCTTTAATTTAGAGTATATTTTACGTATTTTTATTTTTATTTATTTATTTATTTTACTTCTCTCTGCTGCGTTTGATTGTTA
Source organism: Perilla frutescens (assembly GCA_026008535.1). Taxonomy (NCBI): domain Eukaryota; kingdom Viridiplantae; phylum Streptophyta; class Magnoliopsida; order Lamiales; family Lamiaceae; genus Perilla; species Perilla frutescens. The sequence continues at coordinate 58,127,034 of BRKX01000016.1, forward strand.
TTTGGTGTTTAACAGATAGTGCATGAATTCGAGGTCTAGAGGTACAACACACTTAGTACCAATAGATCATGAGATTGAGGCTTTTGCACGACATAGAAACGCAGAGAGAATCAGAGCTGAGAAGATGGAAGCCACAAGAGAAGAAGAGATGGTTGTTGTACGCCGCGAGATGGAGGCGTTACGAACCTTGCTTCAGCAGCAACAGAGAGCACCTAAACCACCAATGGTTCCATCACCGATTCGAGAAGCTCTGGAACCTCAAGTTACTGAAAATTTGGTGGAGTGACGCTGCCGGCTATAGATGCCAACAATTTCGAGTTGAAGTCGGGATTGATTTTGATGGTTCAGCAGAACTAATTCAGTGGAGGGGCGTTTGATGATCCGAATGTGCATCTGGCACAGTTTCTCGAGATATACAGTACTATCAAGATGAATGGAGTAGGAGCAGACACCATCCGCCTTCATCTTTTCTCATTTTCTCTATGAGACAAGGCGAAGTTGTGGTATAACTCCTTGGAGGCAGACTCAGTCAGAACATGGGTTAATTTGTGTAAGAAGTTCCTTGCAAAGTATTGTCCACCAAGCAAGACGTTGAGGATGAAAAATGAGATTACTCAGTTCAGACAGTTCAATCTAGAGCCACTTTATGAAGCTTGGGAAAGGTTTTGAGATCTCATCAGGAAGTGCCCGAGGCATGGGTTTGAAGCAGATCAACAAGTTTGTTACTTCTACAATGGTTTGTTGGAGAATACCCGAGATAGAATAGATGAATCTGTAGGAGGGGCCCTGTTAGAGTTGTCGGCTGATGACGCTATGGAATTATTAGAGAGGATGGCTGCAAACAGTGCTCAGTGGCCATCTCAGAGGAATTCAATCTGAAGAGTGGCCGAGGTCTTAGCTTCTGACGATTTGAAAGAGTTGACGGCTCAGCTGTCAACTATGGCCAAAGCGATTACACTGTTGACGAAGAATAACTTAGCCCCAATGGAGAATGTACCGAAGAAACTAGCCACAATCCCAGATGAAATTGAAGCTGTGAATTATATGCAAGGACGAGGCCACAATAATAATTTTTGGCCAAATCAAGGAGGAAATCCATACCACCAATTTGGGCAACAGAACGATGATATGTTAAGTTATGGAAATCCCAATAACTTTCAGCAGCTGCCTCCCGGGTTCTCCACTACCAATGGAGTCATCAATGAAGGGAAGAAGCCGGATCTGGAAGATATTTTGGGGTCATTTATGACTACTACCAAACAGAGGATGGACGTCGAAGCTGGAAAGGCGGATAATCTGACGATAGCATTTAACAAGTTCACTGCTAATACGGGGGCGCGGTTGAAGTTTATGGAGACTCGAATTGGTCAGCTGGCTAAAATTGTGGGAAGCCAGCAACAAAAAGTCCAATACCCGAGCAACACAGAGGTAAACCCGAATGAGCAATGCAATGCAATCCGTGTGTGCAGTGGCATAGATGACGCGGGTGAGCAAACAAAGGAAAATGTTGTTGAAGAGGTTCCTGAGCCCAAATATGTGCCCCCGCCTCCATATGTTCCTCCATTGCCTTTTCCCCAATGATTAAAGAATCAAGAGAAGGAGAATCAATTTGCCAAGTTTCTTGAAAATTTTAAGAAACTATCCATCAACATTCTTTTTGTTGAAGCACTTGAGAAGATGCCAAAATATGCTCAGTTTATGAAAAAGATTTTGGCTAATAAGAAGAAGATCGGAGAAGTGGAAAGGGTGCATTTGTCTGAAGAATGCAGTGTAGTGATACAAAAATAAGTACCGACGAAGTTAAAGGATTTGGGCAGTTTTTCTATCCCATGCCATATTGGAAGCTCCAGTTTTGATCGTATGCTGTGTGATTTGGGAGCTAGCATCAATCTGATGTCATTTTCTATCTACCAAAAGCTGGGACTTGGCCCGTTGAAATCGACAACAGTAACTCTACAGCTAGCTGACCGGTCTTTGAGATGCCCAAGGGGGATAGCTGAAGATATTTTGATGAAGATTGGGAAATTTATTTTCCTAGCTGACTTTGTCATGCTGGACATGGATGGAGATCGTCGAGTTTCTCTTATTTTTGGGATGCCATTTCTTGCCACTGCTGGAGCAGCTATCGATGTGAAAGGGGAGACTCTAATGCTGAGAGTGAAAGATGAAAGTGAAATTTTCACTATTTATCGACCACTTGAGGACTCGGCTCATGCGGAGGTAAAGATGATGGAAGTGGTGAACTCACCTAAAGAATTTAATGGACCTCCTGTGTCTGTTAAGCCGAAGAGGCCACTCCAAGCTCGAGAAGAGGTTAGAATTAAATTCAAGAAAAAAGATGGAGTGTATTGGGGGCGAGCCATCTCAATTTCCCCGATGGAATTGCTGAAATGAGGTTTAGTGTGGCCTCGGGCTGCACCAAATCCTCCATAGTTAATCTCTAGAAGCATGTCGAGCTCGAAACAGTAAACCAAGCGTTGATTGGAAGGCAACCTAATTTTTAGGTACATTTTCGTTTTGATTTTCTTTGTTTATTTTATTTTCTGCTTTTCTTCTTTAATTTTCGTGCAGGTAAACAAAAAAACTCCTGAAAATAGCACGGCCCGTGCTATCTCGGAGCAACAAACTAGACAACCCTCTGTATAGACAACACGGACCGTGCTACCCATAGCACGGTCCGTGCCAATTTCTGTCACAAATTCCCGACCGAGAACAAAAGGTCTAGCACGGTCCGTGCTAGCCTTGCATGGACCATGCTAGTTAAATAGCACGGACTATGCTATCTTAGCACGGCCCGTGAAATCCTCGCGGCCAGGTTTAAATCACGAATTCAGGTCCATTTTCGCTCTCTTTTCTCACTTCACACACGCATAACTCCCCCCAAAATGTACCCTAGGTCAATTGCTTCTCCAATTATCACCCATAGCATCATATTCTACCACAAAATTGCACATCCACACACTTTTGAGCTCGATTTGGCAATTGGTTTGCAAGTTCTTCCCACAATTGGGAGATTTTCACTCAAGTTAGGAAATTTCCGAAATTGTTGCTGGAAATTCATCCAAGGTATATCTTCTTGCTCTAATTCTCGTTACTGAATTTTATTGATGACATGAGATAATGGGTGGGTCGAATTTATGCCCTAATTGCTTGCAAATTTTTGAGTTGTCTTTGTGGCATTCTACCGAACAGTTGGTGTGCGTGTCTTTTATTCCTCTATGTTCGAATTTTTGAGATTAATGTTGCTTCCATTGTGTTTCATTGAGGGTGTTATGCATGTGAAGGATGCTACTATGAGCTTAGATGTATTCTTTTACCCTAGGGAAGTGTGGAACCCTAAATTTTGAGTTTTGATGCAAATATGATGAAATTCATGTCTTCCATGTGTATTCATAGTGCTCCCACAAGTGAGTTTTTGGATTGGTATTGCATTAATTTGGCATGAACTTGGTTTTGAGTGCACTGTGAAGGATAATTGTGGCCTATTGTTCTTCTTCCATTTATGTTATCTTTGTTGGCACAACTTTTTTGCTTTGGTGAAGTAAACTACAAATTTGAGGCACTCTCTTGGATTTACATGTTAGTTTGCTTGTTTCATTTTGTTGAGGTGCCAAGCATGAATGTGGTTTTGTGTGGGATGTGTAGAGCAAGCATGGTAATTGTATGCGGTTTAATTTGCTTAGGGTTGGAGCATTGGTTGCTTGTGAAGTTTTATTTTTGAATCCTCCCATTCACATGCCAAGTTTGCAGGTACCTATGGCCGCTAGAAGACAAGGGGGTTGAGGGAGTCATAACCCTAATGATCCTCAGGATTTTAGGGTAGTCTTCATTGACCCCGCCTTCCGAGAGAAGTGGAACACTCTTGTCCAGCTTGATTGCATCCCTTCTCGCTATCTGGACAGTGACTTCTTGCACACTCTGGGACTAAATGATGAATTTTGCGCATTGTGTGAGCACATGGGTCTTATCCGCATCTATTCTGAGAGATGACCCTCATACATGCAGATGATGTTGGAGTTTCTGAGCTCCGTGAAGATCAAGAAGAACCAGAATCCCGCTTCATTAGTTTGAATTACATTTCAGCTAGACAACCACCAGTTTGCTCTCACCGCTGAGGAGCTGAATGCCATTTATGGCAATCCTGGAGGGGAGTATGAGGAGCACGATGACTATGACCGCATTTCATTCTGGCGCCAGCTGACTCAGGCCCATGATGAGGCGCCGCCCTGTGACTTTGACCCGAGGGTGGACAAGGGCTCGTCGATTAGGAACCCTATGTTCTATTTTCTGCAGAAGGCGTTTGCTAATGCCGCTTTCACTCACTATGATAGAGGAAGCATTCAGGCTCGTGAGTTGTACTTCCTATGGTGCCTGTTGAGGGACGAGCCATTTGATTTGGGAGCCCACATAGCGGAGCATTTGAGCCGGATCTCCACGTAGTGTGGAGGCATTTTGATGTGTGGAGGCATGATCACTCCATTGGCTGACTACTGTGGGGTTGATTACTTTGACTGGAAGGAGTTGCAGGGCAACTCTTTGCTGAATTTTTGAAGTTCTGATGAATATGGACTTCATCAAAGTGGATCGTGCCCAGAGATGTTACTTCACCTAGAAGCTGCGAGGGCATTTCCCATTGCCAAACCGTGCCCTCACCCACGTGTCTGGCTGGCACGACCACCAGAACTGGCGGATGATCACTCCAGTCCATCTACGGGTCATTGCTGACCACCCGCCTGCTCGACCTTTTACTATACGAGTTGGGAAGCTGCTTGAGGAGAAGGAGACAGTGGAGCAGCAGGACAAAAGAGGCAGCACCATGGGAGCTAGCTCGAGTGCTCCCACGATCGAGACTTAGCCCAGTAGCTCTCAGTTTGGGAGGCGCAGACGACGCCATTTGAGTCCGGAGGATCGGATGGAGGCTTTGGAGGGCCGAGTTGCCTCCATCGAGACTGATGTGCGGGAGATGAGAGGCGAGGTGACCTCCATCAATACGAATGTTGCTACTATGATGTAGCATCCCGATCCTGAAAGATCGTGAAAATGAACGCCACGGGGGTTGGAATTAAGAAGCGGGAAAGAAAGGGGGTAACCTGATTAATGAGAACTCAACAGAAGACTCAAAACAACCAAACATGCTTTATAATATAACATATACTTATCCATAACGCTATGACTAGAGTTCTTAGCGTTTAACAAAGGAATATTACAAGTGCGGAAGCTCCATTATTAACAGGATACTTAACAAAAAGAGACAGTGAGAAATAGGTAAATAACAAAAGCCCATGTCTCAGCATCGTCACGTCCACGCGCCAGCCTACTAACCTGAAAATGTTTGAAAATATTTGGACTGAGTACTAATGCACTCAGTGGGCAAGTTTTCACAATTCCAGTTATGCAAATCATTTTGTTAAAGTAATCTATCTGTGTTCATGCAGGTAGTGAAGCTTAGGAGGTTTTAATAGTTGGAAGCAACCTAAGTTCACCAAAATATTTTCTCGTGAAGCGCTTAAGAGTATAACCTGTCACTGCCCGCAACCCGAACTACATCACCAGCGCATAAGGTTGAGTATGGCCATAGAATACCCAATGAGTATAACCAATAAGTGTTTCATTTTAGTCTCACCGACAAGGAGTAGGGCAGGACAAACAATGCATGCATACTGTAGCTACTCACAGTGACACAACGCTGGTTTATGAGACTCCGACAACATACAGTAGCACGTAAATATTTAACACAGATAGTCACATATGCAATTTTAGCAAATCAGAGCTTAATAGCTCGAAAGATACAATTTGTAAAAATATAATAGCCCACCTTGATGATCGATCTCCTTGCTTACGAAATGATGAACTGTACTAAGAATCTTAAATCGCCCCAGGCACTCTTCGGCCTACAAATCAACAAGATTCTTACTTTGGGAATTCGTCTTGACTATGTAACTAATAGCTAATGTCGATTTAGAACAATAATAAATATATATCCATAAACATTAGGATCGATCGAGTTCGAATACCTAAAAGAACGTAAATCGAGTTTCTAGGTTACTCGTATAAGGTTAGTGGACTTTAATCATAGTATCATTCAATGATTAAAACATTTTGGGTAACATAATACATTTTCCAAATATTGGGGACTAAGGTTGGTATTTTGTCACTTATATTTTAATCTATATCCTTGTTAAACTATCAAATGATCACCTTCCACCCCTTTAAAATATATCACATTCCCCGATTACTTTAGAAATACATCGAAAGATCCCCTTCAAATTTAAGGACAATACAAGATTAACTTAACCAAAACTCACGACCAACTCCACCTTATTTTAAAACTCTTTCTAATCACATTCAAAACATAACATAATCCATGCTAGCTTCAGCTCTCAACCATAAATCTAATACTTAAACCTCATTAAATAACTTAGGGCCAGATTTAAATGAGGATTTTGAAGCAAAATAAGTCAATATTTTCAGATTTTTTTAGAAATTGAGAGCCCTCAACTTTGACCTAGTTTTTATTCGTCGAACATCTATCGAGAATAAGAACTGAATACATGCAATTGTAGATTATGAAGAGAGGTTTCTACCCGTGAATTATATGCAGCCTCAGCGGGAGAAAGATTGGAAACTTGCTGTCAACGCAGCAGCAACAACAACTGCAGTCATCGATCGACGTCCGACAAGGTTTTTCCGTCATCTTTCGACATAAATACGATCGACCAAACAACGTCGAAATTAGAATACGATACTATAAACGTAAGGATTGTAGGGAGAGGTTTCTAACCATGTGTGGAATGATGGGTTTTGATCGCCGGAAAGGTTGTAGAAGGATCCTCTTAGCAGCAGCAGCCGCGCACCTGATGTTGACATCAATTTTACGCTACCTTTTGGCATGATTTCGGTGGAGCAAACGACTTCTGATTCACGATCAGAAGCTAGATATGCGTAGTATATAAGAAGAGCTTCAAAACGGTATAAAGTTGGGGCAAATGCGACGGTCGGATCAGCGGGAAATCGTACCGCAAGTTGGCTGCGACACAAGGTGGTGGGGCTGCTCCTTTTGATGGTTTTCGCTTTCGTTTTCCTTTCCCTGTGTAGCAGTTTTACTAAATAAATCATATCTCACAAACTAAAACTCCAAATAAAGAAATTCCAAGTTCTACAGAACCCCAAGACATACACCTAAAAACGTTCCTCAAATACGCATTCCCATATTTCGACAATAAAAGGGCTAAAAAGTCGAATTAAGCTGGAGCAAGAAAACTGTCTGGAAAATGCAACTGATTCTGTTTTCCGGCGATTTGGCCGGTTTCCAGCCATCGGATGACAACGACATCAAAAGATGAAACGAAGAGCACATATAGATACTCGACATATCTGAAAATCAAGAGAAAAGAATGAGAAACGAACTGGAACGATGCCGACGAAGATGGCAGCTGAACGGAGGTGATGATGGGCAGTAGCTGCGGCCTCTTTCTCCGGCGACGGCGGTGGCGCAGGCAGCTGGACGGCTAAGGCAGGGCGGCGCCGGTGGTGGCGGATGGCAGAGGCAGCTGCCTCCCGTTCCCTCTCTCCCTCCCTCTCTTGGAAATCTCTCTCTCACCCTCAATTTCTCTCGATCTCTCTTCTCTTCTCTCCCCTTTCTTCTTTCTCTTCTCTTCTCTTCCTCTCTCCTTCAATCTGCTCCTCTCTCTCTTCTGATCTTCTTCACTTTGCTTCTCTCTCTCGATCTTCTGCTAATCCAACAGCTGTAAACAAATTTGCTTACTCATATACTCACGTGTCTCTCATGCAAATGAGCTAGGTGGCTAGTGTGGTTTGAGCTAAAATGGACTTGGATTTTGGGTTGTAATATTAAACTTGACATAAAATAAATTGGGTTCAAAATATTTGAATGAAATAAATTACATCGAGTACTCAAATAATATTTGATTTTAATGTTCTTGGTGTCAAAATAATTCTCTCGACGTCTTCTTCCATTTTACTGACTAAATTTTAATATTTATTATTTAAATAAAATACTTAAATAAATTCTAAACTAAATTTCAACCTATAATTTTCGGCGTGTTACATATGATGCAGGTGATGCAGTAGTGGGGCCTACAGTTCCCTCAGCCTCCGCCTCAGTGAGTTCATTTCTTTCAGGATACTCCACTTCTTTTCCTTCCAAACTTATTCTCCTAGCGTATGAATAAGTTTTGGGGAGAGGGTTGGTGTGGTGGTATCCTGAGTCTATCTTTTATTTATTTTATGTGCTTAGGTTGTTTTTCTGTTGTTTTATTTTTTTAGTTGATGTTGCTTTGGATTATATTTATAGATTTCTCTGTTTATTGAAAATGGTCTGTATTAAGATTTCGGAGAATGTTTATGTAATGTGAAAGTATGAAGCTGTGGGAAATTCAATTAGCTGATGATGAGATTGTAATTATTTGAAAATTTGCTAATTGAGTTTGTTATGATGGATTGTTTTGCGCTTTGATAGATTCATAGACTTTATGCCTTTGGAATGTGATTGAGCATGAGAGATTTTGAGCTTAAGATTTGTAGTGTTATTCATTTCTGGTGTGATTATCAATCTTGTGTGTGATCTCTAGAACTTGCCTTCATATCTCTCTCGAGACTGCGTGTTGTGTGCTGATAGTTTGAAAATGATTTAAGGCCATTCTTGTTAGCCAATTTTACCTATACACTTATCCTGATAAAATAATTATCCTTAATCAGCCACGTTAAGCCTTAAAGCCTATTTCCTTGAGTTACCTGTTCATTGAAAATTTGTGGAGAAAGGATAGTTGGAAATTTGTGGAATTATGGGTAGTTGGGGTTGGTGTAGAGGTTTATAGCCTGGAAATTTTAGTATAGATTTTGATGCTCGTATTGATCGCTTCAAATAAGTGAATAATAAAAAAAAGAAAAAATGAGCAAAATAAAGAGTGAGCACGGAAATATCTTATACTAAGGGAATTAATAAGACTCTAAGAGTCTTATGGAACTAAAAATTAAGTGAAAAGGTTGGAAGAGGATTCAAAATGATCCTACTGAGGAATTATATTTTTGGGAGGTGTCGAAGTTATTTAAACTTAGTCACTTAGTCAAATTTTCCCCACCTTAGCCGAAGCCTACATTACAACCAATGAAAAAGTTCTTTTTGATTCTTATTTTGAAGCACACATTTTTGTAGTGGAGAGACGAGATTGATTGCAAGCCTATGATAGATTATATGCATTGAATTGATTTTGAGCGTAAACACTACCTTTTTAAACACTTGAGGGTGAGAGAAAAATACACACCTGGAGAGGTTCACTTTTTGAAGGCTTAATTTATTTGAGTTTGTCTTTGTGCATTGCGATTTTGATTTACATACTTAAGTAGGCAAAAATTCATTTTACTGTCTTTGAAGCACTGCACATTTAATATTCCGCACTTCAGTCCTTTCATGTTTCTCAGATGTTCGAGGACGAACATGTCTCTAAGTTTGGGAGAGTTTATAAACTGGATTTTTGCACTTATTTGGAGTATGTTTTGGAGTGGTTTTGATAATCTTTTAAGTACTTTAATTCATGTTTTGTTTCGGATTTCACTTGTTTGGAAGAGTTTGGTTTTTAGTGTAATTCTACAGGAATTCGGACTAAAAACTATTAGAGTTGATGAAATCCTGTTCCTAGCCTTTGTGATTCGAGTTGAGGCTTGATCAAGACGAGAAAGTGTCGAAAACATGCACATCGGGAGTCCAGTGGGTTAGCACGGACCGTGCAATGCTTGCACAACCCGTGCTAAGGAGTGAAATCGAGGCAGAAGACACTTGAGGGACTGCACGGTCCGTGATAAGCTAGCACGGCCCGTGCTATGGTGGACTGCATGGAACATGCTATTATTCGGCCTTTTTCGCGGATTTTCCTTTTCGGCCCAATTCGTTTCCATCTCAGGCTTGGACTTTTCCCAAGCTATTTAAGGATTGTTTTACACGAAAATTGCAGCACTTTTCACCCTATAGAGACAGCAAAGACAGCTTGGAACATCCAGAGAAGAGACAGCAGAGATATTGAAGAAGCATCATCTAGACTAAGTTTTATTTTATGCTTATTTCAGTCGGGATTATTATGACAGCTATTTATTCGTATTTATTTTTCATGGATTTTGATTACGCTATGAGTAGCTAAACATCTATAGATCATAGGGTTGTTGACTGTTTTATGGATTTATAAACTAAAGTAATTTATTGTTTCTTTTCTATTTCTTGTTTATGCATCCTTGTTTGTGGTTGTCTTTTGTGAATGAATTGATCAACATTTACAAGTGTGCAGTTAATTTATTATTCACTCAAGAGAGGTTAATAGGTTAACAGATTAGGATTGCATAACACGAATCTGTTAGATCGAGAGATTGGTAGGTATTGTGAGGAGAACAAATCTGAGGTGCTAATTGGAGTTAGATAATAATTCGAGATCGAGAGATCAGGATTAGAATCTAATCTACTTTCATAACTTACTCGAGAGAGAGGCTGTGATTAATTTAGTGATTCTCCTACAAGATTTAGAATTAAATTGGTTTAATAAATTATATGAGATTCGGTAAATTCATTTAGCATCAACACCCTAGGATCCGTCTTTCTATCTGTTGATCCAGTTATCTCTGTTTGCTTTATTTATTTTATTTTCAGCATTTTAGTTAATTAAAATCAAAGTTTTAATTTGGTTCTCTAGATAAATTGAAACAACCGAATTGGGTAATTAGATGTTTTGCATTGCCAGACTGTGGACACGACTTTGCTCCCATTGTTTTGCTATAAATTACTTCGTACACTTGCGAATAGTATTTTAGGTGAAATAAAATCCGATCAGAGACATCAAGCTTCTTATTTCGTTTCAGATTGTCATAATTAATAAAATAATTACAATTGTCTAAGCAACAGTTCAAGAAATATTATAAACTAAATCATATGCACGGTCCATGTTGTACAAGAGATTAACTTAATTAGTTAGTGGTTTGAATAAGAATGTAAAACTGTTAGTGCCACCATTATGCACTAAGTATTCGTGTTGTTTTGTTGGTGAGATATGTTCGACAATGTGTGCTTGGGTATGTCCCTGAAGCTATTCATTCCGCTGTACAAGAAAAGAAGAACAATTGCTGAATTATTCTCTTTGATGTCCCAGACATACCCAGGGACACTTTTATATGGCAGTTTCCATAAATACAAGATCTTGCCCGGATCTGTTCATGGAATGTAAAATATGTTCGATTGACTACCTTGTGGAGTAGATACCAAGCTGTAAATAACCCTCATATCCAAGAAAAGTATCTACGCACATTTGGGAAGATCACAAACCATAATCCACTTATCATATTGGCGACGGTGAAGATCGACGACAATTGAGAAGTGAAGAATATAGGAAGGCCGATTATGTTCAGCAATCGGTAGTCACTTACACTTGTTTAGATTCTCTTAAAAGATTATTTGAGAGTCATTTTGTTTGTGGTATCTATTTTGCTAGTTACTATCCCACAGTATGTTCTAGAATTTGAGTGTTTTGAGTGAAACACGTGAGGGGTTCTTTAATCCATTTTTGTACGCAATCTCGGGAGAGATTGTGAGTTGAAGTTGTGGGTAGCTAGAGGGAGTCTAGTGTCACGGCTGTAAGGGGATCTTATAGCTTTCGGCTAGCGAAATAGTTCGTGGAGAAAAACAGGTGACATAAGGAGGGAGTCCTGTATGTGTAGGATCTCAAATACACTTCTTGAAGGAGTAACAGTCAAATCTTCAAGTTTGGGAGCAGTCTCCCAGAGTAGGTTGATTAACCGAATTGGGTTACCAATCTCGTGTATATTTTACTGCTTTTTAATTTATGTTCTTATCTCTGTCTCACACATATCATAGAACAACTTATAGCAATATTCATTAAATACTTGTGAGCACGGATTATCGTTTTTCAAAAAAAATTCATCAACGCAGGGGCAAGTTATTCTTAATTATTTCTTTTCCGTACAAAATTAAGATGCTTTTCCCTTTGGGCTCCAAATAATTAATTACCAATATTTTTTGCTAGGAAGAGTAAAGTTCATTTACGTTTGGCATGGTGGGGCTTGCTATAAGTCCACTGTTTATACGTTATTTAGATATAAACTTGAAATATTTTGAATTCTTTTAAACTAGCTAGTTAAATAAATTCATTTTCAATCTGCTATGAAAAACGAGCCTGCGTATGACGACTATGTTAAATTGTTAATTTACTGTAACTATTATTTTTAACAATTTTAGCTTCTTAAAAGAATTTCATGATCAAATGTTGTGTGTTTCTTCTTTTACTTTTATTTTTTTCCACTAAAAATAAATGAGATTGGCTTTAGCTAGCTATTGGCATTGATCTAATGTTTCGTAAAATTATTGAAAAAGAGAATACTTGAATAGCATTCATCATTTTGGAATCTTAAAATAAATTACATGATTTAATAATTAAAAAGAAAAGAAAAGAAAAAAAGCAACAACAACATTGTTGTTGGGCTAAGTGCGTAAGTGTAGAGATAGGCCCATATGAGTGAAATATATGGTTGTTAGGATGTAGATCTTGGGCTGGTCAACCCTTGCAGTAAATGTCATAATTCCAAACTTTTATTTCAAATATGATGTTTTTAAGTACTATTGTATTAGAATATTTAAGAGGACAATTTATTTATTCAGAGTATCACAATCATTCTAAAGGAATTCTATCTCCGTATTCGGCTTTTCTATATCTATTGGGTTTATCGAAAAATCTTAAAAAATTGGACTTTTATAATTCCGATAGCTAGGTTGCGTTCCGATTGAATTAAGGTTCAATTTGAAATTGTTTATAATCCTTAGCAATTACAAATCACGCAAAAAAAAATGTAATATTAAACAATTTATACTTGGTGTTTTAGGAAATTCAAAATTTGAAAAATATGAGTAGCCCTCGTCATAATTTTTAGACGCGCATATATATATTTATGGTTTTAAGGAAAACAAAGATAATACGATTCAAAACCAAATAAAAAAGAACATATAATGAGACTATAATCTCAAATTCCATAGTTGGATCCAATCCAATTTCTATATTCAAATCTGAATAGTCAAGTATAAACAAACATAAGGAATTAATTTGACTAATTCTAAAAAATAAATAGTCCATAATAAGAGAAATTACATTGCATTACAGAGTGAAAATGCTTACCATCTAACGTAACAAAACTCAACACACAAGAGGGCGCGAGAAGGAAAAAAAAGGAAAAGAAAAAAAAAATTTGGATAAATCATCCCCACAATAAAGAGAATAAAAATATACTAAATCCCAAGTGTTTCTCTAAATCTCTTTATTAGAATATAAAACACAAAACAAATGGACCACTAACTGGAAAATGGGTACTTCTTCAACTAATCTAATTTCTTCATCTTCTTGATCATCAATTTGAGATGTGTACTTTGTGGGAACGATGCTATGAAATAATTCACTATATTAAGAAAATCTAATGAATTATATATGTGAGCACCAAAGCGAGGAGCATTAGAACGTATGCGACACCTTGGTCTATTGTTGTCCCTATAAAAACATATATAAGAGAAATTTATAATAACAACTACGACGACAACAACAACAAAATAAAAATAAAAATAGAGAATGTAAAATTAATCCTAGCCTCCATAATAAGTTCAGATATTTGTCTTAAAATCTAACAGCATTAACTTTAGTGTGATTTTCCCATTTATATACCCTTTCAAAATTTTATATGGTTTAGAAAAAAAACACAGGGGGCTTACATGAATTTTCCCAAATTAATTTTGTATAAATATATCACAATAAAATCTGATTATTAATTAGGCAATCCCAAATGACAAATATATTTTAGGTAGAACAATTTCACGTTCAATCACACGTACAAATTAATTACTAATGTGTGTGTGTTAAATGTAGGCTACTGATTATACCATCGCTGATGGCCATGGGAGAAGGTGCCGGTGCAAATAATGGTTCAGCATTGGCAGCGGCAACGGATGGGTAGACGGTGGCGGCCAACACCATAACCACAATAGCCACCAACACTTTGCGGATCATCTCTCTCTCTCTCTCTCTCTCTCTAAATGGACAGAGATGATCGGAAAAAGAAGGTCTCCCTCTGCGGTAGGCGAAGGAAGATGGCCGTACGATCCGCAGAGAGAGGATGGTAAAGCACGATTTCTTTTCTTCGTTCGCGCTGAGGAAATTGCAACGATTTCTCTTTGATATGATCTTCTAACAGGGTCGTGAGACTTACTTATCTCTGTTAATTAATGGAAATCAAAAGCAGTTGTGTTTTTTTCCATGGATACTATGGAATGTGTTCTAGCTTTAAGCTGGGCCACTAATATTTATTATGCGGTTCTTCTCTCATTCCAAATGCACAATTACTTATCTTTTATTTTCACACAATTATACGTATCACGAAAATTAATTGAATGCCACCATTGAGCAAGTCGTCTTCTATTTCAAATGATATTTCATTTTCTATTAGCACCAATATTAAAGAAATATGTATACTATTTAATAATGATTTTTTTTAAAATACGGCGTTGGGATATCTGACAAAATACCCTTTACAACACAACATTTCTTGATTGAATTATAAGTAGCTAATAAAATTTATTTGTACTCCATAAATTGACCCAAATATGTACAACGAGGGCTCATCCCATTCATCCATACAGAAAAAGCTCACTATCAACACAAAAGGCAAAACCAGGAAACAGAATTAATTCTTTCCTCGAAAAAAAAACAAAAGTAAATAGAAATCTTACTCTTAACAAAATAGATATCAAAGCGAAGGAGATCTCAGTCACAGTTTGTCCAACATTAATATGCATGGATTTCCTTTATGTGCAGCAACTCTGAAGAGGCCAAAGGAATGCGCCCATTGCAAACTTCCTTTTCTGATCAGCTGTGCCGGTGGTGGGAAGCCCGTACTCCGATAGGAGGCGGTCAAGTTTCCATTCTGGCATCAACTCGTAGTCTTCAGTCCTGTATTTGGGATAGTGCAGAGGCATCTGAAAGTAGCCACCACCGCTGCTCAGTTTTTCTGGCGGGTGGCTACCGCCTCTTCTCGCCACCTCCGCTGCTATTGAGCTCTTTATGTCTCTCAACTTCTGTTTCTTGCCTGTCTTTTATATACACAAGGCTTTGCGTACAGAAAATAAATTCTTGACTATATTTCCAATATAAATGTGCAATCACTATCTCTGTGGATGAATTAGATAGTAGAATAAACGAGGTGGGAATTCTAGAAATTTCTCAGCAAATATTCTTGGAGTAAGCGAATTGGTCTGAAATCTTACAAACGCGTACCTACTACAAGTGTTGTACATATAAGGTTGACAACATGAATAGTTGTTAGGTGGGATTGCACGACTAAATCTTGACAACTGTACAGCGCTTATGTCCTAATAAACAACTTTAAAACCATTGATCTCAAGGTAGCACGACGCTTGGTTGCTCCCATAAGCTGTTTTAAGTACGAAAAAAGTCGGAAAACTAATCGGTTCTTCAAAAGCAAGCAGATTGAAACTAAAGTGCAACATAATCTAGGAGATCGATTTCAAGCATGTTATATTGGTCAAAATACACTAAGTTCGGTCTTTACATTTGCCGAAACAAAAGAGGCCCAGTGCAAAAGCTACCTTCTATAACTGGTAATAATCCTAAGGAGGCCCTGGCATGTCGGACAGTTAATCACTGGACTAATTAGCACTGTAGATAAGGGAAAAAAAGGCCAAAAGCGACATACAAACATCGAAGAGTAACAAGTAAATACAACTTTTTATACCAAAAACCTGAGTTTCCATACAGGTTGATGCAACTTCCATGCGAGCTCAAGGATGAAATAAGGGATCCTCTTCATTCTTGTAGATTTCAAATAACTGCTTAGAGTAGTGAGTCGCCAATTTTTGGCACTGTTCAACACCCTTTGAATTGAACTTCTGCAGCTCTTCCACTGTTTTATTCATGTCAGCATGAGGATCACCATCAGTGAGAAATTCAGCCAAGGCAGTGCCGCTGTGATGGTAAGTAAAAATAATTTGTTAAGTTCGTATCCTACTCTTATCAGTGAAACACACAACGAAAAAAAAAGATAATCTTGATTTTGATGTAGAACAATGCCTAAAATTAGGCAAAGTAACCATTAAACAGTGAGGATGAGTAGCACTTCCAGCTTTCATAGCAATTGCAGTATGCAACAAAGATACAAGACTCTAAGAACCTTTCTACCAAACATCATTGGTCTACCACAAACTTGATTGTTAAGCAATAATAAAACTGAATCAATTCCTAACGTTCTGTGGTTAATAACAAGCACTGGCATCAGTACTAAATATATCTTTTATGAGATGCAACACTTGAATCGTATTACCGGAATGTCATTTTTTTTGCCATGTAGTATACGATAAAACATAATCCTGCTGCATACTAAGGAGATGGTAACTAGAAAATACATGGGCATGTACGCTCAGTAAAACCTTACCTAAATGCATGAATCTGGTTGAACCCTCGTCCATTACGGTGTATAGTTGCTTTAAAAGATTTCTCCTCAGATGTTTGCTGGCGATAGAGAGTACATATTGCCTTCATACATAGTTCGGCGGATTTGCCAAAATCAGCAAGCATATCTGATTCATACTCCCACTTCAATTTGTCTTTTCTCTCCCTCCGGAAACCAGATATAATTTTATCATATCTTATACTACTTTCCGAAGCACTTTCAGATTCATCTGAAGAATCACAAGATAATGAGCCATCATGTTCAGACATGTCATTGCCATTGGACCCAGAGCCACAATCTGATACGTCTGAGCTTTCAACAATAAAACCACCCAAACTTTCACCTTCACTGCTTGAATCATCCCCTTCCATTTCATCTTCAAGTACAGTGTCATTCATATTCTCTGATATTCCTGAGTTGTTCTGGTTCCCAGAGCTCTTACGAGAACATTTTCCTGAAATGCTTTTATCTTCAATATCCCCCACCCTCTGTAGACGTCGTCTGGGAGTAAGGTTTCTGGTATTGTCCCCAGAACAAGAACCATTAACTGGACCACGTGTTAAATGATCCATACCCCTTAGTCTAGAAATTGGAACATTATCATCGCTCTCACTCTCACTGATAACTACATGAGCAACTCCTTTCCTAAGTTTCCTCCTCTTAGGCGTCCGAGATGGTTGTCCAGCAGTAAAGCAACTAGTTTCCTCTTCATCGCTCTGATATCCAACAATTGGCTCATACTTGTTTTTCAAGGTTAACTCCCCTGGCCCTACGTCCAAAGTACTCTCTAATGGAATCGCATCACCACTCGGCCTCTTGACCTTGTTCTGTCCCTTACAATCAACATCAGGTACAGGTACATGGACAGTTTCAATATCATCATCGCTGTCACCAATGTAAATAGGTCCAAAAGGAGGACCACAGCCAGGGGTCGATGGAGAAAAATTCTGTAGCGGACTCCTTTCTGCAGCAAAGTCTAGGCCTTTTCTAACTGTTGACTTAATTTCACATCGCTGCCCTCCCTTGAATCCATCCATATCTGCACCATGCTTAGATGGAGTGCTAATTGGCAGTGTGCCTGCCAAAGAGGAGCAACCGTGAGAACCCCACTATATACCTTAGTGAAAAGAATAGCAACTAAAATAGTTTTTCCCCACATTGAGTTCAGCAATAATAAGCAAGATATAATCATACCTATAATCATCATTTTCTATCCATCTAATATATCCAAATATAACACCAACCTACGAGTTACGACTATCCATTTTACATCCATATACTGATCCACAATATAACAAAGAAACATCAAAATTACATACCAACTAATTGATATGCTTACCTTGATTTGCATTCTTTACAGTTTCAATCTGTGCAGCTGAAGGCAGACCACCTGCAACATTAAATCCAGATGGCAAACAGCCTCCGTTAATTTTCTTCCCAAAACACAACTCATGCGAATCCATACCTGCCTTCATTATCCAGCAGACTGTTTTTTCTCCAACTCCATTATGTGAGCCTCCAGTTCTTTACATTTCACCTTCCAAACTTCAAGGTCACCTTCAACATTCTTCTTTTCGAACTCCAAAACTCTATTCTCAGTCGTCAACAGAGTAAACTTATCATGCTCCTCCTTACTATCTCGAATGCTCTTTTCAAGTTCTTCATTCCTCTGCTTCAACTTCCTAACCTCATCCACTATTTCGAGCTTTTCGAGTTCCATAAAGCCAACCTTACCCTCTAGCCATTTAATCACAGAATCTTTCTTGCCTATATCTAATTCCAGATATGCACATTTTTCGTTAGCCTTTTTAAGTTTATCTTGAAAATCAAAACATCCAATGCAATCTCCATATTCTTTCTTCACTTTAACTCCACCATTTAAAAAGTTCTCACTACCCGTCTCCTCCAATTTTATCACCTTATCGAATTCCATCCGAGCATCTAACCCTTAAAACCTAATTTCAACAAACATCACATAAAATAAATAAAAAGAAAAAGATGTTCAGAATATCAACACACACAATAAAACACATGCTAGTACTGAACCGGAGCAAATAAAAGCGATATTTGGCAAAAAATAAAATAAAAATTTTAATAAAATAAAATTGGCAGGGTTAAACCAAAGTGGAGCGAGAATTCTGTGTTAAATTCTTGAACGAAAAAAAGAAGACCCTAACTAAGAATTGGAATGTTGAGCGACGAATGAAATGAACTTACAAGAAGCAACGAGATTAAAGGACGACGCGAATCTGCTGCTGACGCCGTTTGTTCTGGTTTTCTGATACGAAGTCGAAGAGTTTTCTCGAAACAGCGAAAGTCGAAGAGAGAGTTACGAATTGCGATTAGTTTTACTGGTCAACCATTATTATTTTTATTTTATTTAATATAATTAATAACATTAGAATATTAAGAACTTCATTTTATTAATTTTCCTTTTATTCGAACCAAACAACTAAGACCATCTCCAACGGAGCAATTCAAAATGAAACTCATTTTGCAGTAAATGTCTTATCAAACAATAATTCATCTCCAACTAACAAACTCGTTTTCAAATTCAAAAAAATATTCTGTCAATATTCCTTCTCATACACTTTTTATCTTTTTTCAATAACACCCACATATTTATCAAATTTACAAATTGAACCTCTTAATTTTATTTTATTTTTCTATATTAATGGAACATCTAATATAAATAATTATTAATTAATAATTTCTTACAAAATATAATATTACTAGATATCTTAAATTTGAAGGGCTATAACAAAAAAAATATTAAACTAAATATTTATGTTATTTCATGTTTGTCGTGTACTTTATTTTCAGTATTTCAATTGTATTTTTCTAGTTTATTTTGTAATTTCTCATGTTTTTTTTAATGTTGGTTAGGTAATTTCGTTGTATGTGATGTATTCCTATTTTCATTATTTGGAATATGTTCTTTATTTTAATGTCATTGTTATGATTTTTATTTTATATGTTTATGTGCATAAATTTATTTTTATGACACTTTAATTTTTATAATTATAATTTTAATTATTCCCTTAATAAATATCATATTCAAATAAAATTGGGAATTCAGATAAAGAACTGAAACTAGTCGAGCATGAGTTGCTACTCATATTTGATTAGATTACGAAATAACCTTAGACTTATTGCAACAACTCTCCACTTCACAGCGGCTCAAGGCACGATGGCGGGCAGTGATGATAACGAAATTATATGGAAGTGGAGTGATGAGTGCTTAAATGGCACACATTTGGACTCATTTGCACTTACTTATGAGTGCTTTTGCTTTATGTTTATGTCTATATGTTTGTAAATTTGTTGTTTATCGTTAATGTTGTTTAAAGTGGCCAATACAGGGTATTTTTGGGTTAGTATGTACAAAAATGAAGTTAAAATGGGATTTCGATCATCAAAGGCCGCACAAGACTTGAGGAATTGAAGAAAACTAAGGGTCGGGCTCAGACACGGCCAAGAGGCGCGACCGTAGGTCGCATTGCAGAGCATCAAACAGAGAGACGAAATCCTTCAGTCCGGGCGTGGGCACCTGGCGAGACCAAGCCCGGGCCGCGTTGCAGGCGCCTCCGGACGCGGCCTCCTGGCGCGATTGCAGGGCAGGCCGCGCCCCCAGGGCCTTTGCAATGCGGGCTCCGGGCGCGGCCAGTTTAGCCCGTGTCTCGGCACTTCAGAGAGCTGTTTTCACGTGTTCTAAGCTCGACCTCCAGGCGCGACTCAGACGAGGTCGCGGTCGGGACTGACGAATCCATTTTTAACTTTTAGCACTCCATTATTGGTCCTATATATGATATATCATTTGGAGAGTTCAAAACACTGCCTTACACATGAAAATAGAAGAGAAAACACTCTCCATTGGAGATTTTGGAAGATCAAGAACAGTAAGAGGAAGAGGAAGATCTAACCATCCATTTGAAGATTCAAGCCAAGGGATTGAAGGAGTTTGTTCTACATTGGGTTTTATCTTCTCCTTCACTCTTTTATCTTTGTATTGAGAATGGGTTTTAGATCCTTGTCCTGCATTTTTGATCTTGTTGTAAATATGGTAGGCTAGAGCCCTTAGGGCTCTAGGATGTGGTGAAACAATGTGACTCTTATTCT
Source organism: Perilla frutescens (assembly GCA_026008535.1). NCBI lineage: Eukaryota > Viridiplantae > Streptophyta > Magnoliopsida > Lamiales > Lamiaceae > Perilla > Perilla frutescens. The sequence continues at coordinate 58,147,671 of BRKX01000016.1, forward strand.
GGATGAAGGGTAAATATATGTTCATGCTTTGTCAATGTTTTAATCCATGCTTGGTCTTGAATGATGTTGTTTGAATAGCCTCCTTACTAGCATCACATGTATGTTTCACTTGCATCTTGCCCATCCCATGAACATAAGCATGTATGGATTGAATTCATGTACTTGTACTCTTTGTTGAAGTTGAGTAGTGGAAGGAATGGTGACTCATTTGAGCTTTTGGTAGGTGCGACCTTGGAATGTGTTAGAGATAGCCATTCTTGTCGCATTCGCAATTTAGGATATATTCGAGAGATGCTCCTTCTATATTCGTGGTCTTCTTACCTATGAACTTAGCATGATTGTGTGTTTAAACTTTGTTGTTGAATCAAGAGGAGTATTGTGAATCCATGTCCTAGAGTCTTGCTTAATCCCACTTCTAAATCTCTCTTTTTGTTGATTGTTATTATTGATTACTTTTTAGATTATTGATTTTGGTTGATTGGTGTTTGTTACTTAAGTTATTTTTTTGGTATTGATGATAATGAACCCCCACTTAAGCATAGTCTAGATAATCCTTGCATCGAGTATTGTGGTACTTGCATTTTCTTATTTAGTTCCTTTTTCCCTGTGGATCGACCTCGTATCATCCTTGCTACAAATACATGCTTGTATACTTGTAGGCATAGACACGAGTTTATAAATATTGAAACAAATCATAATAGGTTGAAAGTAAAGTAAACCCTTGTCAAGTTTTTGGCGTCGTTGCCGGGGAGACGAAATTAATTTGATAAATGCAATATTGTAATAACGATTGAGTGGATTACTTTAGATATTTTTACTTGTTTTATTTTTAAAAGTTGTTCTTGATTTGTTTGTCCTTTTTGATAGGAAGTGTATGCACACTCATTCTCAGGGAGAACCTCCTATTGCATTGGACTTAGAGATTGAAGCAACGGTTCGCCACAACAACGCACATAGACGGAGAAGAATGACGGATCTACCTCCACCGGTTCAAGACCCAATGATTACCTAGATGCAAAGGCAATTGAAGGTAATGCAAGAGCAATTGAGAGCCCAAGAGGAGGCTCGTAATAGAAATGTGGAGGCACTAATCCAGAATCTTTTCCAACATGTCGTTGATCAAGGGGCGGCCAATGGACCACCCATTCAAGCCAACAACTTTGAGTTGAAGACCTCTCTCATACTAATGATCCAGCAAAACCAATTTCGAGGGACACCAATGGAGGATCCACATGAGCATATCCATAAATTTCTCAATGTGAGTGGGATAATGAAGATGAATGGAGTCCTGGATGATGCAATCCGCATCCGACACTTTCCATTCTCACTGATCGACAAGGTAGAAACATGGTGGTTGAGCCATGCTCAAGGATCATTTCAAACTTGGGATCAATTGGTGACAAAGTTTCCATACAAGTTTTTCCCACCCGGAAAAACCCTCAAATTGAAAGGAGAGATCACCGTGTTCAAACAATGGGATGAAGAAAGCTTATATGAGGCGTGTGAGCGCTTTAGGGAGATGCTAAGGAAGTGCCCCGGACATGGTTTTGGAACCGATCATCAAGTATGCATTTTCTATGGAGGAAGCAAAGACGAAGTGAGAACACTCATGGATGCGGTCGCGGGTGGATCATTATTGGCAAGAGGGCCGGATGAAGCCTTGAGAATCATTGAAGAGATGGCCTCAAATTCCTTTCAATGGCCGACCACAAGAGATGGAGTCCAAATTCTAAAGAAAGTGGCTTCTGCTTCAAGTTCGGATTCACTCGGGCTTGTGGCGGCTCAAATGGCAACCTTGAATTCAAAAATTGAGGCCTTTACAAATCCAAAAGCCGAGACATCTCAAAGCCAATTTGAGGATGTAAACTATGTGAACCAATAAGGAGGCTTCTCAAATCAACCAAGGCAATTCAATTCGGGGTACAAGCCCCAATACGGGGGGCCAATATGGTGGAAATTCAGGTTATCAAAATAAAGTTCAACACCCGAATTTCTCTTATGGTAATCCGAACAATGCTATCCAACCACCTCCGGGCTTCTCGGTTACGAATGGTGTAATTGACGAGGAGAAGAAGCCCAAGATGGATGAACTCCTAATGGCATTTATGGGGAAGATGGAGAGTTACATGAAAGACTCTCAAGCACGAATTGGGAAGTTAGAGAATATTGTCGGAGCAATTGGCAACCAAATTAACACTTTGAAAAAGCAAATGGGACAATTTGCAACTATCTTGGGAAGCCAACATCAACAAGGCAAGTTCCCAAGTAATACCACTGTGAATCCGAATGATCAATGCAAGGCAATTACCTTGAGAAGTGGAACCGCTTATGATGGCCCCGAGATACCGGATGACGAGGAAAGCAAAGGAAAGGTTGATGAGCAACCAAGTGAGAAGAAGAAAGAGGAGGGACCGAGCCATGAGGACTTAAATCCCAAATTAAAGAAACATGATACCCTTGAAAAAGGGAAAGAGAAAGAAGAACCAAAAAGGGTGATGCCGGAAGAATACAAAGTGCCCATACCCTACCTACAAAGACTCCAAAAGGTGAAGAGTAGTGAGGAGCAATTTTCTCGATTCCTCGACATCTTTAGAAAGGTACAGATCAACATCCCTCTTATTGAAGCACTTCAGCAAATGCCAAATTATGCAAAATTCTTGAAGGATGCGATTTCCAAAAAGAGGAGATGGGGGGAGTATGAGACGGTTAATTTGACCAAGAATTGTAGTGCTTTATTGCAAAGAAAGTTGCCCGCAAAGATGAAAGATTCGGGAAGCTTCAACATCTCGGTTACTATTGGAGAAAATCACGTTGGGAAGGCTTTGTGTGATCTAAGGGCGAGTATCAATTTGATGCCCCTCTCATTCTTTAAAAAGTTGAAAATGGGAGAGATCAAGCCTACCACCATTTGTCTCCAAATGGCTGACCGCTCTTTGACATACCCAAAGGGAGTGGTGAAAGATGTGCTAGTGAAGGTCAACAACTTCATTTTCCCGGTAGACTTCGTGGTTCTTGATATGGAAGAAGATAAGAAAGTTCTCCTCATCTTAGGACGACCGTTTTTGTACACGGGTAAGGCCTTGATAGATGTGGCGAAGGGAGAACTTATCTTGAGAGTGAATGAGGAGAGAATCATATTTTCCCTCCAAAAAGCAATGCAACATCCCGAAGAAGAGGCAAAGAATATTGAGGAGTGCAAAGTGCTCCAAATGGTGGATGAATGCATAAAGGAGGAAGAGTTGAGAAGCCTAAAGGATCCTCTTGAGATTTGCATTTCTAACTCTATCTTTAATTCTTTATTCAATGATGATTTTGGTCTACGTGATTCCGTTTCTATGATGAATTCATTTCAGGAATCCTACTTGAGGAGGCCAAAGTTCTTGCCATTGAGAGACGAGGACCAAACATCAAAGGAAGAGGACGAGTTGAAAGTAAAAGAAGAAATGGAGTTGAAACCCCTACCTACGCATTTGAGGTATGCTTACCTTGATGTAGCCAAGTAGAAACCGGTAATAGTTTCTTCCCTCTTATCCGATGAACAATGTGATAAATTGTTAAGGGTGTTGAGAAAATATCAAAGCACTATAGGATGGTCAATTTCCGACCTTAAAGGCATTAATTCTTCTATTTGCATGCATAAAATTTTGTTTGAAGAAGATTATAAACCTAAAGTGCAAAACCAAAGGAGACTCAACCCTATTATGCAAGAAGTTGTTAGGAAAGAGGTTTTGAAGTTGCTTGACGCCGGTATCATATTTGCTATTTCGGATAGTGAGTGGGTGAGTCCTACTCAAGTAGTTGCTAAAAAAGGGGGGATGACTATTGTTGAAAATGAGAATAAAGAAACAATTGCTACACGAGTAGTGACGGGGTGGAAAATGTGTATAGATTATAGGGCTTTGAATGCATATACTAGGAAAGATCATTTTCCATTGCCTTTCATTGATCAAATGCTAGATAGGTTGGCGGGTCATGAATTCTATTGCTTTCTTGATGGTTACTCGGGATACAATCAAATCATGATTGCTCCCGAGAACCAAGAGAAGACCGCTTTTACTTGTTCATATGGAATTTTTGCTTATAGATGGATGTCGTTTGAGTTATGTAATGCACCCGCCACCTTTCAAAGGTGTATGATGTCCATTTTTCATGGATTAATTGAGAATATAATGGAGGTGTTCATGGATGATTTTTCCGTCTTTGGTGATTCTTTCGATTTATGCCTTGATAATCTAACACAAGTCTTGCAGAGGTGTGAAGACACCAATCTTGTGCTCAATTGGGAAAAATGCCACTTTATGGTAAGAGATGGCATTGTTCTTGGACACAAAGTGTCGGGTGAAGGTCTAGAGGGTGGACCGGGCCAAGATAGTAGCCATTGAAAAATTGCCCCCTCCAACAAATGAAAAGAGAGTTAGAAGCTTCTTGGGACACACCGGGTTCTATAGGCAATTTATAAAAGATTTTTCCAAAGTTTCTAAAACTCTTTGTCGTCTACTTGAAAAAGCTGTTGAATTTGATTTTGATTCTGATTGTTTGCAGGCTTTTGAGACGTTAAAGAAGGCCCTAATCACGGCACTCGTGCTTATCATACCCGATTGGAGTGAGCCTTTTGAAATGATGTGTGATGCAAGCGAGATAGCGGTAGGAGCCGCTCTTGGCCAAAAAAGGACAAACTCTTCCGAGTCATCTACTATGGGAGTAGGACTTTGGATCCCGTTCAAGTCAACTACACCACCACAAAAGGGGAACTCTTGGCGATCGTCTACACATTCGACAAGTTTAGGCCCTATCTCATTGGGGCCCGAACAATTGTGCACACCGACCACGCCGCTTTGAGGCATCTTTTTGCCAAAAATGATGCAAAGCCAAGGCTTATCCTATGGATCCTTCTACTCCAAGAATTTGATGTGGAGATAAAGGATAGAAAAAGATGCGAGAATGTGGTGGAAGATCACTTGTCCCGGTTGGAGCACGTGAAAGGAGAAGAGAACACATGGCCAATCAATGAGAGTTTTCCCGATGAGAGGATCATGTCGACTTCAACAAAAGTTCCGTGGTTTGCGGATATTGTCAACTACCTAGTTACCAAAGTAAAACCTGTAGAGATGGAAAGCTATCAAAGGAAAAAGTTCTTCCATGATCTCAAATTCTACATATGGGAGGAGCCCTATCTGTTTAGAAGATGTGCTGATTCCATCCTCAGAAGATGTGTACCGGAGGAAGAATGAATCGAGATAATGAAGGCATGTCATGATTCCCCTTGCGGAAGTCATTTTGTCTCCAATAGAACCGCTAGAAAGATTCTACAAAGCGGATTTTATTGGCCCTCCATTTTTAGAAATTGTGAAGAATTTGTGAAGGCATGTGAGAAATGCCAAAAGATGGGCTCAATTTCAAAAAGGGATGAGATGCCTATGAGTGCTATTCTTGAAGTGGAGTTGTTCGACGTATGGGGGATCGACTTTATGGGGCCATTTGTGATTTCCGAGGGAAATCTTTACATTGTCCTAGCAGTGGATTATCTCTCTCGGTGGATCGAAGCAATTCCAACTAAGACAAACGATTCAAAGATTGTGCTAAAATTCCGACAAAGGAATATATTGACAAGATTTGGGGCTCTAAGAGCCTTGATTAGTGATGGAGGTACCCATTTTTGCAATAAGTGGATGACAAGTCTCCTAGCACGACATGGAGTAAAGCACAAGGTGACAACTCCCTACCACCCACAAGCCAATGGACAAGCCGAGCTTGCAAACAGAGAGGTAAAACAAGTCCTCCAAAAAGTGGTGAAGATGAACGGGAAAGATTGGGCCAGCCACCTCAATGAAGCGTTGTGGGCCTATCGAACGGCCTACAAGACTCTGTTGGGCATGTCTCCCTATCAAATGGTATTCGGAAAGTCTTGTCATCTCCCGATTGAGCTCACTCACAAGGCATATTGGGCCACCAAGAAGCTCAATTTCGACTTTGAGATGTCGGGAAAGGAAAGAATTTTCCATTTGAACGAAATTGATGAATTTAGGCTCGAGGCCTTTGAAAATTCTTCCATCTACAAGATGAGGACCAAACTCTATCACGACAAGTTCCTACGGAAGAAAGAACTTGCACCCGGAGATGCTGTTTTGCTTTTCAATTAAAGATTTAAATTGTTTCCCAGAAAACTCAAAACAAAGTGGGGAGGACCTTACTTGATTTCGAGAGTTTTTGAAAGTGGTGCTGTGGAATTGCAAGCCAAGGACGGAAATCGATTTGTCGTCAATGGACAACGTGTGAAGAAGTTCTACAATCCGGAGGAGCAAGCCGGGGTGTTTGTCCTCCATTTCAAAGACGTTTGAAGAACATATCCCGTCGAGCTCAAGACGTTAAATTAAGCGCTAGTTGGGAGGCAACCCAATCCTTTTAAATTTTGTTGGTTTATTTTTCTTATTTTTATTTTAATTTTATGTTTTATTGCCTAGTTAATTCCTTTTGTAGTGGGGTGATTCCTAAGAAAGAGGAATTGGTTGAAGGAGTGATGTTTTGTGTGTCCTAAGTAAGTGAAGACTTTGCAGGAAAAGAAATTTAGAGGCAATGAGGGAATATACGTCGAAAGGAGAAGAAAAACACAACAAGTGTTTGGGACGCGGCCCCTAGGCGCGACCAAGGCCGAGGCCGCGCCCCAGGACCCTCCGGACGCGGGCACATGGCGCGGGCAGGGGCCGCATTGCAGAGCACTTCAGAGAGCCGAATCTCTTCAGTCCGGGCGCGGGCACCTGGCGCGACCCAACCCAGGCCGCGTTGCAGGCACTTGGAGCCCGGCCCCCGGACGCGATCGACCCAGCCCGCACCCCACACACAGATGGGTTTTAAACCCTCTTTCACTCATTTCACTCTCATTTTTTCACTCACACACGCTCTCACTCACTCTCACACACAATTTTCAACCTCTCTCTCAAGAAACCAAGGTAAATCTCTCAATTTTCTCCTAGATTCCTCCTACATTATACTCCTAGCATGATTATTTAAGTTTTGAATGGTTCATATGCTTGAAATTTGGGGAAAAATCATACTTTGTGCCCTAAAATGGAGATGAATGAATTTGTCATGAATTTTCCTTAAATTTTGCCGTCATTGGATAGATTGTGTAATATCTTGCATGGGTATGATATGGGTGTTGGAAATTTTGGGAAATTTTGGTGAAATTTGATGGGATCCTTCATGAATTTGGGGCAACAATGGTGAAGTTTGAATTTTTCATGTTGTTTGGTTGATTATATCCCCATTGTTGCTTAATTGAGGGAGAATACTCATAATGCTTGCACTTAGATGTTTAGGATGAGATACATTATGCTCATTTGAGAAAAAATTGCCATTTTGGTTGATGAATGATTGTATTTTGTTCCTACAAAGTCTAAGTAAGACTAATGCATGTAAGTTGAAAGGATATGTTGGATTTTGGTGCATTTTTGCTTGGAATCATGTTGAATTGGTTGGAGTAAAGCATACAAACTCGATTTTGACACTTAATTTATATACTTTGATGTGAAAATGGCACCTTTGCTTTCTTGTGTGGTGTTTTTGCTACCTTCTTGCTCAATAAGCCTTTGTCATCCCCTAATTGGTAGGAAACTTGAGGATAAAATGTCTAAATTTGGGGGCAATTGAAATATTTGAGAATTGGTGCAAGATAGTTGGTTATGAATGAAAATTTACATGCTTAATGCAACCTTGATATTTTATAGAAAATGGGAGCTCTTTGTTGTTGATATTGTTACATTCAATGGAGTCCCTTCGTCTATGATTTATACTTGTGAGTAAGTTGGATTTTTATCATTGAAACCAAGCATTATTGATTGGTAATGTTAAAAAATTTTGTTATTTGGTCCTATTCTTTTGATATTGTCATCTTAATTTGAGGACCATTTACCAATGTCGCAACCAACTTCTTTTTGTGTTGATCATGTTTGGTTTTGGACACATGCACGATATGCCTTTGTTTTTGATATTGTCAGATATGGAGAGGCTATTTGTGTCAAGTTAAAATTTGTGTTCATTTTGCATATTCATGTGGGTACTTTGAGAAATGGAGCATGTTTATCATTTGGTAGGAGGCATGAACTTTGATTAAACAAAGATAGTTGAGGAAGTGTAGTTGAATTTATAATATGTTTCGAAGCCTCGAATTCATTATTTCAATTTTTAATTGGTTATGCCCCTATATCATACGGTTCCTTTTCTTGTTCATAGGTACCATACCTCAATCACACAAAGATGGCACCAAAAAGGGGAAAGAGATTGTCGAGACGATAAGAACCCGAATCCGACCCTGAAATAGAGGAGGAAAGTGAGCAGGAAGAAGAAGACCTTGCCATAGATGATCCCATGACTTACGGGATTCACTTTACGGAAGCATGGCATAGAACAAGTTGGGATCGATTGTTCCCCTTGAGTGTAGCAGCCACTCGATTCATGTGTCCCACATCCACAAAGGTTCTTGGGATACGAAATGACGTTTGGACTCTTCTAGACAGAATTGGATGGCTACAGGCCCTTGAAACCACAAGGAAGACTTACCCCCTCTTGGTGAAAGAGGTGTTGAGCACACTTGACGTCAAAAGGATGGCAAAGAGAGGGCCAATCAGATGCACTTTCAGGATGGAAAACCGAGATAGAGCTCTCACGATTGAGGAGATCAACCGGATCTTTAATGCGGCCGATGCCGGCATCTATCATCCTCCGTCTCGATATGACAAAGATTATGCATACCGCATCTTCTGCTTGACGGAGTCTGACAGTGAGAAGTACGACTCCAGCCTTGCTAAAGGCCTCCGCCATGCCCAATCCCGTATTTCGCTATCTACACCGCATTCTAGCCTCTACCATCTTTGCTAGATGAGAAAACGGGGGGGGGGGGGGGTAAGGACTGCAGAGTTATTTTCACTTTGGGCCATGTTGAATGCCGTCCACTTGAACTTCGGAGCATTCTTGCTGGAGCAGCTTCAAAGACAAGCGCACATGGATAATGGCTGGATCTGCATTGGGGGATTGATCACCCCACTAGCCGAGCACTTTCAAATCAATCTGGATGAGTACCAAGAGAGTCCCGGAGCAAGACTCTTGAGTATCCCCTACTTGAGAAACATAAACATGCTAACCTCGAACACATGGACCTATCTTTTGTCCATGAGAGGGGGGGAAAACTTTTTGCTGCCCAATCCAGCTCTTACGCATGTGTTGAATTTCCAAGAGAGAGACAACTGGATGATGGATACACCAGCCCATTGCGAGGCTATTAGAGCTACGGGACTTCCTACAGGCATGAGAGATGCCATTGATGACCAACCAGAGGGAGGAGGAGCCGATGGGGGAGAGGGATCTTCCACTGCCGCATTCAGACGAGGGCGACGCTACACTGAGGAGCAGATTGCAGGCCGTTTTGATGCACTGGATGGCTACATCGCCATAATGGACGAGAATATGCAAAACTGGCGGACGGAGGTGCATGATGAATTTGGGAATCTGAGACAAGATTTGTATACCCGATTTGATGACATCCGCAGCGACATGCATCACCGGATGGGATAGATTCAGTCGAGTGTGGATGAGCGGTTTCATACCATCCAGGCTGATATTGATGAGAGGTACACCGGCCTCAGGGGTGAGATCAGAGGTTTGTCTGACAACATGGGCTCATTTCGATCAGAGATACAGGACCTAGTTGGGCTCTTCTGAGGAATGCACACTGGGTCTGGGTCATAGTAGCAGCCCTATACCCCATTTCAGCAGCAACAGATGACTCCCTACAACTCCTACCAACCGCAGCAGCAGTTTCAACAGCCATTCCAGTCGATACAGCAATTCCCGACTGGACAGTTCATGGCCTCGTCCTCTTCTTCTCAGCATTTTCAGCAGATGCTGACGGGCCAATTCATGGCATCTTCCTCTCAGCAGTTCCAGCAATTCCAGCCATCCCAATTTATGCCGTCATCCACTTCGCAACAATTCCCGCAGCAGTCTCCACATCACCAGCAGCATCCACCCCACTGAGCAGTTAGTGCTCCTTGCCACCATCTTTTTGCCTCCAAACTTATTTCCTCACTTGGATCAAAATAAGTTTGGGGGAGGGGGAGAGTAGTAGTGGCAAGGATCTTTTCATGCTCACTTTATCGCTTTACTATTTTTATTATGTTTGGATAATTGAAGCATGCTTGCATGCTTATGTTTTATTTACATTTGGATCATGTTAGGATTTTATTGCTTTATGTATGATGGATTGGTTGGATGGAGACAATTGATGGATATTCCTTTGCATGCCGTTTTCTTCTTATAAGCTTATGTGATGTTTTATCTATGTTTTTGCTCGATTGTCTTATGATATGTGGCTACGGGATGTTTTTGACTTGAATAAGTGTATGTCCCTACAATATGATAGGGGTTAAGAGCATGTTTTTGGTTGAGTTGGAATATTTGATGATGATGAGTTTATGTTGAAAATTTTTGAAAAATATTGATGAAATGCAAGATTTTATAGCATGATAATGTAAGCAAGGATCTAAGTGGCGTCTCAAAAGTACAATTTTTGGAGGAAAAGTTTACCTTGGGAAGATTTTTTGATCCAAAGATTACACAAGTGTAATCTTTTATTTAATAAGTGATTAATGGTCTTCTTGGTGCACTAGTATTTCTCTAGAACTTGCTTTGTGACTTGATTGAGGTTACAAATGGTGTGTTTGATTTCTTGAAAAAGACTTAAGGCCATTCTTTGTTTAACTCATGTTTATCCAAATATGTTCCTTCCAATACAAATTAAATCCTTTGCAAGCCCTTCTTTAGCCTTGAAATGTTTTCTTGATCTTGTTGGGTTGGGAATGAAATAAAAGGCAAGATTTGCGTTTATTCTTTCAAAATGAACTTATGAGAAATCTTGAAGTTGGAAAAAGGAAAAATATTGAAATACTCTTGTGATAGAAAAGAACAAAAAGAAGAAAAATATCTAGAGTTGAAATTAAAAATTGCTTCAAAGAAGAGCAAGAAGAGATATGTTCACATTAAGATCACAAAATAAAAGGGTAAGAAATGATGAAAAATTTAGAGAAATCTCAAAGAAATTTGGGTTGAAAAGAACAAAGGGTAGAAGAGAACTTGTTTAGTTCTTCTTGACTTGTAATAAAATGACTTTGGAATTCTTGGGAAGCCGCCTAGTCAAATGTTTACCCACCCCTCCGAAAAGCCTTCACTACAAACCTAAAAAGCCCTTAACGATTCTTGTTTGATAACACACGTGGGTAGTGGAGATTGTAGTCACTTTGCAAGCTTATGGTAAGATCCTAGTACACTCTTGACCTTGAGCGGATACACGTTTTGCCTATACACTCGAGAGTTAGCGTTATTTAAAATCCTTGTGAGAGCTTGTACTCCAATAATTGTATCATGATGATTTCTTTTGTACTTGTTTATGCTTGATTGCAAATATCATCTTTGTAATGCTCGTCTTGTGATTATGAAGCAAATTGTCATCTTGATTCTACTCAAATCAAAATCCTTGTCTTGTCTCTTGTTTTGTTTAGGGACAAACAAATATTTAAGTTTGGGGGAGTTGATGAGTGCTTAAGTGGCACTCATTTGGACTCATTTGCACTTACTTTTGAGTGTTTTTGCTCTATGTTTATGTCTATATGTTTGTAAATTTGCTGTTTATCGTTAATGTTGTTTACAGTGGCCAATACAGGGTATTTTTGGGTTAGTATGTACAAAAAAGAAGTTAAAATGGGATTTCGATCATCAAAGGCCGCACAAAACTTGAAGAATTGAAGAAAACCAAGGGTCGGGCTCAGACACGGCCAAGAGGTGCGACCGTAGGTCGCATTGCAGAGCATTAAACAGAGAGACGAAATCCTTCAATCCGAGCGCGGGCACCTGGCGCGACCCAGCCCGGGCCGCGTTGCAGGCGCCTCCGGGCGCGGCCTCCTGGCAGGATCGCAGGGCAGGGCGCGCCCCAGGGCCTCTGCAATGCGGGCTCAAGGCGCGGCCAGTTCAGTCCGTGTCTCGGCACTTCAGAGAGCTGTTTTCATGTGTTCCAAGCTCGACCTCTAGGCGCGACCCAGACGAGGTCGCGGTCGGGACTGACGAATCCATTTTTAACTTTTGGCACTCCATTATTGGTCCTATATATGATATATCATTTGGAGAGTTCAAAACACTACCTTATACACGAAAATAGAAGAGAAAACACTCTCTATTGGAGATTTTGGAAGATTAAGAACATCAAGAGGAGGAGGAAGACCCAACCATCCATTTGAAGATTCAAGCCAAGGGATTGAAGGAGTTTGTTCTACATTGGGTTTTATCTTCTCCTTCACTCTTTTATCTTTGTATTGAGAATGGGTTTTAGATCCTTGTCCTGCATTTTTGATCTTGTTGTAAATATGGTAGGCTAGAGCCCTTAGGGCTCTAGGATGTGGTGAAACAATGTGACTCTTATTCTGGATGAAGGGTAAATATATGTTCATGCTTTGTCAATGTTTTAATCCATGCTTGGTCTTGAATGATGTTGTTTGAATGGCCTCCTTACTAGCATCACATGTATGTTTCACTTGCATCTTGCCCATCCCCTGAACATAAGCATGTATGGATTGAATTCATGTACTTGTACTCTTTGTTGAAGTTGAGTAGTGGAAGGAATGGTGACTCATTTGAGCTTTTGGTAGGTGCGACCTTGGAATGTGTTAGAGATAGCCATTCTTGTCGCATTCGCAATTTAGGAGATATTCGAGAGATGCTCCTTCTATATTCGTGGTCTTCTTACCTATGAACTTAGCATGATTGTGTGTTTAAACTTTGTTGTTGAATCAAGAGGAGTATTATGAATCCTTGTCCTAGAGTCTTGCTTAATCCCACTTCTAAATCTCTCTTTTTGTTGATTGTTGTTCTTGATTACTTTTTAGATTATTTATTTTGGTTGATTGGTGTTTGTTACTTAAGTTATTGTTTTGGTATTGATGATAATCAACCCCCACTTAAGCATAGTCTAGATAATCCTTGCATCGAGTATTGTGGTACTTGCATTTTCTTATTTAGTTCCTTTTTCCCTGTGGATCGACCTCGTATCATCCTTGCTACAAATACATGCTTGTATACTTTTAGGCATAGACACGAGTTTATAAATATTGAAACAAATTATAGTAGGTTGAAAGTAAAGTAAACCCTTGTCATGGAGCAAACTCACTTCTTAGGTAAAAAATAGAAACCCCAACTCTACTCCACAGCGGCTCAGAGCACGACGGTGTGCGGTGACTGTATTAGAATTAGACGGCGGCAAAATTAGAACATTACTTCACGTACGAGAAATCGAAACCCACGCAGGAGCAACTCCTCTATGTAGTAGCTCAAGGCACGATGATGGAACTGAATTTAGAAGGCGGCGGGCGACAATGAGGGAGTTGGGGATTTCAATTTGAAATTGTGGATGAAGATTTTCGAAGTGACGGGAAGAAGGAAGAGACGCGTTTTTTGAGAGGAGAGAATTATGGATTTAACGTTTTCAATTCAAGTAAAAATACGTACATACACCACCTTTAAACAATAATCGTGGTGGTGTTTGGACATGAAGACCACAAACTTTTTAAGACTGTGGTAATTTTTTGAAAAAATGCGTTCATGGTTTTATTGTAAACCATGGTAATTGTCAAAATCACCACGGTTTACTGTGAAAACCGAGGTGAATCGAGGGTGGTGTATGAAAGTTTTTCTTGAAGTTTTGACTAAAGCATGTGCAATCGAGTTGTATTTACGTGCACGTGCAATAGTATCATGTTGTGATTTAGTGCATAACCAAAATCTAAATTCCATTTATGCAAAAATATTATCATTTTAAATTACGGCAACACCTATATAATCCATAATAGTGGGATTTTAAATTGATCGATTTAAACATATTGAGATTGAGATAGTTAATTATTTCCTAATTTTACTTTTAAATTAATATTTAAAATAGTTTTCATTATTTCATTAGCAACTTCTCACTATAACAAATTTGCGAAATAGCGACCAAATTTGGTGATGGACACGAGTCTGAATCTGTTGGTATTAACTACGGGAAACCTGACGGAAAATAATATAAGCAAGGTTGAAATAATTTTTATTTCCAAAAATGAAATATTCTTTCTTTATATTTTCAGCAATTAAAGTTAAAATGATTTTTAATTCCAACGACAGAATATTCCATCTTTACATAAGATATCTTATTCTCTTATTTTGTGTGCAATGAGATTTATTGAAACAAAATATTGAATATTTTATTGAACTCGATAATTAATTATTCACATTAACTTTTAACAAGTATATCACCCTTTAATAATATCAATTACGTAAGTGAGACACCACGCAGTGTAACACACTACCCATGTAATCTCTAGTAGTGCTTGAAATTTGAAAACCCCTTTATAAACGGATCGGAGTATTAATGTAGAATTGACATTCTTGATAAGAATGATCAAATTTGTCCAAATTAAATGGTACACTTTTTGAATTTGAAAGGAAGCACAATTTGAACACATGAAATATGATGATGAAGATATATGAAGGGACCAATTAAACGAATTGAAATAGACATTCTTAAAAATTATGTAGGGCATTAATCCATTGGCAATTAAACTATTTCAAGTTGCCAATCTCAATCTCGATCACGAGTCGCCATCACAAAAGGAGAAATATTAAAAAGTAAATGAAAAAAACGCTCGAACCAAGCTATTAGCAAATAAAATTAAGTTTACTTTATTCCCTTAATTGAAGAGTGGGTTGGTTGAAGAATGTGCATGCGTGAAATAGATAATCTTAAAAATATATGCCTATCTACCGATGATGGAGCAATGCTACATATAGTATCATGTATTTACGTTGATATTAATATATAAATAAAAATCAAATTTTAATCACGTGCATGATACTACCTGAAAATAAATAGGAAATTATCATTTCGGTATAATTAGTACGCATCCTACACGACCTAAATTAAATGTTCGAAACAATATCACACTACTAACTCTCAAATGTAATCACTTATCCAAGCTCTAGCTATAGTTTTAGCTAGCTAATGAAGAAAAAAGGTAAAAGATATATAATAATAATACAAGCTAAGAGACCTTGTAGCTAGGTAGAGTCTGCTAATTAATGAGCTTATTATGTTCTGCAATATATTGTAAATTCATGCACCTTGCACGTGACTTCCCCTTCCCCCCTTAAATAAAGGTTCAATTAATTGAGTGCTCAAAATTTGTGTGGCCCATGTCTTAAATGGTAATAGTTATTACCAACAACAGGCAACAAAGAATTAGCTAGATTGCAAAGTCATTGATTATTTCTTCTCTCTCTCTCTCTCTCTCTATTCGACAAATTTAAACAAAAACAAAACGCACATTAGTAATGAAGGAGAATGACAGAAGTGTGAAGATTATCATTAATTAGTAGATCCAAACTGAAAAGCCATTTGAATTGCACCATTTGCAATTATGTGACGAAAGAGAAAAAAAAAAATATTAAGAGATCGACCAGTTGCATATCTTGTTGCTTTCGATGGGCCTGTACGTAGCCAACTTCTATTGCTGCCTTTCTTCGGTAGTTATAACATTACTTTTCTATTTATTTCATGTTATCATAACTGATGAAATACAATGATTCTAAAAATTCTATTAAGGATTAAGGGGGAATAATAAAATTCTAAAAAATAATGCATTTAATTAAATGCAGCAAAAGAGAAAATCCACAGCTAGCTTGCATATGCTCCTCTCTTATAACCAAACAAATTAATTTATTACATGAGGAATTGAAGAATATATATACAATAGCACATACACTTCATGGCCTTCTAATTCTAAACTTATATATATATATATATATATATATATACACACACCAGAATGTCTGTTAGGATCGACTTGATACGATACATACGTGATTATTTAATCAATAGTACAAACGTTGCAAGATCGATTTGAAAAGATAAACATTAAAAATAAAACACGATTTGCAATAAAGAAAAAGAAACGTCCAAGCTAAAGGGCGATGTGGACATGACAAGAACAGTAAAAATGGATATTAAATAAAATTAAATCCGGATAGCAATGGCCAATGAAGAGTTCCCGCCCGGAAATCCAGCTCACCTCCATTGGATCCATTTGGAGAAGTGTGTAATGTATGAATGCCTACTATACAAACAAAAATTAATTTAAGGTGCATATATATATACACACACACACTACAGCTAGCTAGTATACAATCTCTGGCTCACTACTACTTGAACAAAATAATTGTAGTGTTACAGACTGCAGAATTGATGAATTTTGAGAAGGAGAGGTCCCTTCTTATTATTTAATTTACTGCACAATTTTGTTTAGAATTTTGTCCCAATCATACTATGATATATAGTGGGGGATGGTTTTATTAAATGAATTTTATGTCACACTGACATAAAAGGTGGACAATAAATCTGTTTAGTGTGAAGTCATGCTGGGTTATAGTACAGGACCTCGATTGACTTCTTTATTGCTACGAGTTCCAATTTTCTATATTCATATTATTCAAAATTGATTAATATTCCCTATGATGAAATAAAAATATGGTTATATAAAGGAAAAACATTTCATGTGTTGTATGAGCTGAAAATTAATTTTACACTTGGATTAAATATATAAATTCCAAAATATATACAAGCGTGTACGCACTTATGTAAATAGTTGAAGAGATAGATCATGAATTGTCTATTTCAAATGATATCTCTATGCTCTCATATTTCAAAAATGTCAACCCTTTTATTACAAAATATTGATCATATTCTAGTTCATTTTACGGATGAAATATTCTCTCTCTCTCTCTCTCTCTCTCTCTCTCTCTCTCTCTCTATATATATATATATATATATATATATTTACGGATGAAATATTCTCTCTCTCTCTCTATATATATATATATATATATATATGATACTTTTAGTATTACGGTTGATACTGATTTTGAGGGTTTTTATTTATTTATTTATTTTGGTCTATACTTTTTAAGGTTACAGGTGATATTTTTGAGCTTTTGAGTGATACTTTTTAATATTACAGTTGATACTGATTTTGAATTGATCGGATCAACGTGCATTTTTGGCATTGACCGGTCAACACGTTGACCCGGTC
This sequence comes from Perilla frutescens, assembly GCA_026008535.1. NCBI lineage: Eukaryota > Viridiplantae > Streptophyta > Magnoliopsida > Lamiales > Lamiaceae > Perilla > Perilla frutescens. Next base: position 58,164,827 of record BRKX01000016.1, read on the forward strand.
CCTGATGGTGCACCTAGAGCACACAAGTGCTTCTCTATATATATATGATGTTACTTGTTCAAACTAGAGTATCTCCCGTGCGATGCACAAATGAAAATATGTATAATTAATTTTATTTGTTAGAAGTTATAATTATGAAAAAATAACAAAACAATATTAATTTACAACTATTGCGAGTTGTATAATTTTTTACATTTGTTATTATGGTCAATTAAGTCCAACCAAAAAAAGGGAGGGAAACTGATTATTTAAATTCAGTTTTAAAATTCAAATTAGGCTTGAATTACGAAGAAAATGTATGAATTACTACATTATGCAATATCATTTTTCGTTTTCAAATTATACATGTGAATTTTTTGGTAAAATGATTCACAATTAATAATAAAACTAGAGACATGTGGGACAAATGTTAAACAAAGAGCCAACCAACCAATTGCGCCACAAGCATGCATTTGTCAATTTTTGGCAAAAAAATTGTTTTTAAATCAAGTTTTGACCGACTTTTTAATGATAATTTTTCTCATGCATGTGATTTTACTTTAATATATCTATGTATATTATTTAGTAGATTGACATTAATAATAAAAAATTAGTTTATAAAATTAACAATGACTTGTGGCGCGAAACTTTTTTAGCAATGATTCTATTATTAAATAGATAAAGAAATTTGTGGATTGACATTAATAATAATAAAAAAAATTCCAAATTAACAACGCCTTTTGACGGGAAATTATTTTATTATTAAATAGGTAAAGAAGTTTGTGGATTGTCACACTAATAATAAAAAATTAGTTTTTTCAAAATTAATAATGAATTTTGGCGGGATATTATTTTTAACAATGATTTTATTATTAAATACATAAAAATGTGGAAGCAAATTGATTAAGTGCAACACAATGGTTGAAATAGGGTGTGGAGATTAAGAGTATTAGAGCATCCACTATGGGGGTGCTTATATCTATGTGATAAAATAAGCACTAGGTTCCACCATAGTGGAACACAAGTCAAGGTAGCAAAATAAGGAATGAGTCCCTTGTGCAAGTAGCTGGTTCTTGAATTAAATAGTGGGCCTAAAAATGTTCTCTCTCCTCCCTTTTTGCATTTTTGGTGCTTTCTCTCTCCTTCCCTTTTGTATTTTTGGTTCTTGAATTAAATAGTGAGGTCCATGAATAGATAAAAGTGAGGTAGCACTATAGTGGAGAAAATATTGAATAATTAAAAAAAGAAGTGATTGATAATGTGGTACACATGTGGCATCACTATGGGGTAGCACCATAGTGATGCTGTTAACTATTAATGCTGTTAAAGCAAGGAATTGATATATCCTCATAAATGTCATTTCTGAAGTGTCCGTTTTCACGTTTATTTTTGAATCTTTTTATGTCAGACTTTGCTCTCTATAGCTCGTCATTCCACACTAGAATTAATTACTTTAGTCTTTATATTTGTCACATCGATCCACCTTCAAAATCCCGTAATTGTTTGAGATTAATTAACTTTAATGACAGTGCTAAATGGCACAAATTGTAAAGGAACAAATGTAGAGTTAAATAAAATTTCAATGTAAAATGACACTATTACTCTTGATACAATTTTGATTAAAATTCATTACTCATTTTCTACATAATTTTCTAATATTTAATTTGAGTGCATGAATAATCAATAGTGCATGAGATTAATCCCACATTTTCTACACCAATTCCCAAATACAATTAATTTGTCTTAGAGATGTCTCAATCCCCACCTTCATCATTCAAGCGGAAGAACGTGAGTGAAAATGCCTCCGTCACCAGCCTCATTAGAGTCACTATATGTACAGCTCATTGAGGGAACAATTTGAGGATCTTAGGAATGATATTAAAGAGTTTTTTTAATCGAATGACATTAAAGAGTTGTTAACAAAGAAAGTCAAGATTTTTGGAGTTAACGAGCCACGACAGCTTTTACTGGATGAGCTTTCATTGTCTAACTTGTACGAGCTATATCTTGAGATGGTTCAAAATATAAGGGATGAATAAACTAAAAATATTCCGGTGATTAATATTACCGACACCACAGATGATTCTACTTTTAATATATAAGTGCCATATAGCAATTATGCTATTGTTTTTACCTAATGAAAATGCTAATGAAATTTTTGGCTTAGCATGTCAACGTGCTATGAATGGATTATATAGTATTAAATATATCATATTTTCTCATATGTTATCTTCGTTTAATTTTCTCATAATGTGCTATCAATAATTTTTTAAATGTTTTTTAATCACATAATCATAAATTGAGTAAACATTTGATTAATTGAAGAATTGAAGTTCAAAGCTTAATTATCTTCTAATAACATTTTTTTATATATAATAAAATTGAACTCACTGTCATACTATGAATTGAATACATCCATAAAGTTAATTATCTTATAAGACACGTTTGTTTATTAATTAAATAATCATAATTAAATTGGGCTAATAAGTGATTAATTAAAGAGCTAAAGAGTTCAATTATTAAATGGTAGTAAAGATATATCCAACATAAATTAATGGGGAGAGAAATTTAAAATTTTTGAATTCTTTTAAAATAAATAATCTAATAAGGACAATTTAGTCATTTAATATAATTATTCACAATTTATGCTAAATAGAATTATCCTTTAACTTTAATAGTCTTTATTATCGATAATTCTAAATTCCAAATTTGTAGGTGCATCGATCATTTCACACACACACGTATATATAGTTCATGTATTTATTTCTTTTTAATTTTTATGAATCTGTATTATAGAAATGATGGCACGATGATGGCCAGGATTGCTAGATTGCTGAAAGGAGAGGGGGTTGGTGTAGGGGTAGTAAATGCCAAGTAGGCTGATTGCAATTTTGGGGAAATTCATGGTAGTTAATTTTTAAGTAGAATCAGTGCTTATCATACTATTGATGACAAAAAGTTGTACGTATAATATAATGTGATGTATCAAAATTCATAAGGCAAATTAATATATGTCCGATTTAAAATATATATTCAGCAGCATATTTATAATTTTCTTGATGCATGTTTGATTTTATTTAGATTTAAATCTTGATCCGTAAGACGTTATTACACATGTTATATATAGAATTTAAATTCAACCATGAAAGAGAAGGGAAAAAATGCAACGTACGTACATGAGCTATATGCAATGTCTATTGAATAAAATATAAATACATCTCTAGTCATCCGAAAAAATAAAATATAATTACCATAACAATATTAAAATAAAATCGTCTCATGGTAAAGAATTATTATAAAAAATACTAAAAGTTTTGATCAGTTAATAAGTAAAGACATAAGATTGGGGTAGTACATCGATGGGAGCATATATAGTAATGCATAACAAGGATTCACCGAACCCAATGTTTTATCCACTGGATTAAACTCCAAGTTATTCCCAAGAATTACAGGATGGTCATTTGTATGTACCTTCTCTCTCTCCCAACTTTCTCTCTCATTGAGGAACAATCTCCAAGGCTTACCGATCTCTGGCCTCACCCATTTTGACTCCACTGTCACTCTCTCTCTCTCTCTCTCTCTCTCTCTCTCTCTCTCTCGCACTTCCATGAGATGTTTTCCATTCCCCCAAAAATCTAACGGTTTAAGACTCAAAAACATATAATCCTTACAAAGACCAAAAAGCAATTCCTCCCCATCTGAATTCTGAAAGGGTTATTGATGGCGATAGTTTGGTCCCTTTCAAATCAGCTCAAATTACAAATTTTCTGGGACCATGTTAATTAATTATAGTATCTAGCTAGTTTTATTCGGCCTTTTCTTCTTCATATCTCCACACGGTTTTCTTCAAATCATTTAAGCTTTCTTCAACCTGTGTTTCTAGCTCACATCTTTTTTTTAGGGTTCATTTGAAATGGGTAGTGAGAATTTATCGGAGTTCAGTAATATTTCGGGAGCTGATGATATTTTCAGCATTCTAGAAGCTTTTGAAAATGATTTTGATTGTAATAATCTAGTAGCTCCATTGTCAAATGATGAAAGCTTTGAGTTCCAAAGATCCTCAGCTTATTCTCCGTTAAGTGCTTTTTTAGAATCTGAGACTGACCCTGAACCTGCTTCGCCCATGTGCAAGAGAAAGAAGCTGAGCGCCGCCGCGACTGCAGCTTCAGCTTCAGCTTCTCACATTACCGTAGAGAGAAATCGAAGAAAGCAAATGAATGAGCATCTCACCGTGCTTCGTTCTCTCATGCCTTGCTTTTATGTCAAAAGAGTATGTTTTCTTCATCAATAATGGATACTATTCATATTGTTCTCTTGCAACTTGCAACCAAGATTATACGAATGAAACTTTATTAATTCATTTATACAAAAAAGAAAAAGAATAAGAAAAAGATTTATATATATATTAATGCTCGTGGTAATTTGTGTTAGGGCCGAGGAATGCAGTCTTTACCGGGTGGAGTAATTTCCAACGGATAAAGATTGAACCTCGGCTCTCAGCCCTGAACACTCATACATGGGTATTTGTGCATTTTGGGTGCAGACTGAAGGTGACTGCTCCATCTGCACTCCACAGGTGGAATATTGAGAAGACCATGCAAGGACATATACATATATATATATATAGTGTGATAATATATATATATTATATATATATATTGCTTCAATTCAATCATCATCCAAATGTGGGATGAATTGAGACTGTCTTAATTATTGTCCATTATGTGTGTGATTGGGTGGCTAGATTTAGTAATACATATGTGGGACACTTACTTCTTATGTATAATGTGTTTGATTTAATTAGCTTTAATTTGTGGATATGATATATACATATATAGGCATATAATTAAGTAGCTAGAATACCGTCATTGAATTTGATAGCAGAATTCTTGTTACTCTCAGGGTGACCAAGCATCCATCATTGGTGGAGTTGTCAATTACATCAAAGAGCTACAACAAATTCTGCAATCATTGGAAGTGAAGAAGCAAAGAAAAGCCTACGCCGATATTCTAAGCCCGAGGCCCTCACCTCTCAGCCCGAGAAAACCACCCTTGAGCCCTAGATTAAGCCTGCCTATAAGCCCGAGTACTCCCCAGCCTAGCAGCCCGTACAAGGCTAGACTGCACAATCTGCAAACGGCCTTCCTCAATTCGCCTTCTCTTCCGAGCCCGGCCGAGCTTTCTCCATGTAATTCTTCCACCTCCTCCATTAATGACAGTGTTAATGAGCTCGTGGCCAGTTCGAGATCAGCTGTAGCTGAAGTGGAGGTGAAATTCTGCGGCCCGAATCTACTGCTTAAGACGGTGTCGCATCGTATTCCGGGCCAAGTTGTCAAGATCGTTTCTGCCCTAGAAGACCTCGCTCTTGAGATCCTTCAAGTGAACATCAACAAGCTTGATGAGAAAATGTCGAATTGTTTCACTATTAAGGTAAGAAATTAACTCCATATATATAATTCCATGCTTTTTTATTTGTTTCTAATTAATTACTTTCCCCCCTCATTATAATTAGCACTCTATCTTAAACTACTTGAAAGGCAACACTGATAAATAAATATAGCCATAGTTTTCTGGTTTGCTAATTGGAATGATCTTGGTATTTACTACCCTAATTAATATACTAAAAGCATAACTTCTCACTGTTATTACTCATTTGTCCTTCATTTTTATTTATTTTGACTGATGAAGTTTTGCTCAAATTCCCAGAGTATTGAAAAGGGCTCGTGTGAGCCCGCTCAGATTATGATCTAACATGCATATTGTCCCATCTCTCTCTATATATATATATCCCTCCCTATTTGTGTGTGTTTGTGTACTGTATATATTTATGTGCAGTGAATTCTTTCTCAACACTGAATAAACTATATGTGATAATTAAAATTTTATGTTGGAACAACTGTAAAATTTCCCAATCAATCCCTGATTCCACCATCTTGCATATATAACTTTTCCTAGTTACTTTTTTTTTGATCATATAGAATAAGACAAACATATCGTTGTCTGGATGTGGACATCACAGGTAAGAAAAATATTTGGAGGCACTCACTGGTCTCATTATCATTAAAACCCTGCATGCTATTTTCAAACCAAATGTTTATGTTATGTAATTTACACTAGCAAGTATTTAATTAGTTTTGCAGGAGTTTAACATACATTCATTTCTCTTTTAAACCATTTCTTACTTTATGACAGGCAAAAAAGTTACTGCAGATAATAATTAATTCTTTGATTTATTAATCATAATATTTGAACTCATTATAAATTTGACCCCCCCTTTTTTATTTTTATTTTTGATAGATCGGAATAGAGTGCCAACTTAGTGCAGAAGAATTGGCTCAGCAGATTCAACAGACATTCTGCTAAACTGCTCAACTAATAAAAGCTAGATTGCTTCTTCCTTCCTTCATAACCCTAACTCTCCGAGTTCCTCTCTCGCTCCTGCTTTCCCTCTGTCGGAATAATGCCACAATAAATCAAATGCAGTTCTATTCTCAATTAACATGTGATGTGATGATGCATATACATTATTTATTCACGCTCTACTTGTAAGTGAATTCAGACTTAATTTTGTGCTTCGATCCGAACCTTAATTTTACATATATAATTACATTCCATGTTGAAGCTTCCTGATTTTTTTTTTGTCCATCCTTGTATGCCGTTCGTGTAAGATTTCTGGCATAAGCACTGCATTGATGAAAAAAAAAATATGAGAAGACAACTTTAACAACTGTGTATATATATACTTACCTATGACTTATGCAATATATGTTTGGGTAATTGAATGATTATCTGTTTCTTGGTAATATTTATTTTAATTAATTGATTTCCAGCTGAATCTATACCATCAATTATCTTAAAATATACTATATATATATAAGTTTTCCTTAATTATAATTTCCTCCTCCGGAGCTACGAATATAATATGAAGAAAGTTTTGGGATAAATTAGATCTAATGTCACAGATTCACAGTACTGCGTGTTCGTTCGATCTATTTTTCCCTCCCTTACATGCATGAGGTGACTTGAGAGAATGAAAAAGAGGGAAAACCTTAAATGAAGCCCCAGATTCGACTGCCGGCCCAAACATGGAAATAACGAAGTTTCCTTTCAAAATTTTGGTCCCTCCAGTTAATTTCAATTATCAGTTGAAGTTTCTATTCCTTGAAATCAAGCACCTCATAATACATTGTCGTTGGGGTGGCTTAATTGGTGAAGAGGAAACTACGTGTAGGTGTAGGTTGAGATTTCATGTACGCATTCATGAATAACAGTTGTGGGGATCCTAAAAGATTTTTATTTTTTTGCCTCGATGGGGAAAAACGCATTTGTTTTCATTTCCAATTGTAAAACACACACACACACACACACAAGGTGTAACTATATAGTTACATGCATTTTCGTATATATAGATAAGGCAAAATTGTTAAAGGGAGAAAAGTCTATATAGACAATTTATTTTTAAAATTTATTTAGTTGGGCAAGTTTTAAGGGTGTAGGAGTTATATAGGCAATTTGTACTATATCTGAACATTTGACCAATAAAATAATAATATATTTCTCACTTTTCTGAAAAGTATCTTACACAATTTGTATTTTCTATGCAAAAGGATTAAAATATTTATTTTGGAACAAAATCTCTCAATGTCTATCGAACTCGATTTCAATTTGAAAAAAAAAATAAAATATGGTTGTGGAATTCAATTCCATTTATATCGGTATTTAATTTGTGAACTACCTCTCTTACTCTCTCTCTCTCTCTCTCTCTCTCACTTCTCCTCTTTCACTCTCGCTGCCTTCAACTCCCCTCTCTACCGTTCTGTGAAAGAAAAAAAAAATCAATTTGTTCGCCGGCGTTGAAGACCGACCGGCAATGGAGGAACGACGTGAAGACCGACCATCTGAAGCCGGAGAGGTTAGACGAATAGTTACTTTTATGATTTATATGTAACGAATATATAGGTTTAGAAATGTTGCATAACGATTATAGATCTTGCATAACGATATGTTTTGAGATCTAGAGTAACGATAGGTTTTTAGATGTGAAACGATACTATATTGATCCTTAACGAGAGTTCATGTGCCTAACGAAAGATTTTTTATGTATAGAGATTGCTTAATTGTTATGTATGTATAGATCTTGCTTAATCGTTATGTATAATTATAGATCTTGCTTAATCGTTATGTATAATTAATGCCTTTATTTAATTAATCGTTATGTTTAATTAATAGTTACGGCCTTTATTTAATTAATTAATCGTTACGTTTAATTAATCATTATATTTAATTAATCGTTATGGCCTTTATTTAATAAATCATTACACTATTTTTAACAAATCGTTATGGCCTTTAAGTTGAAATCGTTATGCTATTTTTAACAAATCGTTATGGCCTTTAAGTTGAAATCGTTATGCTAATTTTAATTAATCGTTATGGCCTTTAAGTTGAAATCGTTATGCTAATTTTAATTAATCGTTATGCTATTTATAATAAATCATTATGCCCTATTTATAATGAATCGTTATGCCCTATTTATAATAAATTGTTATGCTATTAATACGACTATCGTTATGCTAATTTTAATTAATCGTTATGCTATGAAAGTTTTTTTTATCTAATCGTTATGCCCTATTTATAATAAATCGTTATGCTATTAATACGACTATCATTATGCTAATTTTAATTAATCGTTATGTTATGAAAGTTATTTTTTATTTAATCGTTATGCCCTATTTATAATAAATCGTTATGCTATTAATACAACTATCGTTATGCTAATATTAATTAATCGTTATGCTATGAAAGTTTTTTTTATTTAATCGTTATGCTATTTATAATCAATCGTTATGCCTTTTTTTTAATGAATCATTATTATTCGTATTTGATCACAATTAATTAATAAATTAGAATCGTTGTGCCTCTTTTTGGTGAATCGTTATGCCTAATAACAAAAAAATATAATATAAATAATAATAATTTTTTATTAATAATAATAATAATAATAATAGTCTAAATAAGACTATTAGTAAAAAAAAGACAATAAAAAACAATTAATATAAATAGTAATAATTTTCAGATAATAATAATTATAATAATAAAAGTAATTATAATAATATTCTAATAATAATAACAACAAAAATAATCTAATAATAATAATAATAATAATAATAATAGTCTAAATAAGACTATTAGTAAAAAAAAGACAATTAAAAACAATTAATATAAATAGTAATAATTTTCAGATAATAATAATTATAATAATAAAAGTAATTATAATAATATTCTAATAATAATAACAACAACAATAATCTAATAATAATAATAATAATAATAATAATAATAATAATAATAATAATAATAATAATAATAATAATAATATTCGTCTAAATAATACTATTAGACGAAAAAATAAAAATAACAAAAATATATAATATAAATAATAATAATTTTTAATAATAATAATAATAGTCTAAATAATACCATTAGTAAAAAGATAAAATAAAAACAATTAATACAAATAGCTGGTTTAATTTTTAATAATAATAATAATAATAATAATAATAATAATAATAATAATAATAATAATAATAATACATGTAGCTACAAATTAAATTTAATAATTTAATAACAGTCTAATTTTCTATTGTGAATATTAGATTCAGTGGATTAGACGCCCTCTCCAGAGGCTGAAGCCGAATATTTTGATGTACATAAAGCTGGAGCTAATAGAGAATATTAGGGAGGTCTTAGAGCATTTTGGTGGTCAGGCTACGATCCAGATGTTTAGATCTGGATGTTTTGGACATTTTTTAGACTTTAGGGGAGGTAGTATAGCACGCAAGGCGATGCATGCCTTGATTTGTCGCGAGGTGCGTGTCGAGGATCCTGCAAGTGAGGGTAGAGAGTGTTGGTTCTATGTCAATGGAACCACACTTCGCTTTGGGCCCTCAGAGTTCGCACTGGTGTCAGGTTTACAGTTCGGCCCGTCGAACTTCGATCCTAATGCAGCTCATCCCATTCCGCCTAACGACATCTTTTACCGATTATTTGAAGGGAAAAAGACGACTGTGACACAGATGTATGATAAGTTCACAGATAAGAGGCTACCCAATCACCCTCCAGACTACGTGAAGATTGCGAACATCTTGGTCGTGTATCGGATCTTATTTTGCATAGACCCCTCACGCGCGATCGATGGCTGGGTGTGGGCCTTGGTGGAAGTGCTGATGCTTGGAATTCTTTTCCATGGGGGGGGGCTACACATTTCAGATGCTGATGCACTTTATCAGTCTCATCCCTAGAGTTCGACGGGCTATGAGCGGAGAGAAGGTTGGAGTGTATCATTGGTATGGATCTGTTTGGACCGTTCAGGTAATTAGTTAAATTTACGTTTTAAAAAACTTGATATTTTAATCAGAAGATATGACAATTTGCTTTACAGACATGGGCCTGTAAGGTTTTCCCCGAGCTTGGACGTCGGTTGGGCGTCGTTGGAGGCCAGTTGACCACACCTCGCTGCTTGAAGTGGTCATTTTCATCCCGGAGCTCTGATTTCTCTAGATTATTTGATGGACAGGTAATTTTTTTATATAAATAATTTAGAATATTAAATTTGTGTGTTAATATTGACATGGATAATACTCTGATGTAGTTAGATATCCAACTGATGGTGCCATCAGCTGATGAGCTTCAAAGACCATACTTTCAGAGTTCGAAGGGAGAGAGTGTACTGGGTGTGAGGTATGTCGCACCTCGAGCGCCCTCCAAGAAGAAGTTACTCACTAACGTTGCTTGCCGTGTGATCCTGAGGACATGTACTAGGTCCTCTGACGTCGTGGGCCCATCACGGCCTCGTAGGAGTACCCGGACTACACAGCAGCAGGCTCCACAACAGCATCGATTGATTGATGAGCCGGATGAGGGTGTTAGACCCTCAGAGCAGGGGGTGGGTCAGAGGACCTCGGATGAGGATGGTCTGTCAGATCATAGAGTGAGCCCTCCTCGAGCATCAAGAGCTAAGCGGCCTAGGAGGACTGAGGAGGAGAGAAGTAGAGAGCCGGAGATGAGGATGCCGGGGCAACGTCTGGGGGAGTCGTCTGATAGCTGGTTCGGTCGCTTTGTTGATGCCGTCGCTGGAGCTGTAGAAGACCGAGTGATGCGTCGTGTGGGGCAGATGTTTGATACATTTTCTACGCGGATAGAGAACATCATTCAGGATCGACTGCGTAGATCGCCCACCCCGCTTCCCAGAGGGCCCACGCCCCCCAGAGGGCCCACACCTCCCCCCAGGGAGACCACGCCGTCCCGTACTCGCGTAAAAGCTCAGACATCATCTCTTTGGGCTTCAGAACAACCCCCTCATCCACCAGTTTGCGAGCAAAATGTTTTGCAATGACCCGTGCAGGCACCTGGCGTGGAGCAATGCGACTCATATCCATGTGGCAAGTGTGAGTGGAGTTGAACTTGTAGATTCTCCAAACAACTCCATCCACAACAGCACACAGCCTGAACAGGCACTCCCTGCCATGCTTGCACATGTAGACCAGTCGTGTCTTGTTCGATCGATACACGACATACTCCACTCGATTCTGCATGTGATAGAGTCCTACAGCTAGGGCCAAATCATCCTTCGTACGAAAAATAGCACCCTTGTAAAGTGTGTCCGTATATGCTGCTGAAGGCTCACCCCAATCCAGTGGGCCAGCAATGTCCAGATTGGCAAGCGGAACAACCCAATTGCTCAAGGCCCTCTTAGGAACATCCTCAGACATAGTATTGGATGGGGCTGCTCCTCCCATCATACCCATCAATCGCCCTCTACCCCCTGTCGAACGAATCCAACCACAAAACTCTGTATACAATGATTCAAGCAAGGTCGATATGTCGTTATCCTCTTCATCTTCATCAGTAGAGGGCATCTCTTCTTCTTCGTCGACTTCTTCTTCTTCCTCTCCTTCATGCGGGCCTACATCGTCATCAACATTCTGCTAATCTCTAACCGGATCTCTGTCTTCTGGCATGGTGTCAGGTATAACCCTTGAGCTGCTGCAGCCTATTTGAACAACATACACAACCATCTCTGAGCTCTGTTCGTGGAGCAAGTCAAGCAAATCTGCATCATCTTTTAGTCTTGTCTTGATCTGTCTGCCACTATTGGTGCTCGACATCCACGATAACTGATACTCGACAGATGTGGGATCGGTCTCCAGTAACTCATGAATCTCTCTAATTAGTGACCTAAAACAGAAACCATCCGATGACATGATGATCTACTCCTCTACACCATCTACGTATTGAGCTCTCTCCCATCGACCACTATGTCGTACAATAATACGATGTCTAACCATCTGTCATAACGAAAATATTCAAAAATAAGCATAACAAACCATAATGAAAATTTTAACAATAACGAAACTTAATTTTAAACATAACAAAAAATGAAAAATGAAATTTAACTATAACGAAACTTTCATTTTTAAAATAACGAAAATTTAATAAATATCATAACGAAATTTAAATTGAACAATAACGATAAATCTATTTAACCATAATGATATGCAAAAATAAGCCCTCACGAAAATTCAGTATATACATAACGATAATTAAACTTATACATAACAGAAAATTAAATTTATACATAACGAAAAATAAATTTAAACATAACGAAAATTTAATTATAAAACAATCGTTATGAATAACAATTTGTTATTATTATAAAACAATCGCTATTAATAACTTTCAATTATCGTTATTATAACTTTTAAACAATCATTATTATTATTTTTAATTATACTTTATTATTACTTTTAATCAATCGTTATTTTTATTTTTAGTTATGGCTTTTTTTTTTAAATAATCGTTATTATATATAAATGATAATAACGATTGTTAAAAGAATAACGATAATTAAATTTATACATAACAGAAAATTAAATTTATACATAACGAAAAATAAATTTAAACATAACGAAAATTTAATTATAAAACAATCGTTATGAATAACTTTTAAACAATCGTTATTATTATAAAAAAATCGTTATTAATAACTTTCAATTATCATTATTATAACTTTTAAACAATCGTTATTATTATTTTTAATTATACTTTATTATTACTTTTAATCAATCGTTATTTTTATTTTTAGTTATGGCTTTTTTTTAAATAATCGTTATTATATATAAATGATAATAACGATTGTTAAAAGAATAATGATAGATATTATGACTTTTAATTTTCGATATGTTTTCCATAATAAACAATCGTTATTATAAATTTTAAACAATCGTTATTATTATTTTAAATAATACATTATTATAAATTTTAAACAATCGTTATTATTATTTTAAATAATACATTATTATTACTTTTAAAAAATCGTTATTCTTAATCAAACGTTATTTTTAATTTTAGTTATGGCTTTTTTTTAAATAATCGTTATTATATATAAATGACAATAACGACTGTTAAAAAAATAACGACAGATATTATGGCTTTTAATTTTCGGTATGTCTTTTTTACACTTTCGTTATTATGAATTTTACATAATCGTTATCATGGCTTTTGTAAATGATAATAATATCGTTATTATGGCTTTTAATTTTAGTTATGGCTTTTTTAAACTTTCGTTATTATGGCTTTTCAATAATCGTTATCATGGCTTTTGAAATAATAATAATATCATTATTATGGCTTTTAAACTTAAAATCAATCTAGAAACATAGAAACATAAAACCAGATAGCCTAAACTTAAAACAAATTTTACATTTCTTGAAGAAATAAACTCGAAACATACCTTTCAAAATTTAGGAACTTCTACTCGGCCCGTTCGTTGATGAAGACGACGTTGCTTCATTCATAAATCTTCTGGATCAACCTCTCAATATATTTCTTCTCTTTTATTTGAGGGGAATCGACATTTTTTGTGTTTTATTGTTTTGGATGTTCCGCTCTGCCTTCAATATATGCATTTTACGCTACCAACCTCTCTTACACAAAATTAAATGCATTAAATGTAATTTAATTTGGGTCAACTAATACCTACCTATGCAAATACATATTTATTTATTCTATCTACCTCATTTTGGTTGAAAAAGAAAGAGAGAATAATTGATTGATGTTCATTTAATGTTACGTGCATTAACGTTATTTTTTTTAAAAAAAATCGTTATGCTTATTTTCATTTTGGATACGTGCATTAATTTATCGTTATGATTCTTTTCGCTACGTGAATTATCGTTATTTTTTCAAAAAATTTCATAAAAATTTCATTGTTTTAGAGTGTGGCACTTTCTAACCCTAACCCTAAAATTCATGAAATTGGATTTTTATATGTTAGGTGTGTGTATTTATTGGATAATTATTAAAAGTGTAAATGGTACACTTACACACAATGATTGGAATGTGGGGACATGTGTGTCATAGGGGTATTATAGACATTTACACTCCAAATTGCCCAAATAACTCCTATAGCCTTATATCTTGTTTTTTTTCCCAATTACTATTTTGTTTTGCCTCTTTTTATCCATTTACACATTGTTAAATGCAAAGTGAATTTGCTATTCATATACCCGTCCATCTATGATGCTGAGTGCCATATTTTATGGAATGATGAAATCATCTCTTATATTTTGTGTAATAATTCATACTGCATAAAATTATTAAGTTTTTATTCTTTTTTTTAATTTTAATTTCTCGTGCTTTAGTTAATTTTACACTTGTTAATTAGGGGTTTATTCTAGGGAAATATATAGGGGAATATAATTATTTTTTAGAAAATAATTAAATATTAACTAAAAATTAGACATTAAATACTATCACTACAAGAAATTCGCGATATACCGACAGACACCATTCCATCGGCATTTGCAACGGAATGTCTGTCGTTACAAGTTTTAGGGATTTAAAATGGTAGGAATGTGTAGCGCCTAAGTTTAACGACAAACATATCGTCATTAGGATTTTTTCAGAATTAGATAATTAAAAAATAAAATATTAGCCACCGATTTCATCCGTGTTAGCATTTTTCTTATTTAAATAATTAAAATATTTATATTTGACGACGGAATTATTCCATTGTTAATAATTCTGCCTATTTAATTAATTTAAAATAAAGGCTAACTACGAACACATTTCGTCGTATGAAATTTCCTGATTTAATTAATTTAAAAATTAAAAACTTAACGACAAAATCGGCCAGTCGTTAGATTATCATTTTTTAATTCATTATCATTTTAAGATTTTAATGATGGAAATAATCCGTCGTTAGATAATCAATTTTTAAAATATTATTATTTTAATATAGTAATGACGAACCGGTGTCATCCTTAGTAGTTTATATATAGGCCGGTTTTCTTCTTCCACTCTGCAATAGTCTTCCGCTTTTCCCGCATACTCGCATTCTCCTGCCTTGGTCGAATCTGCCGAGTATGGTAGGCACGACATCATCTAGTCAGCTTGATTCTTTTCTGATATGACCACACTGCTTCTATCTAGATCGGATCTCACTGAAGAAGTTCCCGAGTTCCCTTTTAAGCTTTGATTTCATTGAAATATATAAGCAAAATGCCTCTTTCGCCAGATTTGACTCATGTCATGCCCAAACCAACTCCCTGGTTCTTTTCGACACAAAAGACACTAAAAAGGACATTTATAGAGACTAAAATGCCCAGAAAAACAAAAAATAAATAGACTGATCAGTGTCCAAAAGACATTTGACAGATAATGAATATAATGCAACACAGTTCTACGTGTTGCTCAACTGTGCTGAAGTTGAGCCGTACACCACATAAATGATTTTCAATAACTATATATATATATATATAACTATCTTCCTACAAAATTATAATCTAATTTCATTATTTTTTTTAAGTTTGTTTGTTGGTCATTTGAAAGCAAAGTGCTCAAATATCTCAACGACAGAAATTGATAAATGAATGGATAAAGAATTTACAAGTTGGTTCTATAATTATGTGAGTTATTATAATATAATATGTTAATAACTTTGTACCTAACTGTAACATAATATAGAATTTTCTGTTATAATAAGTATAAAATCCAACTAATAATGTCAACAAGATCATGCGGGATTTTTGATGCTGTATTTTATACCTCAAATAATAAGTCATGTCATGTGCAAGTGTACACGGATGTAGCAAGCAATGATACGAGTCGAACCACAAGCAATAGGAGATATATTCTAAGATGCACAAATAATGCCTAATTAAATCTCAATCACTATTTAAACCAAATAAGTCAAAGGAATTGTCGTTCACTTCATTCATCAATTCAACATAAAGATTTAAAATTTATAATAACTTTCAACACTAAAGAGAGGAAATTTACGGGTTAACAAAGGGGTTTAGGGTGTTGGATCCTTGATTTAAGGGTTTATACAAACATGAAGATCATATATAAATCAAAACTTTATTTATGATAAGGGTTTGTTCATTTAGGCATTTTCTCAAACACCTAATATACAAAAATGATGTTAAACTTGCTATCTCTAACAAGCATTTCACTCAAACATACAATCAAACATACAAAGAGTCCCCTCCACAAATTACAAACCTAAATGCTCATACATCTTTCAAAGTATAACCACAAGGTCTCATAGATCACCAACAAACACCAAATGAGCAAAACTAATCACCCATTGAGCATAAAAATAAACATAAATGGAGGCCACCCATAAACATTTACAATCACAACTTTGATCCACAAGATTTAATCAAAGAAATATACATTCATCCCACATTCATAATAAATATCCTCATTTCAAAGATCCTTCACCCCAAACCCTAATTAAACTAGCTATTCATAATCTTAAAAGCAAAATAAATAACTTGAACATAAAACATAAATAGAGATTAGATTAAACCAATAGAATGTACAAAGATTCCTCCTTTCACGAACACCCTTGGATGACTTCTATCTTTATCCAAAAATCTCCATTGTTTCTCTTTTTCGTTTTTTCTATCTTTACAAAAGTTTTAAATTTCTGAAGTGTAAAAGTTGTCTAAAGAGAGAGAGAAAGAGAGAGAGCAGAGGTATATATCTGCCAAGGTAAAAAATTAAGGAAGGAATCCGCAAAATAAAATGTAAAATTAGGATAAGGCAGTGAAAAAGTCCGCATTTCGATGCAGCTGGGCGCGACACGGGATTGGTCCTGCCCCGACTCGCGCTACAGATCGCCGGACTTGAACGTGCGAAACAAGCTCTGCGTCGAAGCATGGTTGGTTTCCGTCTCAGTCACGCTGTGACTCGCCGGCTGGTGGCGCGGTCTTGGTCGCCGGAGGAGTCGCGCTGCGACTCGCCGATCGGCTCCGCGCCCAACTGGCTCTGCGTCCAAGTCATCCAGTCGCCGGTGCACTTGCGCTGCGAGTCACCGGCTGTGTCATGCGAGATTCTTTTGTTTCCAATTTTACCTAATTGTATACTTGGGTCAAATATTTGGTTTTGGACAACAAAAATATAAATAATTCAATATAGTTGTAGTGATTAAGCCATAATTTGCACCAATAACTAAGACAAAATCCTAATTATCAATTTTTCAAGAGGGCATTCACGTTCTATTAACGTCTATCCTGTGTATTTTATTAATGAATATGAATTCCACAGGATTGATCATGACGACTCACATCGAGCTACAATGAATGATGGAGTCTGCATAAAAGGCATAAACTATAGCACAAATGAGAATGACTATTACAAGCGATTGGTAGAGGTAATTAAATTGGAATATTCTGGACTGCCTATTAAAAATACAGTCTTGTTCAAGTGCAATGGTGTGATACATCAGCACATGAAACAATTGTCCATCTTTAATATAAAATGATTTCTGTAAATCATAAGCGTAAATGTTCAAGAGCTAATCCATTTGTACTTGCTAAACAAGCAATCCAAGTGTTTTATTGTTAATACCCAAGTTTAAATCTCTCTCGAAGCGACTGGTGGGTAGTTTGTAAAATAAAGACTTGATCTAATGTGGAAGTATTATCTTAAGATGCTAATGCAATCATATCCTCAACATTTTCAAAAGGATGAAGTTGATAGTTTGCATTCTCCCATAATAGATAAAGATCCGGTACCAATTCATCCAAATGGTGGGGTAATAGACATTGAAGAAGAAGAGAATAAAGAAGATAGTGAACCCGAGATTAACTTGTCAGATGATAATATCAATGATGATAATGACATAAATGATTAGTTTGTCAAGTTCCCTAAAAAAATATTAATTATACAACTTATTTGAGGTATTTGTTACCTTTTTTAAAATTAATGTGTTTTAATTTCTTAGATACGTAGAGACGGTGCTAGAGATGGAGGATCTGAACAATCAAGATCTTCAACAGCCCCATCATCATCATCATCATCATCATCATCATCATCATCATCTGTGGGCCTTAGTACTCCGGTTGGAGATTTGTCCTTAGAGGGATCATCACATCCTACATTCGAAGCATCAGGACGTCGACTTTACTGGATTGAGCATGATTATGTTAAATTATAATTGAACAAAACTTTATATATTGTTATCTTTAATATTATATTCTAATATGTTAATTATTTTGTGCATCTTAAGTGCTTTGATGTCAGCTCATGTCGCCACATTTGCCATTATAATAAATTTTAAAATTTTTTTGCATCCGACGGGCTACTATTGGAAGATGTGCTCGCTGAGGTCAGGATACAGTATATGGATGAGTTCCGGGTATTGTTACTTAATCTATTGAGATTTACTTTCAGTTATTTTTTAAATTTTAAAATTGTTATGTGTTTTCAATGCGTTGCAGAAAGAGTTTACTTAGGGTCCTGCTGAGACCAACATTATAATGAAGAGATGGAACTCAAATGCTGCTGAAAGATACAAATACATGGTCCACTCTTTTAAGAGAAATAAGACCACGGGTTGCCCTGACTATATACTTGAGGAGGTGTGGGCTGGTTTCTGCAACTATTAGGACAGTGAGGCCTTCATGACCAAGTCTACTATCGCATCACAAAATCATCTCACTGAGCCCGATGGTCCCGACACTGACATTGTCAAGCACCGAGGAGTATTCAGGAGTGTTGTTGCACATGTTACAATTTTGGTTTGTAGAACACACGAAATTAATAATTTATTGATTTATTTGTTATATGTGTATGCTAACATATTTCTGTCAAATACGGGTGTTAAGCCAGATGACATGGCATGGGAGACATTTAAGAAACTGCACAATAGAGTTGATGACTCCTACTCTGATGGGAAGTCTCTTCGTATCGCTGTAAATAAATATTTATAAGTGTGAATTTTAGATATAAAATATATACATATACGTCAACAGCCAGAGATGATACAACAGCAAACAACTATGTTTGAGCAGACGCGAGCACATCTTATGAGTCGTCCTCCATCCTCATCCTCATCTGTTAGTCTTCAGACATATTTATTACATTTGTTGTCATTTAGAAATACTACACTAACATTTTATGACATTTTATGTTTTTTCTTGGATCTCTCTCTCTCCCTCTCTCTCTCTCTCTATATATATATATATATATATATATAATTTTATGTGTTTGTGTCTGTGTTTTGACAAAACTTCTAAACTAAAATTGAAATCATAATTAATATTTAACAAAAAAAATAATAATTTAACGACAGACTAACGACGCATACAAATCCGTCATTAGAAATAATGACACCACACAAAATGAATAATTTAATGATGAAAAATGATCGTCGATAGATTTAACGATATTCCGTTGTTAAAATGATAATACAACCTATTTAACGATAGTATATGCACCATCGTTAGGCTTAACAACGGATTTAACAACGGTAAATTCCATCGTTAAAGTCTTCAGATGACAATTTACGGGGACCGGATTTATGACGAAAATTTCTGTCATCAAGCCTAACGACTGCGACTTTTCCATTGTTAAATGAGCCGTCGATAAAGGTATTAACGATGGACATGTTCCGTTGTTAATACATCA
The DNA here is from genome assembly GCA_026008535.1 of Perilla frutescens. Taxonomy (NCBI): domain Eukaryota; kingdom Viridiplantae; phylum Streptophyta; class Magnoliopsida; order Lamiales; family Lamiaceae; genus Perilla; species Perilla frutescens. Next base: position 58,184,783 of record BRKX01000016.1, read on the forward strand.
TTAAGATAATCTAACAACGGAATATGGATATTTAACGATGAAAATTTATGAAATTGAAATCGAAGGAAAAATAGAATAAAAATTAATAATTATAAATGTGTAACATGCAATGTTATACAAAGGACACTAGATAATTTTATCCACACATTTCACTGCCACCTATTTATTGTGAGTTGTGAGCTATAAATAAAAAAGTCAAACCTTGTTACGTTGGAATATTTGTTTGTGTCCACCCATAAATAAATTGGATATTATTATTTTCCGTATAATTTAATTATTCCCACCCTAAAAAAATTAACATTAAATGTTCAAACCAAAGTCACGTTACTTGAGCTCTCTCGTACATAACACTAATGAAGGTATAGTTTATTTATACATACACACACACACATAACCTACATAACCTTGAAGCTAGGTAGAGGATCTGTAATTAATGGGCTCGTGTTATGCAATTGTAATTTTCAATATTTCATGCACCTTGCACGTGACTTTCCCCTTGAGTAAAAGTCCAATTAATTGAGCGCTCTATTTTTTTTTGTCCCAAGCATGGTAATAGTTAGTACCAAGAAAGATTAGATTTGCATAATTAATATTAATTGATTAATGTTAAATAGTCGTGCTTGGACAAATTTAAACTAAACAAAACGCACAATTTATAGCAATGAAGGAGACTAGCGACAGTAATGTAAAGATTAATTATCATCACTAGGGAGACAACTGAACAGAATGAAGAGATATTTGCACGATTTGTAATGATCATTAATTAGTATGATATGGGGAAGAAAAAAATTAAAAGAAGAAGATATATAAACAATTGTATATTATGTTGCTTTCAATGGGCCTATACGTAGCCAACTTCTATTGCTGCCTGACTCTGGTAGTTACAAAAATTAACCAGGCATTTAAGGTGGCCATGAATTGGATGGCTTTCTTTTTGTCTTGTTTATGCATCAAATCTGAATAGTTTAAACTATTCACCTGTTTTTTTTTTTTTCTTTCCTCTTTTTTTTTTGAAACAATTAATCTTGAGTTGATATTGCAATATATAGTACCTAGCTAGGTTTCTAGGTGGAAATTAAGATATAGTTTATATGTTATAGATCATATATAGTTTACCATTACATATATTTATTGGACTACTTCGACCATTATAAACATAAAATACAATATAAAAAAGTAACACGATTAAATTGATGGATGCTCATACAATACAATATGTGATCAATTTACACACGGATATATTTAATTAAATTTATACTTTGATGATAGTAAAACGTAAAATGAAACTGTATTTATAATAGGACAAAATGGACCGAGCTAAAGGGCGGCATTATTAGCTAGTGTAGGGCTTGGATGGGGACATGACACCAACAGTGAAAATGGAAAATAAATCCGCCGGCCGGGGGGTCCTCTTCCTCCCGGAAATCCAGTTCCTAACGGTGCAGCTCAGTTCCATTGGATTTATTACAGTAAGATTAAAGGTGCATGAGCGTCATGCATTTAATTTGCTGGCTTTGTACTTATATAAGCAAATTATTGTAGTGTTACAGAATGCCAAATTAATGAAGTTTGGGAAGGAGATAGGGCCGGCCCCTTCTTATATACTAAACTTTTGTTTATAAATTTTGTCACCATCGACCATACTATATATTTGATATATATAGTGGGGGATAATTTGATTTATTGAATTTTATGTTCACTGACAAAATGAGGTTGGCAATTAATTTGTTTAGTGTGAGGTCATATAGTTATAGTACGGGAGCTCGATCCACTTCTTTATTTTGCCACGTAACTGAATATGAATTCCAATTATATACCATTCTCTTTGATGATGAAATAAAATATCTATACAAATATTACATTAATATTCTATTGATTTTATAAAGACATATTGATGGTATGAAAATATATGTGCTATAGTATATTGCATGATTTTATTTTAGCTTTTGAGATGTTACGTTGTATATGATAGCTAGTATAGTCGTTCAAGTTAAATTGGTTGGAAATCTATATATATATATATATATTATAAATAAAGTCTTCATATATCTACTCTTCATTTACCGCTCAAAACTATCAAATCAGCCACAGTAGAATACGTCTATTAGAAAATTCTAATTATAAGTTAATTTTTTTTTATTAGTAAAACCTCTATTTGTTGGGACAAAAGAAAAATATTACTATAGGAAGATTATTCTTATATAGAGTTTATATATAAAAATTATTTTAAAAAATAATAATATATAATATGCAACACTTGGAAATGTCCCTTCATATTTTAGAACACATGAATTTAAAATGTATATTATATTCATTATTGTGCTTTAACTGAAGTAGACATTGTTAGAAAAAACAATCAAAGAAGCCCTAAATGGAGTTTTCATGAGATGTCAAAACATTCTTGAAAAACTAAAGAAAAGACCAACCGAACTGAAGACTTATGCGATCCAAGCTGGAAGCCAAGCTAACCGAACTGATGCGCAGACAAATCCAACCGAAGGCTAAGTCAACCAGACTTAAAGGGTTTGACTACTTAACTGCCAACCAAGTTAGTCGAATTGAAGATCAAAGTCAACCCAACTGATGAGCAAAAGTCAAGACAGCTGAATTGACGACTAAAAGTACTCAACTGACGGTGAAAATTAAAATTAGCCAAATTCAAGTTCAAGACGAGTCAACTGATGGTCAAGCTGAAGATGAAGTCAACTGAATTGATAC